>JARWIR010000003.1:62037724-63237724 GCA_029959085.1 Nemophila menziesii | reverse complement strand
CCGACAAAAGGAAAGTATTGGCGATCTTAAAAGCGAACATCTTAGTGTCCAAAATACATGGTGTGAGTAGAAAAAATTACTCAATAACTTTGGAGTTATCCAAAAAATCAATGAGTCAGTCATCCTTATCCTGACAGGCCAGACATAATATTTTGAACATTAAGAAATAGACGAAAATAGACTATTTTTTCTCTTTTCTTCATATTCTGAGATCAGTATACACGATGGTTGATGTCCTAGTCATGTAATCTAGACGACAAGGGCAATATTTTGAGAATATTGTTTTGAAGGATTTGACCGATAATTTGTGTTTAGGAATCGGGTAAGTCTTATGTAAATGTGTGTAAATATGGTATGATTTGTAGTGTTTATAATACTTTCGTTTCTATTAAAAACTTCGGAAAAAAGAATTAATTTTTTAATTATGAATAGAAATGTTTCTCGTGACATAAAAATTAAAGGAACCCTTTGATACACTTAATCCAAATTATATTGAGCAAATTTCTTTCGTATAACACAATACCAAAGAGAATCTTATGTATTGCAGGAGAATTTATTACATATTGTTATGATACAAAAGTCCTAATTGTCAGGGCTTGACATTAAGACAATTTCGACAAAAAAAGAAGACATTTACGACAATTAATGCCACTATATTGCAGGTTAAAATATTTAAAGCATCTTCACCAGCACCTCTTACAAATAAATTCAAAGCAACACTTATCACCATATTTATTCAATTATTTAAAAGCGGGGATCCTCAAAATCTTAAGAAAGATGTTTTTCAAGATTTGAAGTAACAATCTTGCTTACCTAGTTTATATTTCAGTTAATGTTACAAAAAAAATTGAGAACTAGTTTAAAGAGAATGAATTGATTACCTATAACAAGGAAAACAGATACTCATATATTGTGTAACTGTTTTATTTTAATATAAGTTTATTTAGACCAAAAAAAAAAAACTCATATATGATACGTAAGATTGTTTATTTTTGTATCAGTCATAACTCATATATTATACTACGTATATTTTACAGTTAATTATTAAGGAGGATCGTTAGTGTATCATGTTTGTCTTAATTTGATTAACAAACGTATCTATACAATACACAACAAGCAAGATCTTTGTGCCTACATGTATATAGTAAGATTTTTCGGTCGCGGTCTTATATAATCTGTATATGGGGGACCTATACGAATTAGGATCCTCTCCTAACTTGAATTCAATACTAACCATCCTAACTCCAATCACAATTAAGTAATTGGTTTTTAGTATTATTTTTATTTATAATTTATTTCTCTCTCTTCCTATTATATCTCACATAGTAATTCAATAATAAATAAAAATAATACTAAAAACCAATTACTTAATTGTGATTGGAGTTAGGATGGTTAGTATTGAATTCAAGTTAGGAGAGGATCCTAATTCGACCTATACACCGAAAAATGTTTGCCAATCGTGCTATGATACAAGGAAATAATATAATATTATTATTAAATGCGACGAAAGAGTCCAATTTGTCAAGAATGTGAGACCCCATCTTCCTTTGTCAAGAATGTGAGACCCCAGCTTCCTCTGTCAAGTTGTTTTAGAGAGAGATAATTATGCGTGGTCTCTTTTAAGACATATATTGATACATGTAAAATATCTTTTTTTCAATTAAATATATAATACGTATAAAAGGAGGGTGAGGTGTTTTGGCAAATCAAATTAATGATTTGATAGATGATACTAATGTAGTGGGTACCAATATAGACATTCAATGTAGAGATTAGAAAACACTAGTACCACTATGTTCGTTTGATTAATTTAAGTGTATATTAAACCACGGTGAATATTTTGGAATAGTGATCATAATTTACTTAGTATAATGATATACATAAAAAATATTCATATTATCTTTACATCGCTTTCTATTTCTATGTAAGTCTCACATGAATAGATAAATAAAAAAGAGATTAAATTTTTCATTGATATGTCTCGTTAAAATCTTATTAGGAAAATCCTGTAGGATAGAAATCTAGTGAAGGAAAAAAAGTACATAATCCTTATCAATACGTTTTTAATTTTTCTCGTTAAAAACCTTGTTAGAAAAACCCTGTGGGAAAAAACCTTGACGAAGGGAAAAAGAGTGCAACATGTATTCGTCTCCCTCTCATGTAAATGTATATGTAATAATTATTAGTTTCGAGTATGACCTCTATATTCAGTATCTTAAACATTTTATAAGAGTAACTATAATTCAAATTAAAAAACATATGACGATATATCGTCATATAACATTGGAGTGATCCACAAAACACAATCATGTGCAATTTATGTGATTAAAATAATCACCGGTTTTGACAAAAGAAATGGTTTCCAAAAATACAAAAGAAGTAAAATACAATTTTAGTGTAAACTAACTATTACAAAAAAATTGAATTACGATTACAAGAAAACGAATTACGATTACACGGAAATGGAATACACTTACACGGAAATGAAAGAAAAAACAATAACATTCACCGACGGTTGTTAAAAAGATATTTCGGCGTACCGGTATCTCTAACAGAAAAACGTAATTTAACTTAGGCGTTTTTAGAGAGAAGGTGAGGCAGAGTGTTTGTTCTTTCTGGTGTATTTCGTAGCTGGTATGGGTGGAGTGGGAGCTCTTTATATAGGGGAGAGTTGAGGAGTCAAACCAATTCAGAAACGTCCCCATTAAGTCCCTTGATTACCTCCTGTAATTGACTTTATTGGGTTGACGGTTTTGATTGGCTCTTAATCTCCACGTTTTTATATTCTATAACAGCTGCTGACTTGACTTTGATATTTCCACGTGTTGACTATCTCCTTGTAACAGCTGCTGGAATATTCTTTTTCTTTACCGCGTGCATGATTGGTGGAGATTTGTCTTACGTTTGAGTTTGAATTTCAACGACGACTATAAGAGCTGATAGGAAAACCCATTTTATTTTTCATTTTTTGACTCCCCAAACTCCCCCATGACCCACGACCCACGCCGTCGCCGGTGCCGGTACTAGCTGGGTGATGTCTCCTCATTTGTGATAGATTTATATTAGGAGTAGACATCATTTTTAGTGATTTAGGAAGTCATTATAGTCGATTTTCTTGAGAAATGCTACACTTTCCTATTTTGATTCTTGATTTAGTAAAATAATATTTTTAGAGCATATTGGGTTTAATTATTTATTTAGTGTGAAGCTTTAAAGATAATTATGGAGTTTAATTAGAGTCCAAGTCAAAGACTACAAGATATGGAAAGAGATAGACATGGTAATTGGAGATAAGGAAACAAAAGCTAAAAACATGGAAAAGGAAAAGCTGCCTTAATCCTGAATTTCTGCACCTACGACCACAAATCAGCTTATATCTCAAAAACGGTGTGGAATTTGGAGAAACGGTCAAGAGCAAAGTTGAAGATATTTCCGAGACGATCAATTTGGTATATTCATACGCGTCAAACGGATGAATATTGAAGCTGTTAGAGCCAAAAGAAAATCGGACCTGATTTCATGTTTTTAGGGTTACGAATTTGAGTTGGGCTTGGAGTCCACTACTTACTTATCCTTCAAGAAAACGAATTAGGGCTTCCAAGACACCTATAAATACACCCTTAAACCATTGTAAACATGTCCTTTCTCAGTTATAAACATTAGCTTAAATTATAAACAATAGCTTAGTCCTTTAGTTAAATATTCATCCTTAGAATCAAGCTATTCATTCAAGAAGCAAGCTGACCTGTAGAGGAAGACAAGAAGAAGAAGATTGGAGACTGACAAACTCCTCTTTTACATCTCACCTTCTCTATATTTAGAGTAATTAGCTATAGATCTATTCTCAACCATATTTCTAAGCTTTTATTCTGAAAGTTTACTTTTAATTGTTGGATTATTATTTTGTCTTTAAATACTATTTGTTATTTTAATTGATTGAGCTTGACGTATATTGGTATTATGTGTTTTGACTTATTGTTACACCTTAGATTTGGCCAATCTTAGGATTATTCTTAGTTATTGACAACACCACATAATCGTCTAGTTTTGATCCCTTGCTTAACTAGATAGCCATTAAGGTTTGATTTAATCACCAATCATTACTTAGGAATCCCTAGTAGTGGAGAGGTTGCTCCTAAGTCTAGAAAAGGCTAGGTATTTAGAATCCTGGTTAATATATAATGCTTAATCTGTGACAGGTTAGAATAACGATTTAGTAATAGACTCATATTAGTAATCCTAATCTATTTGACTTACATTCATATTTAGTTATTTGTTTTAATTATTTAATTGCACAGATAGTTATTCATATTAGTTTATCTTTTAATATTTTATTTTAAAACATCTAAAATCATCTACGCTTGTTAAATATAAGTAGAACTAACGGATACAATCCCTGCGAACGAACTTGACTTATCATTAAAACTTGCAAACGATCTGTGATACTTGCAGTGAGTTCCGTAGTTCTCAAGGGTGTGTGACCTTTATTATTTGCTTTATTTATCTATTTATTTATCACACCTTTGCCCCCACCACTGGGCCGGCCGGGTGGGTGGTGGTGGTGGTGGTGCGCGCATGTGGGGCTTTCCTTGTTTCCTTTTAGCTTCCATAGTGACTAGCTCTTGTGATAGGAATACATAGGTAAGTAATTTTATATAGATAAACTTTCTTACTCACCTCCTATGTGAGACAAAATCCTTCACAAAAGTTGTCTTTTCCACTTCTCAAAGGGAATGGGAAGAGGCTTAGTTAATCCTCTATATTAATCTAAGTCTCTTCCACTTCTCCTAAAAGAACATGATCGGATTATAGATTATACTCTTAAATTAATAATTGTATAATCACTAATCCAACAATCCCCCACTCAGGATCTTTTTGGAGAGTCAGTGATCAGGTTTCTATACCTATCAGTATTTGGGTTAATTGTACTTAAGTGAAAATATCTTTCGATTTGAATTGACACGTAGTGAAGTGAGGCAACCACCGAATTCTGTTTAAGTGAACTTACTCTTGAACTTTAACGGTTTTCGATCGAGACCCCCCACAGCACATACTCTACCCTACTAAAAGCTATAGTTCCCTCGAACATCACCTTTCAGTTCATCAAGTCCTTCTCTAACGACCACACTTTATGGGCTATGAACTTTTGATTTCTTCATTTAAAGATTGTTTTAAGGACGTCTCCTTTTAACATTCTATTATGAAGTTTGGGTCTCGTGATTACCCGTGAATTCATCAAGTCCTTCTCGAAAGGACCACCATTTAGGCTATGAATTATCTATGAGTTTAAACACTCCGTACGTCTTATTCATCAAGTCCTTCTCAACAGGACCACCACAAGTGGCTATGAATATTTTAAGACGATTTTGTTTTGAGCCATAGGGATGGAGAGAATCACATTGACTCATTGGTCACATGTTCCCCATTAATGGGTTTCAATCCCACCCCCTCGACATCTCCAGGACTACTCTCTTGGTTAAGCCTTTGGTAAATGGATAAGCTAGGTTGTTCTTTGATCGTACGTATTCCAAGGCTATCACACCATTTTTCAGTAATTGTCTTACTGACCCATGTCTGATGAGAATATGTATATTCTTCCCATTATAGGCGCTATTATGAGCGACTCCAATGGCTGCTTGTGAGTCACAATGGATACACACAGGTGTGGCACTTTCTTCCCAAAGTGGCACATCTGATAAGAGACTTCTCAACCACTCAGCTTCTTGCCCAGCTAACTCTAGTGTTATAAACTCAGACTCCATGGTGGAGCGTGTTATACAAGTCTATTGGAAGACTTCCACGATACAGCACCTCCCCCTAAGGAGGACACATAGCCACTGGTGGAGTATACTTCGTCATTGTCAGAGATCCAGTTTGCATCACAAAATCCCTCAAGGACTGCAGGGAATTTGTTATAGTGCAGGCCTAGATCAATGGTACCCCTCAGGTATTTCAGTAGACGACGAAGTGCAACCCAGTGGTCACTACTCGAGTTATGAGTATAGCGACTAAGTCTACTCACGGCATAGGCAATATCGGGTCGAGTATAGTTCATCAAGAACATCACACTCCCTATGATCTTAGCATATTCATTTTGGGATACAGCATCCCCAACGTGTTTGGATAAATGAATGCTGGAATCATAAGGAGTATTTACAAGCGTTACCTCAAAGGAATTGAACTTCTTCAACATCCTTTCTACGTAATGAGACTGATTCAGGGTAATACCATTACTGCTCCTAATGATTTTTACCCCAAGTATTACATCAGCTTCTCCTATATCTTTCATGTCAAATTTGGAAGACAAGAAGCGTTTAGTCTCATTTATAATATGAATAGTAGTACCAAAGATGAGCATGTCATCTACATAGAGGCAGATGATAACACACTCTGAATTTGTTACCTTGGAGTAAACACATGAATCAAAAGTGTTAGCTACAAAACCATTTGAAATAAGAATACTATCTAGTTTTTCATACCATTTTTTCGGTGCCTGTTTCAAACCATACAAGGATTTTTTTCAACTTACGCACTTTGTCCCCTTGACCAGGGACCACACACCCTTCAGGTTGAGCCATATAGATCTCTTCATCTAGATCTACGTTCAGGAACGCGATTTTGACATCCATTTGATGTATTACAAGTTCGTGAATGACGGCTAGAGCAATAAGAGTTCTTATCGTGGCAATTTTGGTCACTGGGGAGTAAGTGTCAAAGTAGTCTAAACCTTTCTTTTGGGTGATGCCCTTAATAACAAGTCTTGCTTTGAATTTTTCTATTGAGCCATCGGGTCTCAACTTTTTCTTAAAAATCCATTCGCTACTAATAGGTTTGCTACCCCTAGGTAAGTCGGTTAATTCCCATGTATGGTTACTTTTAATTAACTCAAGTTCACTATTAATGGCCTCTTTCCAAAAACTAGCATCTATAGATTTTAAAGCATCGTCATAAGTTTTTGGGTCTTCCTCCATGAGGAGGCAGTTGACTACTTGTTCATTTAATAGATCAATGTGAAAACCTTCGGTCATAAAGGCTGTTATAAAGTCAGGGACGAAGCTGGACTCGATCCTACACCTCTTACTCCTCCTAGGTTCTTCCTAGGGAATACTACTAGGCTCCATGGAAGTGGAGGGGTTAGGAAAAACATCACAAAGAGGTAAAGCATCATTAATAGATAAGTTATCAACAGGGAAAGAAGCATTGACAGTATTTAAATTTTTCAAAGGGAAAACATGTTCAAAGAACTCAGCATCTCTAGATTCACAAATAGAGTTATCATCTAAGGACAAGAATCTGTATGTCGCACTATTCTAAGCATACCCTATGAAAATTGAGTCAACGATTTTGGGTCCAACGGTGTCAGTTTTAAAGTCAGGTAGTTTGACTTTGGCTAGGCACCCCTACACTTTAAAAAAATTCAGGTTTGGTGGAAAACCCTTCCACATCTCATAAGGGGTCTTATCTAGGGATTTATATGGTACCCTATTAAGTACATAATAGGCTGATAAGACAGCTTCCCCCACATGTTGTTTGGTAACCTGAACTTATTAACATGGCATCCATGGTCTCTTTAAGGGACCTATTCTTTCTTTTTGCTATGCCATTTTGTTGGGGTGTATAAGGGGCACTAAGTTCGTGGATAATCCCATTTGTTTCACAAAACTCTTTAAGGGAATTAGAAATATACTCACCTCCTCTATCAGACCTAAGTCGTTTGATTTTACAGTCTAGTTGGTTTTCAACTTCGGCTTTATATTTTAAAAACGCATTTTCCGCCTCATCTTTAGTTTTAAGAAGATACACTTTAGTAAACCTAGAGTAATCATCTACGAAGGTTATGTAATAAAGTTTTCCTCCTCTACTAGCAGAGTTGTTAAAATCAGCTAAGTCCGAATGAAATAATTCAAGCAATTTAGTTTGTCTCGTGGTAACGGGTTTAAAAGGTTTTTTTGCAAGTTTGGACTCTACACATATTTGACATTTTTCAAAGTCATCCACAGTGTGAAGGGGTATTAGTCCAAGATTTTTAAGCCTTTTAATAGATGCAATATTTAAATGGCCTAGTCTACCATGCCACGTTTGAACAGACTCAACAATATAAGCAGAATTAGATGCATTCTCATTAAGGGTTACAGTGTTTAAAACAAACAAGCCATTATTTAAGTACCCTTTCCCCACAAACTCGTCAATTTTGGTGATAATGACTTCCCCCCCCCCCTCGAAAACAAGTTTGAGACTTACTTTGTTAAGAAGAGCCCCGAAAACTAAGTTCCTACAGAGAGAGGGGACGAAGAGAACATCATTCAGTTCAAGAATCTTACTAGAGGTGAGTTTGAGGGAACCTGACCTTTCCCGAGAATTTTAGCGGTGGAAGAGTCACCCAAGTACACACACTCACCATCAGTTGCTTTTTCAAATTTCTTGAAGAGGGATTTGATTGCGCAGAAATGTCGAGAAGCTCCAGTGTCAAGGATCCACTCACTCTTGTTCTTTACCAAGTTTACCTCAACCATTACCGCGACAATTATTTCTTCGGTCTCAGTCAGATTAGCGGCAACTTTGGGACCCTGGCCAGCCCTAAGGGGACATTCGAAAGCTCTATGTCCTTCTTTGCCACAACAATAACAGGTCCCTTTAGGATTTTGAGTCTTACTAGAAGTTTTGAATCCTCCACCTTGTTTGTTGGAGTTGCCGTGGTTCTTGTTTTCCCTAGACTTCGACTTGTTGGAGCCTTGTTTCTTTCCCTTCCCTTTGAACTTGTCTTTGTTACCTTGGCCAGAACCTTCGACAAGATTAGCTTTCGAGGAATAAGAAAGGAAAGAGATTGACTTATCCTTAAGTCGATTGGCTTCTTAGACTTGAATGTGGCTGATGAGCTCTTGGAGGGTCATTTCTTTCTTTTTGTGGTTGAGGTGGTTGCGGTATTCACTCCAAGATGGGAGAAATTTCTCAAGCAAAATGTTGGCTTGAATAATTTCGCACATCTTCATGCCTTCGGCGATTACCTCCGCGCATAGGTTCTCGTACACATGAAGTTGTTCAGTCATGGGATTCTGATCCATGAGTCTAAAATTGTACCAGTTGCCAGTTACGTACTTTTTCTTACCAGAATCATCAGCCCCATATTTCTTCTCGAGAGTATCCCATATGAACTTTGCCGATTTCTCTTCGGCAAGAAGATCAAAGATGGGAATGGTAACGTTGTACAACATCAAGCCCCGAGCCATGGTATTAGCTCTTTTGAATCTGAATTCGAGGGCAGCATGCCTAGCTAGCTCTTGTTCAGTATGAGCTCCAATTTCCGAAAGTGGAGGAGCCTCGACTATAACAAAGTCGAGTATATACTGTTCAAGGCAAATCATAATTTTTTGCGCCCAACGCTTGTAGTTAGAAACATTAAGGGGTTCGACCTTGTTCACGTCGAGAAGTGGCTTTGCGTTCAAAGAAGAACCAACAACCGGAATAGGAAGAGCCATTTCAGAAAATAATCGGTGGAAAAATAAAAGGAATATCTTTTTAAATTGTGATTACAATAATCACCGGTTTTGACAAAAGTAATGGTTTCCAAAAAAAACAAAAGAAGTAAAATACAATTTTAGTGTAAACTAACGATTACAGAAAAATTGAATTACGATTACAAGAAAACGAATTACGATTACACGGAAATGAAATACACTTACACGGAAATGAAAGAAAAAACAATAACAGTCACCGACGGCTATGCTGTAGATCTCCCCGCCTAGGCGTCAACTCCCCCCTCAAGCGCTTACGCCTAGTTAAAACTCTAGGCATTTTTTGTCTAGCGCCTTAGTCGCCGTGTAATAGGCGCCTAGCCCGACTAGGCACCGATTAATGGCATAAAATGGCCGCCTAGGCGTCGATTAATGGCAAAACATGCCCGTTTGTTATTTTCGTATTCTCGAGAATTTTTTAATTGATATTATAATACAATTTTTAGTATTTTTATATATAGTATAGTGTTTTTAGATGAATTTTATAACTTAAATAGTTAAAATTGCTATAATTACTACATATATGTTACTAAATATACAAAAATACACAGCGGGATTCAAAATCGTATAATTCCGCCTAGGCCCCGTGTAATCCCGCCTAGGCGCTAGGCCCGGGTCGACCGCCTAGGCCTCAAAACCGAGATCTACAGCATAGACCGACGGTTGTTAAAAAGATATTCTGGCGTACCGGTATCTCTAACAGAAAAACGTAACTTAACTTAGGCGTTTTTAGAGAGAAGGTGAGGTAGAGTGTTTGTTCTTTTCTGGTGTATTTCATAGCTGGTATGGGTGGAGTGGGAGCTCTTTATATAGGGGAGAGGTGAGGAGTCAAACCAATTCAGAAATGTCCCCATTAAGTCCCTTGATTACCTCCCGTAATTGACTTGATTGGGTTGACGGTTTTGATTGGCTTTTAATCTCCACATTTTTATATTCTGTAACAGCTACTGACTTGACTTTTATATTCCCACGTGTTGACTATCTCCTTGTAACAGCCGTTGGAATATTCTTTTTCTTTAACGCGTGCGTGATTGGTGGAGACTTGTCTTACGTTTGAGTTTGAATTGTCAACGACCACTATAAGAGCTGATAGGAAAACCCATTTCATTTTTTAACTCCCCAAACTCCCCAACGACCCATGCCCCACGCCGTCGCCGGTGCCGGTGCCGGGCCGGGCGGGTGGGTGGTGGTGGTGCGTGTGTGTGGGGCTTTCCTTGTTTTCTTTTAGCTTCCATAGTGACTAGCTCTTGTGATAGGAATACATAGGTAAGTAATTTTTATATAGAAAATTTTCTTACTCACCTCCTATGTTGGACAAAATCCTTCACAAAAGTTGTCTTTTCCACTTCTCAAATGGAATGGGAAGAGGCTTAGTTAATCATCTATATTAATCTAAGTCTCTTCCCCTTCTCCTATAAAAGAACATGATCGGATTATAGATTATAATCTTAAATTAATAATTGTATAATCACTAATCCAACAATTTAGAGTAATAAATATTCATGCACGTAATCATAAATAAACACATATTCTACTTATAAATATAAAACAAATATATGGAAGATTACATGACAATATATAAGACAATTAAAGATTGTTAAAGACAACAAAAGTAATAGAAATATGATTCTAATATATCCCGGGATTTATGTATACGCGTTTTAAGTCATCTAAAGACTTTCATGTGATTTTTTGTATCACACGATACATATTGGTAAATCTATTTTATCATAAGACACACATGAAGTCCTATATGAAACTTTCAGGCAAATATTTTCTACCAAAAAAGTACTTCATATATTCACATTCATTGTGTGAGTATAATTATGCCTGACTTCTTTTTATATTTGGCCAATTAATTTTTCTAAACACTATAGAATGGGATTTGATTCAAGATTATCGTTTTCATTTAGTAACTTTTACATGATTATTTGCACATATTATTTGATCATGATCAATTTATTTTTAGATTCCATATATTTCTGTAGTAATATAATTGATTGAGATTCTTTTATCAATTTCTCAATACTTGAGAAAATATTCAGGTACCTGGTACTCTTTTTTGAGTACTAATCTTTAGTTATATTTTCTATATTATTTTATGATGATTTTAGAAGTGCCAACTTGCTCATACTGCTCAATTTTATGATATTTTAGAACCGGCAGGTCGACCACGCTTTACGCATTGCAAAGTATTTTTTCAAAGAAAATTAATTTGAGTAGGATCTTATCAAGCTGAATACGTGATTTAGTCACTTACGATTGCATCTTATTTTTACACTGAGCTCATAATTTATTTTCGAGTGTGGGGATGCATCTTATAAAATATTATTCAGCTCGCCCTCTTATCATGAGAATCTTGCTTTATGCATAGTATTTCAGTATACATATTTTTCATGTGGCAAATCCAAGATACATATCAATCATTATAGATTGAAAATAAATTCTCATATTCGTTCATGATCTCATCTTTGTGCATAATGGTGGAACATTTATATTTTATGTTGCACAAGTAACAGTGTATAGATGGATACTTTAGGTCTTTGACCAATGAGGGTATTCATGATTTTTAGTTGGACTTTTTTCAATATGACCATATATATGTATAAAATTGTATGTCGATAAGTCATATTAGGCGAGTTCACAACCAATTGTCTAGCGATTTTCTATTTTAAGAAACTATATATTTGCTAGATCATGTATTTCGCCCCCTGAATTTGACTATTGACTTCAAATAGTACAAACAAAAAAGAGATATCCTAGTAATATTTATTTGGATAAATGCCCAATTTACCCCCTGAACTATACACGTCTTGACAGAATGCCCCCCAAAGAAAAAAACGTGTCTTGATGGTCCTTAAACTATGTTTTCCTGACTCGATGCCCCCTGTTAACGGAAACCGTTAGTTTTCGCCTTTAGTTAGTCTCATGCGCAAATTGTCGTGACATTTTACCCCATGTACTAAGTTTTTCGTGACATTTTACCCCATGTACTAAGTTTTTCGTGACTCGGTGCCTAGGGTAAAATGTCATAAAAAAAACTTAGTACCTGAGGTAAAATGTCACGACAATTTGCGCACGTGACCAACTAACGGCGAAAACTAACGGTTTCCGTTAACAAGGGGCATCGAGTCACAAAAACATAGTTTAAGGAACATCCAGTCGCAAAAATTTCTTTGGGGGGCAATCTGTCACAACGTGTAAAGTTTAGGGGGTAAACGATGTATTTACTCTATTTATTTTTAAGAGTTAAACAATATTGATCAATATAGTATTAGTGGTTGTGGTTGTGGTTATAATCATGATTATATTCATGATAATGAACTTTATAGTAATAAACATAACGGAAAACCCTAACCTAAAAAAAGATTAGGGTCATCAAACTTATATCACTTCATGTGATGGTTTTGACTGATTGGTCATGTTGATGAGTTTTTATTAAAGAATAATATCAACTTTATTGTGCATATCGAGCCTATGAAACATCACAATACGATAAAGATTTAATATCCTTCATAGAAGTATAAGTTTATCCTCTCGTAATTGATTTAATATTGGATTTATCTAAATGACATTCATCATAAATTAATTATGTCAATAATTTTGTCGAGTCAAATTTTTCACTTATGACACGGTGATCGATTGGTCTTAAACAACATATTCAAGTAACCTCTATGCAAGAGGGTGAGAGTTCAAATCTCCCTTGTAATATTTGATTATCTTGTTAGTAAAAGATGTGAACATTTTAACATTCAATATTTCATAGAAATGATAATAGAACGTTCCTTTTGTTTCATGTCATCAAGATTTATTTGAGAATTTAAGAAAAAATCATCTTAATATTTATTTGCATGATTCAATAATTTTTTTATTTTCATAAAATATTGAGACTTTAAGTCTATAATTAACTAGATTATGATAAATGAATTTCATAATCTTTAATAAATGCTTTCGCAATTTCAATCCACTTTTTTCTATCGTGGTGTATTGGGATTACATGTCCAATTTATTTCATATAAGTCTTTTTTTCTCTCTTGATTTCAAAGTGAAGATATATGACAATAATATTGCTCAATATATGAGCGGAAAATTATTTTGTTAGACTCATTTTCATGAATCATACTTTTGTAGCAAGTAGGCTTGAATAATTCTTTTTTTATATAAACAACTCGCAAGTTGTAATTTTTTCATAAACAAGACGAGTTTCATATTGCTTTTAAGCAATCATAATTTAAGAAAACATTCGGTTGCTTATTCTCGTCATTTTTTTAAATGATTGTAATTTCTTTTATTGAGGCAAACTTGTACAATATCAAGTTAAATCTTCTCTTTCAAAATTCTAGATCTGAAGAGGTATATGAATGTTGATGAATCTTTACTCTTTTAGAATATATTTTTTAAATAGAGTTGAAATAATCAATTATATAATAATATAACATAAACAATTAGAAAAATAGATCTTACCTCAAGAATTACTTACCTCTATATAATAATAAAATAAAAATTACGAAGAGTCTCAAATCACATTAGCTCGTTTGGTAATGTCGTGCTGATAACGTGTTGTAAAACAAGAAGAAAAAGTATAAATATAATGGAGGAGTTTTATTCATCTAATGCAGCCAAAAGTATTGTAGGAACAATGATCAACTAGCCTATATATAGAGAATTATAGACCCTTAGATTAGCCTACTAACTACACCATTATATAAGATTATATATGAGAGTTACAATGAACAAAAAGAAAAAGTTACAAAGGCTCTCCACTACTCTAGAATAATACCCACTAATTATAATATTTCATAGCATTAAAAATATTACTTATCGAAACCCAAATTAAATTAGATATTTTTAAGGTATATAGTCACGTACGAGTATCTTATGTGTGTTTAACTTCAATTTTCAAAATATAACAACAACCTATAAGAATAAACAAACACTTGAAGTTTTCGTAATACTTCGAACTTAATAATATTGTTGATAACTCTTCTTTATTTTCATACAATATATTTGATAAATGAAACATTTATGATAACTATATATTAATTGGTACAAGGTGCCTATTGGAAAAAAAGTTATAAATCACTAGTTAAGAAAATATGCCTTTTCAAAAACATATATGTTCAAAAAAAATGCAAGTTATAGAAAAAGCACGTTTGCAAAAGTTGCATGTTTATTTGAAATTTTTTTGAATTATTGATCAATAATTAAATTTAAAAAAATAATTAATACCTCCAAGCAGCTAAAGAGAAATCTACAACTGTTCTGGAAGAAGATATGACTTATCACGAACAATACAATGACAAAACCATCATTTACTCAGATTTTTTATGTGATACTTAACAGTTTGTCGACATTGCTCCATCACTAAGCCATTGCAGCTAAAGAGTTATTTATCTTCCGTATGAAAATACTCAATGGATAATTATACATGTTTCCGAACAAAACATTTTGTAAGTATCTTCACAATTGTAAAAAAACAACCACACAATAGTGAAAATCATTAACTCTTCACCAACAAATAACTTGAGAAGAAATATGGTAATATAATGTAAAGAAAATTTAATGCAAATCAGGAAATTGCCTCACATAGCAACCTCTCCAATATAAATTTGGAATAGTACATCCCTAATCAACTTGGGATTACTACCTCTAAACTGCATTAGAAGGAAACGCGAAAAAAATATGATAATTCAAAATTTATGAAATTTTATTTGTATTGCAAGACTTGGAGACTGATCTCATAAGATGCATTGAATGCATATATGAACGTGCGCACAACACTTCTACTCCTGTAACCAACAGAAAAACTTGATCATAAAGAAACAATAATTATATGAATACAAAACCCGTATTAAAAAGAACACAAAAACCATAATTTGATTTTGCAAAAGAGTGAATATCTTAATTACTTGTTCAATCAAGATTAATATAATAGAATCTAAGGTGTCGTTTAGTGATAAGTATTTAATACTGAATAATAATTGAATAGAACTTATTTTGTTAATAGACAGTATTTGAATGAATCCGACTTGGTTTAAAATCTTAATAAAACAAACCAATTAAGAGGTATTCAGATCTGAATTGGTCAGGAAAAACAAACAGCCTTATTGATCTAGTGTCTTAATGAACCAGATGAAGTTCTCATTAAGTACAAACAAACATCCCCTAATTCAATACGTGATTAATCATTGAGACAACTTAATCAACAAAGAGATTACTACACCACATTAAAGCATAATATTAAGATAAATTTTAGGAATAAAATTGCAAATAATTAATTCTAGGAATTTGAATCCTATTCAAAAGATTTTGGAGATGTTGACCTAGCAAAGTTTACCACATTATGTTAAAACAAAACATTAAATTGTAGAAAGGAGAGGGAAGAAATACTTGAGTCTTAAAGGCCTCATGATCACTTACAGATTGACCATGAATCAAATGAATAGTATGAAAAAATTCAACTAATTAAATCCACTTACATGGTTAGATAATGAGAGCAACAGACAAAAAATAATCATCGATCAAATTATTTTAATATAAAAAACTGAAAGAAATAGAAAATAAAGAGAACCGGCCTGGTTAAGATGGCCGATGACGGTGAGTGGAGAAGTTCTTCGCCAAGACGGGTTGATGATGGTGGAGAATGAACCTTATCCTTACTGAAACGCCATTTGTTGCATATCTACTCAAACACCTTTCCACCAGAGGCGTATTCCATCACAATCGCCAAATGAGTAGGAGTCAATATAACCTATAACATAATTTTATTCTCGTAAATCATGTTATAAGATAGTAACAATCCTTAAACATATAGGAATTAATAGTTTCGGGATATTATCTCTTTGAATCTGACAATTTTGAGATGCCTCAATGATCTGTGGTTGATTATTTCTCTCTACACATTTTCATCAACCTGTTGCACGTGATAATAACAAAATAATAGATGAGAAATATATTTAAAAAATGCTATAAGATTAAAAGTACCAAGTGTTTAAATCCAACTCACCAGGCAAATTCTAAGCTTCAATATAATCTACTCTCGCATTATCTGACAGAGTTTCTCATGTAGCCAAAGCATTTAATAACCAAAAAATTGGAATTGATAAATAAAAATTATAATTGATATGACAAATTCATTAATCGTACACTCTAATGAATTGTATAACACCCAAAACATAATCCATCGATTAAAATCAACTCCGAAACGTAAACCAAAATTGACTATTAAAAGATTGTAATTTGTCGAAATTGCTTAATAGCTTAACATCATATAGTTTATTAAATGGGAATTTCACGTATCTCAAATGATATCAAATGTGCCCAGTTATACACTAACAGTTCTAGATCCCCCCTCAGTCGGGATCAATTTCTGCCACATTTTTAATAATGTTCGGCCACGTTTTCAAAATATGGCCTCAAAAAAATTATAATGTTATTTGAGGTTTTAACTGAGAAATTATTAACTCTTACCTTGATGATGGTGGAGAATGGTTGATGATGGTAGAGAATGATTTCTGAGTGGCGGCGGTTTGAAGGTGAGTGTGTTCTATAAAAGCCTTCAGGAAAATTTTTACTCTATTAAAATACAACCGAGATGCTTATACCAAAAGATTGTCCTACCTTTTTTTGTTTAATCTCTCTAAAAATTAATGTTTTACCATACTTTGGGTTCTTCGCCAAGCCAGGTTAATGATGGTGAAGAATGGTCCACCGAGTGGCGTCAATTTTCTTGTGCATGAGAGCGGCTTGGTGGGAAGGTATCGTAAAGAGATGAGGTTTAGGTTCCGATGGTAAAGAATTTTTTTTTTTTACCTTAGGGTATGTTTGGATTGAAGGTATTGAGAAGAAAAGAAAATAAAAGATTTTTGATATATTCTATTGTTTGGATTAAAAAAAATTTTAAAGGAAAGGAATTTGAGTGATTGTGAAAATCACCTATAAACCCTATTAATCTGGGTCAAGTGGAAGGAAAGGATTTTAATATATAAGTAAGAGAAAAAAATAACCTTAACATCTTATAAACACTGATAAAAATGAAAATATGTTAATATTTTTTTTCCAGTTTATACAAAAAAAATACTAAAAATTCGTTATGAGTATTTCTTTGTTAAAACAATCTACTCCAAACAATATTTTTCTCTTCCTTTTTTTTTTTTTATAATTTTTCTTTTTCTTTCTTTTATTATTTTTTTTCCTCCTAAATACAAACACACCCTTAATTTGTATTCTTCGCCAAACTAGATTGATGATGGTTGAGAATGGTCCCCGAAAGGCGGCGGGTTTTTTGTTTAGGATGGTGGCTTGGTGGGAAGGTGAGTGTGAAGAGATATTTTTTTTGTTTTTCATTTCAATGAATGCGAGTGTGAAGAGATGAGTTTTAAGTTTTAACTCGTGAGAATATATTCATGATTTATGAGTTATGTGTTTACGTAAAAAATGAAATTATGAGAACCTAAAAGAGATAAACGGAGAATTTTAAAACTAAAAGAGGATAAGAAAAAATAGTTATGTTAAGTAATTGCTAATATATAATATAGATATGGTGCTAAAAAAAATCAAGTTGGGTTAGTTCAATTGGTTATCTTTCTAAGCGGTATATGTTCGAATTGTGTCAACAACATCGAGTCTAAAAGTAGCATAATTAGAAAGTAGAGTAGTACATAAATACAATTTTTTGTTAATTTTTTTTCGATATGATACTTTTTATACTACAAAAGTTTTTCATATTTTATCTTGCATTCCAACTATCACAGTAAGAGTATAACATGATATTCAATGCCAAATTTATTTTTTTTTGTTCAAATATATTCAATGCCAAATAATTTAGACGATATAATAGCATGTATTGATTTCTAATAGCAATATGTAAAAGTTTGGTTTACATTTTGAGCCGTTTCAAGATTAAAAATTAACCTTCTTTTAAGTTATAGTGCCCGTTTGGAAGTGCTTTTTTGGAGAAGCACTTAAAAGTGCTTTTAGCATTTTAAGAGTTTTTTTGACTTTGAAAAGCACTTTTTTGAGAAGCACCAAATAGGTGCTTTTTAAAAAAAGCACTTAAAATAATTTTAGATTTCAAGATTATTTTTAATAATTTTTTTAAATTTTGAATTTGATTCTAAAAGCGTTTTTTTACTCTAAAATAAACACTTTCAAACAGGCCAATAATAACACATTTTTTATAAGTCAAAATTCATTTCCAACATAAATATGTTTTATTAAGAAATATATCTACCCAAAAAGCCCACAGAAGCTTCACTGCTGGAACTTTATGAGAAATTTCCCTTTATTCCCCTCTACTCATGCACTGGCGCCTGATCCCACGCATATCCATGTATTTGTTTTTTTGTTCGAAAAATAATTGAGATTTAGAGAGACCATAATCTTTATAGCAAGATTTGGATCTAGAATAAAAAAAAGAATCTCTGCCTCACGTATGGAGAGAAGAAATCGAATAAATTATGTAACATGGATTACTACAGTGTCGATATGTTCACATGACAACCATGACATTTTTATCAATAATTTGTTAAATGGTGAGATTCCTCCCCATTTCATGCTTTGACCATTATATGCCACCGATTTGTTGTTGGGTTGCTTCATCATATTATAAAGTGGGCATGTAAAGGGTTGAATACAGTCCAAGGAAATTTAAAAGCATAATCAAAATGATAAATAAGTGTTATTATTACTAAATTCTTCTTGCAAAGTACGTAGTTTGCAAATTATTAGGAATAATGTTGTCAGATTTTTTAAAAGGCATAATTTAGTAGTTTGAAGTTTCTGTGTGTTGGAGGTTCGCCCAAATTGGCAAGAAATGCAAATCTTTTTGGCTACAAAATAATTTCAGAGAGATAAATAGGTGTATTAATTATCTTATATAATATAGTAGGAACTTATAGCACTATTAGTTTATATAGTAGGATTAATGCCCAAGAAACTCTTAAATTAGAGTTAATTCCTTTTTACTATAGCTATTATTATTTTTGCCCATAAAAAACACCATACATTTTATTCTTTACTTGTTTGCCTATAAAAAAGAACCATTAAAACTTCCCAAAACTCAAATTTTAAGCTATGAGAAAATTTTCTGAACTCAAATTTTGAGTTTTGAGAACAAACTCGAGATATCTTAGGAAGATAAAAAAGACATTGTCTTTTACGATATAGTGTACAAGATTGCAGGGATTTATTGAACATTAACCTTTTATAAAATATAGAGTAAATAACACTTTTGCCCCCTGGGTTTATACGCGATTGACAGGTTGCCCCCTAAGTCTTAAAATGCGCCTCGTTGCCCCCTAAGAGTTACTTTTGTGACCCGTTACCCCCTGAGTGCGTTTTCCGTCCATTTTCTCCGTTAAATGTGACGTGGCAATTCCATGTCACAATTTTTTTTTTTTTAATCCTGATACTAATTAAGTGTTTAATTAAGTTAAAACAAGGGTAAAAAAGAAATTTTATAAATAGTTTTTATAATATTAAATATAAATAATAAAATAACCTCCCCCCACCCCACCCCACCCCACCCCTTCTTCTTCTTCCCCATTCTTCTTCTTCGTCCCCGACTACAGCTCTGGTTCATAAAAAAAAAAAATCACATCGAAATAAAAGAAGTTCCTCATTCCAAACGTCAAAAGCTTATCAAAATGTAACGGAACTTATTGGTTATTGTTCAGAGCATGGACAACATTTGTTAGTTTACGAGTATTTAAAAAGTGGGTCCCTCAATGATATTCTTCATCTCTTGTATGAAAGCAAGCCATTATTAACATGGAATAATCGAGTTAAAATTGCTCTTGGGACAGCACGTGCAGTAGAGTAAGTTTAATCAATAATAAAGGATCAAATGGGTAATTAATTAATTGGTAACTACTTTTTGCAGGTATTTACATGAAGTTTGTTCTCCATCAGTGATTCACGAAAACTTGAAATCGGAAAATATTTTACTTGACTCAGAGCTTAACCCTCATCTTTCAGACTCTGGTCTAGCAACACTAATCCAGGATTTAGATTGTTAATTGCACTATAGGTCCTTATCTTAATTTATATTAACATATTAATCCTCTTTTTTTTTAGACCGGAGCTGGATATAGTGCACCAGAAGTTGCCATGTCAGGTCAATACACAATAAAAAGTGACGTGTACAGTTTTGGAGTAGTCATGTTGGAACTTCTTACTGGACGTAAACCATTTGATAAGTAAGTCAGTAAAGTAAGGACTATTTTGCAATTTAATAAGAACTAAATTTTGCAATATTATTTTGACAGCTCAAGAGCGAGATCTGAACAATCTTTAGTTAGATGGGCGACACCTCAGCTTCATGACATAGATGCTTTGGATGAAATGGTTGATCCAATGCTTGAAGGGCTTTATCCGGTGAAATCTTTATCTCGGTTTGCTGATGTCATCGCACTTTGTGTCCAATCTGAACCAGAGTTCAGGCCACCTATGTCTGAGGTTGTTGAAGCGTTGGTTAGGTTAGTTCAACGAGCGAATATGAGTAAGAGAACAGTGGGAAATGATCAGAATCGAAATGAGAGTGTGGATTCTCCTCGTGACTAATTTGAAATTAAATTTTATGTTATACTTTGTAAAGAGGTTTCGGGAAAGATGAAAATGTGAATTTGGATAAGCTTTTGACGTTTGGAATGAGGAACTTCTTTTATTTCGATGTGATTTTTTTTTATTTTTTATGAACCAGAGCTGTAGTCGGGGACGAAGAAGAAGAATGGGGAAGAAGAAGAAGGGGTGGGGTGGGGTGGGGGAGGTTATTTTATTATTTATATTTAATATTATAAAAACTATTTATAAAATTTCTTTTTTACCCTTGTTTTAACTTAATTAAACACTTAATTAGTATCCGAATAAAAAAATAAAAAAATTGTGACATGGAATTGCCACGTCACATTTAACGGAGAAAATAGACGGAAAACGCACTCAGGGGGTAACGGGTCACAAAAGTAACTCTTAGGGGGCAACGAGGCGCATTTTAAGACTTAGGGGGCAACCTGTCAATCGCGTATAAACCCAGGGGACAAAAGTGTTATTTACTCTAAAATATATAATTTCACATAATACAGGGAGGACCTACAGAACCAATAACACACAAAATTGGAGATATTACCTCCTCTTTAATCCATCAACAAAAATTCCTGCCTCCACTTCTCACTTCTCACTAGAGAGGGGTATTATACGAATTCCAGAATCTAGTCTAGTTTCGTATTGTGCCCCCAAAATTCTATGTAAAGTGTCATCCTATAACGTTTAATAACTTCAATCTCCGATTTATAAAAAGTAGTACTCCATATAGTTTAAGGTGCATTTTCCTTATTTCCTTCATTCCTTTTAGTAAAGTTATACACAGAGTTTAATCTACTCAATTCCAACTCTTTCCCGCCTCTTTTTTCACAGCTTTTTTCGTCATTAACTCCCTTAATCTTCTCACATCTTCCCACTTTCCCGCAGAAGCATATAAATTAGCTAAAACCACATAATTTTCAGCGTTTTCCGGCTCAATTTCAAGAAGCCTTTGACCCACAATATACCCAATATCAAAATTCAAATGGGTAATACACGCACCTAATAATGAACCCCAAATAGCAGGAGTAGGTTCAAAAGGCATCCCTTCAACAAATTTAAAAGCCCTTTCCACTTCACCAATTCTACCAAGCAAATCAACTACACATCCATAATGCTCAATCCCAAGGTGGGTCCCATCTTTTCCATTAACCATTTCATCAAACACCTTAAGTCCTTCTTCCTCCATTCCTCCATGGCTACAACCAGATAAAACAGCCAAAAAAGTAATATTATCAGGTTTAACTATATTTTCTTCCTTCATTCTCTCGTATAGCTCAAATGTTTCTTTTACCTTCCCATTTTTACTATATCCACCAAGCATTACATTCCATGACATAACACTTCTTTCACCTATTCTATCAAAAATTCTTCTTGAGTAAACAAGGTTACCACATTTCGAGTACATATCAATAAATGAATTAAGCAATACCACTTTAAAGGGTAGTTTAAATCGGAGCACATGTGCGTGCATTTGCTTTCCGTAATCATATAAAGCAAGCCCAGATAAAGCAGTTAAAACACTCACATACGTAACATAATTAAAACTCATCCCTTCTTTATAAAATCTACGAAACAGCTTTAGTGCATCTTCATCAAACCCTAGTTGAGCATAACCAGATATAATAGCTGTACAAGATACAACATCTCTTTCAGGTAAGCTTTCAAAGATAGCTCTAGCTTCATGTATTTTACCAGATTTTGCGTACATGTCAAGGAGAGAGCTTCCAACATATATATGAAATTCGTAAGGGCTTTTCACTATAAGTGAATGGATTTGTTTTCCGCAATTAATTACACCTACACAAGCAGTAATTACTGTTGCATATGTGAATTCATTGAGTTCAATACCTGATCTTACCATCTCTATGAAGAGTTTTATAGCTTTAAAAGCATACCCTTTTCGGGAATACCCTGAGATTATGGCAGTCCATGATACAACGTTTCTTTCAGGCATTTCATCGAATACTTGTCTGGCGTCATCTAAATGATCACATTTTATATACAAAACAATCAATCTTGTTCTCAAGTAAGTGGAAGGTAGATAATGGGTTTTGATCATGTGAGAATGGACTCTTTGACCTTCTCTATAAGCCCTTTGGTTTATACATTCATTTAACAAACTATCATACTCTTTGAAATTCATTTCAAGGCCCTGCTTTGCCATTTCTAATAAGTCTTGGTTTAAATTGCCTGGCGGGAAAGAAGATATGGTTAGTTTTTGGAGGGTAAAAATTTGATTGATTAACTGTTTCGGGTATAGATTGGAAAAAAAATTTATTCTTCTCAGCATTTTTATTACCTAAATAGATGAACAGTCACTTTAATTTGAACAATTATGCTGATCTTTTTTATGTTCCTTAACTATGCTGTGGGACAAAAGAAAAGGAAAACTTGGAGGTAATTTACTAAACAAGTGACCATATTGTACACATGATAATTCATGATCGTTTACAGTTTCATGCAAACTCTTTTAGTTTATGATCGACGCAATTTTGTAATTACTACGAGCTACTCTTATTGTTTAGACTAGTAAAAATTGAAAATGTTCTTGGATCGAGCAACTCGTAGGTCTAGCGTTTTTCTTTTTAACCAAGTAAGGAAAAATTTCCCGGTGGGTCCCACCCGATCCGATTTTTAACTTTTGGTTGTCCAAGGTTTAAAAAAGGTCTGTGTACCATCCGTTGTTCTTCTCAACGCTCCGACGCACCCTGTTATTTAAATTCCTACGGGGTGTGAGTTTCACTTGTACAAAGACTAAAACGCCTTTTAAATAAGAGACAAGGTGCTGGCCATTGAGCTAGCCTCAATGGTTAATATTACTTTACCTTAAACGCGTGTGAAGTAAGAACTTAAGAAGGGGTAATCTGGCGGAGGGAAGCAAAAACTTAAAAAAAGATAATTCCTTTAAGGTTTATAAACTTTTTATATGTATATAGTATATAGTAATGTATCACAGTTTTATATTAAGGGTGATTAATTTAAAAGGTTCACAGCTAAAATAATTTTCTTTAGCAGGTTCAGCCCAGTGCTATAATATTTATAGTCAATAATACTTTTGGTGGGCTCTGTAAACACGTTTAGTGGGCTTTAGACACACGGTTGGTGGACTCTGTACACACGTTTTGGTGGCTCTGTACATGCGTTTTGTGGGCTCTTTACACGTGTTTGGTGGCCTCTTGTGTAGGTTAGCGGCTTCGTATAATCGTTTTTGGAGATTCAGACGATAGGTAACAAATTCACTAATCCTTCACGAGAATGTATCAATTGTATCAAAGAGTAATTGTAACAAAAACTGTATTAAAACCAAATCATTATTATTCACTAATCAATATTATTTACTAATTATTCACAAATAAAAAATCTATTGAAGGTGGACTGGTATGAAGGCATGAGCATCTTCCTTTTTTCTTATGGTCAGGCTATGGTTATCGATGGAAAGTCTTCTAATGGGTTTCATTTTGGTGGTCTTCAAAAAGGAGTCTTTAGTGATGTTAAGGAATTATCAATACGAGTCCATGAAACCTTCAACGGCGGTAACAAATGGCTTGTAGTTGGGCTGAGAATTTTGTAGAATAACAGTTCTTTCAAATTCAAAACAACGAGAAAACTTACTAATTAGGTTATTAATTCGAAAGAGGTGCCTTACTTTACTACCTTTAAACAACCTGTTCAGAATAGTTGTGAAAGCGATTAGCTGTGAAGTAAATCAGCTTGGTTGTGGTGGCGGTTGCTTTGTAGGAGAGCGGCGGAGAAGGTAGCTCTGCAAGTGAGCAGCTTGGTTGTGGCGGCGGTTGCTTTGCAGGAGAGCGGCGGAGGGAGTAGATGTGCAAGAGAGCGGCTTGGTTTGTGGCGGCGGATGCTTTGTAGAGAGCGGTTGGTGAAAATGGTGAAAGGAAAGGTTAGGGAGGGTTTAGTTCTTAAAATATTTAATATTATAAATAGATATTATTATAATTGGTATAGGGATCTAATAGGTAGTAGAATGTTAGGCATATTATTTCTAGAATCTATAAGGTTGAACTATTAGAATAGATTTAGTTAGATAAAATATTTTAGGACGTTGACTTAATTATAAATTATCTTTTATTTTAAATTAGATTTTATCATTTATTATTATTATTATTATTATTATTAAAATTTAAATATATATTTATATATTGTAATTAAAATATATTCATTATATACATGTTAGGCAGGTTTGTAAGGTGTGGATATTTATTCCTACAACCCGTCCGAACAATTTTTGAAAATTCATCCCTACAATCCACTCAAACTCATGTAGTACTCTAAAACCCGCCTCGTTTAAAAGTTGAGATGAGGTGGGTACTTGTAAACCCGTATAACTCATATTCCCATTGACATTCCCTACTCATAGATTACCTAATGTGGAAGTCAGGTATTTAAATAAGTTATTGGGCCAATGGATTCATGATATTATTTTTTGGGCCATAATAAATTATGTTTGGTGTGTTTTTTGGGTAGACTGAAATTGTTGGTGTCTTTATCTGTAAATATGGGTTTTAACCTTATGGTTTTCTTGAATGCTAAAATAAATATGGTACCCTAAGAAAAAGATTGATAATTGTTCAATCGACTAGAGAATACACTAACGATCTTATCATATCCGAATTAGCGACCCATCAGCAACTGTGTGAGCATGAGGATTTAAGTAAGAGATGAAAAACTAACTTTTATAATATAATTAGGCATATACACTATGTATCTCGATCAATCTCCAACATAGAAATAGCAAACTAGCAAAATAGCATAAATTCTAGAGAAACTTAAACACTGATAATTAAGTTAACCTAGTTCTCTGCTACCTAATATACTATAATCTATATATACACAGCTCTACCTAAATCTTCCTTCCTTCACCTCCTCTTCATAATTCCATTTTCAGTTGATTCGATTGCAAAGAAGCTGCACATTATCCATATAAATTACACATTTTCATATTCATTTTTATATTAAAAAATACTATTAATTACCTGAATTTGCAGGAGAGTTATAGCTTAAAAGCGAATTATTAATTGGATGATTAAATTCATCTGTTTCCCATATTTGTTGATATTGTGGTCTAATCATGTTCATTTGCCCTTCATTATTCCACATTAATGATGGCATAACCATGCTTGGAATGTTATTCATTCCTGATCCATTCTGAAATACATACATATAAATATATATATATTAATTAATTAAATTCTGAAGCTAAAAATATTCATTCTACTTACTTCTACAGCCAAGAAATTCTCAATATTAAAGTCAACAGCTGGATTGACTGTGGAAAGTCTCATTGATAAGAACTGCATATTAAATACGACCAATTAGAATTAATATATAAATACAAGTTTAATGAAATGTGATGTTTAAAATTAACCTCGACTTGGCGTTGTAATGTTTGGACATGGTTAATGATCTCATCTAATACAGATGCAGTACCAGATATCTGCAATTTTTAATTGTAAATAAAATAAATTAAAAATGAGAAGAAATTGACGTAACAAATTAAGGAGGACCCATGAGCTAAATATGAGGAAGCAAAGTAACGTACTAGTAAAGCAAAAAGATGAAACATGAGAGAAAATGGATTTCGAGAGAGACAATTCAAAAAGTAAGCATTATCCTTTCTAATCGCCACTTTTCTTGGTGCAAAATCTTTTACCTTTTTTCTTTCTTTACCTTATTAGTCTAAAAGTTGATAGTGACTACTTACATTTGTATAGTATTATTAAATTATATTATAATGAGTTTATAAAGTTAAAAGTAGATTTTTACCATTATTAATTAAAAAAGGCTTTAGGACCAAAAAGTTGTAAAATGACTAACCTTATTACATCCAGGGACCAGTTCTTGTAATAGCTTCATCCTAGCATTGATTTTCTCTCTCCTTGCCTATAATTAATATTAAATTTAATTAAATATATAATTTGAGAGCTAAATTTAAGATTATGTTGATGATAATTACTCTTTCAGCTAAGCTATGGCTATCGGTAGCTTGACCCCTGCGTGCACGGACATGAACGTATGGAAGCTTTCCATCATCGTCTGTTGAGGTTTCGTTTACTGTTTTTTTGTTCTTTTTGTTCGATTCTATAACCTAATTTTGATGATAAGTATAAGTAATTGATTGATACGTTAATGAAATTAAAAAAGAAAAATAATTAATTATTAGCTTTACCTTGTTGGCCTTATCCTTTCGCTTCTTTGATGGTTTCGGGTCAGAAGAGGTCGGTGATGAATCGGAATCTAGTGGCTCTTGTTTCACGGCTTGCTTCTTTGAGCATGAGCTTCCCTGTGAATTCTCTGACGAAGCGAAGATTGAATACTTTGCGGCACGGTCAATGAGTGCGGCGTCGGAAGGGAAGATTGGTGGAGGAAGCATTGACGGAGGAGGAAGGTGAACGGAGTGATTGACATAAGCTTCGCCGGAGAAGTTACCTGAAACAGGTATTGGAGTATCGATGGGAACTGATGAGTGAACAAGGAGCTCCACCGCTTGGTTTGCCGGAAGTTGAAGTAAAGCGGTGAAGGAACTGCTACTAGTCTGCGGTGGCACGGTCATCAAGCTATGGAGTTCGTCGACTCCGAAATGGTGAAAGTCTGGGCCGACATTTTCGGGTTTCGGCCCGCTTGTTGCGGATCTTGCTCCTTCAATTGCCTCCATAAACGAATATAACTTAAAATTACTCAAATTTGCTCAATTGGACCTAATTTGACCATTTAAAACAAACCCAGATCAAAATTTTGACCCAACTATACAAACCCGTTGCTCAAAATGAAAAAAGACCCGTAAATAATTAGCTCGAAGCTTTCTAGAATATACGCACGCATATACGTGTTATATGTAGAGAGAGGTGTGCAACTTAAATGTTGCTCAATGTATTTGAGTTGCTAACTTGAGCTAAAGCTTTTCTTGCTCTTCAAACAAGTAAAAGACTAGAACTACTTTGCCTTTTGATTTATTGGTTTAAAGATAGCCGTTTTAAGCACTTCATAAGCAACATTATTTTCTGATTTTTATTTTTATTTTTGTTTCTCATAGTTCTTTTTTATAGTATAGTTTTTTATATATATATATATGTAAGTGTTTATTTTACTACTATTACTTTAACTATCCCCTCTTTACAAGTCTTAGGGCTCGTTTGAAAGTAATTATTTTAGTGTAAAAAAACATTTTTAGAATAAAATTTTAAATTTGAAAAAATTATAAAAAATAATTTTGAAATCTAAAATTATGTTAAGTGCTTTTTTCAAGAAAAGTGTTTTCAGGATCAAAAAAATTCTTAAAATACTAAAAGCACTTTTAAATGTTTTTCCAAAAAAGCACTTCCAAACGGGCACTTAGTAAAGTTTAATTCAAGTCAACTTTCACAACCAAAGTAGTACATTCTAGAAAATAAAATTTAAAAAGTATAGGGTACAAGTGGCATAATAGAAACCTTATGGGCTAAACTAAAAAATATAAATTCGGCAAAGCAATTTAGTGGACTGGCTTTCGAATCCTTTTAGAATCATTTCATTTAACTTTCTTACTTTAGTACACCTTGAAAACCGTAATTTCTCGCAATGATCATGTTTCTTATTGAAGATTTAAAGGTGTAATTAAGACACAACTTTGATTGAACTTCTCTTTGAATGTGATAAAGGATATTCGCTTGCTTTTCAAGGTGATTTTGATGGAAATTTTTATTTCTCGAGTTGTAGATGTAGTAATGAAAACTCTGAAAACTAAGAATGAATATCAGTTCTTTGAGGTTGTTTTTCTTGCTTTTGAGGAGAATCCAATCAATTTTTTAAAACCAAGTATCAATTTTATCTTGACAACCATGATATTTTCAAAATTCAAACCAAATTTGCCTAAAGTAAGGACAATCCATGAATAAGTGATCACAAGTTTCTAATGAAGAATTACATAGAACACACTTCTTGTCTGTTGATGTACCCCATTGTTCTAGTCTATCTTGGGTTGGTAGTCTATTTAGGAAGACCAACCAAGTTAGAAATTGGTGTTTTGGTATGGTATATTTGTGCCAAACTGCTGAACTCCATTCAACTCTATTTCCTGGAGTATAGAGATCTCTGAGAAGAAGAGAATAAGAGAAATAGTTTTTACCTCCACACTTCCATAACAACTTATCTTGTGTATCACATAAGTTGAGTTGATCAAGATGAGGCTTGAGGCAAATCAATTCTGAGGGTGATCACCATATGTTATTTCCAAAGTAGAAGGAAATATTTTTGTGTTTATATTTATTGAATAGGTGAGGCTTATTAGAGGATAGAGATCTTTGACATTAGCTTCTTTGGTCCATATGTCCTCAAGAAGGTAGGTAGGTATTATTTCCATTTCCAATAACATAGTGAATATGTTTTTGCGCAAGACTTTTAATTTTCAGCATTTTTTTCTAAGTACAAGGTATAATGTGAGTTGAGTCAATGCTCCATATACATTTCTTTCCAAGCCAGTTTAATTTGGCCTAGTAAGCCCAAATGTTGTTATCTTCTTCATAAATCTCAAGAAAGCCTTCAAGGTGGCAATATCATTCAGGTTTTGCAGATTTGCAACTTCTAAACCTTCTTCTCCAGGTAGTTTTCACAATTTTTTGCCAAGACACTTTTGTGCCTCTATGATCTGTGGTGTTTCCCTTCCATAAAAACCTTGAGAAGGTACTTTCAAGTCCTTTGAATACTTTTTTGGGCAAGATCATGACTGGACCAAAATCGTATTTTACTTTGTATACAACTTTTATAAGGTGAAGTCTGCAAATAAAAGAAATGTATGCATCCAGTTGTGTATACTTGAGCAAATATTTTTTATGAGTGTTTGACAAGATGAAGCATTAGGAACTTTATTGTGAGAGGTGAGCCAATGTATCTCACAAGAAGTTTGCTTTTTTTGACATTTAGGATAGTGCACATGTTTGTGAATAAGTCTTGATCTTTTCCATTATAGTATAATTCACTCTTTTCTAGACTTATCTTTAATCCTGAAAGTCTTGAGAAAAGATCCAAACCTGCTTTAAGATTTGTTGCAGAAGCACTATCACCATTAAAAAAAGACAATCATCTGAAAAGATCAAATGATTGAGTTTAATTTTGTAGCATCTTCGGTGATAGGTGAATTGTTGTGAGTTGCCCACTTTGTCCATGAGTGCACTTAGAGCTTGCATACAGATAACAAATAGATAAAGTAAAAGAGGACCACCCTGCGTCGAACCTCTTTTGCCTTTACAAAACCCACTTATTTCTCTATTTATGAGAAGAGAATAAGAGACTGGGGTGAGAATCATGGCAATCCATCTGATGAAGGTGCTATGAAACCGTATGGCTTGTAACATATTGAGTATGAAGTTGTGGTTTAATATATCAAATGCCTTTTAAAGGTCAAGATTGAGAGTGCATCTTGATGAGTTAAATATTCTATCATAACCTTGAACAATACTTTGTGCTACAAGCACATTATCTGCAATGTTCCTTCCCTTGACAAATATTGCTTGATTTTGTGACATTAGCCTTGGTAAACAAGTTTTAAACCTATTAACAAGCAATATATAAATACATTTGTAATGTTACAACAAGCTATAGGTCTAAAATGCTTCAAGGTACTTGGGTTAGCAACTTTAGGTATTAGAACAAGAGTAGTGGTATTGACTTGCTTGAGCATTTGATTGTTGTTGAATTCATCTTTGATAGCCAGACACACACATCTTTCCCTACTATATGCCAAGCATATTTCAATGATGTGCTAGTGAATCCATCTGGTCCCGGAAATTTGTTTTCATTTATTGAAAATATGGCTTCTTTGATCTCATTGTCAGTTATATCACCTACCATATATGTTGAGTCATCCTCAGTGAGATGGGTTTGAATAAGTCTTTTGAGTAAGTGAGTAGGAATTGATTCTTCATTAGGATCTTTTCTTCCAAGTAAGTTTTAATAGTAGTCAACAAAAGTTGCCTTAATTTGCTCTTTGCCAGTGTTGTACTCCATTCACTAAAGTAAGAGCTAAAACTTTGATTGTGTACTTTTCTAGCTTTGATGTATTTATGATAGAAGCATGTTCCCAAATCAAATTCTTGAGCCCATAATATCCTTGATTGCTGATTTGTATAGGAATTTTGTATAGCAAGCAGTTCTTCAAGTTTAACTCTAGCCATCATTTCTTTTGATAAAGATGTCAAGTCTCCAATAAGAATATTTTGTTGCATCTTGCTTATTTTGTCTTGAAGTTCTTCAATTTCTTTTGTACTGAAGGAGAAGTATTTCTTTTTGAATATTTTTAGTCTTTGTTTGACCTTTTTGAGTTTACACATTAGCTTGAACATAGGGGTACCATCAAGTTCAATCTTCCTAGCCTTGGAATCAAGAAGAAGAAATTATTTATGTTTTGCCCATGCTTTATAAAATTTGAATGAAGAAATTATGCTTGTCTTATCATCATGAATGGTGATCATAAGTGGTGTATGATCAAAGATACCAGGAGGTAAGGTGATGACAGATGAATTAAATAGCTTGAACCATCCGTCATTTACAATTACCCTGTCAATTTTACTTGATATGAGTCCTTCAACTCCTTTATTAGTCCATGTGTGATAGAAGCCTGAGATTTGGTGTTCATAGACTTCATTTTCACCAATACAATCCTCAAAATCAAATGAACTAGTTGGGAGCATAGTGCAGTTCTTTCTCTCATCACATATGCGAAGTTTATTGAAATCACCACTCCAGATCCAGAGTTTTTTTATTGACTTGAACTCTCCATCTATTGAGATTGCCCCCAGAGAATTTTCGTTGTGTCTTTGTCATTATCTGCATAAATAATTGAAATATAAGTATGAAGATTTATTTCAATAAATGTGCATTCACAGAAGATAACTTATTCTGTGATGTCAATGGGTGTAATAGTGATGTTGCAGGGGTTCCACATTATACAAATGTTGTCTCTAGAATATATATCAACATCTATATTCGTGATAGAAATCCAACCAAAAATATTGTCCTCCTTGAATTTAAATAAATTATTTGCAAGAAGTTTTGTGTCAATAAGTCCTAACAAATCAATTTTTTGAACTTATAAACTTAACCACTTTTTTTAGGCTACTTAAGACCTCTAACATTCCAGGATGTGATTTTCATAAATCAGGAGGAATATTTTCCTAAGACCTTTCTTTAATGCTAATAAAATTGAGATAAGTTTCCCTCTAGGTTGTCTTCCATACTGACTAAGGCATTAAATCCATTTGTGTTCATAAGAATTTGCTTTTGAGGAACTTCCTTTTTCATTATTTTAGGTAATAGGACTAAGATCTCTAACATCTTGCTTTATTTTAACTTCAGTCTATTCTTCTGTCTTCTCTTCAGTATGAAGCATGATCTGTTTGCCTTTATCTGCAGTTTTTGTCTCCGTACTTGTTTTTGCACTACTTTGTTCTTTGGACATTGAGCAGCATTGTGATTAAAAGCTAATTTGCACGTTTAGGAGGATACCATCCATATGAAACTTTTATTGTATGCATACCATCTTCTTCTAGATCAACTATAACGTCCTTAAGTATATCTTGTGTAGTGTCAACTTTTATACAAACTCGGGCATAGCTTAGTTGATTTCTCATGTTTGTAATAGAATCCATTTGTATAGGAACACCTATATCACTACTTTTATAACCAAGTCCTTCTTGAGTCCAAAGTTGAAGTGAATTTTTTCTAAGTTTAACCCATAGTGGCATTTTACTCACTTCCAGTTCATCTAATTTCATGTTGGGAGTCCACTTCTTTAGAACCATAATACGGCCTCCCACATGCCATATCTGTTGTAAGTCTTTGTCAAGCTCAATTTCAGATTGAATTTTGAACAGGAAAACATTAGAATCAGCCAATATGATTTCCACTTTGCCCATGTGCTTCCACTGAAAAGTAACCATGCTCTGAATCATGTAGAAAACAAGTGGTTCACCGAAAAATTGCCCAATAAGACAGTGTTTACATGTATCCTCACCCGCTTTAGTAACTAATTTGGGTGGTTTAACCATGATTTTTCCGTTTACCATTGCAAGTTTGAAATATGGGAGCTTCATGTCTTCTTTAACAGAATTAGCAAAAATAATTGCCCAAATTGTCGCTTTTTGTGTAGCAGTTTCTTTCTCAACAATTAAATATTCAATAACATTATCATTATCATTATTATGTTGTGTTGTTGAATCTAAGCAGTTTCAGGAATAATTTCTACTTCATAGCAATTTCAGAGCTTTTAGGCTTGATACACCGTTTTCTTCCTTTTCAGAAGAGATTAAATCAATAGCTCTGTTAAGCTCACATTTACGATATCACTTATCATTACTTTACTTGATAAATCATTGTTATGAGCAAAATTATTGCTAACAACAATAGTAGGTGAGATCGAAACATACTTCACCATATCCACATGTGCAGCTTCTTCAACCTTTTTACCTCGTGCAACGCTTTTACGTCCTTTAGGCGGCATGGTGATCAAAATGACAAGAAGGAGAAAAGCAAGCTAACGGAAGAAAAATCAAACGAATGGTTGAAAACAAAAGAAAATCAGGGGAAATAAGAAGTGTGGCGAAGGAAGCCTGAAAATCAAGATATTTTATGGAAAATAAGGTGCAGACTAGTGGTAGTGGGAAAAGCTATGCAACACGAAAATTAAAGCATACGATCCGAGGTAGATGGTGCCATTATTACATGCATTACCTATGCTGAAAAGCAAAAAGAAATGAAAAAAAGGAAAAAGGAAGAATAGGAAAGGCTCGAGGCTAAAGAAAAAATAAAAGAAGGAAAAGCGTAGGCCGGAAAAGGTAGAGAATTTTGGGGGTTGTGGAGGGAGGTGGCCAGTCGGCGGCGTGGGTGGAGAGAATTTCGATAGTAGCTCGATATGCCCAAAAACCATATTAAACATGGCTTTGTTACCCACAACGCGTTTATACTCAAACTCATATATTGTTTCCTGATTAGTGATTCGTAAAGCACCAAAAAGCTTCGGAAATGTCGTGAACGCTTCATGTGTTCCAAATAGTTTTTCGAGCACTTTTTGTTTACCCTGCCATGCCTTACCATATGAAATGTAATTGTCGTAATACTTATGAATTTGAGTTTGTATCAATCCTATTTTTATTGCTATATCGGCGTTCACCATTGCAAATACTTCGTCCCTAACGAAATCTGAAGTCAATTGCCGATGATTTTTTACAAGAATCCCGGGTTGACACTTATGTTCCTCTAACCTTGAAATCTCCCACACATTACTAGTTGGAATAAAAATACCACGAATATAAAATCTCCAACCGACTTTAGCATGTACACATATGCGTGTTATGTATTTATGATTTGTCATTTCCGCTTTACATTTCTTGTGATTTTTTAAGGTGCCACCTACTCACGTCCAACAAAAGAGCATCCCTTGATGCGTATCAGTCACCCAACCTGAGTTTAACTCCTTTCACCATATAAGATGGTTGGCTTAATGCCCAATCATGACATTTTCCTTTATCGTCGTATCAATAGGACCAAAATTGTAATTAGTTGGATTAGAACAATCGTTATCGTCATCTTTAAAACTATCTTCATTATCATCACTATAAATAGGAAAACCCTCATCATCGGATGCCTCTGACTCGGTTTCGCTTTCACTATCATTTTCACAATCACTTTGGCAAATTGTCTTGCGACTCGGCTCAAGAGATGTGGATGTATTTTCCCGCTCACAATTCCTTTGTTACCCTTTTTCATGAGAAGTGAACGCTTTCATTCTACATATTTCTTTAATCTCGACGTAAATCTCAATAACATGGTATATCCCGTTCTTCTTCCCACCTATTATCGCATTGATCGTATCCTCCCCAACTACTAGAGCATGAAACCGTGGAGGGTTTGACGAAATCGGAAATCGCCATATCAAATCAAAATTAACCTCATTTACATTCCAATTGCAAGTCAAACACACGACTTGTTTTAAACCATTTAACGCAACATCTTCTCCGGTCATAAACGGCTTACAATCTTCCCCTAATATATTCAACAATACCGTTACCACTCCGAGCAATATTACCTCCATAAAAATATAACCACATAAAACTCATATTAACCTACAAATACAATAAAAACAAAAATAACCAATACTAAATGAAAAACAATATATAAAATCTAATTTAACATAATCAATATTAGAAACAGATTCCTACAAATAATTATTACTCCAACTACTATATTATACCAATAAAACCTAATTTTTTTCAACTTATATACAATATATAATAACAAATGAATTGAATAGTTACCTTCGAGATGAAATATCCATATATTTGATGAAAAATTGAAGATTTCATTGGTTTTCAGTTGGTGTGGGTGTAGAAGAGAAATGAGTATTGAAATGGGGTATAAATGAGGAGAGGTTCTATTTTAACCCTAAAATTCCGTTAGAGCGGTCATCTAATGACCGCTTTATTTTTTTTTTCCAGAAACATGAATTTATTGTTTTAGGCGAGAGGCGGCCATTCTTCTTTAAACCAATGCCTAATGATAGATGGTGTTCGGATCACCGCCTTTCTTGGGAGGCGGCAGTCCGACCACGACCAAAGTGCTGGACCACGAATTACTTTCTATCTCGCCTAATTGCCAATTATCATTTTTTTAAAAGTCAAAAACGAAAAAAACTCTAGATTTTTTTTTTGTTCAAAGCATAATTATATAGATAGATAGAAGAAACGGTTACAAATTATCCAACCCCTATCGGGTCAATGTCCGTACTAAAGATAGATGCTAACTGGGGAGGGATACAGACATCCCAGTTGTCAAACAAATTGCTTAAAAGCTGTTGTTTGGCAACCCAGTCAGCCGCAAGATTCTTACTCCTAGAGATAAGAGTAAAAGAAGGACTCGAAAGTTCCGCCAAAAAATAAATATTACAAACGATGTTTTTTATAGAATGATTAGAAACTAGTAATCCTGAATAAAGGGGCTTCATGATTTGTTCCGCATCATTCTCTATGATTACGCTTCCAAAAGGATAATCTAATGCAATCTCAGTTGCTTTAAGGATCCCCGTGGCTTCTGCTTCTAACACTGAATCTGTCTCGATATTCCAACTTTTACCTGTTACAAAATCACCATTAGAGTTTCTTACTAAACATGTGATAGCAGAACCTTTATCCGAGAAAGCCGCATCGTAGTTTATTTTGAATTTATTAGGGGGTGGTCTATTCCATTTTTCTTTAAATTTTTCATTTTTGTTAGGGTTGTTGTTTGTGGTATAAGTTAAGGGTTGAATAGTAATAACCCTTTCATTCATTTTATCCATGAAGTTAATATCATTAGGGTTAGTAATTTTAAAATATTCTTTCCAAGCTTCAATAGAGTTATTTATAGTTTTTATAGGGTCACAGTTTTTTCCATTATAAATGAAATTATTTCTACTTTTCCAAATTTGCCAAAGTATGGTACAAATGAATTCAAGTATTCAATCTTTTTTATCAAATTTAGAGGTAATTTGTTGGACATAGTTCAAAATCCATTGATCTAGTCTATTAGTGCTATCATTATCTGATTTTATATTAAGGGGGCTAGAGAACCATACACATTTGGCCCAAGGGCACCTAAAGATCATGTGTTCAACAGTTTCAATATTATTGTTACAAATTTTGCATAAATTTGTGTCACTACATTTTCTATTAAATAGATTTTCTTCAGTTGGAAGTAGGTTTCTAATAGTTCTTCATATAAAATTTCTAATTTTGGGAGGGGTTTCCATATGCCAGATTAGATTCCAGAGGTCTTTACCCCTAGTGATATATATAGTTGGTGTGTTTTGATGTTTTACCATATCTTTATGATTTTCTTCATTTGTTAGTTTATGGTAAGTTTCTTTGACTGTATAGATTCCATTTTTGCAATAAATAATACAAATTAGATCTTCACACTCTATTTTAGGGATAATCATATTTTCAATCTTATCACTAATATCTTTGCGGTATAGATTTCTAATAAGATTAGTATTCCAAGTTTTATCTTCTTTCATAAGGTGTATAACCTTTGTTATAGCATTATCTCTAGGTATAATAATGCTATTGTTGTTATTAACCCAATTATGTTCATGCAGTTTAATATTTTTTCCATTTCCAATTTTCTACTTGATTTCATTCTCAAAAGTTTCTCTGCCTATTAATATACTTCTCCAACCCCAAGAAGGTGAGCTTCCTAACTTAGCTTCTAAAAAGTCACAATTGTGAAAGTATTTTCCTTTTAGAAGTTTATAAAGCAAAGATTTTTTTTTATTTGCTATGTTCCAGGCTTGTTTGCCTAAGAGTGTTTTGTTCATTAGGTGGAGGTCTCTAAAACCCAAACCCCCTTCAAATTTGGATAAGGTCAAAAGATCCCAATTAGCCCAATGAATTCTTTTTTTGCCTTTGTCATCCCATCAGAATTGTGCAATGATAGAGTGTATTTGATTAACAATAATTTTGGAAAAAATAAAGTTTGACATCATATAATTTGGTAGGCTTTGAATGATAGCCTTTATAAGAATTTCTTTACCTTCTTCAGAAAGAGTGTTTTCCAATTCTTTAGTCGTTGCCAGACTTTATCAATTAGAAACTGAAGATCTTTTGATTTAGATCTACTCCATTAGTAGGGAGTCCCAAATAATTACCAAGATTATGGGTTAAAAAAAAAAAAAAAAAACTCTAGATGTAAACGTAAAGGACCATAAAGTTCTTACATAGGTAAGACGTAGAGATTTTTTTTTTTCGACGGGAGACGTAGAGATTAAAGGGTACTAGATGTTTGGTGGGGTTGGTTAAGGGGTGGGGACCAACCAATTCGACACTGTTTCTTATGATCACCTATTATAATGATTTGTCATTTTCTTTGCATTTAGTTTATAGATTCCTAGGCAATTTTAACTTCAATAATACTACTATTTTCCTTATATTCACAACTAAATATGATTGCAGAGCATAGAAACGTAAATAGCTGTTCGTATTCATTAAACTATTAAATGTATGAAATGGTAAAGTGTGAAATTTTGACCAAGGAAATGATAGATTTGACTCCATAACTGATAATTTTTATTCAATATCTTTAAAAATTCATAATATCAATGATATGATATAATTCGATGTAATCTGTTAATTTTTTATTTTTTTAATTTAAATTTAAATTTTATCAATTTTATATTCAGTTATGATATATTTTTTTTCAACAATTTAAAGTTTTCATTAAAGAGACACTGCCCTGTTTGGTTTATGAAAACATTTTCTGTTTTCGTTTTCAGAATACATTTTCAGAAAATGATTTCCGTTTTCAGTTCCAATATTTTTAGAAAATATGGAAAACGTCAATTTCACGTTCTCTAATATAGCACTGTTTTCATTTTATTTTCTAGAAAACTGTTTTCATTTTCTTTAGCCAAACACATTTTCAGTAGCATTTTAGAAAATATAGAAAATGAAAACAGAAAACACATATTATTTTCACAAACCAAACGGGGCCTAAGGGGGTGTTTGTTTGCACTTAATGAGGTCTTAATCTGGTTCATTAAGACACTGGATCAATAAGACTGTTTGTTTTTCCTGTCCAATTCAGATTTGAATGCCTCTTAATGGGTCTGTTTCATTAAGATTTCAAACTAAGTCTGAATCATTCAGACACTGCCTCTTAACAGAATAAGTTCTATTCAGATGTTCATTCAGCATTCAGCACTTATTACTTAAAAAACAAACGACGCCTAACCTCTACAACTTTACACAAGTTTAAACTAGTAGAATAAAACTCCTACAAAACAAACCTTATAAACTTTAAGGATTGGATTGTAGTTACTACTAAAATAATAAAAACATAACTACTAATTAAAATTTAAAACTCAACACACAAAACATCAACTAGAATGAAAGTAGAATAACCATTTTTCTTAATAAAGAACAAAACTATAATAGACTTCTTAATACTTCAATCTGCATCTTGATCAATCAAGAGGACAATATTTCAGTTAATAGCCTTCAAAGTAAAGTAAAAGACACAACTTCTAAACCTTTTCTTAGACTTCAGTTGAGTTAAAGGGAATATTGTTTGAATTAAACCACACAGATTCATCATGAACACTTTAAGCAACAACATAGCAACCTTCAAGCAAAGATTTAATGGTTGGACACAATACCATCCCTTGATTACTATTGGATAAGGGGTAATATCGTTTCAAAACTTGCAATTTCTACTTTCAAGAAATATACTTCTACTCTCTCATACCTTTCCTAAGATCTCTGTTGAGAATAAAAGCTGCAAACATTACTCAAAGCATAAACTCTGTCAGATGTCTTGATAAAACATCTTCTATGTTTCAATCTAATAGCCATAAGAGATTAAATTTGAAATATGATATGTTTCTCCGTTTTGTGCTTTCCATTATGAATTCTAGCATTTCTTTCACCCCAAATAATGTATATAAAAGTAGCGGACCAACAACCGTGAATGATTGTGTTAAACTTTGAAGTATTACGACTCAGAATGTATTTGATTAATTCATCCCAAGAATCGTCTGCAAACATGTTTTTAGTTTTCTAAAAGCAGGATTTTTGAGTTCTTCTAGAAAATGAACACTTAATGAATAAATGTTCACGAGAGAGAGAGAGAGAGAGAGAGAGAGAGAGAGAGAGAGAGAGAGAGAGAGAGAGAGAGAGAGAGAGAGAGAGAGAGGAGAGAGAGAGAGAGAGAGAGAGAGAGAGAGAGAGAGAGAGAGAGATTATTAAATTTGTTGGAAAATTTGTATATTGTTATAAAATATTATATTAAGTGGATATACACCAACGATATACCTGATAAAGTAGTAACGTGTATAAGTGACTTGCAATGCAACTGCGCAGCAGCTTGAGCCTCGCAGCAGCTTAAGCTAGTAGCTGCACAGCTACTTACGGTTTTCTATATATAATACGATATTCATATCATATTGTAACCATTCTGAATTCCACTGAATAATAACACGGTCTTATATATCTCTATATTTCAAGTTATCGTTGTTAATTTTATAACACGTTATCAGCACGAGTCTCTATCGATTTATATTAAAAATATTATATGGATTTTCATATCAGATAAGATTTGATTAATTTGTAACCCTTAATTTTTTTAAATTTCATTATAGTAGTAGTATTATGCATTACCTCAACGGTTTAGAATATGTTTTATATTTATAACGTTTGAAATTTATAGTTTAAACATTTTTATATCTTTATGATATAGCAGGATGTAACAATCATACTTTGATCAAATATGCTTGAGGTCATGAGTATGCAACAACATAACATGTTTTTTTTTTACGGTAAAACATAATTTAAATTAATAGAAAATACGAATACAATAAGTTAGGAAGTTTGTTCTTAGCCAATACCCTCTATTACAAAGTCCAATTCAAGAAGTTTAATAAAGTGTGGAGTTGGATTTTGGACCCAATCTTCCTTGAGGATTTCGAGTCTTCCCTCTTTTGCGATGAGATCCACCGCTTTGTTGAATTTCCTTGAAACGAATTGGAAATTGATATCAATGTTGAGTGACAAACTTTGAATATCTTCAAATATGTGGCTTAGATGACGATTTTCAAACTTCGTACCCTTCATTAGAGGCTTTATGATGCTAAGACAATCATTTCGCAAAACAAATCTTCTAGTTGGATAATTTGAAGCTTCAACCATGGCATTTCTAATGCCAATTGCTTCAGCTTCTTCTGGAGAGTATGCCGTGTAGTTCCAAGTTCTTCCTCCCAAAAATTGGCCTTTTTTATCACTAAAAACACAAGCAGAAGAAGCACTATTATTTTCATGTAAGTAAGAAGCATCAACATTAAGAAAAGTATTAAGATAAGTGTTAGCTTTCCTGTTTTGATAAGGGACAATGTTTTGAGTGATTGATTTTGTTGAATCCATATCAATATTAGCCTCGGAAATAGTATTTTTATACTTTATAAATTCGTTATAGGCTTTGTAAGCATTTTTCGCATTTACAATGGGACATATAGGATGATTTTCAAAGATATATTTGTTTCTACATTTCTAAATGTACCACATAAGCCATATTGCCATCTCAACCTTTGGTCTTTCTCCATCATCATTTGGGAGTTTCATATCAATGAGATTTTGTAACCATTGATTTAAGTTTTTATTGTAATCATGTGAGGATATTTGACCAAAGGGAGTTGCAAACCAAGTTGCTTTCGCACTTGGGCAAAAAAACATAAGATGTTCAATATTTTCAACCTCATTTCCACATACTTTACATATATTATTTAAAGCACGCTTTCTTGTGAATTTATTGTGTTCAGTAGGTATAGCATTTGACATAACACGCCAAGTAAAGTTTCTTAATTTTGGTGTAATATTTAAATTCCAAATTGTATCCCAAGAAACTGAATTTAATTTAAAGGAAGATGATGGTAAGAGAATCTCTTGTTTATGTGTTTCCTCAATACCTTTTGTAGTGATGTATTTATACACTTTATTAGCAGTAACATTGCCATTTTTAGCATGATTCCAAACATGTGTATCAGCAGCATTAGATATATTAATGTTGAGAGTTTTAGCTAAGGCAGCTTTTTCATTTCCAAGAGTATTAATAAGTTCCTGCTATTTCCATCTATTGTTATTATCAATCAATGTTTTAACTTTTATAATAGGTAGGATAGAGCAGTTTTCAGGTTTTTTACAGTAGGGGATCCATTAATCTTGCCATACATTGGTGTTTTCACCATTTTTGTATCATTTATATAAGTGTTTCTGCCCTTTAAAAGGCTTTTCCAAGCCCATAAGGGTTATATCAGAGAATAGCATTTTCAAAGCTTTCATTAGGGAAGTAAATCCCCTTGAAAACTTTGTAAGAAAGCGAATTTTTATTATTGTTGAATTTTCAAGCTGATGAGGCAAGTAAAGCAACATTTAACTGGATAAAATTATTAAAATTCATACCTTCTTCTGATTTGGGCATTTCCATATATTTCCAATTTCTCCAGTGTATTCTTTTATTTCCATTTGTGCCCCACCAAAGAGAGGCTATAAAAGAAGGTATTTTATTGCAAATAGATTCAGGTATATGGAATATAGACATTATATAAACAGGTATAGACTGAGTAACAACTTTAATTAAAGTTTCCTTACCAGCTTCAGATAGGAATTTAACATTCCAATCTCCCAATTTTTGAATTATTCTTTCAATAAGCCATTCAAGAAATTTTGTTTATGACCTACCCCAGTCAGAAGGTAGTCCTAAGTAAGTTTCCAAGTTTGAGAGATGATTCATTTGAAGAACATTAGTTAATTCCGAGGCAACATTAGTGGGAGTGTTTTTACTAAAAATAACCCCACTTTTATTTAAACTTATAACATAACATGTTTTTCATTTGTTAAGTTACCTGCCTCTTTACGTGTCCATAGTATAAGCATGTAATTCTTTTGACTCATCTAATTCCTTCATCTCTATATTTATAGATGTTCTGTATAAGCCTTCCTCTTTCTATATACAATGTTCTGTATAAGAAAAAAAGTTCCTGCTCGCGAATGAGAAAAGGAAAATGTACTACAATACTAACTTACAGTAATGGAGGAAAGAATGAAGAAAAAAAGGGTAAAATTAATTAAGGTATGTTAAATTTAATAATTTTATCTTATATAATATTTTGACTAAATATTTCATTCGAATACGGGTTAAAGAATTTCTAACCCTATATTTTAAGCCGCGATTATATTTCCGAAGTAATAATATCGTGCGTAAATGAAAATCTCGAAGTTTTTCGGAGCAAAAGAAAAACACGAAGTTTTTCGGAGCAAAAGAAAAACACGAAGTTTTTCGGAGCAAAAGAAAAACTTGAAGTTTTTCGAAGCAAAAGAAAAACCCGAAGTTTTTCGAGCAAAAGAAAAACCCGAAGTTTTTCCAAGCAAAATGAAACCCCGAAGTTTTTCCAAGCAAAAGGAAACCCCGAAGTTTTTCCGAGCAAAAGGAAAACCCGAAGTTTTTCGAGAATTATTTTATGTATTAAATGGTATTTTGATTATTATTTATATGAGACAAGTATTCCAGATGAATACGAGAATTTCACCATGTCACTATAATATTTTTGAAGTAATAATATCGTATGATTATATTTTATGGGCTAAGTATTCCTGATGAATACGAGAATTTCGCCATGTCACGGTATTATACCCGAAGTAATAATATCGCATGAGTGGTTTTTTATGGGTCAAGTATTTCGGACGAATACGTAAATTTCGCCATGTGATGATAATATTCTCGAAGTAATAATATCATAAGAAAAGTTTTTCCAAATATTACGGATTAGAACTATATTTTCTCGTAAATGAAAATAATAATAATGAATTGTTGATTTAAAATCACGATTCGCGCTTCACTAGCTAACTTTTATTCCCGGAAGCAAATGAGTTATATTCCTTGAAGTGAATATAACGATTATTAATAACTACGAATATAGACGTGGAGTTGGCGAAAATCGGGTGGTTTGAGGATTATATTTCCCGATTATAAATCATTCCCTGAAGTGAATGGTCTTCCATTATATAAGAGAGGAAGCAAATTTAATCTATATCTTTATTTGGTGTTGTAATTAATCTGTGATTTATAATATGTTTGGTTAATGTAATAAGGTTATGATTTATATTTTTAACTAAATTTCATTCCATGAAGTGAATGGAAATTTATTCCCCGAAGTGAATGAGTTATATTACTTGAAGTAAATATAACAATGTTAAATATCTATGCAAATAGATGTGGTGGTGGTTAAAAACAAGTGAATCACACGTAGTATTCACATACTAAAAATCATTCCCCGAATTGAATGGAACTTTATTTCCTTAATTGAATGGAACTTTATTCCCTTAAGTGAATAAATACGTGTTTTTCAAAAAAATTGCAACGTCTTTCAATATATTTGGAATTGACGCCTTGATGATCCGAACTTCAGTTGTGGTTACGGTCATAAAAGAATTAGTTCTTGATTATTAATAGTCTGAATACTACAAATAAATACATTTCTTACCACCATACGTGGAATAAAAAGAAATGCCACGCAAGTGAAAGTGACGAAAAATAAGTTATCACGAAATGATAACCATGGATGCTATCGATATAGTGGAACTATATTTTGGTCGCATACCTGTCGTATGCTAAACCATTTGGTCGATCTAAATAAAAGTTTTGGATGCCATAAAGTTATGTTACCTTGTGGTACAAAGTTGACATAATCGGCGAATTATGGTTTAAGTAAATCCTGAAGAAATTTACTAAACATATTCCCCAAAATGAATATTTTGTATAAACCACAAGTGTCTGTAATAATTTATATCCATGCATTATTTTTCTGGGAGTCACACCTGAAGTATGTATTAGAAAAGTTTCCTGCTATTTCTTCGGGTTGTATTATATACATAATCGAGCAGTTGAAACGCACATTATGCAAAAGCAAAGATATCACAATCTAAATAATTTTATATTATGATATGATCGAATTGGTCATATAGAGACAGTGAGTCGAATAATAGCAAATGCACTTTGACTCGACTTAAAAGAACCAGAATTTTCTTTTACTAAATGACTACCCATATGTTTAATTTTCTCTAGTAAAATTGACTATGAGACTATCTTAACCGGTAGTTGAGATTTTTATGTTGGTTTTAATTCTAGTTCTATTATTCGATATCTTGAACACCTAAATGTGATATATTTAAAACACGTCTTGTAGAGTGTTATTTTGATGAGATAATTTACCCCTTATTAGGGGGATAGACATTGCAACCTGAAGTATTGCGTGAGATATCGGGGAATATAATTCATTATCTCATCTTTATCCACGAACTAAAGAATTGGAACTTGAAGTTCAAAAGATGATTCATTTGATAAGTATTTCAAATAATATACAAAATGCATTCATGAACAGAAACAATATTGTAAAATTCCATAAATCTACTGTTAACGCTCCAGTAGATTATTGTCCTAGAAGGACATATAACAAATATGTCAGTGAATGCATTTAACCAACGCATAAAGCGTGGTGAATCTATAATATATCTAACCAACCCATAAAGCGTGGTAATAAATCTAACCAACGCATGAAGCGTGGTAGACCTGTAATGCATATAACCAACGCATGAAGCGTCGTCGACCTGTCAAATTAGAATATACCATGCCTCGAAGAAGAAAATCTCATGAGTAAATGATGATTAAATGGTAAATAATGCAGTATGTGCACACCACATTATATGACGGGAATTATTGAGCCACCTACTACTGGCACATGCATTACTCATAGATTTTGTAATCGTCACTGAAGTGACCAAGGTACCTAAGTAAAGAAACGCCATGTAGATTATTTATCTACTTAAAATATATGAAACGGTGAGACGGTTAATGAGATTGATATATTTTCTTTAAATTATGGCTTTAAATAAATAATGAGGATCCTAAATCACAAAGTGGTGAAATTGTCGACAAATAATGAAATGACCATACAATTTATTAGATCTATAATCCGACTTGTATCATATAAGTTCCTGTCGAAACCAAGAATTGATTATGGGAGGATGTCCCTGTTCTCATGTTATTGATACAATGATGTTCGGATTTTACTTTTAGAAAACTCTTGCAGAGTTTACTATGATAAGGAAGTCACCAAGATAAATGTCATGATTCTTGGATTGATATCAATATTCTTGATGACCACATGTGCTCGAAGCACAAGTGCCTGAATCACGATAAGTGCCTGAAGCACGATAAGTGTCTGAAGCACGATAAGTGCATGAATCGTGATAAGTGCCCGAAGCACTTAGAGCATATGAATATATTAAATTCTCGAAAAACGAGAAGTGCCTGGAGCATAAAAGATTTCCAAAGAATATAAAGTGCATAAAGAACAAGAAAGTATTTTATATAACATGTAGCAGTTAGAATGGTTTACTTCCTCACAAGGACGGTATTTTTTTATGATGAGATTGTCTCATCCTGGAAATTAAAGAAGAAGATTCAACAAATAGAAGATCAGTTCGTGAGATGTCAAAGTATATTTCAACAAATTTGTTCAGGCAAGAATCCGGCAGATTCATCAACTAAAGCTACATTATACTTATGTTGAATTACGGGCTCGAAAATGTATTATGTAATGCAATGTAATTATTGTAACAATGCGTGTTACAACGAGGGGAGACGATACTTGTGCATTGTACTCTTTTTCCTTCACTAAGGTTTTTTCCCACAGGGTTTTCCTAGTAAGGTTTTAACGAGGCATGCCAAATATCTATAGAGAAAAATATACTCCTCCCTATGTCAATCTACTATTTATTGACATTGAACGAATATGATCAAGTGAGAAATCCAGCAGATCTATTCACTAAAGCTATACCAACAACAATATTCAAGCTACAAGTCCACCAGTATATAAGGCATTATCAAAAATATTTGAGTTCGCTATGAGGGGGAGAATTTATCGACATTCTGTACTCTTTTTCCTTCACCATGGTTTTCCCAAGGGGTTTTCCCGGAAAGGTTTTAACGAGGCAGGCCAAACATGTGTTACACCCTCCAAGAAATTATGTACTCTTTTTCCTTCATCAAGTTTTGTCCCAATGGGTTTTCTTGACAAGGTTTTAACGAGGCAATCATATATTATATCTCTCACTTCAAAATTTCGTTGGTGATATCCAAGGGGGAGTGTTATAAAATATTATATTAAGTGGATATACACCAACGATATACCCGATAAAGTAGTAACGTTTATAAGTGACTTGCGATGCAGCTATGCAGCAGCTTGAGCCTCGCAGCAGCTTAAGCTAGTAGATGCACAACTAATTACGGTTTTCTATATATAGTACGATATTCATATCATATTGTAACCATTCTAAATTCCACTGTATAATAACACAGTCTTATATTTCTCTATATTTCAAGTTATCGTCGTTAATTTCAAAACATATATCTATTTTTTTAATAGTTTTGTCGTTATATCATGAAAATTGATGTCAACAAATGTAAAATATTGGTATATGATGTAAATACTCTAAAGATATAGAATTCATTCCGAGTCTCGACAAGTATATTTTTATTTTATTTTAGATTTATTTATTATTTATTTTATGTATTTTATGTATTTTTTACTCAATTATTATTGATTTTTGTTCTTATATATACCATTAAAGCACAACAAATCATAAAAGAAACTATGAAACATTTCAAAAAGTTGATAACTAATATCCCACATGTGTATGCTTAGGACATGGATTAGTAATAAGATCAGCTTAGTTACACCTCCAATTTCATATCCATTTCGACCGTCATTGTTTTATATTGAGAAAAAGGTACATTTAGGCACTAAATATCCATTGATGACCTATATCCTGACTTTCTCAACCTTCCCAATTGAAGTGCATACAAAATAACAGAAGGACCACCTCGATCAGAAAGTTCTCTAAACTTACCGGAAAAAAGGAGATTATTTAATGAGACCTTTCCAAAAGTTGTTAAATGAAAATATGTATGTATATGGCATATAAATATATATATTTGGGTTTGAGAAGTAGTCAATAGAGTCCACAAGAATTAAAGATTACCATTAAGTATATCATACTACTTCAATGCTCCACTCCTCTTTTTTATCGATCAACGCTCCACTGATAGGGATCACCGGAAAAAAAGGATAGGTATCACCCAAGTCCACTCGAATTCTTATATCTCTTCATCTGTGAGGAGTAAGTTATAAAATTATAGAATGAGTAAATGTTTTATAGGCTTATTAAATTATATGTTAATTTTGTTTTAATCACTTAACCAAAAAGTAATTCAAAGACTCATTATTTTATAAAATTAATTCCAAAATAAACATTATGTCAACTTATATATAATTGAGAAAGTACTCCGCAGAGATCAAAAGGTCCTGGGATCGAATCTCATTGGAGTCATTTACTCTGAATCTAAAAGTGGCTCTCTCATGTATTAAAAAATATATAATTGAGAAAAGACTTATATATTAAATTTATCATCCTATGACAATACAAACATAATATGAATTAAATATACTAAATAATTGTATAATTCTCTAGTATTTATTTTCTCTTCTCCTTTAAAAACAAAAAGTAATATACCTGATTCAAAAAGTAATGGCAAAAGTATACCAAATGGAAAAGTAATTTCACTTCTATACCATTTCGGTAACCCAGTTACCGAAAAGCTTTATTTCGGATACTGGGTATCCGAAATGGACCCCGCGTAGATTATAATACATAAATAATTATAAAAAAGTAACACGTGGTATTTAACCTAAATTATCCCTTCTAAATCGCACTCGTCTAGATGAAGAACCTTCAGGCGGTGGTGGAGATACATTATCTAGTAAAACTGATAGGCCCTCGAACTCACGTAGTATGTCGTCTAGTGTTTGGTGCAACCCTAGCTCCTTTAGATGATTTGCCCATTGCCTAAACCATTTTTGTGAACCACGATCAGCGTAATTCATAACAGATAATGCTGCTTCTCGTGCATCTTGAATAGCGGAGTCAGTAACATGTTGCATCTACAATAAATATGATCATTTTTAAAACATAGAGTCCAAAAACAGAATATTCGTTAAAGCCTAATATACCTGATACGTCATTTGGCTGCGCCACGACCGATACTCGGTCATTTGTATAGTACCTGATGGTTGGACATCTTCCTCCAAAATAGCACATGTATCCCGTTCTAAAGGTCGCATAACAATTTTACGGGTAACACTAAAATACCACAAAGCATATTCCTCGGATGTACAAGGTTCAGGTTCAATCTAGCGATTTGCACGGTCGTGCCATTGTTGGAGCATTTCATTAAATATGTTTCCGCCCCCACTCTTACTATGTAACTCATCGGTTCTACGGTCGACTTCTGGCGGTATGTAGAATATACCATCGAGTTGGTGCATTACCCGTTCTGGATGATAATACTCTATGATGGAAAAACAAAATAGTGGAACCATGGATAATGTCATCGCCTTCAGTGCATATATTGGCTACTGCTCTAACCCGCTCATTGTCGTATGGTCGCCAAATAACCTATGGTAAATATACAAATTAATCTACTATGAAAATAAATTAAGAATTAGTGTTATACCTGACTATGTTCTTGATTATCAAACTCATCTCTATATAGCTACAATTGGGAACTTTTCAAACTTTGAGTAATTTTTTTATCTCCGTGCCAACTACAAAGTCATACACAACGAAACACTATAACTAAAAAACACTAGGTAAATAAGGTGTTACTTGTTTTTACTTACAATGAGGCAAAACACCTCTAGTGAACAGGTTTGAAACTTTGCATTATCGGACGACCAACATGAAAGTGTTCCCAGGACCAAATCTGTATCATATAAACAAATTAAATCTTAAGTATATAAAATGAGAATTGTAAACCAATATATAAAATGAGAATATAACGTATTACCTGAAGTAGGATAGCACATCCTTTAAACGTATGAATTCCATCATGTACAGTGCACGCACTCAATGCTGAGTACAACGAAGCAAGAATTGCCGAGCCCCACCTATATCCCCTAATGGCATTTACATCATCGAGAAGTGGCAGGTACTTCAAATTAATAGTATTACCTGAAGAATCAAGGAAAAAGAGCATACCCCGTGCATAAAATATGTATGCACGTGCTTGAAATGTTAAATCCTCTTGGGTAGGGTTTTCAGGTAGGTCTTGAAAAGTCTCTATCATCCACTGCGACTTCACGGTTTTCACTTTTTTGTCACGTGAAGCGTCTGAAGAGGCACCTAGTAGACGATCACACATGTCATGGATATCCTCATCAGTGTTGACGGCGATGACGGGCACACCATCAATAGGCACTCCTAAAATCATTGCAACATCTTGCAATGTCACTGTAATCTCACCACCACGCATGAGAAATGTGTGTGTGTCTCGCGCCGCCATCTCTCGCCTAATGCCTTTAATAGTGCATGATCTAAAATTATACTCGTGTATGACTCAATACACCCGGAACCCGCATCCCTGACAATTTGCCTCACTCGAGCGTCGCCCAAGTACCACGGCGCATTTCTATAGTACTTAAACTTGTAATCATAATTTTTGTCCTAATATATAAATATTAAAAAAAGTAGAGAATAAATAATAATTACATAAACATAATATATTTTACACCAACTAAAATTACCTCAAAGATCTTAGAGCTCCTATGGTTGTTTTGAAGCCATAAAAAAGTTTTTATCGTAATTTGGTTCTAAACTACTACTCTCACCTTGTGAACCTTGTGAGGTATACATCTTTAAATTCCTAATATAACACAAATAATTGTTATAATCAAATATTTGTTTCTACATCTCGATAATCTAATTTTTTTAAAAAACAAACTCCTAAACTCAAAAATAATTAATTAAAAATATCAAGAAAATAACTCTAAAACATGTAATAATTTATTATTTAAACTAATATTATAAAACAATAAACTAACATTAACGTATTTTTTTCAAACTAATATAAATCTAAAAATATTACAATAAACTTAAAATAAATATATATTATAATAATATATCTTATTATTATTTATATTTCAACTAATTAAATAATATTAACCTAATTTAAGTTAAACTATTCTACATAAAATATAAATACTATAAAAATAAACATTAATAATTAAATAATAACTTGAATTGAAAGAAAAAGATAGAAACACATACCTTTTCCCGTAGAGGATATAAGATGTGGAACGAAACTTGGAAATCTAAATGCTATAAAGTAAATAAACATTAAAAAGTAAACAATAATCTAAATTAAAAGAAAATGAAAGAAAAGGAAGACAATTATACTGTGAGTAGTGAGTAGAGAGAATAGAGGAATTGGAGAGAAAATTGAGTGAAGGTGTGAGTGAATGAGTGAAGAGGAGGGGGTATTTATAAGAGTGGGGTGGGCGGTGGACGCGTAATCTACGCGGGGTCCATTTCGGATACCCAGTATCCGAAATAAAGCTTTGCGGTAACTGGGTTACCAAAATGGTATAGAAGTGAAATTACTTTTCCATTTGGTCTACTTTTGCCATTACTTTTTAAATCAGGTATATTCGTACAAAAAACTCAATTTTTTTTCCTTATTTTGCTTGGTTAGAGATGAATGGCTCGATGGTGCATATTAATAAGGGCCATTAAGTTTTAAAGGCCTATCACTCCCCTCTGTTTACAATATACCACCACCAGCCCAACTAGAAATTAGAAACCAACTAATTTGGGCAAAATGTCCAAACAAACCCTCTAAGACCATTATATAAACCCCACCCCCATCCCCTTTCTTCTCCCTCGGCATAACCTACCCCCCTCCCCTAAACTCCCCTCCAGTCCTCTGTAACTGCACCGACCCACCACCGACCCACCACTATCTGACCAAACAGACACCAATCCACCCCCACCTCCCATCTCCGCCACCATCATCATCAAACCCGCCACCATCCCCTCTCGGCATCAAACCACCACCACCTCTAATCACCACCAAAATCTGACCAAACCACCACCACCCACCCAACACCACCTCCCATCACCACCAGCATCGGCATCCACAGCTCCACCCCATCGAACCACTTCTCCACCATACACCATCGTCACTTACCTCCACACCAGCAGCCACCACCACCCGAAACCAAATCACTACCAAATCTGTTCACCTGCGCACCGCCATGAACAACTTAAACCATCTCTACCAAATCAACACCATCAACCCCATCCCATCTCGTCATCTTCATTTGGTTCACCACCATGAATCCAATTTCGAATTAATTTCATCTTCATTGGGTTCTCCTGCTGAAAAACACCGAGGATAGTGCTTTACCCCATCGGCAACACAACCATGGGGCCATACAGTTGAAGCCGATTCTCTTGATGGGTCCAAACGTTGAGGCCTCTCATCTCGTGATGGGTCCAATCCCCACCATCGGCGATTTGGAATTTTAAACATGTTTTTAATTTTGTCATTGTTTTACTGATTTCAAAACGCAATTTGTAATATTCAATTCTTGTATATAAAACATTCTCGGTTGTACCTCGATTGTTGTTCTTCAATTCTTGATCTGGGTTTAGTGATTAGGTGGGTTCGTTGAATTTAGATCGAATGAGTGCCTTCCCAAATTTGATGTTGTGTTTATTTGCCCAGTCTAAATACTCATGGAGGGGCCAGCCCAAAAAGAGTTTTTGTTCTTGTTGGGGCCAGGCCCAGTAGGAATGTTGTAAAGATGTGGGCAATAAGGGTTCAGCCCCATTACACTTTGAAATGCTTTTTTGGCCTTTAAGTAAAGACTTGTTAAAAAACGAACTATATGGGTCTATGCCTTATGGCTTTAAGACTAATGAATTTATAAAATGCAATAACCAAGTAAAGCAAAATTATAGAACATTTGAAGGTCCGTACCCACCGAGGTATTAATCGAGATGGGGCTGGGAGGTATAGGAGGTGAGTTGAAGTAAAATGTAACTTTTACGGTCCGTACCCATCACGGGAAGGGGTAAAATAGACAACATCCTAACTAACTAGTTGAGAATTGGATGTTTATAGGATTAAGTTTTAGTTAGGAGGTATATTATAAATGTTGGGGAAAGTTGGATGCAAAAAGTAATTTTCTCTATTAATAATGGTAGTGGAGGGGTCAAATGGATGAGTTTCATATCTGGTTTAATTTTTCAAATATAGTATACTTTTACTATATATGTGGGTTGGATTATTGTATAACTTTAATCTGTTTAGGGGGGGGTTCATGTACTTTACTCGATAAAATCCTTGATATGAATTGTTATATTTATAATTTTACTTCTCTCATTTTTATCGGGTTCCAAACCCCTTTTATGGAGGGCATGGAGGAGGATTTGTGGTGATTTACTTCACTGCATTCGGTCATGAGTATCGTGTGTGTCAACTTATGTTTCCGATTGTACAACTTTGCATGGTCTCTAGATTTTCTATCTATGTGGTTTCTTTTGCAACTTTGTCGATTGATTCCTTAAGATGGCGGATTGAGCAGGTAGATCCTTTCTCAGTTAAACATGCTACAAGAAATAGATGCATATTTACAAGTCATATTTAATAAATATAATTGACAATCTAAATAGTGTAGTAGAAACTTACACCGGAGGCATAGAAGTGCTCGTCCCTCTCTATATTATCCTTTTCACTATATGCTCTATATGTTAAGAGAAATCAACATATGTCTCAAGTATCACTTCACGTCTTTTGGAGAAAGTGTCTAACCTATATCCAATTGGCATTTCCTGCTTCCCTTATTCGTTTGCCCTGGGTATTAACTCCAATCGAGACAACCGCCGAAGGATCCCATTCATTTATAAAAAGAGGCATCACATAGCCAAATCAAACCAGATTCATCATTTAGAACAGGATTATCCAAGTTATTTTCATCGACCGAAGTACTTGAAGATAAATCTTTATAATATATTTGGTTCCTTGAATCAAATCACACATATAATCCCGAATTAGTTATATCGCGAATACAAATTTCACAAATTATTATTAGATTGTTTGTCTCTTAGCAAAATAATGAATTGTTTATGTAAATATCAAAATCGCGTTTCATTGACTCAAAACGGTATGACGTTTTAGCTAGAAAAATGATGTAATGTTTTCACATTATGCAACGTCGTCTTCTCTCTTTCTGAATTTATATCTGTTGAAGAAAGGACGACACGTGGATTAGAGAGTCACTTGCGATCAAAACGGTAATAACATTTCCAAAGGAAAACAGTATGTCATTTTTGCAAGAAAAGTGATCACCACCAATAGATTTGTTGCCACCTTGTTACGTATATATAGGAGACTCTTTTGCATCACTAATTACACTCCTAAAGCCATAAATTATCACCATACACTCATATTCTCCAAGAAAGAATCACCAAGCTTGTTTTCCACTTTTAAATCATTAAAACAAACCTTGATCTCACATCTTTCATATCCAAGAGATCAAGGAGATTAATCAATCCAAGATTTATCTTTAATCCACTCTCAATTAAGGAGTCCAAAAATCAAGTTTCAACTTTCACATTCAAAACATCAAAGAGTCTCATATTCTTACTTGTAATATTTGTTTAACTATACGCACAAGTCCCTTGTTCATAGTTCTTACTATTCAACCACCAAGGGTTAAAATCTCTATCTAGATTATAACATAGCCATATTTGTTAGAGTTCAGATAAGAGAGATGATTTTAATAGGTTGTGACTTAGCCTTTCAAAATTATCATGGGTTGTGACTTAGACGACGACTGTCTTGGGTTTCTTAGGTTATGGTTTAGCCTAAAAAACCTCAAGTGTGAAGGTTTATACTTCACCTTTAAGATATAGGAAAATATTAGTGAATAAACTTGAAAATCCTACAGGGATGGCCGTAGGTAGTGGATGTGTAGGGAAACCAAACCACTATAAGTAACAACGTAATATCTTTAGATTTATGCATTCTCATTCGATTATGTATATATCTTTATTCATTTTCTTTGCTTTCTTAAGACATTGCTTAGGTTGCCTTAAATCAGCTTATTTAACTTAGTAGGCTTTATTACTAATCTAATCATATGATCTAATTGAAACTCCTCAAGTGAATTCTAGTCTTACTTGTTAGTCTTAAGAATCTCAATCTTAATACTTCTTAGACTTATAGTTATCTTAGTATGTCTGATTACATAGCTTCGTATTTTACAAACTTCGAGAATATCTTTAAAATTCTCATATATAGTATTTTTATTGGTTTAAATGAAACCTTTTATAAGAGCCTTTAATTTTTAATTAGGCATGGATCAGATTTAATCCTATTCCCCCTAGTATTCTACAAATTACAAACTAAGCAATTACAATAATGGAAACCAACAAAAGCATACTCGTAAACTAAAATGTAAGAGGAATGTTAAGAAAGAAAATTTATAAGGTAATGTGAAGAAAGAACATGTCTTATATAAGGTGTAATAGGCTAAGTAATTAGTTCAGATGGTAAGTGGAATTCCACATGTCAAACTCTCACAATATTGCAAAAAACATGGCCTTCTCTCACCCTAATGAGCTCAAACGCCTCATTATGACACCCTTACTAGTAGCTCCGAAGGTGTAATAAAATAATGGTATAAAAGCACATACACCTTGAGAGAACTATAATATCTCTCCCCAAGTGCACATATCATTTGTATAATAGTTGTATGTAAGTTCGTTCTCAAAGATTTAATTATTTAGGTCAATCTCTTGTTCAATATAAGCGTAGATGAATTTGCTTTGTTTAAACTAAAATAGAAATAAAAGAGTATATTTGTTTGGTTTTATGATTAAGAATAAGAATGTAAATATGGAATTAAACTATTAATGCAATAAAAGAATATTAATAAGAATATGGGAGAATATAGCTTAGGTCTGCTAGTATGAACCTATCCTACTAAGTTTTTATTTTAATTATAAAAGGCGAATTAAGCTGATAGAAGTAGTTGGGATTCTTTGATCCCTCTAACTCATGCCAGGGTAGCTTAGAAGGCAACCTCAACCGTACTAGGGGAATTCGGTAAGGCGGCCCTAGGTAATGATCGGTGGTTAATCATAACCCAAATGACCATCTAGTTAGGCAAGCCCATCAAGATCACTATTGACAGGGGAACAACCATAAATTTTTGGTAGGGGGGCCAAGGGGGTTCAGGGGCAACGACTCCGACTTTTTTTTTAACTTCTTTGCACGATAGGTCCATATATTATGAAAAAATTGCAAATTAAACCCTTATATTATACAAAATGCAATATATATCCCTATATTATGTAAAGATTGTACTATAACTCTTAATATTATTATTTTTAATTAATTACCCTTTGTATAATACAAAGTAACATATACTTTGTTAAAAAAAAAATATTTCATATAAATAAAATAATTTTAAAGTTAGGGGGCCATATTAATATTCTGAAAATTTGAGGAGGCCAAAACAAAAATTTCTAAAAATTTAAAAGGTTAAATAGTTTATAATTGAATTTTTTTGTAAAGGGAGATTTTTTTTTTTGAAAAAGTCTGGGGGGACATGGCACACCTTAGGGGTAACGTGGCTCCACTTCTGGCTACCACACACTAGACGATTATGAACTGTTTTTGTCCCTAAACCCACCGTCAAGGGGACAGTATAAAGATTTAGGTCAAACTAGAGGTATACAGGCTCTAGCAAACATATGTTAAAATAATTCATAAGACAATTATAAAGCCAAGCTAAAATCAATTAAAGGATTTCCCAAATAATATAGAAATGACAAGATAGTAATCAAGGGTTATACATAGTGTAAACCTAAGTTATGGGAAGATTAGTTCATGATTACAAAAACAAAAACACAGAGTAAATAGCCTAGAAACATGGTTAAGCAGAGAATCTAAGACGGATTACCCTAATGGTAGCGGTGGAATAATGCAAAAGTGTTTTTGTGATGCTCCATCTTCTGTTGCTTTCTCTCTCTCTCTCTCTCTCTCTCTCTCTCTCTCTCTCTCTCTCTCTCTCTCTCTCTCTCTCTCTCTCTCTCTCTCTCTCTCTCTCTCTCTCTCTCTCTCTCTCTCTCGTGAAACAAGGAATTGTTTCTCAAGTAAAAATTTATTATGTATAGGTTCAATCACATATTGTGGTTCATAGGATTCATTTCGATGACCTAGTACAACTCTATAACATTTCCTTCCAAGAGTGGACGTGTTCGAGACATACCAGCTAGAACATTAATAATTTCTTTGTTTCAACTCTAAATTATGAACCATAAGCGGCCATGCGTCCCTAACTCAATGTCATAGATGGGTATAAAATATATCCTCCAAATTATTTTTCACTCTCGTGTGACACCTCGAACCATTTACATTCTAAATCTGGTCGGTAGCTTTTGCACTTTCTAAAAACAACTTCTTTATCCTTTAACTCTTGCTTTCTTAATTGATCTCCTTTTCTCGATTTCTTATTAATGCTTTGGCTTATAATATCATCCTCCTACCTTATATATTTGAACCTTACACACAAAGTACATTTAAAAAGCTCTAAAAGTAACCATTCACCAAAACTAGACAAGAAACTAGAATGTATAAAAATAACAGGAAAAATCCCTCAACTAAGCACATAATGAACATAAAATGATGTCTAATGACTAGATTATTATATCAAGAATATTGAGACATCACCTACCCATTAAAAACCCAAAATCTCTAAGCTTCTATTAATAACATGCTTGCCATTTGTCATCTTCCTTATCGTTGCACTCCTTTGTAACCTTACACTTCTCACATTGCACACCCCCACACACAACTAGTACATCTTAGACTCACTTTTCTCAATACCCATATCCTCCACTAACCCAAGGTCTACATTATTTTCATAGTGTAAAATCTGTCCAAGCAACACATCCCTCCAGCCACTCCCCAAACCCAGCTTAAGAAAATACGTGTCACCACCCTTAACACCAGTTCCATACATTTCATACATAATGTCCATGACCAATAAATGGTACACTTTTCCTTTTTCATCTCTCATAGGTTCCCTACCCATCTCTAAAACCATAACTATACCAAGATGTGCAGCTTAATCCAAAATCCCACCCAACCCTTGAGATCCGATATGAACCCTAACCCCCATCATCCTCATACTAGTTACTCGGTTGTTTCTAAGTCTTGTTATCACTCTTAAAGACTTAGAAATAATCAATGTATCCATACACCGATATCCATAACAAAAGAAATCTGATATGTATTGGCCTAAATGTAAAGCAAACAAAAATAGAGGACTTTTTAACTTAACCTTCTACCTTTAGAAGAGAGATCTATTACTACACTAATCCAGATTCAATCAAATTATTGATAGTGAATTAGGGTAATTTGGTTGTCTGAGTTTACTAATTTGTAAAACCCTAACTAGTGTAAACGAGGTTTTTTTGAGAGATTATCTATACTTAGAACGAGAATGACACAAAGTATATATATATACATATATATATATATATATATATATATATTAAAATTTATATTTTTTAATGATAGGGTATATATTATGTATATCATCCAAATTTTTATTTTATGTTGATAATATTCTATGTCATGGATATGGGTTACAATTTCTATTGTTTTCGGTATTATCGTGTGTATATTTTATTCAAAAGAGTAATGATGTCTCTCTATTTATGACGAATAAATCCACTCACGAGACATTCTTTTGGGAGTTTATTAGGACTAAGTGAGGGATTATTCCCTATTATTTACGGTGTTGCACTTTTACCCCTAGTCTTGGACTTATTACTGTTTATAGAGAATTTTATGCTTTAATTGTGTGTTTAGTGTGTAGCTTTAGGTAAATTCTTGATACAAGGGTCCAAGATGAAGAGTAGAAATCAAAAGATGAAGATAAACCCCAAGCCAAGGCAAAATTTGAGCTTAGAGCCATAATGGAGAGTTAGAGTTTTTTCCAAAAATTTATTGCACCTAATTGTTTCTATCCCTATGATTTTTGGGTAAGAGATTTGGACCTGAAACCTTTTTGGTTGTAAATATCTTGAAGGCAGGATCGTGTAGTAAGTGACAACACTCAATTCGGAGTTAAGACTAAAAAGTTATGACATTTGCACCTGCCGTGGTTCGAACTAGAAATCTGGTTAAAGTAAAAATGGGTTGGGCTCATCTTAACCTATTTCTATACCCTGAGAAGATCCCAAATGAATTTAGGAGCTATATAAGCTTATTTTCTAGCCCACATTTGAACATCAATCCCTATGCAATATTATCCAGGCATTTTAGAAATCATCAAGAAGAGAAGAGAAGCGTCAAAACCAAAAGAAAGACGAAAAACAAGGGTTTGTCTATGAACCCATCAATTCTACCTCAACCGATCATCATCTCCTCATTCCTTCAACACTAACATTATTTTATTTTCTGTTTTGAACATGATTTCGTCATTAGTTTTAATTAGTTTTACTGTTTTTTGTATTAATTTGATTATGAGCTAAAAAAATTTGCTTGAGGATGCTTTGATAATACATTACGTTAGCTTTTTCATTATCGTTGATTGCAATTGGGATATTGTTATTGAGTTTAATTGGGTTTTAATTTATATTTCCATTACTTGTACTCGTGATTTAAATACTTATGTGCTTGTGGCCAAAGTAGTAGTAGGAGTCGATGTAATCGCACTAATACTCGGACGGGGGGGAAAGATTACTGAACTAGTGTATGAATGCTTAGTGCCTTTTATCGGACGTTATTAGACACTAGGTAGTCCATAGGGTATATCGATTAAGCCTACCTGAAAGAAAATAGACTAGTACGTAGTTTGGTTTGATTATGTGGCTAGTGTGAACATTTAAACCATTCACCCTTATTCATATATACGCATTTCAGTAGGATATATTCTTACTAGAATCCTTTGCTATTTTCTTTTATGCATAATTAGTTTTATTAATTTAGCAAACAAAACAAATATATTTTCATTTTATATTTCTATTATGTTATTCGAACTACATACTTGCATCTTTACATTACTTTGAAACCATTATTCGCATTTCATCCATACGAACGATAACCCTACTTATCAATTCTTGCTAACCTGCGATGTGTACTCTGCGGAGTCGATTCCCATATTGTTTGTGCTTCATTTTATTTAATGGGAACGACAAAGGTCAAGTAATAATTATGATAAAAGATAGATTTCATGTAGAATAAAATTGTTCCTCCAAAAAGAGAATGTGATTCAAACATCTTCGAATTCGTGGATTTACTAACTTAGTTTACATCATGGTAGCACATAAATGGATGGTGTACCAAGTTTCACAATAATAAAATCATTGCAAATGATGATATGAAGATACTACTATATATTGCTATATATTATATATGGACTAAAAGAAATAATCAGATCTTTAATGTTAGATTCTCAACGATATATTTGATTTTTAAAAGTATCTCTCGAGTTTTACATGAATCTAAGGTGAAATTAATGGTACATGAGAAAATACCAACTGATTTGGGGTTTGTTGTAGAGAACTGATATCGAGCTTGTAATATTTTTTAATTTGTTTAACATTGACTATTAGTGAGGTTTATGGTTTTTGTCTAAAGCATGTAATACGATATTGTCCTACATAAAAAAGGATAGTGTTATTTTAGTTTAGTACTAGTTTTTTACCAGTTTAATTTTGTGCCAATAAAACTATATGTAATTTGATTGTTTGATTATAATGAGAATATTGCTACTTAAATAAATAAAAAAGATTAAATGTAAGTTAAAAGATACTTAAAACAAAATCCTCCTATAGAGTACAAATTGTATTTTGTGATACTTAGAATTTCACTACTAATATAAATAATATCTTTTAATCCACCTGTTTGGACCATTTACAAAAATCATAAACCATTTGTTGTTCTTTACGGAAAATATAAATCTACTCCCCGAAATTTTATCCTATTCATATTCTGTTTAAACTCCCAAGAAAACTTTAAATGATATATCTCATGTTGGTGTTGGCTGGATGTTTTAGATTCCTGTGCAAGTTTATCCATATGCCCATTCATCCTTTTCGTATAGTGGTTGAAGGAGATTGAGTCATGCTCTCCAACCATCTGATGTTCTTTTGATAATTAGATGACTTCTCTAACTTGCTGCTGACATCTGTTTTATACCTTGAATAAATATAAGGTTATCGGAGAAGACCGTCTTCTCCTCATTTGAAAAATCTTTACATATTTTTGTTGCCTCCATAATTACTTATGTTTCCCCTTCTTTTATTGTATCACACTGGAATGTTGTTTTATTTCAGTTTGAATACCAATATTTTTGTGTATAGTACTATTTTGTTCATATGATTTGTTCAAAGATGCATCACATAAGAAAACAATAGGAGAATTAACATTCATATGAATATATTCATGTATATTTTGATGAGTTGATTGCATTTAATTCTCATGTAATCTCCAATCCACTCCAAAAAGTTCTATCATAAGATTATTTGATGTCCAAATGATATTATCGACATCCAATAGAGTATTTTCATGTAATGATTTTATTTTATCCTTCCATATATTTCATATTAAAATCATTAGGTATGCAATGATTGGCTGCCTAGACCATCCTTTTTCTGAAGAAATTTCAGAAATATTTAAACTACAAGATCCAGTATCAGTACTTATTTGTTCTTTCATTCTTATTTGTAATGCTCATCCTTCTCATATTACTTGACTGGCTTGGCATTTGAATAGAAAGTGTTTCAATGTTTCCTTTTTACCCTAGCGCCATAAGTAGTTCACATTATCAGCACATTTTCCCTTTCTTAGATTCTCCGTAGTTGGTATGAAATTATACATGATTTCTATATGTATATTCTATTTTTTGTTGGATATTGAATTACCACACCATTATCCAGAATTTTGTTTTTAATAATTCATTTCTTGTTGTTCACGGTTGCTCTTCTATCATATATTCTTTGTGATTATCTTACATCCTATTTTAGTGACATAATCTTTATTTTGGAGAATGGCTAAATTAATTTATCTTTAGTTATTGGTTGAAAGATATTTACTTTTAAAATTATAGTATAATTGGTTGTGGAAAAATATTATTTAATACTATCAATACCCATTTATAGGTTTTTTTTTCCATAATTGATTAACCGTTTCTAAATTATTTTCCGTGGGTTTCTTTAGTTTTCAATATAAATTGATCCATTTATCATTCTATAAATTGATATTTCGACCATTTCTAATTTGATAGTTACCATGTTTTTAAAAAAAAAATTCACCTTTATGATGTTTGCCTAAGACCATGTTGGATGTGTCTCACTTTAACTTATATAAAATCAGATTTTAGGTAATATACACTCCCTCCGTTAGAAAATGTTTGTCCACTTTGCTTTTCACATAAATTAAGAAATGTAATTATTACACTCCCTATTACAAAATTATCCCTTTTAAAGTGTCTTGATATCTTAAATGTGTATTAGAAACATAAATTTAAATTTTTTAATAGAGGTAATAGTGGAAAAAAGAGGAAAAAGGTGTCTTGATAGTCTAAGTGGACAAGTATTTTGAAACTACATTTTTAATTAATGGACAAACATTTTGAAACGGAGGGAGTACCTTTTAGCACTCTTGTTGATAGGGTATGTAGATTTTTGAGAATTCTCTATACTTGTGTTGTTAAATTGGTAGAATTATACTATTTTTCTGAAATCATTGAATCCAAATCCTCTAGTTTAGAACAAAGTTCAAATATTATGAATCAACTAACGTCTTAGAAAAATGACTACTCACAAAACTTTCAATAAAATCAAAGAGAGAGCCCATGGTAAAGAGCTATAGTTGTAGCCTTTTTACACCCTCAGTTGCAATTTCTGCCCAGATCATTATAAGTCAATGAGAGCTATAATTAATGTGAAAGAAATGCATAATTGAATTATTTTGTTATTTTATGTATATGAAATCAAGTTATACGTCTAATGAAAATTGAGGGAGAAACTAGCTACGTCGAAGACCAAGACTTTCTCGTTAGCAGGGCGTGTCACGTTAGCTCAATATGTGCTAAATGCAATGCCGGTCTATCAAATACGGGTCATGAAACTACCGAAATATGTGTGCAAGGGGATAGACAAGGTCGTTATAGATTTCATTTGGGGTTCATCAGATTCCGAGAGAAAAATTCATTGGGTTAGTTGGGAACAGATTTGTCGTTCAAAGAAGGAGGGGGTCTTAGGATAAGGAGCTCGGAAAAGTATAATTTGGCGTTATTATCTAAGCTTGGGTAGAAGGTGTTGCAACAAGATCAAGCTGTGGTGTGGGTTGATATCTTCAAGAACAAATACTTCAAGAATGGTATACTGAATCGTGTTCAAAATGGGAATGAGTCAAATGCTTGCAAGGTTATACTAGCGGGTTTAAACATCCTCCAGGACGGGGTGGTTGGAGTTAATGGGGAGTTAGGTGAACGTTTCATATGGAGATTTGAAAGTTCGGGTGTTTTTTCGGTAAAATCAGCTTTTATAAACATGGGACTTAGTGATGTGGGTGTCTCGTTTAGGTGGGAGTTGATTTGGAATTCAAAATGTTCGCAAAAAATACGTATCCTAATGTGGAAGGTAGCTCTAAACCGTCTTGCAACAAGGGACAATCTGCTCAATAGAAGGGTACTTTATTCAAGAAGCTGTGAAATTTGTGGCGCGGACAGGGAAGATTCTCAACATGTTCTTTTAAAATGTAAAATACCCTCATTGGTTTGGAGCTTATTTGGACTTAATGTAGGTACCTGGCGTGGAGCAGCTGTTGGAGGGGAGGCTGCTAGATCTCGGGAACAGCCTGCTGGAGCCGCGGCAGGAACGCAAGGAGCTGTAACAGACCGGGAATTGGTGGAGCTGCAAAAGCTGAGCGCCGCTGGTCAAAGGATTACGCTGAAATCGAATAGGAAATGGCTGCACCACCGTGAAACAGAAGTTTCTACGGCGAATGGTTCTATGCTGCACTTGGAAACAGAAGATTCTGCAGCGAATGTTCTGTATATCACATGGAAGGACCGAATCTGACATCTAATATGACTCACTTCTCAGCTAGAAATTGGCTTGAGGTGCACCTTTGTTCAAAGGCTTGTGTTGCTGGTATAGACTGGTCATATATCTTCGTGGCAGCTATATGGTTATATGGACTAAACGTAATCAAATGCTATTCAATGAGGGAACAAATATACCCCATATATTAGAGCTTAAAAGGGATATTTTTTCTTTAGCAAATAACTTCATCTTAGCATGGGGAAAAGTATTGACGGAGGTATAATCAAGCTAGCAAGGAATATAATGGTACATTGGGTTAAACCTCTCGAGGGCTTTAAACTTAATATCGATGGAAGCTTTATTGCGGACAAAGGGATGGCTGGTATAGGGGGTATCGTTAGGGACATAAATGGGTCGTGTATCGCCAGTTTTATTGGTCTTTGTTTCTCCCCTTGTTTCTGAGATTTGTGCGCTGCATTTTGGCTTAAAGTGGGCTATTAATAAGGGGTATAAAGATCTATGTACTGAAACAGATTCGAAGGAGCCCCATGCGCTAGTGAAGGGCGGTGGGAGCTTAGGTAGTTGTCATGTTTCAATCATAGATGAATGTCGTGTTTTATCGAAAAGTTTCCGGTCACTGGAATTTAATCATATCTATAGGGAAGAGAACCAGTGTGCGGATAAATTAGCGAAGGAGGGAGCAAAAATGCAATTTCATCCAATGGACTTTAATGAACCCCCAGATTTCCTTTGGAACCTTATAACAAGTGATAGGAGTGAACTTGCAACTGCTAGAGTTGTATTAGAGTTTCAATAAAAACATTTGTTCTGTTTGTAATTTCCACTTCTTAACGGTTATTAAGCCTCTTATATATGAAAAAATTAAAAATTGAGTATACATCATTAATATGTTACGTGGAGTTGCGGTGCATATAGTTCTACAAAATTTATTTGCAATTAATATATAGCCATCCTGAGGCACAATAGAAATTGTACACCTAATAATTTTAGAATTGTAAAATTCATTATAAACAAATTTCTGTCAAAAATAAGATCAAAAGTTTCTTTAATAATTGGAAACATTTTTCCTGATAAAAAAATCAAGGAATTAATCTTTCCCGAAGATTTTTTTTTCCATGATAGAAACTTCCCCAAGATAACTTGCATTTGAGACGATGACTTGAACCTTGAATTAAATATTGTAATGATTCAACTTTCCTTGTTTATGTTTCAAGAAATATCGACAGAAATTCAAAGAAACGAGAGGGAACAAAATTGAAGTAGAAGTAGGCAAATGTTGAACAATGAAATGACGTCTCAATTTCACACCCAGATTTAGAGTCTATAGTTGGGTGAGGAACAACTAAAATTTGGCAATAATTCCACTCTCGTACTCAAATTAATGCTGCCTCACCCACTTACTTGTCGGTCAATATAAAGAAGCCAAAATATTTCAAAAACCCCCAAAGAAAAAAACCAATAGAGGTAATATTCAATAAATTCTGAAATGGTATTTCACATCTATATATGATATTTAATTTCAAATGGCATAGCCACTCCAGGCAACTACTCAATACTACATTATATAAACGAGCTAGTCTTACCTCGAATGAAGTCTTATTTGCACTTGTGGATGTGTAATTGGTTATTATTTAGGGTTTGACAAAAAAAAAAAAGGTTATTATTTAGGACTTCATTTTTTGAGTAAAGCATTTTCGTAGTATTGTTTTGATTATTCAACCTTTTTGGACTATACCATTCGTTTATTAAGTTGGTTTTATTTGAGAATTTTGTCTATCTTTCTACAAAACTTCACAAGTACTGCAACGGCAATGCCACATAAAATCATGTGACTATATGAGGTTAGGTTTGTAAATGAACAAAAAGATAATTGCAAATTTGTTATGGAAAGTATATAAAATTAAAATTTAACACCCCTAAACATAAACATGATAATAATATCAAAAAAGAAACCAGATGGGATCTTAACAACACGACTAATCGGTAAGTAACGTGGAGATGATAATTTATCATATACTTATATCGAAATTTAAATTACGGTGTCACTACTTATACCGGTTTGGTCTCAATGACCCAATTAATAAATCAACCTACCAAATCCAGAACCAATTCATCTTTAATGTTCTACTCAGTTTGGGATCAATTTGTAAAAATAAACAAGTCACGTTAGTAAAATAAAATTAAGCCTAATGGTTCGAGTCATGTAATGTTTTGGCATCCGACTAAGTTCTTAGCAACTACAAAAACTTGGTCGCTAAAGACATATTACTAGCGACAACAAGTTATGATCGATGAATGGTGATATAAAAAAATTTAAAAATCTAAAAAATCTTTTGCGACGACTTTTGTAGTCACCAAAGATATTAGTCAATTATCGACTAATTATGTGGTCATGAAAGAGTTTTATAACGATTACCATATATCTTTAGCGACAATTTTGATAGTCTCTAATGATGAACACTATAATAATATCTTAAGGTCGTTTCAACAATTTTGATTTTATTTCCCAAAATAAAAACCCTTACAATTAAACCATATCTCGTCCATCACCTCCCCGGACTCATCATCGTCACCACCAAACCACCACATGTCGCGCCCTAAGCCATGCAAACCACCACACCGTGTGTAACAACCCCCTCCACCACCTCCCATGGTTTCCTCATCTACTAAAAGGTGTCTTTTTAGCATTAAAATTTATTTTCATAGATTATTTTGATTATTATTAATATAAACTCAATATATATGTTAATTAGGGTCATTTCATGGTTATATTATAGAATTTTGATTATATTTCATTTATTTATTCACTATAGGTTGCTATATTATTAAAAATATTGATACATAGGATTGGTTCCTACATTATGGTAGAATTGCACTAAAGATTGGTCCCTATAATATGGTCAAATTGCACTATATGATCTGTCCATATATTATAGTAAAATTGCACATTAGTGCTATGTCGTCTCGTTATTTGGGTGTACCTCTTGGATTTTCGGTCTCCTTTTTAAGAGATTACACACCTCTTATTGACAAGTAAGAGAATTATGTTAGATCTTGGAATGCCCTTTCTCTATCTTATGTGGGTCATCTTGATCTCAGACGTTCGGTGCTTAAAGGGGTTGTGTGCTTTTGGTTGTCCATATTTCTGTTATCGGTTTGTGTGCAAGATAGGATCGTGAGTATTTGTCGGAAATTTTATTAGGGTGGAAATGTTCCACAAGTTAAATGAAAGACTATAGCTACTCCCAAAATAGAAGTGGCCTTGGTCTTAAAGATCTTGGTGCTTGAAATAAAACACTACTCATGAAAATGTTGTGGAAAATAGTGGATAAGATGGATTCATTTGGATCAAGTGGGTACATGGGGAATATTTGAAAAATAAGAGTGTGTAGGTGTGACAAGAAAAGAAAACATACTCGCTACTTTGGAAATAAATTTAGGAGCTAAAGGATGAAATTGTAATATCTATTGCAAATGAGGGAGGAGAAAAAGTCTTGCATAGATGAAATTTCGCTGCCAATCTTTTTGTAAAACTTGGGCGAATATTGTGAGAGACTGTAGTGTTATTTCTAAACACACAATTATAGTATGGATGACGATACATAAAAGGCTTCATACAAAAAATATAATGGTTTATATGGAGTTGAACCCACTTTCTGAGTTGTGTGGCGATGATTTTGAATCGAATAAACAGCTCTTCTTTGAATGTACGTTTACCAAAGACGTTTGGCATGAGATGACGAAGTGGTCGGGGATATTAAAATAAATGTATACAATTTTAAGCACCCTCAAATGGCTTAAGAAACTTAAAACTCGATAATAATATTTGAGGTTATTGCTCAAAGCATCCTCATTCAGCTTCCTAATAATTTTTTTAAGTCTTCAATAATTTATTTTATAAAAAAATGCCATAGTTATTTATAAAAAACATCTCCTTTATATTTTTCATACCTTTACTACCCTTATTAATACATATATTATTTTATTTTTAATACAATATTTATTTGCAAATATTAAACAAATAATATCGTATTTTCACTAGCACCATCCTATCCCCTCCCCCCACCACCCCTAACCTCACCACCACCACCACCAACACTATCGCTACCACCACCACCAACACTACCATGTATTTAACCACCACTACAGCCACCACACCCAACAACAACCACCACAACCTACTACTTCTAATTCCATCACACATGCGCGCGTCCGTGATTTTTTTTTTTAAAATCGTCATAACTAATTCTAAAAAAATCAGAAAAATAAAAAAATTGCATTTTTAAATAAAGCAAATTAATATATACGTCTATGGTTTTTTATTATTATTATTATTTTTTTCGCAGACACGAAATTTCATGTTCAAAACATGAAATTCACTGTTTGAAATAGTGATTTTTTTCGTAGACACGGATGTTCATGTTTAAAACATGAAATTCCGTGTCTGCGAAAAAAAATTCGAAAAATTCCAAAATAAATCCATAAATCAATAAATGTAAATATTAATTTGATTTATCCAAATATATAAATTTTTTATTTTATGATTTTTTTAGAATTAGTTATGACGATTTTAAAAATAATTCACGGACGCGCGCGTGTGTTTATTTATCTTTTGTTTTTTTTTTCTAATTTATTTTTTGGTATTTTGGGTTGAGGCATTTTTTAATAAAGAGTTTTATTCTAGGTACCTTTTTATTAATAGGTTTTTTAATAGGCATTTTTTTTATAATTGTCTCATAATATTTATATATTTTATGTATATGTTTTAAAATATGTACATAAATATTGAAAATTAATATAAAAATATTTAATATTTATTTTTTTATTAAATACAATATTACTAAGAATAATAAAATATAATTTCATAATATATTTTATAATAATATGTCTATTATATTTTTTTAAAAGAATTTCATAAATCTTAGTTTTTTTAATTCAAAAGAATAATCTAAGTCATTAATATTCAAATAATAAAATAAAAAATAAATTAACATTATAATAGATTGATTGTAACCTTTTATTAAGAATATATGTTGAACTAATAAATAAATTGTTAAGAATAAATCATTTTAGTTAATAAAAGTAATATAAATATAAAAATAAATTAGGGAACGAGATTAGGACTGACTACGTGTGGCTAAGATTCTTTAATGAATTTTCTGTTTTAACTTAAAAATTTAGAAACGGTTTTTCATTATTCAATTGTTAATTTAAATTTTTGTCTACAATTAGGGGTGTTAAGATTTAGACTCGGAGAATGGGTTGAAAATAACAATATCAATGGGGCATGGGTTACGGGTACCCGTGTGACCTCATTCTAAACGAGGAGGCTTTTGGGGGATACTAAATGGGGTTTGGAGCGAGTTGTGGGAATTGATTTCAAAACTCGTATAGACTGGGGCGCGTAGTGGGGATAAGCATTTTCCTCTTCCCAAACCCTTCCCGCATTTACATAATATATAATTAATGTTATATTTTAAAATAATACATATATATGATCTAAAATTATAAATAAGTTTAATATCTAAATAATTTATCAAATATAAAACTTAAAAAAATAGTATAAATATGAGTTTTAATCAAAGTAAATAATAGTTTGTTATAATTTGAAGTCAAATAATATGTATCACTCTTTTTTGCTCTGGTCTTTTTATATTTATTCATCAAATACTTTAACACTTTAGATCAAAATCCTGACACATATTCAATAAAAATAAAGTGTTGTAGCATCGAATTAAGATTATAAATTTATTATATTTGTTGCACAATTACTCTCAGATAAATAAAATTTAAATGATTAAACATATTAATGAATCATTTTGCATCACTGAGATATTGAAATTACCGTTCTCTATACTTTTTCTTAGACTTCTATGATAGAAGATTATAAGCAACCTAAATTTCAGTACTCGTGTGTTTCTTGATAGTCATATAATATTTGGCTCATATCCCTTTTTCATTATATTATTTTGATTTGTCTCGTAACCCACAAGTAGAACCCAACCCTCATGGGATTCAAAAAACAAGACGAGACGGGTCATGAGGAAGAACGATGCGGAATGAGATAAGTTATAAGACTTATTATTCTTTTACAAGACATAATGCAGGGATAAATAAGTCTGTCTCAAATTCTTCAATTGACCTCCTTAGTTGGAAACCAAATTTTTTTTCTTTTTTCATACTTTTGTTCAGTCTTTTCCTGTTTTCAGAATCATTATGAAATTGGACCACAAAAATATCGCTTTAACCTAAATGAATTGAACCAAGAAGATAAATAGTTAATTTCCCCAATATTGGCAGCTTACATGATAAGGAGTTAAGGAATGGTAAAGTGCCCCCATCCTAAATTGGACCCTTTCCCGCGTGCCCTTCACGTGAACATGTCTCTTTCATGACCCCTTTTGTTTCATATATTTTTATAATGAATAGTTTCCATAAAATTCTTTCATTTTGATTTCTTTGATTGTTTTGAGTCACCTTTGTGGTTTGACATCTCCTAGCACTGTGGTTGGTGTTATTAGACCAGTGGGTCCATGGCCTCCCCTCATATATATAAACAAAAAACTAATTCAATAATAAAATATAAATATTCATAAGTTATAAAGTTTTCCAAATTTTAAAATCTTCATTTTAATCTCTTAATTATAAAATAAAGTAATTACTATAAGCACCTTCATTTAATATAATAATATTATAAAAATATATAATAAAAAATAATACCTTTAAATCATGTTCAGTTTATTAATTTTTTTTACCAAAAGTTTCCAAACAAATTTTTCCATTAAAAAAATTTTCATTAAATTTTTCCTATCAAACAAAATTTTCACAAATATTTTATGTCGTTATTTGGTTGAAAAATCCCACCAAATTATATTTGAGGGTTTATGTTATTAGATACAAATCTCAGTGAATTATATTTTAGTTTATTTTGTTATTTTTCACTAAATTACTTTTGGGTTTATATATTAGGGTATATGTTGTTGTTTGGTGAATCGAATCCCACCAAACTACATTTAAGAGTTTATATTATTATTTTTGTGGGATAAATTCCACCAAAATACTTTTGGTTTATGTTGTTTGGTGGGAAACCACACCAAATAAATTTTAATTATGTTTGCCTAGTAAATTTTATTTAGTATAGTCTGGTTTTAGTTTGACTCTTCACTCGCGGGTAAAACCCTCACGGAAATTTAACAAACTTGGTGGGATAGAGCGTGGGGAAGAACAACACGAGCGAGAAAGTTGTGGGAATTTTTTTACAAGGCGGGTGTCGGGAAAATATGATTGAATTATTATGTAACTTAATGATAATATGGGAAATATAAACAACCATAAAACTATTTGTTTTCTAAAACAAATGTTACATATCTTACCGTAATAACCAACATTCAGTTAACAATATAAAGAGTAAAACGCTTCTTAGCAAATGTCATATTTCCATACATTAAGTATCAGAGAAAAGCAATTAAAAACATTATAATCCATCAAAGTTGCATAAAAAAAGAGATGAAGAACAAGAAACTAATATTGCAGTCACAAAAATGTGATACTACAAGCCGTAGTGAAGAAATTATTAAAAATCTGTAACTTATCGATCAATTTTTTTCTGTAACTTGCTCAAAGTATTAGAAATTTATTGGTGCTTTAGAAGCTTCCTACTCCATATTTGAGTGTAATGAGTGGCGACTAATCATGGACATATTTGAATCGAAATAATCTGCATTGCGAAAGCTTCATAAACCTGACCAGCTAGTATTGTTGTTTCATTACTTGAAAACCATATAATGCATTCTCAGCAAATTAAATTTGGATTTTTATCAGATGAATTACTTGAATATAAGGTTGTGATTTTGTGATGAATCTTTATACAATTGTATGTACAAATGTGTCTCTTCATTAGATCTCTGAAGACGTGTATCCAAAACTTCAATCTTTTGCTGCATTAAATTATTGTATCATAGCAGCTTCTCCGAAGAAAGCTTATATACACTAGCCTCGTTGAGAAATTCTTCGAGTGTTTCAACTTTCTCTCAAGTTTGTCGTTTTGCTGCAACACTGGAATTGCTTGATCCGCTTGTTTAGTTGCTTAATCGAGCAAATCTTCCAATTTTTCAATTTTTTTTCGCATGCAGATTTTTACAAAGAGATTTTCAAAACATTTTCCTACGAAGCATCAAGTTTTAACTCCAATCCAATCAAAGAAGCTGCTAAAACTGACCTTTATGGCCATTGTATTCTCAATCTCTAAGAGATAATCTGTAGTTCCGAATTTTGTCTTTTCTTCGTTCTCCACATCCTTGGTCCTTGTGATGTTCTTTGTAACATTAAACTCTGTGCAAGTTCAAATAACACCATCAGATCCTTTCTGGTTCAATTAAGACATAAAACTTAGGATTCGTTTACATATGTTTAGAAATTCCTAAAGAAACTTACCCCGAGCTTTGTAAAAAGAAACAAACGTACCTTGATAAACGCTTTAGATTTGCTTTATTATCTACATCATTTGATTCATGAACAACATAAACAAACAAACGAAAATTAAAAAACAAGTCACACCCGAGAAAATAGTTTCAGCTTTATTAATTTTGTCGTCCAAAAAACAATTCACAATTTTTCCCATAAGAACATCTATACTTGCAGCAATAACCTTAGTAACGGACAAACCAATATATGCCCAAGCATATTGAGTTGTCAGGTTTCCAAGAATCATAACTACCCCACCAGCTATTGTGAACAAAATACTCAGCCAATTATCCTGTAAAATGCATTTTATATGCTTAATAAAGTGGGCACTTCTTCAAGCTCATTTGAAATTGAGTCCAAGTTTTGCCTATACTTTCACCACAATCTTGTCGAAAGGTCGCTAGGTCTATTTGCGCTTTAACCCTAATGCTCTGGGGATAAAATTGGTCTAAGAATGCAGTGTGAAACTCATCACGTGTTGGTATACTATTGGATAACTGATGGTCGAGCCACACCCTAGCCCCTCCAATCAATAAAAAGGAAACATATAGTAATACATTTGTTCCCTTGTAACCCCTTGAATAACATAGGTGTCACATATCTACATAAACTCCATGAGTAACATAGTTTACAAAGCCCATGAATTGGTACAAAATAATCAGACTGCCTGAATAGCTAGTGGGTGAATTCCAAGTGGTTACCCATGAAGATAAAACCCTTGTCCTAGATAATTTATGGTCGAGCCACACCCTAGCACCTCCAATCAAGAAAAAAGGAAACATATAGTAATACATTTGTTCCCTTGTAACCCCTTTAAATTCATAGGTGTTGCATATCTGCATAAACTCCATGAGTAACATAGTTTACATAGCCCATGAATTGGTACAAAATAATCAGACTGCGTGAATAGCTAGTAGGTGAACTCCAAGTGGTTACGCATGAAGCTAAAACCCTTGGCCTAGATGGCCTTGAGCTCTAATTTGGTTGTTATTGGAGGAACGATATTGAAAACTCTAGCTTCTTGTTGCTCAATAATCACGGGGATCTTGGTTTTTGATTGTGGGACTCGATTGTTCCCAAGTCCATTTTCTTGCTCAATTGGCAAAACCAGACCTGGTGGAACAACCAAGTTACCTTCCCAGGGCTTGATTGTGGTTGTGACATCGCTCCTTGTTGTCTTTTCTCCTTTTCTTGCATGTTTTAAAGACGAAGTAACTTCTCAGAATCATCAAACATGCACTAACTATAACACCTAAAAATAAAAAAAGAAGAACACACATAATATCTAATATCAAAATCTAAAAGTAAAACTAAATAACAATTAACCAATTATTTCCCAACAAATGTGCCAAAAACTTGTTGTCTCCCAAGGTGTGATATAAAATTAACCACTCGAAGAATGAAAACTCACAATTGTACAAGTATTCACAAGTAATAAAAATGATAAATGAGTTTAACTCCATTGAGAATAAATAATTAACAAGTGTACTTTTAGTTCTGACAGAGAACCTCGTTGAGGTAAAAATTAAAAAAATTAAAAGTAGCTATTAAGAATACGAATTACGAAATAAGATTAACTAAATTAAATAAACTAAGGTGTAAATGTATGGTGATAAAACGTAGCTCATGACACTAATACTTACCACTAACTATGATACAGACTTAACAACAAGTACAAGGGCAAAACGAGACGTTGTTGCTAATTGGGATTCTAAGATACACCTTAAGTCTCTCTCGAGTAAGTTAGGGTTTTTATTTAATACTAGGAATCTATTCCCACTGAACCTACAATATTACCTAACCATTAAGATTATTACCCTCTCACGGTTATCTAGCTAGATTAGATCTTCTGATTCTCAAACTTAGCTAGACGTAGAATGTCCTATTTTCCACTATTAAAACCTCCACTCTCGGACATAATTTTATAGCTAAAAAACCCAACATATGTTGCCAAAATACATGAATTAGCATAAAATTGCAGGATAATAATAATACCATCAATTTCGTGCTTTATTTATGTAAACTCTCAAATTCATACCATTAAGATCCAAATCATAAGTTAGGGTTCATACCCTATTGATGTCTCCTTAATTGTTCTTATTTTCGACCCTTAGGAGACATCATTTTTGGTGTTTATTTAATCAATTTGATAGACTTTTGGACTAAATATGCAATAATATGATTTTCCTCTTTTATTTCTAGCATTTTTGATTTATTAAGCTTTTGCGCGTAATATTGGTATTTTCAGTGTAAAGTTTACAGGTTTTAGGTGTTAGCTAGAAGAGGAATCCGAGGAGAAATTCAAAGATCAAAAGATAGAGTCAAGACTTGAAGATAAATCCCGAAGATATCATTTTTAGAGCTGAAAATCCATTTTCCAGGCCATAGATTGCTGATTTCGAGGGGCTTAAGCGATGATTTAGCCGCTGACCTTTGAAGAGAAAACGTTCCCTATCGAGTTACGGAACTTTTGCAACTGGAATGAGGTCAATCGGAGTCATAACGAATCGGGAAAGCCGTTTTAGTGAAGGTATATCAGCAGTTACGGGATTTTGGGCTAAGTTAGTGGACTTGGGCCTTTTATATTTCATTTAATTAAAAGCCTAGGTCCAAGTCCGAATTTACACATATAAAAGGAGGTCTGGACTTCTATTTTACAGAGAATTCACATTCTACAAGATTAAAAACACCAGAGAGAAGCAACTGAAGGAAGGAGAAGAAGCTACAAGAGCTGGAGAGGGTCTATATCTCCGTTCGTAGTCATTCCGATTCCGGAAATTAGGTTCTTTTATCTTTTTTAATTCTGTAAACAATATGAATTCCTTTATTTTTAATTTCGTTTTTCTTTTTAATATGAGCTAAACAATTCATAGTGCTTGAGAACAATTAATGGGTGAATCCCAATCTTATTAATTAACGAATGTTGAATTTGGGTTTATGTTAAATTAAATTAAATTAGGTCTTTTACTCTTTTCAATAAATTGAGATTATTTTACTGTTTTTGGAGTAGCTAACTAAGAACAGGTGTTAGTATCTAGGCTATTCCAATTAGTGGCGATTGGATCATCTTGACGGAGGGTTTAGGTACGGAAATATTTATTTAATCTAAAATAGAAGCTATTGATTCTGACGAACTTAGCTAATTCTAGGGCCAATGAGGTAATAAAACTTAATCATCCAACGGTGGATCATATTTACCCTGACGGGACTAGTGACACTTTAGGATCGCCTTATAGTCCACCCTGACGGGGGTATAAGGAATTTAGAATCCCGACCATTGTAATTGACCAATTTAGCCCTTAAACAACATAAGTTAGGAAATAGGATTGGGAGGATCCTTGCGTTCTCAAGTGCTACATCTCATATTGCGTTTCACATCATTTTACTTGCGTTTTAGCTTTTATTTACATTTTAGTAATTGTCTTTCATTCATTAGCTTTAATAACAAAAACCAAACAAACATATTACTTTTATTATCTTTTACTTTCATAAGTGCATCAATCACTATTTGCTAGACATTGTGATCAACCATTCCGTCCTTGGAACGAATCTGATTTATCAGTTATACTACTTGGGACAACCGTACACTTGCGGTTGTGGTTCGATTTACATTTGCATTTAATTTAGAACACACAAAGGACCACCACCTATCATCTCAAGCTACTAATGGAATTGGTTAATGGTATAGTGAAAGAAAAAAGTATGAATAAGACATAATTAAAGCTAATAAGTAAATAGAAGGAAGAATTACACTACGAATTATGGAAAAAAGTGAAATATGGTGTTGTTCGTTACTTCCTTACTTCTTGCCACGTGCTCTAAAATCCAAGGCATGCCTTGAGCTTAAATATCATGATCAGGATCCACACCAATTATTTTTGTGATTTTTCAAAGTTGATATTGTTTGGTATCAATTTTTGTTGAGCTTCTAGTGGACTTTTTGGCTTCTTTGTGACTTGACTTGGATTTATCCTTAGATTTTTTACTTCTTGGATTCATTTTTGGGTATCATTTTTGGGTATCATCCATGGTCATCGTAGCTACACACTTAACATAAAAAATTATCTTAAATTTCTCCCAAAACAAGAATAGCCAGTTACTCAAAACATGTATATAAAAGTATAAATCTGACATTAAAAAAGGATAAATCTAACATTAATCTCTAAATCCCAACTAAATGATGCCTCAGTAGTCTATAATTATATCACAAAAAGGCATTACCGTCCCTTTGTATTTGTCAAAAAAGTGTGAGCTAGATAAGAAGAAAGTATAAAACACATGCAAGCATGCCTTCAGAAATTTCATATAGCTTCTAAAATAAATAAGATACTAGAATCTCATGTCAAGAAAGATATGCATTAGCATTAAAATCTAAACATGGTATTCTAGGCCTGACAATCACATAACTTTATATATAAGCATGAAAGGAAGAGTAAGATGATCTTATTAAGACATATGAGAAATAATACGATGATATTACCAACTAAGACTTGTATTGACCAAGATAGATGATGTCTTCTTACCCAGATATTCCATCAAGAATGAATAACAATGTTCTACGTCTCTTATATCAACTAGAGAGATTAGCGAAAGTCATATACAAATGTATAGAGGGAAAGGTGATAGAAGCAAACTGTCAATGATAACAACAAGCATGAGCCACAAGAGATAGATTCAAGGGATAAAAAGATAGGAACTATCAAAGAGACAACACAAAGAAACAAATCATGAATATATGCTCAAATATGCACAAGTAGCGTAAATAGGAATCAAATGCACATAAGCAACGCATATAGAACATGGAACTCTAAATTACTACACGGTCATGATGAGTGATGGAACAAGTAATGTTAAAGCATAGCAAACTCATTCATCAAGATGTCATAAAAAATGATATCAAGAATAAGAACCATAAGACATAAATTATCAAACTATAAGATGCAACATGTGATGGTCAATAGCATGAAGTAACTTGTATCATATATGATCAACTCAGTATATATCGCCCCTAAGAATAGGAAAATAAAGATCATGAGTACAATTATAGATATGAAAGAAGAATGATCAGTATATAGCATGTAATGATATGACTAAGTATCATAATTATCCTTTTAGGATATGCAATAAAGAATATGATAAGCAATAAGCATGCATATCAAATAGAAACAAAAACCATATAGCCTCAAGCACGCAAGATAATCAAGAAGACACCAAAGTAGAAATTTCTCAAATAGTCTCACGATTATCATTAACTAAGAACAAATATCTAACCATATCAATAAATAACATATAGCTAAGAGAAAAGAAATTTTTCACCCAAATTCAATCCTCCATATGATTAGAGCATCATTTATCAAGAATGTAATCATTTTGTTAATTGATACTTATTTTTATACAACCACAAGGAGAGGTTTATAGATACTGTTGGAATTATGCCCTAACTCCAATCGTCTTGTAATGAATTGTACACACGTGTTTACTGTATATTATAATAGTTATCCCTACAATATTGGTAAAAAGAATTGTTTCCTTGAACCTATGGCAAGATTTTATGATTATGGTATTCATCTACATAATATAAAGACAGATCCTTAATTAAGTTACGAACTAAATATCATAAGGTGTTATGATAATGAGAATCTAGCTCATAAGACGTAATCTAAAATTGTTCTTAATCGTAGGATCATCGAGCTAAGACCCCGATGACCCAGTTAGATTAATATGTAGCTAACGAGTATTTATTGGATAAATATCGGTAGTTCTCGTTTACTGAGTTAGGTACATAGATAATGCACATAGAGACGTGATTATCGAACTGATTAAAACTAGAGATTCCTAATGTTTAATTACCTTGAAATGTCAAGTGGGTTAATCTCTATAAGGAATTTTATGCTTGTAATCCTTTGACCTGAGATCATTTTATAGTTGTGTATGTGCTTGTTGTGTTTAGATACTGGACGACTAGTGTGTCATAATGCTAGTCGAAAGGATATTGGACATAGCTAAGTATATATGCTCTTAGGGATTAGTCAAGATGGAATCTATCAACTCTAGGTAAAGAGTTTGAGCTCTATGATGTCATAAGATTATAACGATTGTATCAAATCCTTGGCCAAGGTGATAGAATGAATAAAGAAATGATTTTCTTAGGCCATTCTTCAATCGTTGATAATCGACGTGTAATGTAGTTGATTTTCTAATAGGATTTGACAGTTATACCACATCTCAGGATGATTCGGAGCCGTAAAGATAGAGGGATTACGTGTATGATCCTTTACCGGGTTCTTTGTACAGAGTTACTTCACGTTATCCGGTCGTTGGGGAATGTTTTAGTACTAAATTAAGTTAACTACTACCGGTTTAACGATGAACCCACGTAGTCGCACACTAACAAGTGCATTGATCTTGCTTCATGTTGTTAATTTAATTTTTTATTAAATAATAAATTTAATTAATTATATACTTGGAATATTAGTATATTAATTTGCTAGCACAAATTAATATTCTAATATAAGACCGAACAAAGACAAAACTGAAAAGGAAAAAATTGACAAGTTTGTGGATTAAACAACAAACCTCCAAGAGTGGAAAATGTGTTACTAACCGCTGGGCTAGTCAAGTCATTTGTATAAAAGGTCCAAGTCCACTTCACAAGTGGGTAGTGGACCAGATTATTATTAGGATAATCAATTTTCATTATACGTTGTTGATTTTTCATCTTACTCTTTGTTTTTCCTCTAAAGTTATTATATCTATAATGAGGTTTCTATACGCATATAATTCTTTTTCAGTTTTCTCTCTTGAAATAAAAACACAGAGAAGGCAGAACAGTCTCTCTCCAAATCAAAAATGTTTTGAAAGCAAGAATCAAACTCGGGGTGCAAAGTATGGAGGTTTCAAGTTTTTGAACTTGGGTTAGTCAATTTGATTCTCATACGAAGCCTTAAGGTATGTAATTGAAACATTTTTTTTAGAATCTTAAATCGCAACTAGATTGGTTATATGATTGCAATATATTTTCTGTTACGTATATTTGATATATCTGGTATTGCATACAAAATATACGAAGTTAGAATCTATCATTTGAGATGGAAGAGATATATAATATAAAATGCATTCATTTGTAAATTAGAGGACTTGTTTGATGGCTTCTAGGATTTTAAAGATCTATTTGAAGAATTAGATAACTTATAATGAGAGATAGATGTGAATGATTAATTTTTTATTTTATTTTTCAAATGTGAATGATCAACCACAATCTATAATCTTTATTATAGGGAGGTCTAGTGTTAACATTTTTTCACGGATTTAGAAAATACACTCACGACGACCTCCTACCTTATTGTCAATACACAAATTACCAAGAAATTTCTGCTAACAACCAGCATTGCGTCAACTGGATCTGTGACCCACATTGAACCAGACCTGCAATGAAATCTAGTCCAGGTTCCCAATAAGACCCAATATGTTGCAGAGGAGTTCATGGACCAATTAAATTGAAGGGATCGATGAAAGTGTCCGATCGATCGGACACCATGTAAAAAAGGCTCAACCGTAGGACCTATTTAAAAGGTATACAAAGTGGAGCCCACGGTTAAATATAAAGTTTAACATGTCAACGATTTGAACTACTGTTTTTGCAGGGCCATATATCCTTACATATTAATGGGCCGATAGGCCAATTGATCCTTTTCAATTATTAGGAACAATTATATCTGCTTAAATTAAGACTGTACAATAATTGCAGTCTATTATCTGTCGGGCCAAAGAGAGTAGTTCAATATCAATACAGCTGTAGAAAAAGTGGTCCAGGCACACCTCGTTTTTATTTACCAAGTCGTTCTATATTTTCCAAAAAAAAAAAAAAAAGCCAAGTTGGATATTTTTTCAAAAGTGACCATAAAATTTCAGTGTTGTTCAATATTAACTTGGGTTTCCTCTCTAACGTGTGAACACTACTGGACTCATAACGTTCCGCCTAATGGATCAAGATAGAATGAAAATGAGACTACTTATCCAAAAATCAATACTTTGAACTAATCTATTTATTTTTTTATCTAATTAACAATGGTTAATCAACCAGTTTAATTATGCCACGTCATTAGGTGGTATTTAGATGGTATTTGAGTGATATGATTTTAGGTGGCATATATTATTACTCGTCGTTATGTAATATAGATTGTTCCACTCTTTGTGGTCATGGGACATGTGTCTTACTTATATCTAATCCTTGACTTCTTATCTATACGTTCCAATATCTCAACTTGACTACCGTGTATTGAGTATGAATACTTAATATTTTTGCTTAGATTTCTGACTATAATCATTTCAATAATGTGTGTTGAACAAAAATTGCTTATTTCTACACCGTGTTCAAGATTCTTCTTTCTTTAAGAAGATCTTATCATATTCTTTAAAAGGTTATGATTTTCCACGAAGTAATGTAGATGTAGGAATTGTGGACGTAACCAACTTGTCTTCCAAACTTCCTTTCGAAAAGTTCTTCGTCATGTATCTTTTCAGGTCTTGACCCTTCAAATGTGTGTTCAGGAATCTATATTCGAGGATTATTAAAGAACGAGATAAATAGTGTTATTCATAAACTAAAGGATACTAAGGAAGAATATGTCTTCGTAGATGAGCATTTTAACTAAATCATGAAGCAATTTAAAAAATAGAGATAGTGGGGGAGATTTAATTCATACGTCCGTATCTTATAATGAAATGAATGCAATAGACTTTCTTAAATTTCAAATCATCACCCAGTATCCTTGACTTAGTTTCGCTATCAAATGGAATAACTCAGGTCTTGTAGATGGTAAGAGTTCAAGTTCATATTCTCCAACCTCTTACTATTTGTATTTCTTATGGTTAACTATTTTTTAAGTATTAGTATTCCTTATGGATTCTAAGCTACCACTGTTAGTAGTTGATACAGATAAATATCCCTACATCACGAACAAAGAAAGTACATGTAAATATATGGAGGATATATGATCTTCAAACCATGTCTCGATGATCGTTGAAGGTTAACCATTAAATATTGTCAATAGGTTCGGTTAAACTGTCTTTAATCGGTGGTAACTATGGTTCCGAAAGGAATACAATACTTAACCATATGATGGTATTTTGGGGAAACAAATGGTCGGTTACCCTACCATTTACCCCCAAAACAAACCATACCCTTTAAGTTTATATATATATATATATATATATATTCTTTTATAGATATTGACAAAAAGTAGAATATATTGAGAGAGATGTTGGTAAGGATACCAAAGATTAATGTTTAAAAGCTATCAAATATATATCAATATGGTTTATAAACAACCAGGTTCTAGATATGATACCGTAACAATGATTATGATTTTTTAAGAGGGATTTAGCGTATTCGGATATAGATATAATCATTTTTTTTCTTTTTTTGGACGGTAGATATAATCTTTTTCAGTTACTCTTGATATTGATATTGTGTTTGTTTGATCACTTGGTGGCGTGGAGTATTATTGACCACATAAATAAAGTTATAACGACGTGGAGGATACATATACGGAATGTGAGGACACGTAAAAAATACGTGTTGTTTGTTGTGACAACGATTTAAAATGTGTTACTTTTTAAACACTCGTAAGAAATTCTACAAACACTATCTTTTTTTTTTCTAGAAAATAGAAATTTTATTCAATGAAAACGAACATTCTCGGTTGAATTTGGCTAAAGACAAAGATGATTTTGTATATTTAAAAGTTCTTAACAAAATTTTAAATTAAATCTATTATGTTAATAAAAATAATTTTATATTGAATTAACTATTGGTATAAAAAAATAGATTTATCACAAGAGGTGATATTTGTGTATCGTTCCTTAGTTCCTTAATATGTCATCTCATTGTATATACACTCTCATTCTATACTTGGATCAATTTTATTCACAAACTTATGACTTACTAAAAATTTACATAAAACCGATATAATCTTATAGAATTTTAATATATTTATAAACTATATATCATTCTCTTAAATCACAATATACGTGTAATTATATATCATTCTCTTCACTAACTCCAATCCCATCTCCGCCAACATCTTTTCCCACTTGATTATTCACCTCACCCTATGATGTAATTTAACTCTCAAGCTAAAGACCAAAATCACCCACCCTACCCTTCCACCAAGGGTGAGTCCTAGATCTCAGCCAGTTACAAGTTACAAGTCACACCTCACTTTCACTAATATCATTCCAAGAAATGAAAATATAGTATCTTAAATATAAGTGGTACGTCTCAGAATTTGACTCTGATAAAATTGAAATCCAGAATTTATTTATCATCACATGAGTATTTTTTTTGTCAGTCGTGAATACTCTAACCATTAGAGGAGTTAGTCTACCATCAAATATATTTATATTATTATAATATATTTAAGAATGATAAACTTAAAGGATGGATGGATAGAAACTTAACAAATACGTCGATTTCTTCTAATTTAATAGAACACTTGGATTATTTCATTAAATATATAAACAAAACTAACCATCTAATTGTCTGACGACAGAATATTCCCTCGATATATGATTGATTAAGGTTGACCATAAACATTGCAAACTCTTGAAAAGCAATGCTTGGCCACAATTCATAAATCCAGTCTACAATTGTAAATTGTTAAAATTAAAGGTCTACAAATGTGTCCTAAGGGCCCCATGACACATGGGGGTGGTGGGCCCATGACACTTTTCCAAAATGGGTACAACATACATGTAAAAGAACACCTCATAAGCATAAGTTAAGCCTACACTATCAATTAAAGTGTCAAAACTCGTAGGCATATTTCCAACTTTTAATCATATGAGTATGGCAACCAGTGGTAAGTTTGGTAATATTAGAAAAAATCAAATACATGAAATGCTTCATCTTCGTCAAGTATCGAATTGATCACAGAAACTATTAACCTGCAAATTAAATTTTTCATTATCATAAAGCGTTTGACATAATTGAATGGACAGAAATAAAATCAGTCATATATTTGACAAGGTAAAGGCATCATATCAAGAATAAAAGTCTGTATATTTATTATTACTATCATATGTGGAAATGGGGAAGCATATTTATTACTTTCTTAAACTATGATCTTAATGAGCCACCCACGAGATCTGCACTTAATATTTATTACTTGGATACCTTAATAATTTATAATTCATCTAAAAAGTTAACAAAGAAACATTAGTGAAGGATTAAGTTTTTAATAATTTTTAGACTGAATTTTCAGTGAAAGGAAAGGTTAGTTAATAAGGGATACAAATTCATCTATAACCTTTAAATACATTTCCTTCCTTGAGTCTTATGGAAGAAAAATAAAAACATATTATGGAAGGACCTAAATAACCTTCCAATCATAATTTTTATATTATTTTCTAAGCTAAATAATTAAAATACTTTCTCTTATCTATACAACGTACAAATCAATAAAATCTCAATTCAAAAAAAAAATTAATCCTCTCATTTAAATCTCAAACAACTAAAAAATATTAATAACTAGATACTCAGCTCTTTTTTTAGACATGAAATAGGTATAAAGATAATTTTTAATCAAAATTATCCAGTAAACCTTTATAAATGTAGTTGGCAAATTGATCAAGATCATACTTTTTCTCCGACCCCGACTTGGATCAATTAATAAATTTTTATAAGATGATATAATAATATTTTAAAAAATTCTTATGTAAAGATAAGGTCCCATTACTCTTATATTAATAAGATTTTAATCCGTTTTTAGGCCATTACCTATAGCCTAAAAACATCCCCGCATTCAAAAGTACTATTTATAAGTTAAACGTATTCAAAAGTACCATTTTAAGGCCAAACGTATTCAAAAGTACTATTTTTAGGTCATTTCATATTTCAAATAGAGTTACTAGTGTGTGATGTGATCAAATAAAAATTTGAAATGCCCAAATTGCTCTTAAAATCTATGAAATATCTCACGGAATTAATGTAATGGCCTAAAAATGGTATTTTTGAATATACTTGGCCTAAAAATGATACTTTTAAAACGTTTAGCCCAAAAATATTTTATAAATATATAAATTCACACAAACATCACTAAGACAATAAATACCCCTATAGGCCCTCATCTTTCGTGTTTTTCTTTTCTTTAATCTGCTATCTTGCAAAATGAACTTCCAACACCATACCTTTGTTTAATTTTAGACGAAATTAGCATGGACATACCATATTCTTATAAGACAATTCACTTTATTGTTTGGTCTAAGGATCAATTAAGAGATAAGGAAAAATCTTCCATCAAATATTGGATACTCTTATTAAGAAGTCATAATTTCATGTTTTAGACTTACAACCACTAATTATATTATCTATCTAACTAATTTAGTCAAACTACAATAACTAACTAACTAATCTAGTATCATGTATAATGAACTCCTATAATTTATAAACACAGATTAGATGGAATTATCCTAAAATATAATGGTCTTTACTCTTTGGACTTCAAATAGTTGTTGAACGTATCTATATCTTGCAAGGAAATATTGTAGAGGCATACGAACTTCGAGGTTATACACAATTATCTGGGAGCAAATGTATGTATAAATTGAATGACCAATATCTCTCTACGCCTAGGATTAGTTTAGGTACCCTGTCCGTAGATGGAGAATAGTAGTTGGGAGGGTTGGTTGGGATGAAGATGGTTATGGTGACATGGGTTTGGTGGTGGGTTGTGTATAGTGAAGGATAGTGATGGTTGAAGACAGCGGCATAGCGGTGGGTGTAGTAAGGGAAAAGGAGATACGAAAAAGGTTTTACAGCATGGTGGTATGGTGATGATGATGAAAATACCAAGAAGATGATTGGATGAAAATAATGAAGGCGGATGAAAATGATATTTTTTTTCCTAACTTTTTCACTATTACCTTTCTTAATGTATTAGGATTTATATTTTCAATAGATATTTATGATTTCAAATAACTTTAGGAAGGATATCTCTCAATAATAGAGAATTAATGATCACTATGTGATAAGCTAAGAAAACAATTATTTAGAAACGGAAGGAGTATTAAAATATAAATTTAAATAAAGTTTTAATATTATAATAAAATTTAATGATAAAATTAGGATACATTATCGTGATATGCTAAGTGGATATATATTTTGATTTTTGTTATGTGAAGTATGCGGTATATTTTAATAGATGGACGAAAGTCTAGCAAAAAAGTAAACTTATGGCACTACAAGCTCATGTGCAACTTATGGCACTATAAGCTCATGTGATGGAAAAGACACAAAAGATGAGAAGCTTTTGGGGATAGATAACCTCATTAGGCTTTTATTTTTATTTTTATTTATATAAAAGCTGAACTCAAGTGGGAGTTGATCTCTAACTTTTCATATTATTCCTGGGTATTGTGTTTTCTAAATGCACCAAACAAAGTGTGAATAGATGCGATAAGTGTTTCCTTACACGTAACTGGTTCCATAGGTAGTGTGTGTCATCTTTAAATCTAACTTCATCATTAACATTATTTTCAAGGCTAATCCAATATTGCTACTGAATCTATGTTTTCGGTTAAATTAGAATGCAATATATGAATTTAGAATTTTTCTAGGACAACGATTTTGATGTAATCAAAATTGAACTCTCGCTCTTCTAAAATCAATGAATATTAACATATCAGTTAATTAAAATCTTTATATAATAATAAAATATTATAATTCCAACAATATCAATTTAAAGATTTACTTCCTTTCACAAAACAAACAAATGATAATCATGTTTATATTTCATCCCATTTCAGGTATAAATTTTGAGCAATCCTAACAGGTGTTTGAAGAGAGGTTTATTATTTGTATGCTAAATTGTTATATTCAACATCATTTCATTAACAATATGAAAGATATTGGGAGCCTTTACATTATCTAATCATAGACTAGAGGCTTTATCTAAAGACACTGCAAAACCATGACTTAGTCTCTAGAACTCAAGAACAGATGAACGAAAATCTAATTCTTCGTTATTCATTCTGAAAACCAATAACAAGGTTGAAAATGTACCTTCCTTAAAACCCCTATTTTAAACAGCAAATAAACTATAAATCCACATGAATAGATATAAAATTTTGATAAAAAACAAGAGTTTTGAGTTTGAACCTGATGATGACTAGAACAAATATAAACAAGTAAAAGGCAAGCTTGTATATTCGCAACTTCTTTTCAGCATTAAGAAATCTAAAAACTTCAGTCACATCAACAAGATGTTGCCTTTCCATGAATCTGAATGTGATACAAACATAATTTTCAATTCGTGAATCGAAATATTGTTCTAATAATTACAAGTACAAGACATAAAACAAAAATAGTTGAAAACTGAAACTGAAGAAGCTACACAATTAAGAGAAATGGGTAAGAAAGATAGTTACTTTTTTGCATTATAGCAAGCTAGAGGAAGTGTGAGGAGGAAAATAATCCAGTGGCCTGTGGAAAGGAATATAATACAAAACACAGCATGCAATAAAAACTCAGGAATAATCACTGCGTTTATGCGAGATGATGAATCGTATGGGTTTGCATAGTCAGCCTCCAAATCAGATAAACAAACAATCTACAAAAGCATCAACAATTATCATTAAATATGAAATTAGTAGCACATCAAGAACTATGTGTAAGCACATAGACATTGAAATGTACAACAAATAAATGTTAAGTGCACAATAGATCCTTGTATTGTGCAAAATAGCCCAATACACCATGGATTCTCAATACATAGTGGTAAGTATGAACCTTGTGCTACACCAAAAATTGAACAGCACAAGTATTAATGGTTCACGGAGAAATTACAAAAATTGAACATGATTATTGTGTCTATTTGTATTAAATAACTCATCACCAGGACCCAATAAAGATTTTTTTTTTTGGTATTAGTCAAAAACTCAAAATTAAACACAAGGGTTCTAACAGCAAATAACAACCCGTGAAATTTCACGATTAGAAACAAAAACAAGAGAAAATAAAATTCCAGTAATAGGGATATTACAAGCATCACTATACCAAATCGTACATATGTATACACACTATATATAGTTTTCCAGGATTTTGAGTTTTGAAAAATTGAAAAAACAAATAATAGGTACCTAATAGAGATAGATTTTCAAAAACAAATAATAGGTACCTGATAGAGATTAGAGGCAATGAGAAGCATGTTCATACAAAAAATAATAACCCAAATAATTGGTCCCCAAAACATTGCTTTGCTTGTCCGGTCGATTTTTGTATTTATTTTTGTGATTTTCTTTTCTTCCTTAAAAAGAGAAGTTGAAGCTTTTACTTATTGTTCATAATAAAAAGCGAACCGCACGCGGCCTGTTGTAGTAAACAACTGTTTTTTTATTAGATTTGTTTTGTCTTCTTTTGTAATTCTTTACTTAATCGAAACATTTATGGTTCCTGACCAAAAAATATTTTGGTCGAAATCTAAACATGTATAGAAGTGTTTTGATTAGGAGGTCCTTTTGAAAAAAATAAAAATTAAGAATTAATGTGCAAGAAGTTAGAATTAATTTCGCTTATCATAGTTATTATTTTTTTATCTATAAAAAATACACACATTTTTTTTTTTTACATAGGAGAGCTATTTTGGACTCGGAGTCATTGACTCGGTTCGGACCTGCACCACTAGATTGGTAGACCAAGGCCCTGACCAGTGAGCTAATCCCATCTGGTTTTTTAATTTTTCCTTTTTTACCTATAAAATTCAAATTTTAAATTATAAAAAAAAATCAAAATTTATTTTGAGTTTTAAAAGCAAACTCAAGATATTTTAAAGGTAAATGGAAACAGACAATGCCTATTATGGGATAATAGACAAGGATGTAGGGGTTTATTTAGCATTAACCCAAAAATAAAAAATTAAGAGATTTATTCGGTGACACCCTATTTTTTTAAAAGATAAATTAAATTTTTGTTTTTTAAAAAGTTTGGTAAACTAATTCAAGTTTAAAATGTATTTAAATATTTTATGATTTTGCTTTACTATCTTTTTTCTCATTTTGGTATATGTTCATTTCATTAATAGGTATATAGCTATAATGAAAAAAATTGCATCGTAAGTCTATACAGTTATATCTATTGTTCAAGATTTTTTTGTTTAATGTCTTTTCTTTTACCAAGATTCTGTTATAATTCGACAGGTATATATACGTACAGTTTCAACTTAAATTTTTTCTTATCAAGATGCATGCCATTTCCATGTCAGTGATGGGTATATAAACACTCGTTTGTTTTTCTACACAAGAATTAGAATATCAATTCATACATACAGACACACATGTTCAGCTATATAAATGAGTATATACCCATCATTGTGCACATCAATGGGTATATACCCGCAAAAATCCAGAACAATGGGTATATACCCACAAAATGTAGATCCATACTCACAATAATACAAACACAATCCCACGAAAATACAAATCCATACCCACAAAAATATAGATCCATACCCACAGAAATGTGTAGCTATATCCACGGAAATATAGATCTGTACCCACATAAATAAATATCTATACCCACGAAAATACATATCTGTCCACACAAAATTCATATCTATACCCACAAAATTTAAACCTTAAAATTCTTTAGGGAAATGCGTGAAAAGCAATTGAATGGAAACATTACGAGTTCTTACCTGTTAAAAATGGACTTTCATGAACCTTCAACGCCTTAATATCTACCATAGATTCTTTTTCGAGTTTGTTTTGATTGAATAGGGGTTGTGTTATATAAGGAATGGAAAGAAAAGAGAAAGAAAAGAGAAAGATAAAATGAAGAATAATTGCAGAAGAAAGAGATAAAGAGGTTTTGTCATAAGAATGGAGAGGAGGGAGGGTGTGATGAAAAGGAAAAAATGAAAAGGAAAAGGAATGCAAGAAGATATATAGTGAAGGTGGGGTTAGATGGTATTTTCCATATGCTAGTTGGTTTCCAGCTAGTAAGGTAACTAAAGGCCTCAAAACAAGAATATTCACCTATCTAAGGCCTTAGAAAATTAGTTACCCTTATCTTTTTAGGTGTAACATAAAAACAAAGCAAGATTTACAAAAGTTAACCGACACATGTAGGTCCATGGTGTCTAGGGGGGTCATATATAGTGTGATAGCAAATAACAAGTTTTCCCTAACTCCCTGATTTGATCAGTGGTAGGTTTAGATGCTAAAACATATATTTATAGTCCTAGAAAACGTGTGGTACAAGATAATTTTGGTTTTTTTTAGTAAAACTTGCATAACTTTCTCGCATTAACTCGGGATTTGATGCCATTTTCACCATGTGTACTAGACTCCAAGATATAACTTGTATGTAAACTTGATCATCTATTTCACTACCAATTACCTATTGTGATTTTTGCAAGACGATAGAAGCATTCTACCGAGACTTTTTTGTAAGCTTTAACTGGATTTCTTGACTTTTTTTGTAACTTGATCAGGGTTCCTTCTTCTTTTTTTAACCTCTTGGCTTCATTTTGGGTTCTAATATTATCCATCTACCTAGAAGTTTCACACTTATTACATAAAATTAGAACACTAAATCAAAATATAAGGGATAAATTCTACAATTAAGCACTAAAGACCTATCAAATAATATCTCAAAAGTATATTAATTCATCACTAAAGGTGAGACATCAGACACCGAATTTACGTTTTATAAAGTTGGTTTGGCGCAAAGTCTATACAAAGACAACTCTATCATTAGTCGTGTATTCTTTGACTGGAACATTTCAATCTCTGAGTTCATTGCACATGTCGGTACAACTCCCACTACATTCCCACCGGCCACCATCTATTTTTGAAGAAAGTATGTCACGCAGTGCTTCTTAGTCTTTCTCAACCCGTGTCAGTTCATTGTGGTTGCTTAGTCTCAAATCCTCCAATTCAATCTCTAGGAATCGATTGCGTGATTCCAATGTATCGACTACAGAACACAATTTTGTAACCTCCTGTTCCACATGTCTAACTACATTATGTTTTTTTACCATCTCAAAATTGATTTCATAAAGGGGGAGTGATGGCGGGTTTTGTGTCATCTGGACCATAAACTCAAAATGGGCATCGCTACACCCTCATCGATCATTGGGTTATCCTCATTCACAACGAGTTCCGATATCTCCATATGTCTGAACATCACCTGCTTCACCAATAACAACCACAGATTCCTCATCAACGACTACATCTCCCATATTTTTGTTATTCCAGGCATCTCCCCATCCATGTATACACACCTTCAACCTGCTAATCATCATATGTTTCACCAATACTTTGGTCAGGTATATCATCAAGTACTACCTCATTCACATGTTGATATAGTCCAACCATTTTTCTGTCATCTTCAAGTGGCCCACGAGTTGGTTCACTACGGCTACCCCCCCAACATCATGTTTGACGTGTCTCACAAGCTGGTTCACTCAGGTCGTCGCCCCAACATTACCTTCAACATGAGATTGTGCTTCATCGCCATATATAGTTTTACCTACAATCACGTTGTTTAATTTCGTGTTAAAAAACAATTTCTCCCTGGTAGTTACGCTCAGATAATCGCAATTAACCTGCACAAATAAGTCTTCTTATAGCTTTAATTCAATATAAAACAAGGTATGTGGTTTGTGTGTATGCCAATATGAACTGATTTCTTCCTTTTTTTTTGTTAACCCCTCTTATCACTTTACTGAATGATCATTTTGTCTCTATTTTAATCTTACATTTCAGGTATCTCGGGTAGTGTTCAGGGTATCTCGGTTACTTTATGTTCACGTACTCAAGAAACCATGGATGTGAATATCAAATTTATCAATATGTTCATATTTTGAATAAATATCTTACCAATAAACGAAATAGGTACATTATACAAGTGCAACCAAGAAGGTGATTCAGGTGACTCGTATGACTAGGCTTCATTATTTGACCCAGGGGCGGGATCCAGGATTTCGAGTCGGGAAAGGTTGTTATTGTTACAAAAAAACCACACCCAATAGATCTTGTATATATCTAACAAAATCATTAAACAATATCCACAAATATTTTCAACAAAACAAATCCTATTCACCTGGATAAAATATCTTAATTGTAATTTGTTTTTGAAAAACTTGTTTGTCCCGACTCCTTAACATCAATATAAAGACCCAAAACTTGAAGCTTACATTCGTAACCAAATTGTAGGGTTTAGAGGTAATTACTTGGACATGAAAACAACTTGCCCAAACTAGTTAGTTTTGAAAATATACTAATTAAATAATAATTTAGCTGCATCAAAAACCTTAAATTCATAGTAAAACATGTAACCTTTTTTTTTTACTTTTAATGAACCACAAGATCCTTTTTTTTGTCAATACCACAAGATCATTTTCATTGCATTATATAATCCAACTTTTTCCTTCAGTGCAGACATTTTATTGATCAAAGTCATAAACCTAAGTCTTTACCATACTAAACTAAATCCTATTTCTCTAGGTGGAGTTAGTTACATCATCAATCAATAATAACAACTGACAATTTATTTGAAAATTGTCATTTAGAAATCATTCAAAGAAAAAAAATATTAAAATCAATGAACATTCTTATGAAATCTGTCTTTAATCTCATTTTAGTTTTATGATTCAATTGCAAAAGGATACATTAAACATACAATTTCGCATCTCCTCTCACGATTGGAACATACCAAAATTGCTTTTCTAGTAGTTGCAAATTCAATAATCAGATAATTCCGTTTTGCCATTTCTGCATTTATTATATTAAACATCATTAAGTATACACCCATACTATCCCATTTTTTTTTTAAATTTCAAGGCGGAGACAATTACATTACTTTTAGTTCTACGGTAGTACCATCATTATTACATTTTTATTTACAAATAAAGTAATAACTAAAAAACATAATTGGATAATTTCGTGTCCACCAGAGAGAACATTTAAAGCACATGAATCATATAATAAATCAATAATTACATTAATTGGTAAAATAATAAAACGTGTTCATGTAGAATAAGAAGAGACGGGTCTTCTTTACCTTTTAAATGATGAGCACCAGAGACAAAAAGAACACACGAATGACATGACACACTACTTATAAATATGTAATTTTAGAATATAGTAATGTTAATTTATAAATTCTGAATTGGGGAGGGCTAATTTTTCATTTGAAAGGGAATGTAATTTATTCTAATTTATGTGTTTACCTATTTTTCTTAAAAAAAACAGGCTAAATTAAAGTATGACGCTACCATGTTCGTTGTCCAATTGTACATCATCATATCGTCAAGATTCTCGCATAGTTTTACGATCCATCTGGGGATTTGACTCGAACCCTTCGCGTAGTTAATCGTCTCCATCACGAGTTCACCAACCACTATAACAAAGTCCCTTATAGTTTATTCAGTTTGAAGCTCCAAGTTATAAAGTTGATTCAGTATGTGCTTCAACTGAGGTTGTGTTAGTTTCTTACCGACATCTGATAAATGACCTTTGAACCAATCTAAATGCTCTTATTCTTTGTTCAAGAAGTGTGATAGGTATGCACCACCTTTATTTAAACCCAGTATCAGCCAAACATCATTCGGTGTTAGCTCTGACACCCTTCGACCTATCACAAATGTTTCATCTTTTGTCTTACGTGTTAATAATTTTGTAAATGTACGTATACCCTTTTTTTACTCTTCGACATCATTTTTTGTTAGATACATGCATCAGATTAAGAAACAGAACAAAAACTTATGACATTCTTTAAGGTGTGTAACTGTTATCTCATCTCTGGCCTTCTTTACTAAATTATGTAAGGATTCAAGCATCGGTCGATATTGTAAATCCTGCTTGCCTGCATAAAATACACAGTTCAAAAAATGCATTACAACAAAATATATTAAGCGGTTATTTTATGGTATCAATGTTTATAGAGTAATTACACCTAAAATCATACCACCCAACCAATGACGTGGCATGAATTGGTTGGTTATAAATCTTTAATTAGATCAAGAAAATAAATAGGTTAACGATTTATAACCAACCAATTCATGCCACGTCATTGGGTGGTATTTGGGTGGTATATATCATTACTCATGTTTATATTACAAGGTGTAAGGTTTTACAACACATTTTGGTATGCTTTATAATTATAATTGCTCTAATTTATTTATCACTGATATCTCCCTATTTGTGATGAAATAATCTAGGTTGGAGACATCATGTTAGGTGTTTATGGGTAATTAATAATCGATTTTTATTTATATTTTAGTATTTTTCCTATTTTTTGTCTTGATTTGAGAAATTATTATTTCTAGAGCATATTTGGTTTAATTTGTGTGTTAAGATATATGGAAATTAATTAGATGCCAAATCAATTCTAAAAAGATAAGGAAAGAAGATATGGATGGAAATTGGAGATAAAAGGAAGTAAAGATAAAATATGAAAGGAAAAGTTGCTAAGTAAATCTGAATTTTAGCATCCAAGTCCACTAAAGTGAATATAAATCAAAGTAGGCTGGGAATTTGGAGGAAATGTCTGAAGGAGAAGTGTAGATATTTTCGACGCGGTCGTTTTCGGTATAAAGAACGCATAAATCGGAGCAATATTGAAAAAGTTACGGCCGAAATAAGACAGCAGCAGTTTTTCCCTTCTCCTATATTTTAAGAAACGAATTTGATTTAGATAAGAAGTCCAATTACTTACCTTCTACTCCAAGAAATCCGACTTAGGGCTTCCTAAACACCTATAAATACACCCTTTAACTATTGTAAACATGTCCTTACTCATTTATAAACCTTAAGCATCATAGAAGTCATTCAAGAGAAGCAACAAGACCTGTAGTGAGGAAGACAAGAAGCTGAAAAATAGCAAACTCCTCTTCTCCATTATCTCCCTCTATCATTTGGGTAAATTGTATTAGATTCTTTAGCTTATCTTTGTTTCTAATTACTTTTATCTATAGTTTATTTCTATGTCTTTAGATATGAACTAATTTTCCCATAGCTTGGGTTTGCATTTATTTGTTTTTAGGTTATTTGGGAAAACCCTTTTAAATTGATTCTAGCTTCTTAACCATATATTTGTTTAATGTGCTTTGATTTATTGACTGTAGTTCTTGCTAGTGCACGAGGATAGACTACCCCATTAATAGTAGTTAGATGGCCACCCGGAAGGGGTGTCTAATTATTGAAACACCACATAAGAGGCTAGTATGCGGTAGTGATCCGGAAGGGCTTGCCTAACTAGATATTTATTAGGGTTTGTTTTTAATCGCCGATCATTATTTGCAGGCCAGTCTCATCTAAGAACCTAGCGGCGTAGGAGCACCTTAGTTAAGTCCCCTGGTAATTGTGAGGTCGCCACCTAAGTCCACCCGGAAGGGGGTTAGGAGGAATTTTGAATCCTGGCTATTTATCTAAGAGCTTTAATCACCCTTATAACTAGAATACTGATCAGAAGGACAAGTGCATACTAGCAAACCTCAGCTATATTTCTCATATTTATTCTTTTAGTGTTTATTATTACTTTTATTGTCTTTTTATTAAACAAGTAATTTCTCCTACACTTCTTTATATACATAAGTAGATCTAACAGATCAAATCCCTGCGAACGAACTTTTACTTACTAACTAAACTTGCAAACAATTTGTAATACTTGCAGTGAGTTTCTCGTGGTAGTCAAGGTGTGTCCTTTATTATTATATTTATTTATTTGTTTATTTATCACACCTTTGCCCCCACCAATCACTTGTAGTGTTTTGGTCGGCACCGCTATGGGTTGTCTTATGTGATTCATAAAAGGAAGCATAGTTCCATGGCAAAACTGTTAACACACATTTTGCTTCAAGTGGTAACTACACAGATTCACCCCTACCCATAACAACAAAAATGTAATACGCGACATAACCTAAAACCCATTACTCTATGAATCAAACAAAAACAATGAACAAAGGACAATTGATTAGCATGCAACCCTGAAGCATTATTCACAAAAAAAACAATCAATCCTAAAAAAATTAATAGAATATTACTACAAAATCAGTACAACCCATCCACAAAAACACTACATTAGCAAAATTGGCATTTAACCACATTTGTACCTTGGTTCGCTTGACCTTGGTTCTCTTATCCTTCGTTTCTTGCCATTTTTTGTGATTTTTCCCACCTTCAAAGGATTTCAACTTTCAGATGGGTTACGAAATGATATAAATTTAGTCTGTTTACGATTCTAGCAAGATTTTAGGTAGCAAAAAATCTGATATTTTGCGTGATTACACTATTATTGTTGGGTTGCAAGTTTTTTGGCTTTTCAAATTCCCTTTTTTCTGAAGCGCGTGTACACAATATGGGGAATATATGTCCATAATATGGGTTGGACCTCCATGTCTAGAAAAATAGGTTGTGGGTTTTATAAGTAACTCACTCTTAAAAATAACAAAAATCTCTGTACACTAAAAATATCATATTAAACAAACATATTAACTAAAAATCTAATGAGTTTAACTTTAAATAATCTTACAATGACAAAAAAAAAAATTAAAATAATCTTACAAAATATAAAAGATTTATCATACTTAACCTATTTTTAAACCATTACATTTAGAATTAAAATTCAACATTATTAATATTTGTCCTGTAAAAACTAATATGAGAACAATTGAATACTCTCCCAATACGCAAAATCAGAGAAGCGGGGGATCATATAATTATTTTTAGAATGTAAACATCATATTCACTTTAAATAGAAAGCTATATATGTCTTTCAAAATATAAACTATATCTATTCTTAATTTACAATATTTTTATTTTAAAAGAATAACGGATAAAATTTTAAAAAATATTTTATAATAAAACAACTTAGCATGTTTCAGTTTTTTTCTACTTAAAAATATTAAATATAAAAAAAAATTATATACTTATAGTTATTATTTTCACAACACTAATTCATATATGTTGATGATAATATATATTATCAAAAATTTAAATTATATTTTATATCAAATTTGTAATATAATTTATATGTATAATATATTTTAATAGAATAATATATTGTTAAAATATATTATGAAATGTGATAATTTTATATTGGTTTCATGTAAGTTTTTTCTAAGTTGTGAGTTTGGGACAATTATAATTTTTATATCAAATACAAACGATATGGCATGTTAAGGAGTAGTTAAAAAATATATCATTACCCTATAAATATAAAGAATTCAAATGGTAAAAGAATATCAAAAGTGTTGTCCTCGGACCTTTATAGACATGAAATCATTTAAATCAAATATCCTTATCCATCCACTTATTACATTCTCTAAATATGATTTACACCTCAATTGAATAATATTTCTTTCATAACTTTTGTGATTTTTGTTAATTTTCTATATAAATTATTTCTACAAATATAAGGGCATCCATATAAAATTTTGCCCAAAACCTTCAAATGTACAATACTTTCATAATGAAGGTGTGTAGCATTTAGTTGGTAGAAAAAGCAATGTTGATTGTCAAATAATGAGAGAACTTGAAATCATCCATAAGCCTCATAGGATATGTTTAGGAGGATTAGGTAAAAACAAATGTAAAAAATATCATTATAATAATATTAATAAAAAATCCTATCTTTGCAAATCTAATGAGTCCTCATACGAAATCTCCATATGGATTCTTAATTCCATATGACAGCACCTATACCATCCCTCAATTTTTTGTTTTTAATCAATTAGAAAAAAATTATATTCACATCTTCTTTTCAGTGATTTTATATATATATAATAGAAAACAATTTAGAAATACATACATAACAAAAATAAGTAAGATATAATACAATACAACTAAAATACCTCTCATTATATATTCCATTTTTGTAAATATATGCATAAAAAACTCCATCATTGCATGTGAAAGGATTAAAGATCAGTTAACCAGTAGAATATACTTTTAGAGCATATAGTTGGTACATAGGATATTGGACGATGATATCTTAAATGCTAGCATAATTCTCCCACTAATAACATAAAGTTCTTTCGACATGATTAGTCTAATGTTTCATCTAGTACTAAGCGATTCAGCTGCAACTAGACAATCTCAACGTAATACGATTGTATCAGAGTCGGTCCAGTTGAGATTTGGGCCCTGGGCGAAAATTTTAAATTGGGCCTTCATATAAGATAAAAGTTATAATATAAAAAAAATTATAAGATCGTAATAATTTAAACAGAAATTATGTATTGATAAAACTAAATTTTCTTAAAATATAATTTACATAACAAAAATTATTTGGGGTTTCGTTAAAACCTTGCATGAGAAAAACCCAATGGGATAAAACTTCAAATGAAGGAAAAAAAGTACCCCACATTACAATATTACAATGGAATAACTAAGCACTCTAAATTTTCATTAATACCCAAGAGTTTCAATTTTTTTTAAAGTTAATTCTTCTATCTACTTAGTCGTACACCATCACCATGCACCTACAAAAAGGATGAAGTTAGATAAGATATCTTCTTATAGCAGTTTTTGAAGCAAAATCATCAATAATATCATCAAATTCAATAGTTTCTAACAGATTTTTCTCGATACACGATGTTGCTAAACCATTTAATCTATCTTGAGTCATGGTCGCCCGCAAGTAAAATTTTAATAATTCTAGTTTTGAAGAACTTCGTTCTGTAAAAGCCACCATCACAGGTATTGTTAGTAAATCCTATAAGTAATCATTACATTTGGAAACATATCTATTTTCTTAACAAATTCTTATATTTGGATGGATGTCCATGGTTTATTTCTATTATATGATTCACTTTGCAACAATACATGTAACACTAGTAATTCAAAACAAAAATAATTAGCATCAATATCAGAAGTATTATTATTTTTTAAAGCATTTTCAAGATTAACACAAAATTTCATCATCAATATTATCCAATAAAATTATCTTTACCATATCAAATGAAAACCCAATTATCGATTCAAAATATTTCATTTGTTCAAATCTATGGTAGTTTCTTGCTAACTATGTTCATCTTATGCAAAATCTCATGCCAAATAACTAAACGTAATATAAATTCAAAACTAGAAATTTCACCCGAGACTAAAGTTTCAGCTTCCCTACTCAATTTAGCATTTAACACTCTCAATGTGACTTTCCCATCTCGTTGTTGATAAATATATCAATGTTAATCCATCAATATATTCAATCAAATTATTACATCTCTTAAAAAACAATATATATATACATTGACACGCCCCAAAAAATATTTTTGCTTTAACACAAGAACTTGCTATATCACAAACAATTAAATTAAGACAGTTTGACCCACATGGCATATGAAACGCTCTAGGATTAATGTCAAGCAACCTTTTTTGTACATCTTGATGTTTACCTTTCATATTTGACCCGTTATCATAACCTTGACCCCTTTCATTATCGATATCAAGTTCTAACGAATGTAAAACAGTTTGCAATTTATTAAAAAAATATATACCAGATTTATCCTCTACATTTATAAATTCAAGAAAATATTCTTCTATATTGATTAGAGTTTCTAACACATCGACATATCTTATTATTATAGTCATTTGTTCCTTATGACCGGAAGTTGGTGTACAATCAAGTATTACCTGATATATATCTTGATTTTTTTATATTTTTTTATATTGCGTCTCAAATTTTTTGGCCATAAGAGAAATCAATTCATTATGTACTGTATGACTGTGATAATAATAATGAAATTTTTTATCTTTAATTAGGCAAAAGTGTTCTTGCATTCCTGGATCAAAAGTTGCAACCATCTCAAGAAGACCTAAATAATTACCATTTCCATCTTCGTAAATTTTATCACGTGAACCACGAAAAGCGAGATTATGAATCGCCAAACATTTAAGAATGACAATTATTCTAAGCATCACATGTTTCCAGTGTCTTGTATCTCTTTTAATATGATCTTGCAATTCTTTATCAATAGTACTATTTTGACTCAATCTCATTTTCAGTTCAATAGTCAACACAAGGTCTCAAATTAGTGAAATATTCAACACTATTTTCATGTGGTGTATGTTTTGCACCTAAATGACCCCATTCGTCAAGGTCTTCCTTAGCTAAGTTACTTTTAGTGTGCATAACTTTAAATAATTTGCAACAAAAACAATAAAACTATATTCAAATCTTTTGAGTATACTAACCATTTTCTATCACAAGTTTCTCCATTGGGTAGTTTTTTTAACGTTAAAAGTATCAAAAAAATGCCTAGATTCTTTGTTCAGAAGATATTTTAGATTATATTCTCGTTTGGGATCTTTTTCTACAAATATATCTCTCATTTTAGTATCAAGGTTATCCCAAACTTTTGGATAAAAAATATTTAAAAGTATATTCATTTGTCATATTTTCCCTTATCACACCTAAATCATCTTTTTCATTCTCAACTAACTTATTTGTATTATACTCAGTAGATAATTTTTTCAACCAAATTTTCATTCAGATTAAATTTATTGGAAACAACATTTTAAATATCATATGATTTTCACATCTTTATCTTCTTCTTTTTCGTGTCTTTTTGTTTGTCTGGATAGATGTTTCATGATCAAATATTAATAATATACAAAAAAGAAACATAAATTAAATTATATTTAGCCGACAAAGAACAATAGAACATGATTTGGGTAAATTTGTAATTGTAAAATAATATTTATTTATTTTAAATGTTTTTCCGAATTTTTTTCCCCAAAAAAAGATTTTCGAATTTTTTTAATGTGGTCCATGAATATGCAATTCTGAGATTTGTGTGTTGCAGGAACACACAGATTTGGAACAACCAAAATCATGGTTTGTGCATTCCAGGAATACATAAATTCGAGTTTCATGTGTTCCATGAATACACAAATTTGAGTTTAATGTGTTCCATGAATACACAAATATAAGATTTGTGTGTTCAGGAATACACAGAATTGGAACAAACAAAATCAAGTTTTGTGTATTCCAAGAATACATGAATTCGAGTTTTATGTGTCATGAATACACAAATCTGAGTTTTATGTGTTTCATGAATACACAAATTTGAGTTTAATGTGTTCAATGAATACACAGATCTGAGATTTGTGTGTTTCAGGAATACACAATTCTGAGATTTGTGTGTTCAGGAACACACATGATTAGAACAAACAAAATCAAGTTTTGTGTATTTCAGTAATACATAAATTCGAGTTTTATGTGTTACATTAATACACATATTTGATTTTTATGTGTTCCATGAATACACAAATTTGAGTTTTATGTGTTTCATGAATATACAAATTTGAGTTTTATACTCTGAGATTTGTGTGTTCCAGGAATACATAGAATTGGAACATACAAAATCAAGTTTTGTGTATTCTAGGAATACATAAATTTGAGTTTATGTGTTCCATGAATACACAAATTTGACTTTTATGTGTTTCATTAATACACAAATCTGAGATGTATGCGATCCAAGAATACACAATTATGAATTTTGTGTGTTCCACGAATACACAGAATTGGTACAAAAAAATCAAGTTTTGTGTATTCCAGGAATGCATAAATTCGAGTTTTATGTGTTCCACAAATTTGAGTTTTGTGTTTTCCATGAATACGCAAATCTGATATTTGTGCGTTCTAAGAATACACAATTCTGATATTTGTGTGTTCCAGGAATACACAAAACTGGAATAAACAAAATCAAGTTTTGTGAAAACTCTAAAACATAAACACACAAAAATTAAAAAAAAAGTGTTGGACAAAAAGATAATATATCAAGATAGTTAAAACGAGTAAAAATAGGGTATATGCGATTAGTAAAGAGAAAAAAACAATTTTGTTAAAGAAGAGAATCCTTTAGATCGATTTTATGACTTTGTGTGTTACAGGAATACATAAATCTATATTTGTGTGCTATAGCAACACATAACCCGGAATTTCGATCTAGAAAAAAATTTAAAAATATATATTTCGAAAAAAAAATCTGAAAAAAAAATCTGAAAAAAAAATCGGAAAAAAAACATTTTACAAAAAAAAAGTTAAAAAAAAACTAAAAATATATAAATAATAAAAAATCATATAAGGGCAATAATGGAAGGTAAATATGACAATGTGTTTAATTGAGAATTAAGTTAATAATTTGTGAGTAAGTAGGAAGTAATTTGCTCTTTTCTTTTTTTTGGGAATGAAAAGTGTGGAATTGTAACTAATTGAAAATTATCGCTTGTTAGATTTTATATTTAGGTCTAAAAGTCCTCTTATTATATGTTTTTTTAGATGTGTAATCTTGCGTATTAATTAGTTGTATGTTTTTTGACTATATGATTATACGGGTCCACTGTAATAATTAACGTGATAGAAAAAATACATGGAAGCAGAGAAGATACGTGGAAGTACAAGAAGGATCCAAAGCCATGTGGAAACCTAGAATGATAACCGTTCATTCTTATATGTTATGTTTCTGTTAGCTTAGAATATATATATATATATATATATATATATATATATATATATATATATATATATATATATATATATATGAAGACAAGATAAATCATCCAGAAAATAATTGTTGTCTTCAAATTTATTTTATAGTTTAATAAGTCTATTTTATTTCGGTAAATTCTCATTATCTCTGTATATAAACTATCCATCAATAAAAAATGTGTGTTCATTCGAATTCATTACAAATTTGTTGATGTAATGATTAATGTCATAGAGAAAATAAGTGGAAGCATAGAAAACACATGGAAGCCCAAGAATGATAACAATTTCTTCTTATATGCAATGCTAACGTTAGTCTAGTATCTATATATAGATCCATATAAAGACAAGAAAAAACATCCACAAATAATTGTTGTCGTTAATTTATAGTTTATCGTTTATTTAGTCTACTTCAGTAAAGTCAATTGTACATTATCGCATTATCACTTGTACATAAATCATCCATCCATCAATAAAATATGTGTGTTCATCCAAATTCATTACAAATTTGGTGCTTTCATTGAGTTTCCATGGCTGATAGTACTCGACTATTCCTTGAAAAAGGTTCAAGATGAGACGACCCTGAAATTCACATAATTTGATGGCAGACTCACAACCCTAGGAAATACAATTGAAAAATTAGAAAATAATAGAAAAATGTTAGAAAGTACTCCAAAATATTTTTGATTAAATGAATTTGACGGATCCACAAGTCAATTAAGTTTATACGCAAAAAAGTTTATGATCATCAACAATCTGCACAGATGTTGTTCCACATTTGATTTTTTGCTCAACAACAAACATTTGTTCTACGATGACTAGCCCTCACACGGTTTTGGAGAATCTAGATATTGCAGTATCTCTTGTTCAAAGGAATGCACACTCATTCACTGGTGAATGCGCAATTTATTTCAAAATATCTGAAATAAATAAATCTAGCAACTATATGAAATAAATGTTGGAAACTTTCAAGAGTTATGATGGATATGGAGATCATAAATAAAAATTCGTACATTCTTCAAAAAAGTGTTTGGATACAGTAATTTTTTTCCATCTTTTCTTCTTTTGTATGCTAAAATTGGGATCAATTTTAAAATAAAAGGTATGGAAACGTTTATTGACTTGAACCTTGAGTACAAGGTTTCTCCTGAAGGAGATGGTGATGTAATGATTAATGTGATAGATAAAATACGTGGAAGCAGAGAAGATAAGTGGAAGCTCAAAAAGGATCCAAAACCATGTGGAAGCCCTAGAATGATAACCACTCCATCTTATATGTTACGTTACCGTTTTAGCTTAGAGTATATATATATATATAGATCCAGTGTTGTCTTTAGTTTTATTTTATAGTTTTAATCAGTCTATTCTATTCATGTACATTCTCATTATCCCTGTATCTAAACAAACAATTAATAAAATATGCGTCAATTCATCTGAATTCATTACATCCACCAGATGAAGTAACATTCTTAAATTTACTTTGGTGAACTTGCATGCTCTTCTTTTGAGTCTTTGAGAATGAAAAAGGCACTTAGTAGATTTTGTTTCTAACATATTTTAATTGGATTGTTGTCAATATTTATATATAGTTACAATCTTGACTTTTGGATTCTACGTTGATAATATAATTTACTTTTACGATGTATAATCACTTTTACAACATTCATCTATTGAACAAAATTCCTTTTTGCGGGGCAGAAAGCTCAAGTTACACCCTTCTTTAGAGTACATGCAACGTGGTCAGAGGGGTATTCTAGAACAAAAGAAAAAGTGACTATATTTGATACGGAAAATCAGGAAATTTGTCCATATTTAGCTTTTTTAATTGTGAAAGATACAAAAATGATCATTGATCTATATTTTCAATGTCCTCTTTTGTTTATATGTTCTGCACTCTAGTCATAAATATTTGTATTTTATTAATTTAATCACATGAATGTATATATTTGACAACTAAAGACACACTTGCCGACAATATAGGACGTGAAACATTTGTAGTAGAAATTATTGCAGTTCAAGATGAAGAGTGTTTCAATTTTGCTCAAGATGTTAAAATTTATGATTTTTGTGTGTCCACTGATGCTTAGGTAATGAAATAATCATTGATTATATGAATTATACTTGGTAAGCTTAGTTAGCACAAATTTGGTAGTCCGTGGTTTGTTCCTACCGTGTGTTACGAGTTTTATTGATTGTTGATTCGGTTACCAAGATTCCTTGGTTGATTTAACTACTTATATGAGGCCTATGGAAATACAAATGTGGAATATGATAATTTAAAATAACAATGATAATACTTTGAAGTTAATGATGATTTCAATAATCAATGGTCTTTCTTAAGTAAAAATATTATGATTTGTAATCATTTGCAAAGCCTATATTGTGTTAATGCAAGTATAAATCATGCATGCTTCTAGATCAATTGTACAAGCACCCGAGATGATTCAAAATTCCCCAAGTATTCAACGTGATAGACGTTTAAAGGTCTTAAAATATATGCACTTCAGGAAAAAAAAATTGAGGCCCAATTGTATTATGTTATTTAATATTATCTACTATTTAGTATAAAAACATTTATTTATATCTAGGTTTGACTATTTTTACCATTGTTAACCCTATAAACAGATGTTAAATTTCTCATAACATTAACATAGGGTTAGGATCTCAAACTAGGCAACCGGTGTGATTAACCTCAGATTGGATTCTTAGTAAACTCGAGCCTAACCTAGCTCGAGATCACCGTTAATAATACGAGTATATTTATTACCTCTTAACTACTTTGAATAAAACATAGACCTATGTGGAAATTTACCGTTGATCTTCAATAAATCATATCAGTACACAATATACACAACTGTAAATATTACTACTATGACTAAAACTATGAAAACAGTGGTATGATTTTTTTTAATACGTATGAGAGACACTTTAGACTCATGATTATTTTGACAACACTAAGATTGGATCTCAATTCACAGGACCTCTTGGCCTCTACGTATGAGTCTAACCACTAGACCAACTATCAATCTTGGTGGTATGATTTTTTGGTGACTACTTTATGTAATCTTGTAAGTTTTTTTTAATTTCTATAATAAATCTTTTCTTATTAAATGAGTCTCCTATATAAAATGCCACTTAGGGGTTTTAATAGCGAAGACCAATAGTGCTTTAAACCCTCATGTTAATCAAGCCCCTTGACAAATTTTGTAAAATTTTCCATCGCAATTCCATGTAAATTCCAGTACAAAAGTATTAATTTTGAACTCAACTCTTATTAATGTGAACTTATATTATGATTTAGACGAAACTCCTATAATTTACCTAAAATTATTATTGATTTATACTAATTTAAAATAACTAAAAACTCAATTACACTAAAAAATATCGTATGAAACAAATATATTGATTAAAAATACAACAATTTAACTGAAAATGATTTTTGCAAGATTCAAAAGATTTATCATACTCAAACTATTTTCAAACTCTTAAGTCCAAAAGTAAAACGTAGAATTAATAATTTAAATCCTATAAAAACACCAATAAAAATTAATCTGATGAATCTTTGATTACCTTTAGAGTGTAAATGTCATATTCACATTGAATTAAAGTTTAAATATGTCTTTCAAAATATACACCATGATGATTTATTTATATATATATATATATATATATATATATATATATGTTAATTTACGATATTTTAACTTAAAAGAATACCAAAATGATTTAAACAAATTCTTATAATAAATTTTTTAACAAGTTCCAATATTTTTTTTCTATTTGAATAATTTTAAATAATTTTTTGTAAAAATTTTAAACTTATTTTTGATTCAACGTGAATATTTATATGTTGTTGATAATATATACTTATCGTAAATATAAATTATATTCACATCCAATTATTGATATAATCTATATGTATAAAATTATGGTAGAATGATTTATAGTTTAAGTATATTATGAAATTTTATTATTTTGTATTGGTTTCATGTAAGTTTTTTTTGTAAGTTATGAGTTTGAGACAAATCTAATTTTTATTTCAAATAAAAATGAGGTGGCATGTTAAGAAATAGTTAAAGGATATGTCATTGCCCTATAAGTAGAAAGAATACAAGGGATAAAAAATATTTTAAGTGTGTTTTTCAATCAAAAATATCAAGGGTGTTATCCTCAAACCTTGATCGACTTTAAGCCATTTTAAATAAAACCTCATACTCCCGCCACGTATCCAGTTCTTAGATATAATTTCACATCAGAATGAATAAAAAAATTCATAACTTTTGTTACTTTATATGAAGTTTTTATATAAATTATTTCTACAAATATAAGGGGCTCAATTTAATATTTTGCCCAAAATTTTCAAATGTACAATACACCATAAAATGGACGAAATTTCAATTTGCTTGGTAAAATTCCTTCTAAAAATTACAAGGTTGATTGTTTCAACCCGAGAGACGTGTAATTCATCCTTAAGCCTCTTTAGATAGGATTTAGAGAGTTAGGTAAATGCAAATGTATTGTTTTTAATTATAATAATACAAGCAAGAAAGCCTATGCTTTTAAATCTAAAGAGTCTCCATAAATTATTTTTACATAGTTCTTAAAACACATGGAATCATCTACATCATCCATACTTTCACTTTATAGCTTGTGATCAATTATAAAAAATCATATTCACTTTTTTTTCTTCAAAAGATGTTGTATCATAATAGGAAACAAGCTAGAAATTTATTTCTAAAGAAATTAGTAAGTTATAATACAAGATAACTAAAATACCTCTCTATATATTTTTATTATTGTTAAACATATCTATCAAAAACTCCATCGTTTACTCTGAAAGGATTAAACTAGTAGAATATACCGCCTAGAACATATAGTTAGTACAACAACGATTAGACTATAATATCTTATATGTTGACGTATCTCTTACGCTAATAACATGAAGTGCTTTCAACATAATCAAACTAATTTTTCATCTAGTACTAAGCGGTTTATCTGCACCTGGACAATCTCAAGGCAATAGGATTGTATGATAGTATTACCTTCCTCCAATTCATTGGTGATATTACAAGTTTTTAGTAATGCAATATCCTTTTTCTATAGTCGAATTACATCAAATCATTTTCACACAATTCCTAATAATCTTGCCATTTTTGTACCGACACACAACCAAAATCCCAGTAGTGTGCGTTTGTGATGAGAAAGACATGTCACATCTATGATATAACTGGATTCATTAATGGGATCATGGTTGATTTTTGGATCACGTCTTAAAAAAGATCCTTGAGAAGTGGAAAAAATCCTAATTGCCAATATATCTTACATATTATTATTTGTAATAAACATATCATTATCCCTATTCGAAGGCACATTTGTAAAAAAAAATCATTTGCATCTTCCAAACATGCTAGAGAGAGAACAAATTACGTTTGATAGAACACCGGTCTTCCAAACTAAAAAAAGGTTTTTGACTCTTTAGTTAACTTATTCAGATCTTCCTTACTTAAGTCTAAGGCATATTGATCCTAATCTGATATCTTAGTTCTTATACACATTACGTGTTAGCAGCCGAAGAGTTGTTAGGCTTCCTTGGAAACAATTTTAAGCCAAAATAAATATAATATGTATAACAATTATAATAAATGTTATGGAATATGACAATTAAATAAATGAATATTTTTTATCCATTCATGACAATAAAGAGCATGTGCAAATACGTAATTATGCTTATTAAATTATGTGTAAAACAAATAGGATCATACATAAGGCAAGGGAGGGCGGCCAAGCGGCTCCACGGTGGTAGAGTAGAGGGGTGAGTTTACAGTTTCAAGAGGGGCGGCCAAGCACATATATTGTTCCATCTTGCCAAAAGCTTTTTGTTATAACATGTTTCAAGAGATCTTTTATGATTTTCTAAATGATATAACATATACGTAAGCTTCTAACTCGACTTCAATAGTGACCATGTTCCTATATTTATAAGAGTTTATGGACATATGGGCTTATAATACCTATTATCCTAAGCCCAACTATGACTCTTTGGCGGACATCTTTATTCTATATTTTTTACAATATTTATTTAGCGATTATTTTCCTATAAACTGTATAGCCTTAAAAATGGACCAAAACTTTAAACATTTCATATAATGTGACTATTTATATATTTGAAGTATAATTAATTAATATCCAAACAGGAATAATTGAAGTGCTCCCTCCGTCTCAAATATAATGTTCACTTAGTTATTCACACATATTAAGTAACATTATAATTGCATTCAATATTACTAAAATGTCCCTCATAAAGTTTCTTAATGTATTAAATATTCATTTAAAACATACATTCTAATATTTAATAAGGTTAATAGTGGAAAAGTTGGAAAAACGTGTCTTGATATTTAAAACAGACAATAATTTTGGGACATCATTTTTAGTAAATGTACATTATCTTTTAGCAGAGTGAGTATTGCTAACAATGTCCCACCATAACTAAGGTCGCCAATATATCTCGTACGTTAATTTCTAAAATTTTGTGATGATATTTTATATGAATGAGACATTGTTTTCAGTCTTTTTGTAGCGTATAATAGAGAATTATGTTGAGAATTTGCATTTATCGTACTCTTGGCTAGTTGGATATTATTGTGTGGTTTTGGGTCGTTTGAGGTATTGTATGATGTGCAAGAATGTAGGATATGAATCAACTTATTTTATGCTATAGATTCTTTTTTCCTTCGAGTCTGAAGAAGTAGTAAATTACAAACTCTTTTAAATTGAGTTCTGAATATATCTCATGAAGTAATTTTTTTTATTATTTGAGAAACGAATCAAAAATATTTCCCAAATACAGTGAGTTCTCGTTGTTTAAAAATGGAGCCCTGAAATCAAGCTATAAATGGGAAACCTTTGTTAAAAGTAGTTGTTGGTATTTTCCATGTAGACTAAGCGACATCTGGTGATCAAAATGGGAGCCCAAAATGATACAACACAGGAACCCAATTTCTAGTATTGTTGTGCCACATATACAAAGCCGTTGGAGATGTTCCTTCCTATAAATATTGAGCCATTTGAGCACCAAACTCAACCCCTATTATCCACCATCTTGATACATATTTGGAGAATAAATCAAGTAAATCTTCATCACCAAAGCTTATTTAACATTATGATTGTATAATCAACTCAAGAAGGAGATTCATAATTATCAATTTTATTATCTACTCATCAATGAGTTTGTCTATAAGCATCACTTGGTCATCTACTCAAAGAGTAGTCAATCAAGTTTCGCTTTTATTTCCACTCATTAAGGGGTCAAGACTATCAGTGTATCATTTGCGAATAAGGAGAATTGTATTCTTGTTATTTATTCATTCAAAAACTTAAGGGGTTTTGCTCTTACTCTATACTAGATAAAAATAGGTTGTAAAGTTTGAGGTTGATCCTAGTAAAAATCTCACACGGGTTGTGACTTATCCGGGAAAAGTCATAGTTATAGGTTGTGGTTTATCTTGGTAAAAATCTCATAGTAAAGGTTTTAATTTTCATCTTCAAGAAGTTCAAGAAGTTTAGTTAACAAGTTTAAAATATACAATTAAACCATAATCAATTAAATTAGCATGTAATCCCAAATATTATAGAAAATAATCCCGAAACATAATTAGGGTTCATACACATGAAATCTCAAACTAAAAGATATTTAGTTTAGGCTTGTATAATGAAAAATAATAATTAAAGACATAATATGGATTTTAAAAGACGAAGAATTACAACATATATAGATATTATATTGTTATCTTTCTTTCCTTACTTCTCTCTTACTCCTCAAGATAAAACTAATGAATGAATGATGAAGTGTGTCTTTTAAAAAAGTTTTAAAACTACAAATATATACTAAGAAATTTGAAAGTTTAAGTCATAGGTCTTAAATAGGTCAAAAGTGGCCTGTGGACTTCTGTGTTAAATATAGACTACTCAAGTCATTTGATCAAAACGTCCATAACTTTTACGCGTCAACTCAGAATTGATTTTGCGTTTGTTTCTTCTCACACGTTCTAGATTCCAAGTGCTACCTTGAGATGATATATAATGAAAAAATTGTTACCAATTATTTGTTGCAAGTTGACGAATATTTTTTTCCAACTTTGGTGCTTTGACTTCTACTAATCTTCTTGACTTCTTGGCTTGTCTCGATCTTGTTTCGACTCATCTTGGGGGGTTTATTAGAATATTCTTTACTTCGATTCAATTTTTTACTCTTTTTTTGGGAATGATATGCGTTTCTGTAATAAGATATTATTTTAAATTTTTTTTCTTTGGTCTTTATTGGAAATTATCCCATCCACACTTGGATGGGAAATTCCATCATACTTTGTAGAGGGGTTAAGTTACTCTAGCAAACCCTTAAGTTTAAATACACTAGCACTACTTTTGTAATGATTGTTATGTTTAACATAATGGCAAAGTATGCGTGTTCGATGTTGTTTCACTTCTTTTTCTCCGTGTTCCTTCTACTCTCCAATGAAAATGGATAATCTAATGATGTATATATGATATTATCAAAAGATCGCATATTTGATATTATGCAATAATATTCTAATAAAAGAGTAAGATTTTCATCTGATATACATCAAAGTCATTAATTATAACAAAAAAACACGTGTCATTAAATTAATTATGTAGTTATTATAATAATTTTAATGTGAGTTTAAAATATGTGATAGGTGTAATATGGACCATCCATTATTGGATGGAAGAGTTTTCCTTTGTAAAAATCGTGATGTTTAATGATGTTTTTGGAAATTTGTTATTCAAATCTATCTCTCCCTCCCTTCCTCCCTCTAGCCAAATAATGACGAAAGGGATTATCGATTTACTTCTGAAACTTATGTTTCATGATATGAATCAAAAGCGTTGTTTCACGTTTTGTTGATTCACTATCTGCTTAGAGAAATCACGATTTATTGAAACCTTTGGTTTATTATTATGTTTCGAATCGATTTTTGGAAATTTCAAGGATTTATTAACATACTGAGCCTTGAAGTGAAATTTTGAATCGTCAATCTTATTAGGATCGCCAAAAATCAGTTGATTCCAATGTGTTTTATGTTCATATGCTGAGAATATATTAGTCATTGTGATTTCATTTTTTTTGGACAATAAAACAAACACAAATCTTAAATATCTGACTAAAAATATATACAAACCTTCCTTACTATTCTATTATTCTATATTAACAAATTCCTAACTTGTCGAAGCATTCGACAATGCTCGTATGTTCTCATGTGGCTGCCATGGCCCTGTGACTCGCTTTATTTGCAAGCTTGGCCGCTCGAGTGTTGAGGTGCCTGGAAATATGCTTAAAAATATCTCTGACCTCTTCCACCAGATTGTTAATCTTCCTTAAAATTGGGTGTATCTTCCAACTGGTTGCCGGCACTTTCTTAATACCTTGAATGAGCTCAAGTTAATCCGAAAAGATTATTTTCTATTCACCTATAAATTCTTTACAAATCTCCAATACTTCAATGACAGCTTGTGTTTCCCCTTCTAAAGTCACAAAAAGTTGTCTTCACATGGTCAATTCATACTCCATTTTCCAATGGATCTGGACTATCCCATTACCTAATAGATTATTTAATTGATCAAAAGGAAGCATCACATGTAAATATAATATCAAAGTTTGTGTCAGTATCAGTATCGAGAATCTGAACTTGATGATTATTAACAAATGGATTTTGTGAATAATTATTCGAACTTGTTCTAAATAACTCTTTGACATAAAGATTAGTAGTAGATATGATATAATCCGTGTTTACCTTTGTTCCATTATGGTTGTTCTTCATTTTTTCCTTCCAAATGTTCCAAATCATAAGGAGGATATACGTCGTGATAACTCTAGTATTCCATCCTCCTTCCACTTATGTTTGAATCATTTTTAAAATCCATTCACCTAGCATTACAGAGTGATCTTCTTGTATTTTGATTTGGGGAGCTGATCCAGCCCAAATTGATTGACATAAGACGCATGATAGTAAATGATACTCCACCGTATCTTCTCATTCATGGCACCATAAGCAATCGGTCGCAATATGACATTTTCTCTTATCTAAACTTTCCCTAGTAAGAATATCGCATTATTACAAGTTTTTCACATAAAAATTCTTGACTTGGTTGGGATATTAGCTTTCCAGATTGTTTTCCATAGATTTGTGTTTCCTTTTGCACCTGAGGTAGACCTTTGTGGCTCGCCAAAAATTTCATTATCTGTAAAAATCTTATATCCCAACTATGAAACATATTCACCATTTTTTAAATATGGCCATATAAAACAATCTTGAACGTTTGCCTGAATGATCATTTTCCTGGTAATGACTGATATAAACAAAGTTGGAAAAATATTATCTAGAAGCTCCGTGTTCTATTTTGTCGTATTTTCTATCCACAAATTAAAAACCTTCTTCATTTGAAAAAGAAAAAAAAAACCTTTTCAACTTGCAATTTGATGATTTTTCAAATTTTCATCATGTATCAAACCAATTATACTTCCAAATATCGATAGAATTTCTGTTTTCTATATAACGTGATTTCATTTAATCTGACTTCATTTTATAGTCTATTACTTCTTTGCCAATCACTATTTGACTAATAATATTTGTTAGCCATGAAAATGTTGCTATAATAGTTTGACTAGAAAGTCAAATTTTTTAACATTGTTCAGCAAGATTCATGTGTTTAAAAACTAAATTTTAATCCATTCATTTATCTTAAATTTTTTTTGGTCGGAATATATTTATCTAAATAAACTTCTCGATTCTCGATAAAGTTTAAGGTTTTGTTTGAAAATATTTATTTTAAAGTAAAAAAACGTTTCAAAATAAAATTTTAATTTTTGAAAAAATAATTTTGGAATCTAAAATCAATTTAAGTGTTTTTTAAGAAACACCAATTTGAGGTTTCTCCTTAAAAATGTTTTTTAAGGTGTAAAACACTTTTAAAATTATAGAATTACTTTTAAGTGCTTCTAAAAAAAACACTTTCAAACAGACACTAAGGGCCCGTTTGGAAGTGTTTATCTTAGAATAAAAAAAAACAAATTTAGAATAAAATTAAAATTTTGAAAAAATTATTAAAAATAATTTTGAAATTTAGAATCACTTTTGGTATTTTTTTCAAGAAGCACCTATTTGGTGCTTTTACTAAAAGTGTTTTTAGGGTAAAAACACTTTTAAACATTTAGAAACAATTTTTAAGTGTTTTTAAAAAAATCACTTCCAAACGGATACTAAATATTACTAATCTGATTTAGTCTGTCTTATTCTTTTTTAGAACTTTGATGTTACTAAAATATCCTCTCTTATTGAATGATTTACCGCTAAATTATATCTTTATCAAAAAGTACAATAATAATATTGATGACAAAATTGTCATATTTAATAGGTCTCCACATTTGTAACCAAAAAATTAAAAATGAAACATTAAATTAATAAAGATAATTTTTATTTTTTATTTTTGGAAAGAAAATATAAAATTGATCAAGTTTGAATAATTCTAGACCCAGTCTAAGGCGTCGTTTGTTTTTTAAGTAATAAGTACTGAATGCTAAATGAACAGCTAAATATAACTTATTATGTTAAGAGGCAGTGTTTGAATGATTCAGACTTAATTTAAAATCTTAATGAAACAGACCAGTTAAGAGCAATTCAGATCAGAATTAGTCAGGAAAAACAAATAGTCTGATTGATCTAGTGTCGTAATGAATCAGATTCAGATCTCATTAAGTGCAAACAAACACCCCCTAAATTATCTAAATTTTAAGAAGAAATTACAAAATAAAGTCTAAAACTCAACTAAAAAATTTTATAAAACCTGACTACACATTTGTTTTATATAAGGCCTACACTAATTTTTTTTTTTGAATTTTTACCTCTTTACCTTTGTTCCCTATTTCTAATTTTTTAATTAATACCATTTCACTTTTTTCTAAAATTATAGAATTACTTTTAAGTGCTTCTAAAAAAAACACTTTCAAACAGACACTAAGGGCCCGTTTGGAAGTGTTTATCTTAGAATAAAAAAAAACAAATTTAGAATAAAATTAAAATTTTGAAAAAATTATTAAAAATAATTTTGAAATTTAGAATCACTTTTGGTATTTTTTTCAAGAAGCACCTATTTGGTGCTTTTACTAAAAGTGTTTTTAGGGTAAAAACACTTTTAAACATTTAGAAACAATTTTTAAGTGTTTTTAAAAAAATCACTTCCAAACGGATACTAAATATTACTAATCTGATTTAGTCTGTCTTATTCTTTTTTAGAACTTTGATGTTACTAAAATATCCTCTCTTATTGAATGATTTACCGCTAAATTATATCTTTATCAAAAAGTACAATAATAATATTGATGACAAAATTGTCAAATTTAATAGGTCTCCACATTTGTAACCAAAAAATTAAAAATGAAACATTAAATTAATAAAGATAATTTTTATTTTTTATTTTTGGAAAGAAAATATAAAATTGATCAAGTTTGAATAATTCTAGACCCAGTCTAAGGTGTCGTTTGTTTTTTAAGTAATAAGTACTGAATGCTAAATGAACAGCTAAATATAACTTATTATGTTAAGAGGCAGTGTTTGAATGATTCAGACTTAGTTTAAAATCTTAATGAAACAGACCAGTTAAGAGCAATTCAGATCAGAATTAGTCAGGAAAAACAAATAGTCTGATTGATCTAGTGTCGTAATGAATCAGATTCAGATCTCATTAAGTGCAAACAAACACCCCCTAAATTATCTAAATTTTAAGAAGAAATTACAAAATAAAGTCTAAAACTCAACTAAAAAATTTTATAAAACCTGACTACACATTTGTTTTATATAAGGCCTACACTAATTTTTTTTTTTGAATTCTTACCTCTTTACCTTTGTTCCCTATTTCTAATTTTTTAATTAATACCATTTCACTTTTTTTATTCTTTTAATTTATACCATTGTACAAAGGTGCTTACCAATTTCCCCCGAGGGTACGTACCTATGCTGGTTTTTAATTTTTTTAATGTGATTTTTTATATAATAGCTTTATAAGTTCTAACATCATTTTTGGGTTTTTCTATCTCATAGTCTATTGTACCCTAGGGAATGTACCCAAGCCCAGCCATAAGACCTTACTGGTTTTTGTCCATATCCAATCACTGTCCCTAGGGGTTGTACCCATGTCCATGTCATTTCCGGTCTTCACCACTCTAGCATAGGAACAAAAAAAACAAAATGAATCTCTTCACCACTAGCATAGGAACTTAAAAATAAAAAGAATCTAATAGGATCAAAAAATGGATTTTTTTACTACAACCCTAATGGTTGGTCCCTAATAGCTGGACCCAACACCCTCGTTTTACCTGAAAAACACGAACCTTTAACATCACAATAAAAAAACAAGATATCCACCATGTCGGTGGAAAAAAATTAACCTTTGAATAAATCTGAATAGATATGGAGAGTGAGACCACGTCAGAGGGAAGGTGGAGACTGGTCCATGTCGACGGGAAGGTGAGTCTGGTCTATATCGGTAGCGAGAATGTGGAGCCTGGTCCACGTCGGCGGCGGGAAGGTGGACCCTGGACCACGTCAGATTTAAAGGTCCATTAATGGACACGGGTGGAGAAGGAACAGAGGCGACCGATTTCTCGTGATGTAGAGGCGACAGATATCTTGTGCAAAGAAGCGGTGAGAATAGAGAGGAGAGAGAGAGAGAGTTGGAGGAGAGATGATCCACGAAAGGCAGGTTCTTGTGCAGAGGTGTGCATGAGCGAGCAGGAAGGTGGAGGCCATTAAAGGTGGTGAAGAGTATCGGGTTTTTTTTTGTTCTGGTCTGAAAATAGATTGAGAAGAGGAAAGTTAGAGAGAGAATAGGAAAAATAGGGTTTGTTGTCTTGTAATCTTAGGGTATGTTTGGATTGAGGGACTGGAAAAGGAGGGAAGGTATTATAAAGGATAATAGTTATCCTTCCTTTGTTTGTATTATAAATTTTTGAAAGGATAAGTTATTAAAGGATTAAAGTTATACCTTCTAATCTTTTATATCCTATCCCTCCAATTTGGAGTCATTAGAAGGAAGGGATTAGCTTTAATAGTAAAATATCTTTATTACGCTTATGTTCTATTTAAAATATATTTTATTAAAGGTATAAAAGTAAATTAGTTATAAAATAATACTTTCCTTTCCTTTACTTATACAATTCAAACACAACATTCAAATAATCATTTACTAATATTTTCCTTTCTATTTCTACTCAATCCAAACAAGATTAATACTCTCCTCTCATTTTCTTTAATATACTATCATTTCCTATCCTTTAATAATTAATCCCCTTTTCACGGTAATAAAAAAGAAAGGAGGGGGTGTTTTTTTGGTTTTTCTAAACATTTTTTAGTTGGGGTTTAAATGACTAGTTTGAGTTGGGCTTTTAAATGCTTCGGACTTTATATCCTACTTGCCCCAAATTTTAACTAAACCAAACCCAAAAAGGTCGGGTTACCAGACCCAAATTCTATCCGTAATACCCTGAATACTTCAGCTTTATCTTTTAACTTTGGCCCCACCCCGCCACGGCGACATAGAATAAAGGTAGTACCTTCTCTAGAAAACCAAGAAGAAGAAAAGCTTCACGAAACAAATATAAAAATCACATTTTTACCATCCAAACAAGGTCTTAAAACCAACTTCATTTCCAAATTATCCATTTCTTCTTTCACACAAAATCCACTGGTAATAACTATTCCTTACTTCAACCCATAATATATTCTATACTTTTAATTCTTTAGCTTCATCTTTTTCCCCTTTTGCAATCTGTTCTTAATTCTGCGAAAGGTCTCATCTTTTTGTCCTATAAACTATTTTTATATCTGTATATTAAATTTTTGTTATCTGAGTAAACATTTGAATATTTAATTGTAATTGTTCATCAAAATCAATGAGTAGCTTGATTATCTCTCTATCTATACATTGTTTGTATTCTTTAATCAGCTGTATCAATATTTTAGGATACCCTTTTTTTTTTTTTTTTAGTATATGGTACTTTGATTGATAGAAGGGTATATTTAATAATAACAATGTATATGATATGATCATGCCTTTGGATTAGATAGCGCTAACTATGCTGTATATAGATTTCTCCTTTAGTCCTTAAAATATGTGTTTTTTTCCAATTATCGCTAAGTAAATACCTGTTCTTTAGGTTCTCTTAGAGTCTATGCCACAATGATCGTCTATTCTTCCATGAACACGTGTATGAAGAATGTGTTAGGATTAACGAGAAGCACTCAAATACAGATGAGTAATCGCTTTTACAATTCTGGCATGAAATTAAAATACATTTCAGTCTCAGCATCGAATTTAAATTCTTCCATGTCTATAATTAGCTCTCAAGTATCGCAAAGAAGCTGTTTTTATTCAACTATCTCTAACCCAAACAGTGGAAACCGATCATTTAAAATCAATAGCATAGTTCGTAGATTTTCGTGTAAAAGAGTGCTCAGTATCTCACTTAAATCACAGAAGCTTTTGGTTCCTAATGAAACGAAAATTCCCAATTTTCGTGCTCATTCATGGGATAAATGTTACGGACCTGCTGGATTATTTATAGGTCTGTTAATTTGCTGTTCATTTTCAAATCGAGTAGAAGCTGAAGCATCGGATAAAAGAGTCGACTCTGTTTCTGAATATTCTCATGGAAAGAAAGTTTGTACAGACTATTCTGTAATTGGTAATTATGACTATAAAGCCTATAATTAAACTTTGTATTAAATGTTTAAAAATAACGAAGAATTTGTAAAATTTGTAGGTATACCTGGAGATGGAAGATGTTTATTTCGATCAGTTGCTCATGGAGCTTGTTTAAGATCAGGAAAGCCTGCTCCTAATGAGACTCTTCAAAGGGAATTAGCTGATGAGTTACGAGCTAAAGTCCGTAAATTTGTAACGTTTGTACTTTAATTATGAATATATTTTGACTGATTTGGGATATTATAAAATCTTATTAGGTAGCTGATGAATTTGTAAAGAGACGAGAAGAGACAGAATGGTAAGTTTTTTTAATCTTAAAAGACATAAAAAGTAAAAGTTTTTTACATCATTCTCAATTTTTAGGTTCATAGAAGGTAATTTCGATAAATATATTTCGCAAATTAAGAAGCCTCATGTATGGGGAGGTGAACCAGAGCTTCTTATGGCTTCTCATGTTCTACAGTAAGAAAATTTACTCTATAATTAGTGTATTTACCCTAAAAGTAAGATTTTAAGATGAATAATTATGGTAATTTTCAGGATGCCAATTACAGTTTACATGCATGATGAAGATTCAGGTGGTTTAATATCAATAGCAGAGTATGGACAAGAATATGGAAAAGATAATCCTGTTAAAGTTTTATATCATGGTTTTGGTCATTATGATGCGTTACAAATTCCTGGGAATAAGGGTTTAAGATCTAGACTTTAAAGAGAATAAATGATAAACAATTTAATTTTTAATAAAATGTGGAATACAATTTGTTGTTGTTATAGATGTGGTGTAACCGTGTAAGGCTTCTAATTAAAAGGTTTGAGATACAGAGATAGGGTGCGTTGGACTTGGCTCCCATAAGGTAAAAGTAGATTGTGGGTAATAATAATGGAGTACTTACTAAAAGCCTGAATTCTGGAAAGTGGGGGTTTTTAAACGGAATTATTGTGTTTGTAAAATGGAGTAAAAGTAGAAAATTGGTCCACAATACCCCTTGTTTACAACTTTGGATGCCTTTCCCTTTAAATCCACTAGAATGAATAATTTATATAGCTTCACGATCAGAAGTGCACTTTGCGCACGTCTTTTTTCTATTTTTATATTTGTTTTTTAGTAGGACATCATGTTTTCAACACTCTAGAATCTGTTTTTCTTTCAGTCTTTGGATTAGCAAAATTGCTATTTTAGTAAGTGGAAATGAAGAAAACAAGGGAGAATTTTAGCATTGTCGCTTTGGTATCATCAAGGTAGGGTGCTTTTTCCTACTTGAGGTCCATCTTGACAATCTGCCAGTTCTTTTTTTTTTTTTTTTTGTTCTAAAAGCTTTTCATTCAAAAGAAAACTATTACAAACTAAGATTATCCAACTCCCGTAGGAGAGGATTCATTCAAGATTAGTTTCGCGAGTTGGGGGGGCAAAGCCCTACCAAAGCTACCACTATTGCCTAAAGGCGAGTTTTTAGCTAACCAATCCGCAACTAAGTTTTTCTTTCTAGAGATGAAAGAGAATAGAGGATTACAATTTTCACTAACAAAATAAATACTACGAATAATGCTATTAATTCTTAAATTAGGTACAAGTAAATTAGAAGCAAGAGGGTCCATGACTTCCTTGCAATCATTCTCTATAATGCATTTTGTGTCTTTAAACTCCTTAGCCCACAAAGTAGCCTTCAAGATACCCAATGCTTCGGCTTCCATGGAATTTTCAGCTCCTATTCTCCAAGCACCTAATTTAATAACTTTACCAAAACAATCCCTAGCAATACACGCAATAGAGGAGTTAGCATTTTTATAAGAAGCATCGCAATTAATTTTAAACCAATTCTTTGGGGGTGGTTCCCATTTAGATTGTATATTTTTACCATCTGTTGAAATAGTACTCGAAAGAGGTGAGGTATTCCTCTTTTGTTCCAATTTTTGATTGTTACTTTCCTTCAGATCATGTTGATCATCATGAGGTGCATTATTATTTAGTTCAATATCCCACTTACTCAATTGAGAGTTATCATTTATCCTCAGTTTACTATCAACATCCTCGGATTTTAAGATATTTTGTTGTTCTTTCCATATAGCCTGTGCATTGGTACAGATATTCAAGGGGCACGGTTTATTATTTTTAAATAGAAAAGCATTTCTACTTTTCCAAATTTGCCAACATAGGATGGCAATTTGTTCACCAAGATAAGGGACTTTGCATTCAAGCGAGTTATTCTTACTTATAATTTCAGCCATCCAAGTGTCCAAAATAAGGGAACACTGGTTGCTTGTTCTTATAGTAAGATTAGAAGAAAGCCAAGTAGCTCTAGCGTAGTTACAATCAAATAATAGATGCTCAACAGTCTCAGCTTTCTCATTGCAAATCTGACAAATACTAGACTCTTTTACTTTTCTTAGGAAAAGATTTTTATTAGTAGGTAGAAGGTTTTTTAAAGCTCTCCACATAAAGTTCTTGATTTTTTGTGGGACTTTAAGATTCCAAATAATTTTCCAAGTCTTAGTATTAATATTGTGTGATGTAGAGGGTTTAGTATTCTCGAGTTTACTATCAATACTATCTTGAGTTTCTTTCAAATAATGATATGCTGTTTTGACACTATAAATCCCATCAGAACTAAGTTCCCAATATAAAGTATCTTTAAGAGGGATGAGGGGAATAAACATATCAAATATGTTTTTACTAATATTTTCAGGATAAATAGATTTAATAAGGTTTATATTCCAGTTTCTAGTATTGCTTATTAAAAGATCACTTACCCTTTGTATTGAGGTAGTTGAAGGTGAGATTATATCATCACAATTTTGAATCCATTTGTGAGAATGCAAGTTTATAGTATTGCCATCTCCTATTTTCCATTTAGTGTGTTTAATCATAAAATCTCTCCCAGCTAAAAGACTTCTCCATCCCCAAGAGGGAGAGTTTCCTATTTTAGCCTGGGTGAAATCTGAGTTTGGGAAGTATTTTCCTTTTATAATTTTATACAGTAAAGATGAAGTGTTAGACATAAAATTCCATGCCATTTTACCAAGTAAAGCAAGATTCATAAAGTGCAAGTTTCTAAAGCCTAGGCCTCCTGAAAATTTACTTTTTGTAAGGGAATTCCAATTTCCCCAATGAATTTTCTTTTCACCTTTAGACCCCCACCAAAACTTAGCTATTTGAGAAGATATAAGTTCACATGTTTTTTTTGGTATTAAGTAAGAAGCCATAAAGTAATTAGGGATGCTTTGCAACACAGCTTTTATAAGAGTTTCTTTACCTGCTTCATTTAGGAAAAGATTTTTCCAGTTGTCTATTCTTTTAGTGACTTTCTCCACTAAGAGGTTAAGGTCCCTTATTTTAGATCTCCCCCATTCAGTGGGGAGGCCCAAGTAGATACCTAAATTCTTAGTAATTTTCATATTAATACGTTTAGCAAATACTTTTTGAGTATAGCGAGGGGTATTACTACTAAATTTAACTCCACATTTGTTTAAGTTAAGGGTTAAACCAGAAGCTTTACTATAATTATTAATAATATCATTAAAGCTATTCGTATCCTCAACAGTAGCCCTTAAGAAAAACACACTATCATCAGCAAAGAGAAGGTGTGTAAGTTTAGGGCTATTTTTAGTTAAAGAGATACCTTCATATAAACCAAGTTCCACTTTATTATTGATTAGGGCTGTTAGGGCTTGGGTAATGATACAAAAAAGTAGAGGAGATAAAGGGTCCCCTTGCCTTATACCCCTTGTAGGTTTTTGTAGGGTATAAGGTTTGCCATTTATTAAAACAGAATAGGACACAGAAGTTACACAGTTCATGATAAGATCACACCATTTTTTACAAAAACCAATTTTTAACATTATGTTATATAGGAAATCCCATTCTACATATTCATAGGCTTTTTGTATATCAGCTTTGACTATCATGTAATATTTCATAGTGTCTTTTTTATTTTTTATAAATGTACAAGCTTCATGAACAATCATTGAGTTTTCTTGAATATGCCTACCAGGAATAAAGGCAGTTTGGTGTTCATCAATAATTATACTCATGAGGGGTTGTAAACGGTTTACTAAAATTCTTGCAATAATTTTGTAGATGAAATTTGAAACACTAATAGGTCTAAAATGCTTAATAGTAGCTGGGTTATTAATTTTTGGTATAAGCGAGATGAAAGTATGGTTAATATTCTCAAGGCTATGATTATTATACCAAAAATCATTTACAAGTTTAATGACATCTAGTTTAATAATTTGCCAATATTTTTTATAAAAAAATCCCGGGTAACCATCAGGGCCTGGTGCTTTACAAGCACCTAATTCAGTAATAGCTTTCTCAATTTCCCCAATAGAAAGGGGTTTGATCAAGTTATCATTCATAGTTTGGGTTACAGTAGATTTGATAATATCAATAACATTCTTGAAATCTCTTATACCACTAGAATTGAAGATGTTATTGAAATAAGTAGTGATATTATCTTTAATCTCACTATCATCAGAAAGCCAGATGCCTTCATCATTTTGAATTCTACAGATTTTATTAATTTTCCTTTTTTCTTTTGTAGCTGCATGAAAAAATGCAGTATTTTTATCTCCACATTTAAGCCACATTATTCTAGATCTAGAAGCCCAAAAGTCTTCTTCTCTTTTCCAGATAATTTCTATTTCCTTAACAATATTATTATAGTCATCTTTTTCATAATCCGAGAGGTTTTTAGAGTTTGTGAGGATTTCTAACTCTTTCATAAGTAGGTCAATCTTTTTTCTATTGTTGTTGAATTTCCTTTTACTCCAAACAGTAAGTAATCTTTTACACATATTCAGGTTATTAGTGAGCCTGTTCTTAGTAATAGTATGAATAGTATTTCTAGATTTCCAAACGTTTTTAATGATTTCATAGCAATCTCTTTCATCCATCCAAAATTTTTCAAAGTAAAATCTTTTTGATGGGGTTATATTTTCTTCACAAAGGTGAAGTAATAAAGGACTGTGATCCGAGCCCACAGCAGGTAGTAATAAGGCCCAAGCCTCAGGATTAAGGTCGGCCCATTCCTTATTAAAGAGGCATCTATCAAGCATGATTTTAATACGTTTATTTCCAGCTTGTCTATTAGACCAAGAGAAGGATACCCCTTTGTGAATTGCTTGAATTAAGTTATGGTTTTTAATAAAAGAGTTAAATTCATTCATATTTTTAGTAACATGATTATCACCACCAATTTTCTCACTTATATAGCGGTGATTATTAAAATCACCTATAAGATTCCAAGGCAGATCATTTAAAGGGGCACAGGTAGCAAGTTTTCCAAGAGATTTGATTTTATCTTGTTCCATAGGTGCACCATACACGAAAGTAGTAAGGGACTTAGAGCCTTTATTATCAGTAAATTCACAATGGATATAATTAAAATCTTTACTAATGATTTTAATATTATCTTTAGAAATACTAAATAGAGCTAAACCACCCCCAATCCCTTGAGGGTCAACATGTTCAATAAGATGCATATTCAAGGTATTAGCAAGTTTATTAATGACAGATAATTGATTCTTAGTTTCAGAGAGGAAAATTACCTCGGGTCGATATCTCCTCTTAATATCGACTAGGGTTTGGACTGCCAAAGGGGTGCCAATCCCTTGGCAGTTCCAAGCAATATGTATCATGATTCGAGATGAGCTTGTTCTAGGACAAGCCCGCAAACCTCTTCAGCATCCTCTTTGATATCCACCCATTTCTCAGATTTTTCTTCTTCATCGAAATCTTCATAAGTAGACTTAGTGTTCTTTTCTTCATAGACTTCATTATCTTTACCTTTTCGAAATTCCCACAGCTTTCTTAAACGATTGTTTTCCGACTTATAATTTTTCTCAATTCGTTTGAGATTTGAGCTTTTCTTAATCGCTGTACGAGATGTTTTGTTGCGGCTTTTAATATTGAGATTAGTTATGAGGGTGAAAGGTATAGGAAGGTTAGCTATGGTCTGAAACGGAGAGACAATCGAAATGGTTTGATTAGGGTTAGGGGTTAGGTATGATTTGGGGGAGAAAGATGAAGACGAAGGTGAGTTTGAAACGGGGTTAAGCTGTTTTGGGTTTGTGTTAAGTTTAGAGTTGGTATTGGGTTGAATGGAAAGTGGGGTAGTGTTTGGGCTGGTTTTTAATATATTGGGTGAAATAATAACTTTCGAGTTGGGTCCAGTATGGATTAAATCAGTTGGGCTCGAAATGCTGCCAAATAAAATGTTCTCATTTGGGCTTTTTGGACTTGAAAGAGATATTGCCAAAAGACCCGCTTTACCCATTAATTCTTTTTCTTTCCGAAAAATTTCTTCCTTCTTCTTACTCTTAACCGACTCCATTTTTAATAGTACATCCATGTCCTTATCATTTTTGTCTTTTTTCTCCTTACCAATTTCTTTGTCTTTCTTAGCATTAAATTCAAAAACGGGTTGTACACCCATTACCACCTCCATTTCGGAATTATCCGTACTCCTTAGCTGTTGTTGTACCGTAGTACTATTTTTCTTGAGTGGGATTTGAATCATTGAGTCTGACTCAGACGAGTTGATCTTATGCCCTTGTGAGTTCCAACTCGTTCTGGGTAATTTCTTAATTTTGTTATGATGATTGAAATTAATAGAAGATTTACCTTTGAAGAGAATTGAAGATTGAGAAGGACCACGAGTAGAAATCTTAATCCAGCTTCCAATCTTTGGTTCAATTTTCTTATTCTTACAGTCTTTTTCTTCATGATCGAAAATTCCACAAGAGTAGCAAACCTGACCAATATTTTCGTACTTGAAATTAATCCATATTTGAGTGTTGATATCTTCCCAATAATTAATACCAGCAATGATTGGGTTTTTGAGACCCCAATCAAGGTAAACTTTCGTGACAGTGTGTTCATCAACCTCTACTGATTCAGGTAGCACTATTGAATGAACTTCCCCAAAATGTGACATGAACTTTTCGATACAGTGATGGGTAAGTAGATTAACTGGAACTCCAGTAAGTTGTAACCATAGGGTAGTGTAATCAACCCCTTTTTTTGAACCAGTGATATGCTTATTAATCGCAAAGTGTTTACCTACTACCGTCCATGGCCTTTGACTCCAGACCTTGAGATAATCTTCTTCATTTCTGAATTTGAGTATAAATTCATTTTTGCCAAGTTTTTCTGTATCCATTGGTTCTTTCAAAGCCCAGAACTTGTTTATATGATTCTTGATAAAAGTGATGTTTACAACATCTTTGCAGAGAAGCTTACCTATAAGCTTGTGTTCTTTGATAGTTTTGTATTTCGAGTTAGAATCGGGAGTCACCACCATCATACCTTCATTGGCATATGGATGACTAGAAGAGTAGAAATTCATAATAGTGTTTGTGGGTTAAACAAAGAGGGTGTTCAAAAGGATGAGAGGAAAAACAGAGGGGAAGATGAGCAAAATGATATGATTTTAGTAAGGGAAATCAATTGCTTGAGGAGGTTGAGGTGGAGAGAGATGGTTATGGCGGTGGGGGGTTTTTGGGAGAGAGAGGGGAGAGGAATTTCATAACTAAGGTATAGAAGAAGAAATTGTTCACGGCCAAATTGAAAAGTACAATCAATCTGCCAGTTCGGGATCGCAGTTTAGTGGTTGATAAATTAGCATATATATCTAAATAGAGCATCAGAAATATATTAAACACATGTCACTAATCAAATTATAACCATCAAACACCCTTAAAGTAACCCATATTAATCTCATTGATCACAGAATCAAAATAAAAATCACATATCAACTACACATATTTGTCCACAACCATCGTAACACCCACGAACCAACCTTATGGAATCAAGACTATGCACACCAATCCCATTAATGTCAATATCAAAATAAGTATCACGGATTAAGTCATGAACATAACCACAACCATCAAACACTTACGGACCATGTCACATCAATAAAAGACTACACATATCGATGTTTTACGGTTCTTACTTGCAATTTATCAACTTTACCAGAATACCCTCCTAGCAAAGAAATCCATGCAAATCTATGAGATGAGAATTCAAAAAACGAGGAGCTTTGGATAATAATGCTCAAAAGGGTGATCATTTATCCAAATGGTCAAAAAATATGTATGGAGTTCCAGCACTTACCGATAACACTGAATTAGCTAAATTCATACATAATCGACATGAGCGCTCGAATCCAAAACTTTTGAGTTTTACATAAAGACGAAGAAGTTTCATGTTTGAGTGTTCCTTTTGATCAAACGAGACAGAGTCAAGCTACAAACAAAGATCATCCCATGGACCCACAACTTTCATGGAAACTTGTTCACTCGATGCCTTTGGTTTTGGGTCCCGGTATGGGGTGGTCGAGATCTATGGTGATATTTTGAATTCTTTTCGCGACTTTTTATTTATTTAAGACCAATGGTCGAATCAGGTCAAGGAATACATACTTCCACCAATGGGAGCAATTGAGAAGTGGAAAGGAGCACTGAGTTGGTTATGCGGTAAATATAATCACAACACTAGCACTAATGCACTAATTCGAGTAGACAACCCGACTCACCTATGACCATCAAGTGACATTCTCTTACTCTCTCTTTTGTATGTATATATGCGTTAGTGTAATTTTTAGTTAATTTCTTTTAAGTTGTTGTCGTGGGTACATCGCTATTTATTAAGTTGGGGCCAAGGTATTCATTGTCCTCATTCCCATTTTCACGTGTTTATTGCTTTCAATATTAGGAAAAATATTTTAGAAAGCATGACTTGGACACTCTATGATACACCTGGATAATGTGTTTGAGGGAGCGCCCGCCCATGTTTATGCCATGAATGTGTGTTTGATATCTGTTGTGTATGTTGAGTTTTTATACAACAATGAAGTGAGATGTGAGTAAGTTTGTAAATAGTGAGGTATTTCTTAGTCCAAACCGACTCACTTACAACCTTGATGCAAAATAGCTTAGCGAGTAACATAACAAGGGAAATGACCAGGGTCGTTCTTTGATAATACCCTTGTTCCCTATAAATTATTAGATATTAAGAATTAAATTATCTTTTAATTTACTTCTCGGCCGAAGCGAATTGGATCCATTTTTTTATATGGTCCATTATAATTATTTTACTAATCAATGGAATTTTTTTTTTGAACAAAAACCATACTGAGAAATGAATAGAATTCATTCTTTTATATGGTCCATTATAATGTTTTTAAGGGAAAATACCTTCGTGGATACTCATTACTACTGAATCTTGACAACTAAATGCCTAAGTTTTCAAAAATAACAAATAAGTATCCAAGTTTACATTTGTAATGTGTTGACAGTTTTGAGCTTCATGTAATACAAGTTTGATTTACCGATCAAAAAAAAAATATCCAAGTTTACATTTTTTATTTTATGTTAGTACCAATCATTAGTTTTGACGTTAAAAGTCATGTTGTGTTTGTGTGCAATTCCACGTAGGCGCCACTTGACACTTAACGTCAAAACTAATGATAGGTATTAACAGAAGGCAAAAAATATAATATTTGATATCTATTTGTTATTTTTGAAAATTTTAATATTTATTTATCAATTTTTAAAACAGTAAATATCCACATGAGTATTTTCCTTTCTTCTAATCAATGAAAATTTCTTTCTCGAATAAAATCAAGGGGCATTAACTTTTAAAGGCTAGATGGCCATGTGAGTTTATATTATAAGCCCAAAAACCTACTTACTAGTTGGAGTCCAACTAGTAAGGATAAAAGCCCAAAATGCCCTCAACCCTTACCCTATAGTGAAAAAGAAAAAACCCACCCCAATCTCATTAAACAACCGATATCTCGAGTTCCCCCCTCTTCCCTCTCTCTCTCTCTCTCTCTGTCTCTCTCTCTCTCTCTCTCTCTCTCTCTCTCTCTCTCTCTCTCCCTCTGTGTGTGTGTGTGTGAAACCATTGAACCCACATCCCACCTTCATCATCCTCGTCGAACCTCAACCCCACCTTCATCACCATGTTGCCTTCGCCACCAACCCAACCAAACATTGATCAGCATCGAAGATATCTTGGAGAAGACCATCACCCCCTCTCCTCTCTCTCTCTTTCTGTGAAATGGCCACCGAACCACCCCCACCAAACCACTCACCACCAACAGCACCACCACCGCCCTCCCCTCTAGCATCACCATCAACGAGCCCCCTCCATCATCACCATCAACGAGACCCCCTTGATTTGAGCTTCATTTAGGATCTGCAGAAACGAATACCGTCGTGTGAGCCCCGATCTGCAGCGTGACGTCGCCGCCTCCACTCCAGCGCAAGACGTCGCGTCTACTCCAACGCAAGAAGTCGCCTCAACTCCAGCGCACTACTCACCATCACCACCTATCTCTGCCCTCTCTCTGTGACCGAATTACTCACCACCACCGCCGCCATCGAGTGCTAGTTTCCAGCGCAAGAAACTCTCCGCCATCGAGACCAATCGCGCCACCACCCCGACGTTCATCCTCACCCTGTGTTTGTTCGAGATCCAGTCTGAAGCTTCCCTCTTGCCGTACTCCAGTAAACGAAAATCTTCGTTGTTCGTGGAGCGAGGTTCGTCGCCGTTCGTGGATCGAGTTTCTGCAACGTTTTTTTATTTGATTTGTATAGTGGCCCTCCCTAATTTGTTAGTTGGTGGTAATGGGGCCAGCTTAATGTTATTTTTAGTGGTAATGGGGTTGACCCATTATGGTTTAAAAATTGTGTTCTGTTTTTTTTTTCTTTTGTTAGTATGGTACATCCCCAAATGTAAAAAGAAGCCAAATTTCTAAAGAAATTAGAAAAGTTGTATTTGTTATGTTGATGGCTCAATGTGGAATGCATTGGGGCCAGCCCGTTAATGCAATTTTTATTCATCAAGAGGCAAGCCCATATTGAATTTATTTTTGATGGGGCTAGCCCAAATACCCAAACAATCCTTAATAAAAAAAACAACATAAGGATTAAAAAATGAATGAATGTAAAAACGTAATGGGTACCCATTATGAACAAGGGGTTGTTGTTGATAACATCCTCATTAAACACTCTAATTATTTTTTTAAGCCATCAATAATTTATTTTATAAGAAAATGCCTAATGAAGTAATTTTTTATAGAAAACACCCCTTTTATATTTTTCATACCTTTACTACCCTTATTATTAAATATATTATTTTATTTTAATACTATATTAATTTTTAAATATTAAACAAATAATAGGGTATTTCTTCCACCACCACCACCACCACAACAACAACCACCACCACAACCATTATGTATGTAACCACCACTACAACCATCAAAACCATCACCACCTCTACCACCACTTACTACTACTAATTTCATCACACATGCGTGTTCGTGAATTTTTTTTAAAAATCGTCATAACTAATTCAAAAAAAATCAGAAAATTAAAAAATTTATACTTTCGAATAAAGCAAATTAATATTTACGTCTATGAATTTTTTTGATTTTTTTTGAATTTTTTGAATTTATTTTTGCAGACACGGATTTTCATGTTTTAAAAATGGAATTCCATGTTTTAAACCGTGAAATAAACATGAAATTCCATGTTTGAAACATGTAATTTCGTGTCTGTGGAAAAAAAATCAATAAATTCAGAAAATTCTGAAAAAAGTCAAAGACGTAAATATTAATTTGATTTATCCAAATATATATTTTTTCTTTTGATTTTTTTAGAATTAGTTATGACGGTTTTAAAAAAAATTCACGGACGCGCGCGTGTTTATTAATTTTTGTTTTTTGTTTTTTGTTTTTTTAACTTTTTTAATTGTTAATTATAGAGGTAGTTTGGATGAGACTGTTTTCAACAAAGTATTTTATTTTAAGAGGTACCTTTTTCTAAATAAGTTTTTTAATAGACATTAATCAATAATTGGTTCTATAAATAAAAGATAAAAAGGTAAAAAACCCCAACCAAACAATTGAAATATGAGGAATGTACCTTTTAGGGCCCAAAATTCAAAAAAGAGAATTTTAAGGGCCCAGTTTTTCTTTATGTTTTTTAAGGGTCTAACTAGATTTTTTGGCTGGTTAGGTTCACGTTTTAGGGGGTTCGCACCCGCTATTTTTTGAATTTTTAGGGGGTAGATCCCCCTATTTTATTTTTTGGGGGTACACGCCCACCATTTTTTAATTGAAGTCCATTTTTTATTCAAGTCTTTTAAGTCAATATTGTCCAAAATACCCCCTAATTGTCCAGAATACCCCCTAATTGTCCAGAATACTCCCTAAAATACCACAATACCCACTAAAATACCACCAATACCCCCTAAAATACCACCAATACCCCCTAAATATCACAAATACCCCTAACATATCACATTACCCCCTAAAATTACCACCTTACCCCCTCCATACCATCATATTACCCCCCTAAAATACCATGTTTGCCCCCCAAATAACACATTTACCCCCTAATATCCTCTAATTACCCCTGAAAAAACAAATAAAAAAAATAACTACTTAGAAAACAAACTGAAAGTCCTAGAGGGGGGGTGAATAGGATTACTAATAAGATTAATGCCTAATTAAAAAATCTTTTGGATAAATATAAGTTTATGAAAGAAACTTCTAAGACAACTAATATATCAAACACTTATGGGATCATGCATAGGATAAGCTAGAGGTTCAATATATAAGTTTAACAAGTAAAAATGAGTTTCTATTTTCTTACTACTCTAGATGACAATAGGTTGATTAACTAGATAAACATTATTACGATATTTATACTAGCAAGTAATCAAACATATAAAGTGCGGAAAGTAAATAGAGTAGGGATAGAAAGATACACGAGATTTATAGTGGTTCGGTTTCCCTACATCCACTACCTAAGGAAGCCTCCTTAGGATTTCAAGCTTTTCACTAAGCTTCCGTGTCTCTCTTAACCGGGTCGAGAACACAATAACCCTTACAACCTCTTCGATAACACGAAGGACAAACACTTGTGCTATCGCAACACAAGGACAACCTCTTCGAAACCACGAAGGACAAACACTTGTGTAATCACAACACAAGGATACCAAGTATACTCCCTATACTTGAATTCTCTCTTAATTTATCTATTACAAGACCTAGACTTAAGAGGATAGATACAAAGTGTTTAAAGGGGTGCAAACAACTTTGCTAGATAATCTCCTAAAGAGTAGATATGACTATAAGCATGTAAACTCCTCTTGAGTAGATAATAACTTTGAAGCTTATTGGTTTAAGCTCTTGATCAAGCTTGGATAATTAACTTTGATAGCTTGAGACCTCTAACTTTGTATGAGATTGATATGTATAATAGTTGAAGTGTTAGAGGTATGTTTCTCCTTCAAAGAGCCCATATTTATAGCACAAGAAAGTCCCCAACGGATATAAAGTTGATGGTGAACTTTGTTCCAAACCGGGTTCCCGGTTTCCCAAATGCGGGTACCCGGTTTCAATTGCAACGGCTATAAAACGGCTATATTAACTTGATGTTGACTTGAGCTTCACCAAACCGGGTTCCCGGTTTTCCCAAATGCGGGTACCCGGTTTCTACTGACTTGGAGATTATGATATTTTGATTCGTTGCTCGGATGGAAACGTTTTCTTCACGAGAGTTGTTGTAAACATCATTTTAAGAAACTTTGTTGTTGATCATGAAAGCTAATTCTCAATGTACACATAAGATAAGTTTAAAAGTAATGGTATGAGATTTTAGCTACTAAGGATAAGAAAATTAAGCTTTGATCAAAATGATGTTAATAGTGCTTTTTGATGAACTTAGAGTGCAAGATAATAAAGTGAAAATGGCACACTAAACAATAGAGGATTTGTCACATTAAAACACCTAATCGATGGGGGCAATAAGCCAACAATCTCCCCCTTTTTGATGATGACAAATCAATCACTAAAACACATATGGAGTCTAACTCCCCCTCACAAAAAGCATTAAGTCAAAGTGTATTTTTATGAAAAAGACATGCATTTGTGAGTTTTGTAAAGTGCAAGTTTTGAAAGTTTTAGTGCACATATTTCTCCCCCTTTGTCTTCATCAAAAAGACGAAATAAATGTATAATCCATAACTAAGGAAGAAGAGCTAAGCCTCAAGTGAATAGATTTTAAACAAAGATACTAAGAGTGTGCAAGAGTATGGAGATTTCAAACAATTTTTAGAAAGAGATGCACAAACATAGATAATTGAAAGAGCTAAGAGATAGAGACTTTTTACCAACTCCTTGATCGATAGAATTTCATTTCATATGCTTTCTAAAGACACAAACGATTAGTTGCAATGTATGAGATAAAATATTAGCCAAAGCATTAGAGTTTTAACAAAAACTCCCCCTTACAAAAAGCATAAAGTTTGTTTCAATTTTGTACAAATTTGATCTACAATTTTTCCCTAATAAACTATTTGAAATCATTTTTAAGAAATTTTTAGGGGTAAAGTGTATTTTTTTTGAAAAACATAGGTGATAAAAAATATTTTTCAAAAAAGTTTTAGGGACTCAAAAGCAATTTTGAAAAAAACTTTTTGGGACCTAAGTGCATTTTTCAACCATTTTAAGAACAAAGACAAATATGAACAAACTATAGGGATTAAAAGGCAATATAGAATAAGATCAAGGATGAGAGAGCAATAGTACCTATATTATCAAGGAAAAAGTTAGCAATAACAACACAATTATATAACATCCAAAGCATAAAAAAAAATGAAGCATCTAACATTCAAGATAAAACATGACAAACTTAACCAATAATCCAAGTTAAAAACATAGCATCCTAAACCAAATATCCAAATTTAACCAAGTAGCAATAGCATTCTAAATGTCCAAAACACGGACCCAAAGGCAAATAACGCATAAACATCACAAACTTAGTCCAAAAACAACGATAAAACACATAAAAGCCAAGTAAGATAAAATGAAGATTAAAAACACCCAAACAAGAATGATTTAGCGATTAACACGAGGAGAGCGGCTCCTAGACCTTCTTCCATTTCCAACATCATCACGAAGACACGAAACTTCATTTTTCAACCCCTCAATTCGATTATTCATATTTTCAAACCATCCTTTGATTTCCGCAAAACCCTCTTTAATTACATTCAACAAAGTAGATTCAACTTTATCAAGATCATCTTTAGTAGCAACATTTGAGGAAGAACCAATGGAAGATTTTGAACGGGAAGTGGTATAAGACGGAGGAGGATTAATAGGCATAACCTCACGGGAAGGAATGTTAAGAGACTCAATAGTGGGACCCGAGGAAGTGATGTTTTGCCCAACATTTTTCAAGATATTTTTTCGAATATTTTCGGGAAGATGATCAAAAATATGCTTGTCAATGTATTCTCCATTGTAAACAAAGATTTTCATAGTTTTCAAAAAAGGAATATCAAACCTCCAAATTGGTTCAAAATCACGAGGGTCAAGAGAGGGAGATATTTTCTTAACATTGATTAAGAGATAACTAAGAGCAATACCATATGGTAGAGTAGAATTCGAATGAGCACGATAATCCAAGTTACGAATGAAAATTTTGCAAAAATTGATAGGCCTTTTCGAATAAAGATGAAATAGAAGGATTGCTTCATAAGGAGCAATTGTACCATCTTTCCTATCTTTTCCTAAAAGACAAAACAAGATAATTTTGTGTACCAAACGAATATCCGGAGTAAATAAACTCGATAGCCAAGGTTGAGTATGGGTTTGAATCATTTTCGATGACATAAAAGCCTCAACCTCGTTTTTCAAAGGAATATCAATCAATTCTTTACTTCTATTCCAACCCGAAACGATAAAATTCTCATAACCACTATTTTGAAGTTTAAAAGCTTTTTCAATGGTTTTTGGAGTAATGGAAAGATTTTTGTTTGAAACCATTGATTTTAAAGTGCAAGAATCACAATCTAGTGGATGGATATTTTTGTAAAAATCATTAACAAGGGATTCATAAGACTTATTTTCAAGAGATAGGAAAAAATCTAATCCTTGGAATTGAAATAAATGGAAGAGATTAGAATTTGAGCCATTTACCAAAGAGATGGAAGCACTTAGAGAAGGAGATGAAATTGATCTTCCCCAAAGGATCTTGATGTTTTTCCTCACCATTCTTTGTCTTGTGGGTTCTTCTTCAAGCTCTAAATCATCTTCTTCATCTTCATAGATTGGGTCTATTTCTATATCTTCATCTTCTTCATCAATGATTCTTTTGTTTTTGGAAGCCCTTGAAGCTCTAGAAGATTTGGATGATGAAGCCATGGCCAAGGAGATGAAGGTTTAATGGAGGAGTTAGGGTTTGAAAGAGGGGTTTTCGTTTTTGAGAGAGAAGGGGATGAAAAAACGTTTTGAGAAGTGAGGAAATGAGTGAAAGACCAAGGGTTTTGACTTAGTTCGGATTTACACAGACTCGAAACCGGGTTCCCGCATTCACCAAAACCGGGTACCCGGTTTCCTCGACTAAGAAGGGTAAGAAAGGAAAAAGACATTTTTCAAAAACCACCCGAAACTAGTTCGAAACCTCCCCAATAGTTTAGACATGTTATAAAACTCCCAAAATAATTTTTGTTATGAAAAAATATGAAAAGGAAATCACGAAAATAGAGAAAACGGTTTATTGCATAAAGACCCCTATATTTTCTAAAAAGTACAAAAAGACCCAATGTGAAAACTAAGCAATTTAAAGCATGAAAAGTTCAAGACTAGCAAGATATAGCACATTGAGGATAAAACACATAAACACATAATAGAACATAGAGATAAACAAGAAGAAAGGAGAGAATTCACCGTATTTTCCTTTTACGAGGTTTGAACGTCCTTATGCATAAAATTCAATTTTCTTGACGCTCAACACCTTTAATGAATATTACTATGGTAACCGAGGTGGAATGGGTTCGGGAATACGATTAGTACTTTTCACGATCCATGTCGGTTTTTCATTTTGAGTGAGCTCCTCATTGGTGAGTTCATCATAATCTATTTCTTCTTGATTTGACTTAATAACTCCCGCTTTATTTAACTCCTCTTTATATGGAACGAATGGACCTTCCATAATGATTCTCCATTGATCGGGATCTTCGACTTTGATAAATTTCTCCATTTTTGTTCTCCAATTAAAAAAGTAAGTTCCTACAAAAAGTGGAGGTCGAGTAGAAGACGACTTTTCCAAAAGATTAAATTCCATATCGTTTACTCTACTAACGATTAAGCCATTCACGTAGAGTTAGGCTCTGATACCAATTGAAAGTCCTAGAGGGGGGGGGGTGAATAGGATTACTAATAAGATTAATGCCTAATTAAAAAATCTTTTGGATAAATATAAGTTTATGAAAGAAACTTCTAAGACAACTAATATATCAAACACTTATGGGATCATGCATAGGATAAGCTAGAGGTTCGATATATAAGTTTAACAAGTAAAAACGAGTTTCTATTTTCTTACTACTCTAGATGACAATAGGTTGATTAACTAGATAAACATTATTACGATATTTATACTAGCAAGTAATCAAACATATAAAGTGCGGAAAGTAAATAGAGTAGGGATAGAAAGATACACGAGATTTATAGTGGTTCGGTTTCCCTACATCCACTACCTAAGGAAGCCTCCTTAGGATTTCAAGCTTTCCACTAAGCTTCCGTGTCTCTCTTAACCGGGTCGAGAACACAATAACCCTTACAACCTCTTCGATAAAACGAAGGACAAACACTTGTGCTATCGCAACACAAGGACAACCTCTTCGAAACCACGAAGGACAAACACTTGTGTAATCACAACACAAGGATACCAAGTATACTCCCTATACTTGAATTCTCTCTTAATTTATCTATTACAAGACCTAGACTTAAGAGGATAGATACAAAGTGTTTAAAGGGGTGCAAACAACTTTGCTAGATAATCTCCTAAAGAGTAGATATGACTATAAGCATGTAAACTCCTCTTGAGTAGATAATAACTTTGAAGCTTATTGGTAAAAGCTCTTGATCAAGCTTGGATAATTAACTTTGATAGCTTGAGACCTCTAACTTTGTATGAGATTGATATGTATAATAGTTGAAGTGTTAGAGGTATGTTTCTCCTTCAAAGAGCCCATATTTATAGCACAAGAAAGTCCCCAACGGATATAAAGTTGATGGTGAACTTTGTTCCAAACCGGGTTCCCGGTTTCCCAAATGCGGGTACCCGGTTTCAATTGCAACGGCTATAAAACGGCTATATTAACTTGATGTTGACTTGAGCTTCACCAAACCGGGTTCCCGGTTTTCCCAAATGCGGGTACCCGGTTTCTACTGACTTGGAGATTATGATATTTTGATTCGTTGCTCGGATGGAAACGTTTTCTTCACGAGAGTTGTTGTAAACATCATTTTAAGAAACTTTGTTGTTGATCATGAAAGCTAATTCTCAATGTACACATAAGATAAGTTTAAAAGTAATGGTATGAGATTTTAGCTACTAAGGATAAGAAAATTAAGCTTTGATCAAAATGATGTTAATAGTGCTTTTTGATGAACTTAGAGTGCAAGATAATAAAGTGAAAATGGCACACTAAACAATAGAGGATTTGTCACATTAAAACACCTAATCGATGGGGGCAATAAGCCAACACAAACCCCGTAAACAAATCTGGGTTTGGGGTGGTTCGAGCGGTTCGAATGGCTGGTGCTGGTGAGCTGGGTGGGGGTGGTTCGAATGGATGGTGGTGGATCTAGAGGGGTGGTTATAATGGTTGGTGGTGGTGCGCTGGGTGGGTGTGGTTCGAACAGTTGGTGGTGGTGCGCTGGGTGAGGTGGTTCGATCGAGGGGGTGGTGGATCTGAGAGTGGTGGCTCGTCGAGGGGGTGGTGGATCTGAGAGTGGATGGATCTGGAAGCAGCGTGGTGGTGCGGTTTTGGAGGGTTGATGCGGTGGCTCGATCTGGTGCTGCTGTGATGACGACGGCTATGGTGGGAAGGGCGCGATTTTCGTGGATCTCGCGTAGGGGTGTGCGCGGGTCGGTTTTGTTTGAAAAATGCTCAACCCACAAACCGTCCGTTCTTGTGCGGATTTTGAAAAATAAGACCCGCACCCGCCCAATACATTACTTAAACCATTGAGTTTCGGGTTAGGCGGTTTGCGGGTGCATTGCGGGTGATTTAGTTCGATAAAGAAGATGAATTTGTATCCATATTCATTTGGCGAGTCAATTTATATTACAAATGAAAATTATAACGAAAAATATTGTTTAGGATACGCATATGCATTTCAAATCATCTATGATTAAAAGATATAAAATGAGATTTTAGGAAACTAAATATATGAATTGAACAAAGAGTACATATAATATCATAATTGAAATGAAAAACATATTCATTAGATAAAATATTATTGAAATATTGAGGGATTTCAAAATACTTTTAAAAAAGGGGGATGAATAAAAAAATGTAGAAGGAAAAGCACATGACCCCCACTATTTTATTTGAATAAAATAAGCAATACGAAATTTTCTAATTTTTATACTACAAGGTAATCGAGTATATGCGGGTTTGCGGGTTTCAAGTTTAAAATCCACAACCCGCAAAAATGTGTATATTTTTTCAAAAATGTAAACCGCAACCCACCCAATCAAAAACTAACTCGTATAATTTCGGGTTAGTGTGATCGGGTTGGTCGGGTTATGCGGGTTTTCTAACCCAATGCACACCCCTAATCTCGAGGATGGTGGCGGCGGCGAATGCGAGATCTCGATGGTGGTGGTGTTATTGGACCTCGAACTGGCGGCGAATGAGGTCTGGTTTCACGTCGTGGTGGTGCAGCAGGTGCGGCGTCGTGGTGGTGCAGCAGGTGCAGCGTCGTGGTGGCGGCGAATGATGTCTGGTTTCACGGCTCGTCGTTGTGGTGGTGTCATAATGTTGCAGCGGCGGGCTGTCGAGAAAGAAGGAGGTCGGGAGAGAGAAAAATGGGGAGGGGGGTGGGTTTCCAATTTCTGTCGACGGATAAATGGGGTGGGTGGGTGGGTTTTTATTGGTTTTTTTAGTTGGATCCTAACTAGTAGTTGATATCCAATTGGGGCCCTATTTTATAATGTTGAGGTTGTAATGGGCCTCTAAACCTCTTTACCCATTGAAAAATTGCCTTAAATATTAACTTTTCTGACTTTATAATATTAACTTTGTACTATATACTATAGTTGTTGGATATGTTAAGTGAAGCATGAAAATGAGAGTGAGGCGATAGACTTGGTCAGTCTCATATCAAAAGATTTGTATTTTGTCCTTATAACTAATAGTGGAAATAATCAGTTCTTTGCCCTTCAATCTTCTAAATTTACTTCACGGTCCTTTCTTCTTGATTTTGAATCTTCACGCTTGCTTAAATTTACCGAAGTAACCCCATCAAAGTAAGATTGGACAAATCAAAAGGGCAAATCTAGCATGTCATGTGCCGGCCTTTGGTGGTGAATGCTTTTCTCTGACAAAAAAAAAAAGAATACTTTTTTCTGACAAAACAATTATGAAAAGCGGGATACACCAGCATTTAAGGATAGAGACAAGACAACCAAGTCCGTCGGATTTTTCTGATTGATTTTATGTTGTAGAATTCATTAATTAAAATTTTCAAATTTATTGACCAAATTAATGACAAGTACTCTATTTTAAAAGTAATAGGTGGGATTAGTGCGATCCTTATTTCCCTCAACTTTAAACTTGTGTTACTCTTATTTGTTTAGCACAACACAACCATTTTTCTTTTAGCGATCTTTTATTTTGTTGATATGATAATAATTTTAATTGATTTATTTTCAAATAATTAATTATGATACTAGTAAAGTACAACCTATCAAGAGAACCTATAAACATATTCCAAAAATTATTTACTACTCAAAAAAATCTCAAATAATGTAGTTAAAACTATTATGCGTAGACCTAAGATGACATGATCATCTGCTTTATAGGCCGGACCGTGTTAGGTGCCTATTAAAGTGGTTTATTGATGGCTTGAGGGTCATGTAGTCGCGTCTGGATCACGATTGGTTATAAATAACGCACAATGTAATTGCATAAGGACGTCTTAACTAGTCTACCTACTTTATACTATCCATTGGCCCACATATCAATCCATGATATGAAGGAATACAATATCCAGAGTCACGCCTCATAGGGGATGACTCAAATAGTTTTAGTGTTGCCATGCGATTGCTTGGAAGCCAAGTGGTCTCTCTTATACATACTTTTATAACCCAATAAATAGTCCTAAAAGGGGGAGGGGAGGGGGATAACTATGACCAATGTGGAATTTAAAATCTAAGTACCCTATGAATGCCATACTCTCCAACGCCAACCTTTTTTAGTGTTATTTTTCCAAGATGTTTGTTATGCAAAAAAGAGAATGAATATGTTGAAAAAAAATCTTACTGTCATGTCCTGCAACCCAAGATATTGGAAACACTTGATCTTAAAATATACATTGATCCCTACTCTTTATGATCTTATCAAAATGGCTTGTTAAGTTTTTGAATGGAAACAAGCATTATGATTGGCCTAAAGGATCACGTTTTACTTTTTATCCTCTACTCCTGGAATATTCAGAAGGCTCAAACGAATTTCATTTTTGAAAATATAGTGGAATAAAACTTTGATTTACTCAATCACCAAAGTGACTATGGTGGATCTTTTCAAGGATTAATTGACCCTTCCACATCATTAGAAGAATAGAGAAATAAGCTATCGAGGTATATGGATCTGAGATCCAACAACAATAATACGTCATCCAACGTGATGCATCATTCATATCCCTAACATTTAGGTACTAACGGAAGCGTCACACAATGACTATGTTTTAGTTAACGTTAAAAGTAACGGCTGATACTAACATAATAAATAAATTAAACTATTAGATATTTATTTTTCATTTTTTGAAATTTAGATATTTATTTATTAAAGTTTGAGATATTGCAGGATACTTTTTTTTAATAACTATAATCAAAATTTTAAATAATAATATAATATATATTTTAAGGGTGAATTATCTATAGGGTCTTAGGAGCACTATTTTTTCTCTATAGAGTAGTGTCTTGAAAGTTGTTATTCTTAGGGACCTCATTTTTGACAATAGTCTTTCCTACCCTTACTAACACTAAAAGACAAAAAAGTATGATGTCACTGTTTCTCTCTCCTCTACCACTACCCACCTACCACCCATCTCCGACCTCCGGCCACCGACCACCGACCACCGATCTCCGACCACGGACCTCCGGCCACCAGTCACCGGAAAAAACATAGAGTACTCTGAGAAAAACATAGAGTACTCTGAGAAAAACATAGAGTACTCTATATATTTTAATGAATATTCTAAAAATCCGACCACCTACATCCGGCTGCCAGAAAAATGCAAAGTACTGTATAAAAATGTAGAGTACTCTAAGAAAAACTCGGAGTACTCTAAGAAAAACTCGGAGTACTCTAAGAAATTCTCGGAGTACTCTAAGAAATTCTCGGAGTACTCTTAAAATTTAGGGTACTAATAAAACACAAAAAAAGTATAATCGGAAATGCTAAAAAAATAAAATTATTAAGTATTATTTAAAAAAAGCACATTTACACATTTTATTACAAGGTAAACAAAAAAAAAAAACCTAACTGGTTTGACCAGATCTAGATCTGGTCAACCATTTACAAAAAAAAAAAAAAAGTCGATCTGCATCTTCTTCACGCGTCGGAGATCTTCACCACCACAACTTCACGAGCTCGACATCACGAAGAAGCACTGAAGCACCACCATCATCGCGAAGAAGCACTGGAGCACACCACCATCGAGCAGATCGGAGGAGAGATCTTGTTCGCCGACAACTGTGCAGCATAGGAGGAGAGAGCTTCTTCGCCGGATCTGTCCTAGGGTTCCGTCATGGCTGTTCGAAGCCGTTCAAGCTTCACCATCGAACAGTGAGCCGTTCAAGCTTCTTCGCCGGATCTGTGCTATGGTTCCGCCATGGCTGTTCGAAGCCGTTCAAGCTTCACCATTTAACAAAATGTCGTTCAAGCTTCACGGAGGGAGCACCACTGCTCGGCTATGACCAAGGCAGCACCACCTCATAAAGATGCGCCGGAGCTCGAGATAGATAGGTCCGTCTACTGGAAAACAGCTGTTGGCTGTGGTGCTTTGGTGGAATTTTATGAGGGAGGAGGGAGGAGGGAGGAGGGAGGTGGTGGTGCAGATCGGCGGTGGTGGTGGTAATTTAAGAGGTGTCGGTGGTACTTGAGAGGAGAGAGGAAAGAGAAGCTGTGAGGTGAGGGAAATTAGAACGTGAATGAAATTAGAAATAGCAATTAGTATATATAGGTATAGAAAAAACAAAAGAATGGTAGTCTAGTAATTGGGGTTTTGGGGTTCATGTGTTAAAAAGTTCCAGAGATCTTTAGTAAGAAGGGGCTCTAGGTGGGGGTGCTAACTCGAAGAGGGGTGTGTCTTCAAGACCCCTAGTGTCATTATCTCATATTTTAAATAAGTACGATATATTTTACTATATTACTTGATAAGTTTTTATTTTATAAATTTACCAGATTTAGTAAAAATAAATATTTAATACTATATTATATGGGTGAATTACCCAAGAGGTCTTGAGACAAATTAGTGTGCCACATAGAAGCTACTAAATTTCTCTCTCCTACTTAGAGGCCACAAAAATGCTAAAAGTCATTATTACCCTTACAATTTAAAAATCATAAAATATTATAGAGACTCTTCGTTACCCGCTCAAAACACTTCTAACATTACACTCTCTCTCCTCTCTCTTTCTGCAACTTTCTCTCTCTGATTAACACGACACTGAAGCGACACTCAGCACTCCGGTGACCACTGTAACCGCCGCTCAGAACTCCGTTAACATCTCTAAAACAACAACCGATCAACGTTCGATCAAAACTCAGAACTGTAACCGACATTTTGAGGAAAAGCAGAGCACCGATCAACAATACAGCGGCGATAGACGGTCGATTACTGATTAAATCGACGAGTTACTGATTAAACTCAGAAAAATGGCTAGTTCATCGCGCGCAAGGAGTTCGAAGAAGGATAAAAAGGTATTAAAGACCTTTTTGCTGTGTTTTTCGTATTTTGTTGAGCATTAATACGAACCTTAGGATTATGTTAGGTTTTGATTAATGCTCAGCAAAATAAGAATGTTTAATTTCTGTGCATGTTACGTTTTATGTTTAGATTGTGATTATTAGGCTTTGCATGTTCTGATTATGTTAGATTTTCTTATGAACTGTTAGATTTTGTTTTTAATCTGAGTATATTTTAGGAAATTCTATTGAAAATTACCTATTTTGGTCGTACTCAGTGAAATTGAATAGTTTAGTTCATAACAGTAAGATTAAAAGCTCAGAAAGATTTAAATTGTATGATGTTTGGTTGATAATACTAGTTAGAATGTTATGAAAGATGATAATTATGCTCAATATGTTGTTTATGAGATCATAGATGCAAATACTCAGAACTTTTTGCGCATACTCAGTACTTTTGGCAAAAAACTCAGAACTTTTGTGCATACTCAGAACTTTTACGCATATACTCAGAACTTTCCCCCCGCATACTCAGAACTTTTTACACATGCTCATTACTTTTGCTCATACTCAGAACTTTTGTTCATATTCACCATGCTTTATTCATAGTGTTATGCCCAGAAATGTTATGTTAAAGTATTGCTCAGAACTTTAATGCTCAGAAACTGTTATGCTCACTAAAATTTGCTCTGCTATATGTTTTTGCAGGAAAAGCAACCCAAGGAAAAGACTGATCTACAATATAGATCAACACTTGTTGGATTGTTCAATATAATAAAGAATGACAAATTCAAGGTAGAGTTTCTCGGGAAAGCCAACAAGACACCATTCCACCGACTGTGGATGGGTTTATTCGAGAAAAGACAAGAGTACCAGGTTTTTAAGAAATCCGATCTTGTTACTAGACAAGTTATAGAAACTTTCGACAGAGAACAACAAAGATTCATCATTGCGGGTAAGCGATTGAAAATGACTGCGAAAGAAGTCAAGATTATTATGGGGATAGAGTGTGGGAAGGTTGAGTTGCCTGATTTCACAGAAGATGAACTAAACGAAAACAGTCAATGGTACACAAAAAACTTTGGTGATCTGAAAAAGGGAAAATTAACCCTGAAGAAGCTGGAAGAAAGAATAGAAGTGATACTAGATGGGCCGGTTACTGAGCAAGCTCAGGAGGATATGGCGATATTACTGAGCTTGTACACAGTAACGGCTCTTTTGTTTGCAACTAGAAATTATAATATTAGGAAGCCATTCTTAAAGTTGTGTGAAGACCTACACAACATGAGGAAGTACGATTGGGCTAAGGGTGTTGTGGAGGATACGATGACGGGGATAAATACTTTCGAGGACGTGCATTCCGTTATGGGTGGATTGTGTGTACTTATGGTAAGTAGTACTTTGATATAAATTTGTCCTTGCTCAGAACATTGTTCAAACACTCTGAACCTTTTTGCCTATACTCAGTACTTTATCTTTAAACCTTGCAGGCATGGTACTATGAGCATGTTGAGGTCGGTTGTTTGAGGGATGCAGGTGCGAAACCCAGAATTTTAAAATGGGATTACTTCACTGGCTTTAGAAAGGCAGACCCACTTCGGGTCACCGAGGACAAGGTAAACAAAGTATAGTATGTTTTTTTAATTTTACTGAGTATGAAAATATTAGTGGTTAATTTTGTTGTGTAAATGTTTATAGGTGCATAGAAGGAAACTAGAGCCAACTGAGGAAGAAGAACAATGGCTTGTAGTACCCATAATACCCGAAGCTGAAGTACAGAATCAGGACAATGCTGAGGATAATCAAGCTGTTGATGGTGGTAATGAAGGTGTTGAGCTTGAGGGTGGTAATCAAGCTGTTGATGGTGGTAATGAAGGTGTTGAGGCTGCTAATGAAGGTGTTGGTGTTGGTGTTGGTGTTAATAATCAAGATGTTGGTGTTGTTAATCAAGGTGTTGAGTGTGGTAATGTAAATGTAGATGATGTTGTTCTTAATCAAGAACTTGAGGATATAAATGAAGATGAGGGTGCTGATAAAGATGCTGTTGAGGTTGATAACGATAAAAATGACGATGATAATGAAGTTATTGGAGAAGGTGGGAATGATGAGCGTGAGGATTGGAATGATGAGCCTGTGGATGATTGGCTTAACTCTCATGGGGATGGTGAAGAAATTGATAGGGAAGAGATGGTTAATAATGAGATGGTTGAAGAGGAAGAGCGACAAACGGATGTATCGAGTGATCCAGAGGAGATGGTAGTGGAGGACTCGTTAGAAGATGGTCCACCAAAAGGAGGTGAAGACGAGAAGATGGAAAGTGCTGAGTTGTCTAAGAAAGCCAACACAGATGAGCCTGAGGGAGTTAAAACAGGCAAAATGGCGGAAAACAAGGAGGTGGACTCTTCAAAATACACATCCTGTGGCGCAAAAGAGATGGGATCGGGGTCGAAGAATCCTTTAGTGTTGAACATGCGTGAGAGAATAAATGATGCCGTGTGTGAAATTGAAAGATTGACAGAGGAGATTCAGAGACTAGAGAATGAGAATACGTTGTTAAAGGTGTTTGAGAATAAAAATGTTGAACTTAAGAAAAATAACAAACAACTGAGCAGGAGGCTGGAATCAGTTGTAGAAGAATTGAAGGAGACTAAAAACAAGTGTGAATCACAGGAAACGGAGAACCTTAATCTGAAAAAAGAAAAAAATAGACTCGTTGAAGAGAACGAGAATCTGAGCAATAGACTCGGACAAATAGAAAATGAATATAAAATAATGGAGGATGGACAGGAATCTATTGTGAATGGAGCTTTGGAGATAGAAGAACAAAATAAAAAACTCAAACAAGAGATCGCATCGCTCCAAGAAATTAACAAGATGGTGATAAGAGGGGAGGTTGAAGTGGAAGAAGAAGATGAGGAGAAAAAAGACGGGGAGGGAGATCAGGTTATGAGTCGGGAGGAGGAGGTTAAACTCGATGGTGTGGTGAAGATGGCGTGTGAAGAAAACCAGGGGACCGCGAGTCAGACAGTTGCGGGACCAAGCAACAAACAAGAGACAAGGAAAGAATATCGAAAATATACTCCGGGATCGATTACCCGGAATGTAAAGTTAAATAAGCGATCTGTAAAAATCGCTTACACTGATATTGTGGAAGATCAACCGGCTAAAGTAGCAGAGAAAAGGAAGAGAATAACATTACGAGAGAAAAAACCTGCGAAAGTTGTCAAGACTAGAACAAAGCCTGAAGAAATCGGATCATCGCAACCACGATTCGATCTTCTGAGTGCAACACAGGACGATGATGAACAGCCAAATCAGACAAAAATGGAGAAGCCACTCGAGAAGCAGGACAAGGGCAAGCAGGTCATGGTAGAAGAGTATAAAGGTCCGAAATGGTTCTATAAGAGTGTTGCAAACAAAGCAGATCATGATTGGTTGATCAATAAGACGAAAAAGCAGCGAATTGACGCAGTATGGGCGAAAGATGCAATTGCTGTATCGGGAAACGAAGCACTGAATGTTGCACACAGATGTGCATTGCCATCTGAGGTATGAATTCTCACCAAGTTAAACAAAACAACACTCAACAAAAAGTTCTGAGTATTTCATATATACTCAGCAGAACCATGGGTATAGTTGAAAACTCAGAACTATTGTTGAGTGCAAACTCAGGACTTTTGTCATGCAAACTCAGAACCTTTTGTAAAAATCTCAGGTACTTGAAGCTATGCTTTTCATGATAGATGAAGATTTTGGTGATGGAAAGACAGGTCTTCTACACAGAGTTACGTATCAAAACACAGAATGCTACGTAAGTGAATCATATGCAATTACATAAAAAGAATAGTTTTAATAAAGTAAACTACTATAATTGATAATTGTATTGTTTTTTTTAATTTTTTTAACAGCAATACATTGAACGGGATATGGAAGAGTCAAAGAATATATTGGTAAAGGAAGCTTTTGCTAGGAACTGCAAGGAGTTCGATTATACGCTTCTGCCAATTTTCGTAAAAGACGGTCAGAGTGGAAGCCATTGGAGCTTGATGGTGTATGACAGGCAGTATTGTACCTTCAACCACTACAACTCGATATGCAATAAAGGCGAAGGGTCGATAGGTTTAAAGACAGAAATGGCTGCAAAAAGATATCGAGATTACCTAGTGGATTCGGTGCTCAAGGCGAATAATCAAAACCCAGGAGAAGTATACAAACTATTTCACATGGAATCGCCTCAGCAACAACAGGGAAGTTTAGATTGTGGTGTCTTTGTTCTAATATGGGCAAAGAAATTCTATAAGGAAGGAAAATTCTCGAGCCACCCAATCAAACAGAGTGTGGTAAATTCAATGAGGGCCGAGATTGTGAGTAAATTGTTACGCCATAATCAGTTTTCTCAGAGGATCAGTTGCGGTTGAAAATCACTACTTTTTAATCTTTTCATGTAAACTCAAAACTTTAATCATGCTAAACTTTTGTCAGAAACTTTTGTCATTCACTATAAACTTTTGTTGGAGAATTTTGTCATCCAAAACTCAGTACTTTGATGATGTAATATTTTGTTTGAACTAATCTTTATCGTATTTTATCGTACTTGTATGTTTATGGTTAAATTGATGTAATTGATGCTATTAGAACTCTAAATCAACAAAGTATAGAAAATGTAATCAACAAAAAAAGCAAAGTATAGGATAAAACTCAGGAAAAGTCTTAACAAGCGACAAAAACGCAATAAAATCAATAAAAAATGCTAAGTAAAAAGTTCTGAGCATAAGCCATAAACTCAGAAATGTTCTGAGTATGTATATCAGAAAAATGTAAAAAAGGTTCATTGTATAAACCCCCTAAGTAAAAAGTTCTGAGCATAAAGTCAAGAACTCAGAAATGTTCTGAGTATGTATATCAGACTATGAAAAGTTCATTGTAAAAAACCCTAAGTAAAGAGTTCTGAGCATGTGCCATGGACTCAGAAAGAGTTCTGAGCAAAAGCCATGGACTCAGAAAAAGTTCTGAGCATTGACTGCATATAACAAAAAAAAACACTATAAGTACTTCGTAAATGAACCAATCAAAAAGTACTAAAGCTTAATACATGATAAAAACAAAAGTTCATTACAAAAGAATCATATGGCAGCCCTGCATGTTGAGCGGTTGTGAGTTCCAATCTTGTGACACCTTCCACATCGCATGAGCCTAACTGGTTTCTCGGTAAATGAACGATGACGCTTGGACTGAGGCCTGCCAGGTGGAACTCTACATGGAGGAGGATGGATAATCACGGAATCATCTAGTGGGACGGCTACCTCAAAAGTCGACATGGGAGGAATATTCTTTGCATAAGATTTTCTGTAGGAATCAACATGAAAAAACGACTCAACGTATTCAAAAGGGTTAACAACTCCAGCAGACGACAACGCACATATCGCGTGTTGGCAAGGGAAACCGAGTTCTTGCCATGAACAACAAGAACATGTCCGAGCTACGATGTCTACAACCATAACGGGATTTGACCCGACCTGGTAAAGATTAAGAGTTGACTGTTTAACTGCCCATGTGGAGCTAAGTCCAACATTTGTATTGTAAAGTGTCATAATAGACGGGCATAGTGGCGTGGTCCACTTAGATGAGGTTAGCGAACGATCGTGGTACCATTGCATCAGTTTAACTCGCAACGCATCGATAAGCTGTGAAATGGGAAGACTCCTTTGCTCTAATATCCAATAATTGAAAGATTCAACTGCGTTTGAGGTCATCTCACCGTAACGTCGCCCAGGGAAGTGAGCATTAGCATAGTTCTCCTTCGGTAATGAACTGAGAAAATCGATAATCTTTTGTTTACCTTCAAGAATCCATATTGCCATAAAGTGGTCATAGTGTTGAGTCGTTGGAGCGCGGGCAACTGTGTTCATAAGATGAACCATTCGATCCTTGAAAAACGTTGAACCCTTCACCGAGACACGAATATTTTTCTCTATATGTTTTGTACAGAAACTATGGCTTTCGTTCGGGAAAACAGATTTCACGGCGTTTAATAGTCCCTTATTACGGTCAGATATTAAAGTAAGTGGTCGACCGCTTACGAGAGGTTTCAAGAATTCCAGGAATCCGGTCCAGCTAACTGTATCTTCACCGGGGACTACACCAAAAGCAACAGGAAATAACCCTGTGTACATAAAAAAAAGAACTGAGTATGGTCAAAAAAAGTTCTGAGCATGTGCAATTGGCTCAGAAGAGTTCTGAGCAAAGAGCCATGAAAAGTTACTGAGTATAAGTTGAATACTCAACAAGTTACTGAGTATAAGTTGAATACTCATGAAAGTTGAATACAAAAAGTAAAGTGCTAACCTTGGTTACCATCTTTAGCGGTAGCAACAACTAACATTCCCTTGTATTTGGATTTCAGGAAAGTGCCATCCAAAAATAACATCGGACGACATGATCCAAAACCAGCTAGGGATCCACCAAAAGCAAAAAAACAACGATGAAATACACGAGAAACAGGATCACACTCGACCGAAAACGCTGTATCCGGGTCAAGCGCTTTAAGCTTCTCAAAATAAGTCTGCAAACGATTAAACGAGGAATCGATATCGCCGAATAGATGGTCCTTCGCCTTGTTGACCGTGCCCCAAGAAGTTTTGTAAGAAATATCAAAACCGTAGCTCTCCTTTAGAATAAATTGAATTTCTCTTGGCCTAAGAGAAGGATTCGCATGAACCTCGTCTGAAATAACATGAGATAACACGCTAGAGTCCAACCTATCGCTAGACATCTTCTTGTAAACGTGTCCGCATGTATGAGTAGGCCTATAAGTCCTCACGTACCAAAAACCGTTAAATTTCTCTGGAGAAACATAGACGTACCATTTGCAGCCCTTGCTAACCTTATAAAAGCATTGTGCGCTAATACGACTCTTATTGTTATGAATAAAGTCAAACTCAAAACCTTCAACTGCGGCTTGTTTACAAAGAGTTAAGCGAAATTGTTCGGCACCGCCCATAAAACACTGCCCATTATATTGTAAACCAGATTTCCACGAGTCGCTTCTTAAATCCTTTACTTCGTGTGAGAAAAAGGATGGAGGGGGGTCGGATATGAAAGGTTCGGGACTAGATTGTATAGGCGCGGGTTGAATGAGTTGAACAGCTGAACGGGAGGAAACGGTGTAAGGTAAACAAGCTCGTTTGTCGGAAACACAAATATCCATCTTATCGTATTTGCCACGCTCCAAAATCCACTTGATCGTGGTGAAATCAGATTCATTATCTAGTCTGGAATCTTTGTAATCACCAATAGTATACGATAAACTAACAGAACCGTCAAACGAACCCCATCTTTTGACTGCAAAATCCTTTATCGAATTGAAGTCGACCAACTTGTTGAAAGGCAAAAAGACATGGTCTATACCAGCCTTGAACACAACAAGAACATCGAAATCCATATCACCTGGAAAATGAGAACTCAGTAAAACAAACAAAAAGTTCTGAGCATAGGCATAAAAGTACTGAGCAAAAGAGTAACTAGTGCTGAGCATAGGCATAACACAACAAAAGGTACTGAGTATAGTCATGACTAGTACTGAGCGTAAAACAACGCAAAAAAGAAAGTGCTGAGCATAGGCCTAAAATAAAACAAAAAGTACTGAGCATAACACTTATAGAGTAACTATAGTACTGAGCATAGACATAACACAAAAAGTGCTGAGCATAGACATAACACAAAAAAGTTCTGAGCATACGCATATAGTACTGAGCATAGGAGTATAAACAAAAAAACAGAGCATAGGCGTAAGATAGTACTGAGCATAGGCATAACACACCAGAAAAGTACTGAGTATATGATAACAATAGAAAATACTGAGTGTATGTATAAGATAGTACTGAACATAGGCATAACTATTGCACGAGCACAGAAAAACCTATTGTGCTGAGCATACGCATGACACAACAGAAAAGTACTGAGTATATGATAACTAGTGCTGAGCGTAAAACAACACGAATAGAAAAGTACTGAGTATTAAATAAAAAACATGTAATTACTGAGCATGAATGCATGCAAGTACATAAACACGTATTATAATCATAAACGAGCAAAAATCTGCTGAGAGTGTGCAATAAACAGAAGATTGGTGAGATACAACGCATATCGATAACAAATTAAACAATTCTAGCAAAAAAAAACACAGAATCATAGAAAAACCAAAAAAACCCAGCTAAAACAAGCAAAAAGGAAGAATACAGTAACTTACGTGAGCGCGAGAGGGAGAATAATAGCGAGAGAGAGAGAAGAATAACACGAGAGAGAGCAGATGAAGATTATGAGCGAAAGAGAGAATAACCAAGCGAGACGACGAAGATGAAGATAGAGAGCGAGAGAGAGAAAGACCGGAGCTTTAGTGTCTTAGCATGGATAGAGAGAGAAACGTGTTAATATGTGTTAGTTATGTGATAGTTATGTGGGAGAGTGTGTTAGGGTTTATAATTTATTATATATAGTGTCCAAAAAACAAAGAAAAACATTTGAGGGTAGAAAGGTAATTGCAAAATTAGGGTTTTAGTGTTAAAATTAGTTTGTGGCCTTTAGTAAGAAGAGCCAAAATAGCCGGTCTTGTTGGGTCACGGTGTAGTGATTTCAAGACCCTTTGGGTAATAATCTCATATTATATAGAATAATATCTATTTTATTTAATAATTTTGCTAAAGAAGCTCTTACCTCATCTTAATATTTTTTTTCTACCTCCTAATATAATAAACCCATTATCTCAGCCTTTATTTTTACTTGATTACTCTCGTACTTCAATCTGAATATCTTTTGCATAGTCAATCAGAATCTTTAATTTACATGAAAAGCCTCAATATGGTTATAATATAAAGTACATACAAATAATTGACTGTTTCTACTAGTAGTAGTATATTGGAGTACTAATCTAATTAAATTCCAGTCCTGTAAACCGTAAAAGTATGCTTTCTTATTCCAATAAAAGGTTTGAAAAACTGGTAATTGTTTAAGCAAATCACAATGTTTAAACATGTTTAAACAATGAATTAAATAAAATTATCTTCTTGGTAAATACATATGGTGAAATCTCCATCTTTTACCATTTGAAAAACAAAACTCACCACTCATAATATAGCACTAAGATCGAAGTAATATTAAAATCCCCTACAAACCTACTTTGTGTCAGAAAATTTCAAACTTAGCTACCTCCCCTCACCTCATATTACTTCACACACAGCACCTTGGAATCTGCCCTTCTATTCAAATTAAACTCAAACAATTAAACCTTGGACTTCTTCCTCCAGGCCCGTCACTCTCTTCAACCACATTTTCTCTGCAACTCCTTGTTGCTTTGTCGAGGCTATAATAGCTTTTAACGGGACGAAACTAATTTTGTCCGAGTTAAATCCTTGTTGATATGTGTTGTTATGAATCAGCAATGCCTTTGCATGCATTGTAAATGAATCTTTTACCCTTAAACCACCACACCTTTGAAGCTTAAACAACATTAAGATGATGAGACTAATCTTTGTTAGAGTTCTATATTTCCTAACATTCTTGATTTCTTTCTCGTTTTCTCTCAGTTCAGACGGGCTTTCACTCCTAGCTCTCAAATCAGCTATAACAACCGATCCAAACACAACACTTTTAACTTGGTCTGATTCAGATATAACTCCATGCACATGGGCTGGAATCTCCTGTGATCACACCCATAGAGTAATCTCCATTACCCTCATCAATAAAGGATTTTCCGGCTATATTCCGTCTGAGCTTGGAGCAATATCTTCTCTCATCATTCTTAACCTTTCATACAACAACTTTTCCAAGCCTATTCCAGCTCATCTTTTCAATGCAACTTCTCTTTTATCACTTGACTTATCACATAATTCCTTTTATGGACCTTTACCAAACCAGATCACTACCCTCACAAACCTCTCCAAATTAGATCTTTCGGAAAATAAGCTTAATGGGTCGTTACCGGAAGGGCTAAGCAACTTAAACCGTGTTACAGGAACATTAAATCTTTCATACAATGAATTTTCCGGTGAGATTCCGGCGAGTTTTGGGAAGTTTCCGGTGATGGTTAGTTTAGATCTTAGGTTCAATAATCTTACTGGAAAGATTCCTCAGGAGGGGTCATTGCTAAACCAGGGTCCCACTGCATTCACTGGAAACACTCATCTTTGTGGCTTTCCATTGGAGACTCCATGTTCGGATGATCCGGAAGCTTCACCGAAAGCCTTAGAGAAACCTCAAAATCCAATCTTTTCAGATGGGGTCACGGAGAAAGAGAAAACGAGAAATGGTGCTGGTTCTGTAACGGTTTCTTTAATATCCGGTGCTTCGGTGGTAATTGGAGTCGTGCTCGTGTCTATGTGGGTGTATCGGAAGAGATGGAAGTTATCAGAGGGTAGTTTAGGAAAAGAGAAGTTCGAGAACAATGTTGGATTAGGGATAGTGGTTGATGGTAGTCAAAGCGAGAATGACGAAGGGCAAACGAGTAAATTCGTTGTATTGGACGATGGGTTTGTGTTTGAGCTTGAGGATTTGTTGAGAGCTTCGGCTTATGTGGTTGGGAAGAGTAGAAGCGGAATAGTGTACAAGGTGGTTGTGGGCCGTGGTGGGAAAGGATCGAACGTAGGTGGGTCCGCTGTAGTTGCGGTGAGGCGGTTAAGTGAAGGCGATGCAACATGGAGGTTAAAAGAATTTGAATCCGAGGTTGAAACGATTGGGAAGGTTAATCATCCGAATGTTGTGAGATTGAAGGCTTATTATTATGCTAGCGACGAGAAATTAGTGGTTTCGGATTTTATTCGCAATGGAAGCTTGCATAATGCTCTTCATGGTGGGCCCGGAAATTCGTTGCCACCATTGTCGTGGTCAGCGAGGTTACAAATCGCTCAAGGCTCGGCAAGAGGTTTAGTGCACATTCACGAATGTAGTCCGAAAAAATATGTTCATGGAAACATCAAATCGTCGAAAATCCTTCTCGATGACGATCTTCAACCATATATCTCAGGTTTCGGTATCACTCGACTAGCTTCTGGTACTTCAAAACCCATGAATGGATCTTCGAAGAAGCTCATCATAAGCCCGAAAAGTTCAAGTTCTTCGTCGATTATGTATGTTGCGCCTGAAGCTCGGGGGATTAATAACAAAATGACGCAAAAATGTGACGTATATTCGTTTGGAGTAGTGCTTTTGGAGGTTTTAACGGGTCGTTTACCCAATGAGGGATCAGAGAGTGATGGTAAGGGACTTGAGAGCGTTGTAAGGAAGGTGTTTCGTGAAGAACGACCTTTGTCTGAGATTATAGATCCGGGTTTGTTGAATGAGGTACATGCAAAGAAACAAGTGGTTGCGGCGTTTCATATTGCGCTTAATTGCACGGAAGTGGATCCTGAGTTGAGGCCTAGGATGAAAACGGTTTCGGAAAGTCTTGATCGGATTAAATTGCATTGATTGGGGAAATAATTAACCCATTTTGTAAAATAGGGCATGTTTTTACTTATGTTTTTAACATGTTTGATCTTAGGTGTTGATCATGTTTGTTATTTGTGGGAATTTTTTCGTTGTTTTAAGTCATTTAGTATGTTGTACATCTTAAATGCTTGTTCTTGTTCATCTCGACTCTTGATTTAATTCATATAGTGTAGGGTGCTTTTGAGACGATCAGTGTCATCTAGCAGCAGAGGCTATTTGTTGGAGAACCATTGGATCTGGATAAATTTGATAGTACCTCATAGTTCAGATTGTTTAGACTGTCAAGCCTCTTAAATTTTTTGACCAATTTGATAATTTCAGCTGTTATATACGGGCGCGGGGTTGAAGTAGATTAGTAGAATGATATTCCAAATTATTCATAGAGTAATGCTATATATCACCTCTTCACTTTTTATATGGAGCCTATATGTGTGATATATATCATTACTCATTATTCATACAATCCAAAGTTATATTATACAATAACCATTTATGACTTTGACTTGAATTGGTGGGTCATAAAGTATTAATCTAATTAAAAAATTAAATAAATTAATAATTTATAACTAATCAACGCCAAAAAAAAAAAATTTATAACCAATCTATTAATGTCAAGTCATAAAATTTATATTTGAATGATATGAATTACTCTTATAATAAATAAATTATATTCTAAGTCTTTTATACCCCGTAGATATGATGTAATCTAGACTTGTTGACTGATTCGATATTAACAGTTGATCAAAGAAAAATATCAAAAAGATTCAAAAGTTTACTTGTAAAATAATAATATATATCATCTAAAATCATATCATCCAATAACATGGTGTAAATTGGTTGGTTACAAATTTTTAATTTTTTTTTTATCTAATTAAAGATTTTTTATCAACCAATTCATGCCACGTCATTAGGTGGTATATATCATTACTCTTACTTGTAATAGGAATCTTAAAGTTCGATAGTTGTTTTTCATTTAGTTTTTATCTATAACTAGTCAGTGAAAAGATTATCAACCAATAATATTTCAAAGTAAACATTAATGTCATCAGATTTAAATTTCAAAAACATGTATTAACATATGAGCATTTCTAGAATAATTTGATTAAAATGAATATAGAATATTAGACAAAATATGATAATTAGGGCTTAAACGAGTCAAGCCGAGTCCAATACTAGATGTATAAGCTTGTTTGTTTAATTTCTCGAGTAGAGCCGAGCTCAAATATAAACGAGCCGGGCCGGGCCGAGCTCAAATTTTAACGAGTCGAGCTCGAGCTTCCAATGATCCAAATCAAATTTGTTAGAACTTGTTTGTTTGACTTATGAAACAATCATTTTTACAGTCGAGCACGAGCTTCTCATGAAACATTTGTTTTTTATGGTTGAAATGGGACTTTCTTGAACGGTTGGTTATATATGGAGTGTGTGGTATGAAAATATGTAACATAACATCAATGAAAAAATAAATGTCTGAAGAAATTAAAAATATCCAGTTTGATATTTAAGGTTTAATAATATATTTATAAGTAGATAATATATTAATTTATAATGTTTAAAATTTTAAACAATCTCACGAGCCAAGTTCGAGCAAGCTCGTTTACTTATCGAGTTTAAAATGGAGCTTGAGCTTGAACTTGTTTATATTCGAGCCGATCTCGAACGAGCTTTTCTTCGAGCCGAGCTTGAGCTGCTTGCGAGCGGTTTGCAATTGAACGACGTAATGAAATGCCCCCTTTGGGTGTATGCCCATACGACTTTTCTTGTGTTGAAATAACTATTTCATATCCAACCTTCTCCATTTGGGTGTATGCCCATAGGTGTTTGCTTTGGATGACGCACACTAACGTAAAAACAGTCATTCAACCGTAACACCTTCATGTGTGTGTATGACCAATACACATAATAAGTCATTATGTGTTTTGTAATTTTAATACATAACGAAACTTCTACCTTTGTGTTGGCTTGGGTCGACGCCCAACCATGTTAGAACGGCCCATTGACATAGTGCGTTCGCTTATTAGGGTTGCATGGGAATTCGGTTATACACTTGTTGGGGTATCTAGATAACATTGTAATCACGGATTGGGCTAGTTCAATGTAGTTCATTTTGCAATTGAGTATTCGCCCATGTAGTATATACCCTTGTACTCGTCACGTGTGGAATTTGGTCTTCTTGTCACATTGTGTGGATTTTAGTCTACACCCATTTCTGTATATGGGTATACATCCCAAGAGGAAAAAAAACCGCGAATACAAAATCCTATATAACGGATGTATACCCGAAAACACACGTTTAGGAGTTTATAGAATATTGTACTCATTCATTTTTTTGTAAATGGGTATAGATACAAAGAGTAAATGGGCATACATCTAAAAAGCAAATATCTATATAAATAGCTAAATTAAAATACGGTATACCATACTAAAATGTTGTCTAGAAAATTGCAGCAACCTCAACAATTTTTGAGGATATGCACCTGCATCACACAACAAAACAGATAAACCATAATTATTAACATTACCACATAGTAAGCAAAAAATTGTAGTGTCTTTTGGTGTTTTTCTTCAAGAGAGAAATCAACGATAAAAAGGAGAAGGAAAATAAAGTAAAAAGCTAATGAAGGCTGTAAATGGATCTTCCTCCACCAACAGCTGATACAACATTGCTGATATTATCATTTGCTACAACCCTATATGAAGCTTCTTTAGCAACATGGAAACAAAAACACAACATTTAAATAAAATAAAAACTAAAATTACATGTCAATATATTGCTCAATTAATGACCTGATTTCTTCATTAGTGGAATACACGAGAGTATTATGTTAAGGAACCTACAGGTTTCGTGTCTAACTAGTTGATCAGTGACTCACCGCTTCTTCTTGGAGGTTTGTAATTGAGGATTCAATGAACATTCATCAGTAATATTTAGAGTAGCGAATTCACAAACTAGTAATTGAAAATTTACAGCTTCAAGCCAATGTTGCTATGCTAGTTTTTGTGCTTTCTCGGCCTTGGATACTCCTTTTTTCCATCCTGGATTATTTAAAAAATTTAGTATAATGTTGTATTTATAAGCGTCTCTGAAAAGGGTCATGTTTGGTTTAACCTTAGTTGCTCTGGTTCGAGCTCTAGCCCACCGTGAAATTGCTGCATTTTCCGGCTTCTCAACATTGAAGAACGATACAACAAATACGATTATTATACTTAATTGGTGTTAAAGATCTTGATCATCTGATGGTTAAATGTCCCTTCACTAATAGAATTCTTCAGAAGGTACTCAGTTACTGCTCAATTGTCTCTAATCCAATAAATTGGACTAGGTTAATCAATGATGTGATTAAGAGCTGCTCGAGTAAAGAATTGACTCTAATCGTGGGTGTGTGTCTCACTAACTTCATTTATTGTATCTGGACTGAATGTAATCGCATGCCTCATCAAGACGGCTCCATAAATGAAGAGAAATAATCAATCTAATATACTCTCTCATCTCGATTAAGCTGAAGAAAAGAATTTTTTATAGGGAAAAAAGCTCTAAAATTGCTGCTAGATGGAGATGAAGCTTTAGGGGCTTTTTAGCATTTTCTTATTCTTATGAATTTGCGTCTTAGTCCCTAAAGTTTAGGCAATATTTTTAAAGGTCATTTATGTTTTATTTTACTAACTTACATGGTTAGTTTGTAAAAGATAATGGGTGTTTGACCTTTATTGAACAAAATATGATTTTCTGATTCAGAAAACCTTTGGTGCCATAAATCACATTCTTACCATGATTTGTGCATTCAACACTATAATAATACCAAATAGAACATTTATATTCTAGACATCGAAAAACAATGAAAAAAAAGTAAGGACTAATTATGGGTTGAAAATATGTTTATCATGGGTCTTTGGGTGATTATTTAGTGTTTCTAAGTGTGAACTAGTGTGTGAAAATAAATGGTTTGTGTCCGATTTTTAGATGGGTTTCCACTGAAAAATGATTGATCGTGTGCAATATTGTATGAGTTCCTTTTGACAAATATTAGGTTGTGTGCACATTTAAATTGGTTGCCAGAGAAAAATTGATTGGGTTGTGTGGACGTATGAAATGGATTCTCATTCAAAATGAATTAGTTGTGTCTTTCATCATTAAAAATGCTCAACCTTAATTATCTTCTAATATAATATAATTCAAATTGCAAAGGATAACGTGAAGGGTTGTGGTTAGGGATGCTACTAGTTACGGTTAAAAATCAAAACTGATGGTAACCGAATTGACTAAAAACTGATTATATAACTATGGTTAAAACTATAAGGTTATGGTTTTGAAAAGTGTTATTGATGGTTAAAACCGTTAGGTTATGGTTTTAGATAAAAATAAAACTGAAAAATCGAAAACCTTTTATTATCATTTAAATCTTTAATTCAAGTAAAAATAATATTCAAATCCTTAAACTAAAACACAGATACTAAATTTAAGTAAAAAAAATATATTCAAATTCTCGATGCTCTGCAAAACATAGTGGTTTGACGTTTTCTTAATGGTGGCGGTGATGGTGGTGGTAGCGTTAATAATTGTGGTGTAAATGGTAATGTAATGTCGTAAATGGATATGACGGTGATTTTGTTAATGGTAGTGACAGTGCGTGATGGTTAGAAGTTGGGATGTCAGTTCGCGTATGGTGATGACAGTGTCTGTATTATGGTGTTGTGGGGAAAGACAAGGATGTGGTAGGAAAAAAATAAAGTATACTTTGAAAAAATATTATGTAATAAATCAGATATAAATTCTGTTATGAATTCTAATAAATTTTGATATAATTTAATCTCAAAATCTTGTACAGAAAATACTTGTAAGATTTACTAGCCTAATTCTCAACTTTATAATATATTATTAAAGATATTCTTTAAAATTAAGGTTACATCTAAGAGCTACCTAATTCTTGAATGGATAGAATTAAGAATTAAATAATAAAAGAATCTATTCCAACACTTTCACAGTTCATGCAAAAGTTAGAGTAGGGAATCGATCTTTAAGATTTTATTAAAGTTAAGTTAACAAAGATAACAACAACAAGGTTTACTTTTGTGATGGAATTTCATGTGATGGCCACTTTGATAAAGACTATGGAAGCGCAAGTGACTCAAACAATGCTGCTAACTCCGAGGTTCAACCTGTGAGAGGGGGCAACATGGGAATCTACCAGGATTATGGTGAAGCTGCTGGAGTGAATGTGTATGATGGATAGCTGCATGGTGTGGAACTGCCAAGGCGTAAGGGCAGCCTTGACTCAGCGCAGTTTGAAGGCCCTATTATCTACCTTTAATATATCTATTTTATGTTTGTTAGAGTCGAAGTTAAGGTCCAACTGTGTTAGTTCAGTCAATGTTTTAGAGTCTTTCAAGTACATCCACTGTGTCAATCCCACTGGCTCTCATTATAAGTCAGGTGGGATATTAGTGGCTTGGAAAGAAAATGTTAATCTATCTATCTGCTTTTCGAGTCCCTACTATGTAATTTGCAAGATTAATGAACTATGTAATAGGACCTGGTTCCTAGTGTTTGTGTATGCACCGTGTGATGATAAACTGAGAAGTGAATTGTGGGAAGAATTAACAAAATGGAACATAAAACATGAGGAAGCTGTAGCTCTTCTTGGTGACTTTAATGAAGTTGCGAAATTTGCAGAAAAAGAAGGTAAAAAACCACCAAACTTAAATAGGATCATCAACTTCAACAAATTTTTGAGAAATAATAGTCTAGTAGAACTTGAATCAAAGGGGTGCTATTATACATGGAATAACAATCGGGAAGGGAAGGAAAATGTGAGAGAGAGGCTTGATAGAGGGTTATGCAACCTCAAATTTTTGGAAATATTTCAAAATGCATACATTAAAGTGCCTCGTGCAGTAGGCTCGGATCACTCACCATTAATTCTAGAAAAAGACACTAAGTTCACAGCAAGAAAGAAATACTTTATTTTTGACTCGAGGTGGTTAGAAAATGACAAATGTCTCGGGATAATCCAAAAATCATGGACTACAAGTGATTGGGGTGACTCGGTTAGTAATTTTCAAGCTAAGAAAATCAAGACATGCAAATCACTAATATCTTGGAGTAAAAACGCGTTTCCAAACTCAAAAAAAAGGATAATAGAATTACAAAAAGAGTTGGAATCCTTACAAGATAAAAATAATAAAGAATATCAACACGATAGAATTAAAGAAAACAAAATCGAAATGGAAGAATTATGGGAAAAAGAGGAAATATATTGGGCAGATAGAGCAAGGGATTTACACATACAATGTGGAGATAGGAACACAACTTATTTCCATAATAGCACAAAGGTTAGAAGAAGTATAAATAGAATCATCGCAATAAAGGGGGATAATGGTATTTGGACAGAAGAAATGGATAACATTAAAATGATTTTCCAAAACTTCTATATTAATTTGTTTAAAAAAGAAGAAACATCACAAGACAAAAAGGAGGATATCACGAGATTTATTCCATGTAAAGTGACTGAAGAAATGAATAAGGAACTGATTAGGATACCAAATGATGAAGAGATCAAAGAAGCAGTTTTTAGTATGTCTGGATCCAAGGCACCAGGACCGGATGGGCTAACGGGTAAGTTCTTTCAAGAATTTTGGGATGTCATAAAAGAAGATGTGAAGAAAATTGTATGGGATTTTTTCAATTTTAAATGTAACATTGAAGAAATTAATGATACTCTTATAACTCTAATTCCCAAAGGAGAAACTCAAGAAGAACCTAAAGATTATAGACCAATAGCGTGCATCAATTTCATTTTTAAAGTTATTGTTAAAATTATGGCTAGTAGACTACAAATGTACATGGACAGTATAATTTCCCCTACACAATCGGCTTTTATAAAAGGAAGGTGCATTCAAGACAATATTCTGATTGCCCAAGAAATCTCATATTTCCTAAAGAATAAAAACAAATCTAAAAAGAAATATGCGGCGATAAAAATTGATATGGCTAAGGCGTACGATAGAGTTGATTGGGATTTCTTGATGGATGTTTTGGACAAGATTGGCTTTTGTGAGGAGTGGAGAAAAATGGTGTATCTGTGTATATCAACAGTTAGTGTGCAGTTAAAAATTAACGGGGAGAGGCTTGAAAAATTTAAGACAGGAAGAGGATTACGTCAAGGCGACCCTCTATCACCACTTTTGTTCTCTATCATGACGGAATCTCTTATCTACCTCATCAAGGAATACACAGATAATGAAGATTTCAAAGGGCTAAAAATAACTAGAAAATGCCCAAATTTAACTCATCTTTTATTTGCTGATGATGCGCTCTTCTTTATGGAAGCTACCCCAGAGAACGTGGACAAATTTAAAGATTTGCTAAATAAATATTGTTGTAATTCAGGCCAGGCTGTCAACTACGGGAAGTCATCCATATTATTTAGCATTGATACTGAAGAAAGGATGAAATCTAAAATAGAAAGTAAATTGGGAATATCCAGCACAAATTCACTGGGTAAGTATTTAGGATTACCACTCACGTTAAGTAAATCAAAAATGGAAAATTTAAATTACATCAAAGACAAGCTTATCAACAAGGCGTCAAGCTGGACATCAAAATATTTATCGGAAGGAGGGAAGGAGGTATTGATAAAAGCGGTCTTATAATCTATACCTAACTACGCCATGTCTATTTTCGAATTTCCTAAAACATTATGCAAAAAATTATCTAATATCACGTCAAATTTTTATTGGGACATGATGGATAAAAAAAGAATTCATTGGGTTTCGTGGAAAAATGTTACAAAGTCAAAGAAAATTGGCGGTTTAGGCTTTCGAGATTTTCACAAAATGAATTTGGCGATGCTAGCAAAACAAGCATGGAGGATAATGAATAATCCAGACTCTCTAGTGGCACAAATATTGAAAGGTATATACCACCCTAATGATGATATATGGAATGCAAAGCTCAAACAAAGGAGGTCTTGGAGTTGGGCAAGTATAATGAAAGGTTTAACCTTCCTGAAAAAAGAATGTTGCTGGCAAATAGGAAATGGGTTAACTGCGAATATTTGGGAAGATAATTGGATAGGACCACGAATGAAAGTGGACAAGTGTGATTGGATACCTATAAATAAGGTTGTGGAGTTATTTAATAACGGGTATACGGGTTGGAATAATAATTTATTGAACCTAATTTGCAATGAAAGGGAAGTCCTGGAAATTAACAACACACATGTAATTAATATTCAGAAAGAAGACAGAATCATTTGGCCCCACACAAAAGACGGAGATTACACTACGAAATCGGGATATCATTTGCTGGTTAATGAGGAAATTAATAATGAGAGTAATTCATCCAAGAAAGCTAGCGAAGACGGAAATTCAAGTTTATGGAGCCTCGTATGGTCAACTAATGTACCAACGAGAATGAGAAACTTTGTATGGAAAATAATTAGAAATGCGATTCCGACCAAGAAAAACCTTAAAAAGAGAAAATGCATACAAGACGTAATTTGCGAATGGTGTGAAGAAGCGGAGGAATCAAGTGAACACTTATTATTGCAATGTCCGTTTAGCATGGCTATCTGGGCTGAATCTCCACTACAATTAAAAATTAATAAAGACGATAAACTTATCTTCAGGGATTGGTTTGTCGATATCATAGAAAATTACTCAACAAATGGATGGGATAAGAGGAAATTAGCTAGCACAATCATTGTAGTTTTATGGAATATATGGAAAGCTAGAATGAAAGGATACCATGAACAGAAAAAATGGGATATTAAGGAAATAATAGATAATTCGAGACAAACAATTGAAAAAATATATGAGAATAATCAGCAGAAAGGAAATAAAAAAACGCAAAATAAACCAGAGTGGGACAACAAATTGAATAATATTGACATGGAAAGTTACTCAGCTTTTACTACGGCGGAGATAAACTGGTTTAATGATACATCATTCACGAACGGAAAAGAGCAAGCGGGAATTGCCTCAATCGGATTAGATAACAAAGGAGTAATAAAAAGAAAAATAGGGAGAAGGAAGATGGTCCGATGCGTAAAAGAAGGGGAAGCATATGCAATACTACAAGCAATGAAGGAATCGGAAAATCTTAATATTAGTAAGATTAATTTTTACACTGATAATTTGTCAATAGTACAAGACATACACAACAAGAAGAAATCTGAATGGAAAATACAACCGGTTATCGAAGCGATTGGAAATTGGCTGAAGAGGTTCCCTGAGTGGAAAATTTTCTATATCAAAAGAGATCATAACGCAATAGCTGATGTGGCATCTAAACATGTTAGGAAAAAAGGAGACTTAGATCATATTAATCTAGAAAGTGTAAACAGTATTATGATTAACGCTTTTTTATCTCAAACTTGTAATAACTATTAACTCTTTTTCACTTTAATGACAAAAAAAAAAAATTAAAGTTAAGTTTAATGGACACTCAAATCTAGCAAAAAATTAAAATTGGGGATTGAATATTAAAAAATGAGTCTCCAAAAATTACCTAATAATTAATTGTATTCTTTATCTACATTTTCTGTATTTGGATTGAATGATGATGATGGAGTTATGGGTAATTATCTTTTTAGTCCATGGCTTATGTGGAAATTGTCGTTTTAGTCACTCTTTTATACCAAAAATGACTCTGTAATTCAAAATGGTCATTTTTTGTGTGAAATTGATATGGAAAGTCCTTTTGTTGTGTGAAATTGTTCCGTATTTTTCCTTAGTTGTGTGAATTTTTGTACGAAATAGACCATGTTTTAAAAAATGTTACCATTAGTCCATGTTTTTAGTGAAATTGATATGGAAAGTCCCTATTATGTGTGAAATTGTTACTATTAGTGCTTGATTTAGATGAATTGATAATATTACAACATGTATGATGAGATTAAGATAGTCAAAGTTACTGGTTTTTGTGAATAGAGGTTGTAATGCAAAGTGTTAAGTGGATTTGACATGATAAGTCCTTATGTTATGCAAAATAGGTTATTCTATCCCTTTTGGTTTGGGAAATTCAACCATAAACTCCCTGATTTCTTTGAATTTGTTGTGGAAAATACTTTATGTTTTCGAAAATAAGACTTTAAGTTCTTGGTTTTTGAGAAATTGATACGTTTAGATAATTGATAAGTTTTTTTTGGTAATGTTATTGCAGAACATGAATATTTAAGATCAAGTAGTTAAGGATTTTATTAAATTGACAGGACTAATTTATGGGATTTTTGGAATTGACGGGTTTAAACGAAAGTTTTAGGAATGAGAAGAAAGTATAAGAAATTGCAAAAAAAAATCCTGATTTTCACAAAAATGATGAAACATCTATTAAGATGATAATTTTCTTTACAAAATTGTCCCATAATTTTTCTAAATTTGTTCAGTTGGACCAAAATGTGTTTAAAACAACTTCTTTAAATTTGTGAAATAATGATTACAATTCTGAAAATTTATAAAATGGTCCCTAACTTTTATAAGTTTTTTTTCGTCCAAAGTTCTCTTGGGCGATTTTATGATGATACTGCATTAATATTTTAAAATGTAAGTTATTATTATTTTCATTATAACATTTAATTGGCAAGGTGTGCAATCTGAGATGTTTGAAAAAAAACTTTGGGGTTAATTTTATGAATTGTGAAATTATTTGAGGGGTTTTTATTTTCATTTTCTTAAAACTAAATGTGTTATGAATAGTTTGGTATCCAATTGTCCCCCACTTTTTCTACAAATTCTGATATCTATTCTTAAATGTATAGATTCTTGTCACTTCATATTTTTATAGATTTTTGGCCGGTATACACAAGTTGATGATTTATATTATTTAAATTATTTGAATTATTTTAAATGGTTTGTAATAATTATTTTATTTTTCAAGTTTTTTATTTTTTAGTTTACATGTATGCTCTATCTTGTTTATTTTGTTTTAACAAATCATAAGGTCGACTATAGATTTTTTAGGTCGCGTCTATTGGAAAAAAATTCACATCTTAAACAACTAAGTTTTTATACCAAACCAAAAAAATATTTTTAAACAAATTATTTACACAATATAAAACTTAAATAATCTAGGATTAGACACATTATAAAATGCAAGTAACATTTTTTTTGGTGTTGTTGCAATGTACTCTTTTATGTATTATCTATATAACAATTGTAATAAGTTCTTTTATTATAAGTTGTAATTTATTTAATCAGTAAATTTAAAAAAACAAATTAAAAAATGCAAAAGAATTGAGAAATAAACAAAACAAGTAAAAAAAAAAATCAAATACCCAAAAATAACAAATAAAAAAAGGAATTAAGTTTGTGGTTAAAATAAAAAAAGAAAAAAGAAAATGTTGCGAACCGGTTACCCCAGTTCTTCTTACCGGTTTGGGCCCAAGCATATACCTCCCAAGAACTGGACCAGACCGGTCTGATAAGAAGGGAACCGCTGGACCAGAACGAGACGGTAAGGCCCAGTAACGATAAGGACCGGACTGAACCTGTCCAGACCAATCCGTTAGTCAAGCTGATATATTGCTAACCTCGATACATTTTACTATATTTTCTTCTTCTTTTAATTCAGACACACTGTATCTATATTTAGGGGGAATTATTTTACAGAACCCCACAACATGTAGGTCAACAATTATAGGAGGAAAAACCCAAAACACCCCCTTCCCACACTTCCCACAGTGAATAACAAAATAGCAAAACAAAAACACCATATAGGGAATTTCCACCGACCCCAAATCACTTTCCCTCTTCTCTCTCTGTACACTCTTCTCTCACCTTCCCTTTCTCTCAGATTTCACCGCCTCCACCAACACACCATCACCGCACATAAAAACCACCACCACTGCCACTCTTCTCGCATAACAAAACCACCACCACTGCCACTCTTCTCACACAGCAAAACCACCACCATCATTACCGACTTCCTCCACCATCAACTACGACAAACCGTTCGCCCTCACCTTCCTTCCTTGCACCGCGAGCACCTTCCTTCCTTGCACCTTCCTCCATCTCCGGCAAATCACGAGCACCCACCACCACCAGATTTCCACGCACAAGAAACACGTCGCTGTGAGATCCATTTCGCGAGATCCATTTCGCTGCTGTAACAGTTCTCCACGACGCTGCACCAAATCCACGAAGCTTCACCAGATCCACGATGATGTGACGAAGCCACCCACCACCACTGCTGTGACGAAACCACCCTCGTCCCTCCACTTCCGCTCTCCACCCTCCTCCCCCGTTCCTCCACTGTCGCTCTCCACCACCGCACAAGTCAGATTCACAAACGTTATCTTCTCTGTTTTATTTTTTGTTTTATTTTTTTCGTTGAGTTGTTTGCAAAATTCCCAGGCCCTGTTGTTAAGCTAGTGTGTGTTAAGGTCCAAACCATAGTGGGCTGGGTAAAATGTTCCATCGCGATTTTTTTTTGTTTTGAAAATGTGTTTGGGTCAAGTAGTTTGTTTTAAAAAACATGTTTTGGGCTTTGAGTAAGTATTAGGTCCAGCCCATTATGGGCTATAGCTTGAAAACGTTTTTGATCCAGGTCCAGTAGGTTGTTTTTTGGTATTTTTCTATGTATTTACCTTTTTGTACATTCCCTTAGGTATATCCCGTGTTAACATGGAGTTTGGGTCCGACCACGTATTTTTTTTTGGATTTTTTTCTTTTATTCCTAGAGTGTGAGTTAGTTGGGAATGGGTATAGACATTATGTCCAGTCTAGCCATATTGGGTCCAGCCACCTTGATTCAGTTGCCTATTTTTTGCATTGTTATGTGTGAAGTAATGGTTAAGGTACAGACACTAGGGTATGGACACTAGTGTACGAATCCTAACCTACCGAATGACTTGGTTCCTGAACATTTGACATTGGACAAAAAAAGACATGGACAAAACCGGAGCTTGGGTACGGCCCCTTGAGTCTTGACCATTGGGTACACGAACTTGGACAAAACCGAAGCATTGACCATATACAAAAAATAAGAATTGGAACAAACACACCTTAAAAACGTTAAAAAACACATAGGTATGTACCAATAAAAAACATAGGTCTGTACGAAAAAAGACGATTGTATTTACATAGGCCTGTACGAAAAAAACATATTGGGTAAGTTACAAAAATAAAAACTCATAAATTAACAGAATAAAAAATAAAAAAATGTAATAAAAAAAAAATTAAAATGGTATAAATAAAAAGGATGAGAGAGGATTGTGTTATAAGGTAAATGTGAGGGTATTTTAGTAAGAGTGTATCAAGGATTGATTTGGTTAGGCTTTAATTAGAACTAATTAATAGTTGGGCTTTAAAACCTAAGGGAGTGGAAAAATAGGCTCTAATTAGTAGTTTTCTCCTATATTTATCTATATTTAAAATTTTAAAAATAATAACAAATTGTTGTATTTTAATACTGTGTATGTAAAATATTTCAATTAGTAAGAAGATGTTTCCAACAAAAAAAACTAATACTCGAATAAATTGAAAAAAAAATATTTTCATTATAAGTTTAGAAAATTTCTTCGACAAAAAAATCTAGCAATCGAAAAATAAATCTCACTCACTCAAAACACATGCGGAGGCACACGCGTGTTTTAATCTTGTTTGATTACTTCTTTAAGTATTGTAATATAAATATTAACATTTTACATATCTATTATATTTTTATAACAAATTTAAAAATAAAATCAAAAATAGAATACAAAAACTCGTGAGAATCAAAGAAACTGACAAATTAATTAAAATAGAAAAATCATGGGAATATATAAACCTTTTTTTTAACAAAATTAGAAAACTAAAATTAAAAAACTAATAAAATAAAATTATTTTTTAAAGTTGATATTTAAAAAAAGAATAGGACTTAGCCTAATGATATCATCACCTTTCTTTGTTTTACTTTTACTTTGAAAAATTTAGTTAAATCGAGATCGATAGTTGGCCTAGTGTTTAGATTACTCCGCAGAGACCAAAAGGTCCTGGGATCGAATCTTATTGGAGTTAAAATGATTACGAGTCTAAAGTGGCTCTCTCATGTATTAAAAAAAAATTAGTTAAATCATATTATTTCTCTCTTTTATTTAATTTTATAAAATATTAAATATAGAAGAGAGAATAGAAAACAGAAAATAATATTATTAAGATATGAATAGAGAAAATAAAAAGGAATACTCTCCAATGATAAGATGGAAGTTTTAATCTGACAAATAATAAAGATGAAACTTTTAAAGGTTCAAACTTCCGAAATCTTTTATTGTAAATATATGTTATTGGCTAATTAAAGAGTGAAAGTTTATATATACGTTTCACAATTTCTTGACAAAAAAAGATAATTTGCTGAATAATAAAACTAATATAATGTTAATAAAGAAATAAAACATGAAATTCTATGTTTTAAATAATGAATTTCCACATAACAAATTCTTTATTTCAAAACATGGAATTTCATGTTTAAAACATGGAATTCCGTGTCCGCAAATTAAAAAATTCAAAGAAAATATAAAAAATTCAAAAAATTCTGAAAAAAATCATAAACGTAAATATTAATTTGTTTTATCCAAATATATATATATATATATATATTTTTTTTTGATTTTTCTAGAATTAGTTATGACGATTATTCTAGAATTTGTTTTATTAGTTTTTGTTTTGTTTTTTTCTAATTTTTTTAATTGTTAATTATAAAAATAGTTTAGAATGAGTCTGTTATTTTATTTTAGACACTTTTTCTTAAATAAATTTTTTAATAAACATTAATCAATAATTGACTTTAAATATTTTTTAGACAATATATAGTAAACCTATATATATCTTTTTTTAATTTTTCGAAACGCATCCATATCTACTATCATCATACCTCACGAAAATCTTTCTTCCAACCAGATATTCTTCTAAAGCACAAAGTCTTAAAGGTAAAACCTTTATATTTGCAATTAAAACCCTGACAATATAGGAAAAATTGATTTTCATATTTTAAAAACTGAAATTTAAGCGATAAACTATTTTCTTTGTTTTCCTATTTTTTCAGTTTTTTCATACAATTTCATGATTTTTCAGAGTTTTTTCTTGTGTGATTTGTATGTATATCTTCCACGGTAAAATAAAGTTATCACTGCTGGGACAGTTTAGCGTGTTAATAGAGGATAGTTTAGACCATCTCCAGCAGATGCGCTATTTTTATACTCTATATTTCATTATACCGTATCAAAATTCAGCTACTCTATAATTATACCGCATCAATTTCCAGTATTACTATTTCAGCTACTCTATGACTATACTTTATATCTATTATTTATTTATAATTTTAAATTTCAATTATACTTTTATAATAACATAAATAATAATAATAATAATTATTTCTCGCAATATTAAAAATAATAATATTTTAATATTTAATTTTAGAATCGATTAGTTTAAATGTTTTTTAATATATATATATATTTATACAATTGAATTGTTTTTATTTAATATAAAGGATAAATCTTATATTAAATTTTTAAAATTTACATAAAAATGATAATTCATTAAACCTATATATTATTTATTAACTAATTAGAATTTAAATAAATAATATCTAATAAATATAATAAATTTATTTTGGTACTTGTATTAATAAACAAAAACAAAAAAATTAGTACAAATTTTTGTATATATCTATATATATATCCTAACAAATAATAAAATAGAAATAGTATAAAAAATGTAAAAAAATATGTCTATTTTTTTCTCTCAATATATTTATTTTTAAAATTTTCAAGCAAAAAAAAAATATATAAACACAAACGTTGGAAAGAAAACAATAACCTTATCTTTTTTTTTTTTTTTTATTAAAACACTAAACAAAAACCGCCTCTCATCTGTATATATATATCCATTCACCAAATAATGTACATGAAATAGAAAACCTGAAATTTGGGCTTTGCGAAATCAATTCAAGCGTCTGTATTTTTCCTTTCTTCTCTGCAAATCAAATCAATCTGTATTTTTCCTTTCTTCTCTGCAAATCAAATCAATTTGGGCTCCTGATTATTTGCAAAAATCAACTCTGTTTTTTCTTTCTTTGAAGATCTCTGCAAATCAAAGAATTCTGCAAATTAAGGTAAGAATTTAAATTTTGCAATGGATTGAATATTAAAAAAGAAAGAAATTTTATCTTCAAACATTCTTCTCCACAAATTTTTTTCTTAGATTTTTCCTTCAATTTTTGTATGATTTCTGTTTGTTCAATTGGATTTGGGTGTAGAGGTTTTACAATCAATTCTTCAACGGCTATATTTATAGCCGTTAGAATTTTTACCGTATCAAAAAAATGCAACGGAAGTAGCGTAGAGGAGATGAGATATACCGTGCTTGGTTTGTGGGGCCCATTATTTGCCGTGCTGGAGAGAGTAAACTTGGTCTTTTACTGCATTTTTTGAATATTATACAGTATATATGAATATACCGTATCTGCTGGAGATGGTCTTAGCGTGTTAATAGGATGCAACGAGAATAGCTAATCACAATTGGATTTTGGCTGGATTATACAGTAAACTTTTAATTTTATGCAAAGAACTAGGATTATAAATGTGCTTTCTAACCTAATCACAAATTTAAGACTCAAAGATAATTTATTTAGATAGCCGAGTTGTAAATTCTTAGATATATATATATTTCTTCAAGTTTATTCTTAAGGATTCTATGTATAATTTGACAAAGGATAAGTATGATATTTTGGAGCCTACAGCTAATCAAACACCCCACTTAGGTTTAAATTTTGTGTAACTATTGTTTAAAGGTTGCTCGTATCTGTACTTTTTTGTTAAATTATTGTGTATCGTGGTGCAGATTGTGTATTGTGAAGTTGGTAGATATCTATCATAGAGTCAAGGGACAAGTAATAAATCGTAGATGGAGACGAAGATACAGAGAACAAGTGAAGATCGCATTAGTGACTTGCCTGCAGATATATTGCTTCACATCCTTTCTTTGTTAAACTTGAAAGAAGTAGTGAGGGTTCTTATATTATCAAAGAAATTGGAATATATTTGGAATTTACTCCCAACACTCACCTTTGAACATGTTTTAAAAGAACTAAGCGCTGAATTCACCGATGAATTTTCTCTTGAACTCAAGGAGAAGTTAAGACCGTGGGTTAATAAAACCCTTTTTCTACACAAAAACTTTAAGGTACTTATTCTAGTTCTAATTCATCACTCAAAGTTTATTTTCAGAATATTTAAATTATATTGCTAATTTATGTGTAGAACTTCTCATTGTTGGGGGAAAGAAGCTTGTCATCTCCATTTTCATGCCTTACCTGTCTAAAGGTGAGCGGATTTATTGACAAAACAGATGTATTTGCCATTGTATGCCTGTTGAAATGTTCACCAAATCTAGAGAAGTTAGTGGTGAACAAGGAACATTATGAAAAGCATATCAAGGTAAACTTAAGTTGATCTATTTAGTATTTAGTCAAAGCATATCTAGCTGACATTTTTTTTTTACTTTTTCTTTTTACTTTTAGCGTCAGCGTAAGTGTCAAAACTCATTGATCAAGAAGCTAGCTGAGAAGTATTGGGATATGGAGGATTGGGATTGGGATTCGGATTGGGATTGGCGGTCAAAAACAAGGACGGTGAAATATCCCCTTTGTTTTCTAAAGACAGTGGAGTTTAATGACTTTAAAAATATTGAAGAATTCACTCAACTTCTTGTACGATTCCTGCTCAAAAACGCTGTCCATCTTGGAAAAATAGTCATCCCCAAGGAGAGAAATACATATGTGTTTAGACTTCAAAATTAATTACGCCTCAAACAATGTCATCAAATATTTATGTTGATTTCTTTGCTTTTTTTTTTGGTCAAACGAGTTTTTTTTTTTTCAAAGCATAGATATATAGATAGATAAATAAAACGGTTACAAAGTTACCCTACCCCTATCAGGTCCTTTTCAACACAAAGGATAGATGCTAACTGGGGAGGGATACACACATCCCAGTCACCAAACAAAGTGCTTAAGAGCTGTTGTTTAGTAACCCAGTCAGCCGTAAGATTTTTACTCCTAGAAATAAGAGTTAAAGAAGGACTCGAAAGTTCCGTTAAAAAATAAATATTACAAATGATGTTCGTAATAGAATGATTAGAGACTAGAGATCCTGAAGATAGGGGTTTCATGACTTGCTCAGCATCATTCTCAATGATAACGCTTCCAAAAGGGTAATCTAGAGCCATTTCACTAGCTTTAAGGATCCCCGTGGCTTCTGCTTCCAACACTGAATCTGTCTCGATCTTCCAACTTTTACCTATTACGAATTCCCCATTAGAGTTTCTAACTAAACATGCGATTGCTGAACCTTTATCGGAAAATGCAGCATCACAGTTTATTTTAAATTTATTGGGGGGTGGTTTTTTCCATTTTTCTTTAAATTTCACATTTGTATTGAGATTGGTGTTATTGCTAGAAGGAGGATTTTGAGTGGAAGGGTCCACTCTATTCATTTCCTCCATATAATTAATCTCACTAGGGTTAGAGATTTAAAAATATTCTTTCTAACTATCAATTGAGTTGTTAATAGTTCTAATTGGGTCACAATTTTTTCCATTATAAATAAAATTGTTTCTATTCTTCCATATATGCCAAAGAGTGGTACAAATAAGTTCTAGAATGCTATCTTTTTTATTAAAAGAAGCTGTAATTTGTTGAACTTGGTTTAAAATCCATTTTGTGCTGTCATTGTCTGACTTTATATTAATTGGGCTAGTGAACCATACACATTTGGCCCAGGGGCATCTAAAAAGCATGTGTTCAACTGTTTCAATATTGTTGTTGCAAATTTTGCATAAATTTGTGTCACTACATTTCCTATTAAAAAGATTTTCTTCAGTTGGGAGTAGGTTTCTAATGGCTCTCCATATAAAATTTCTAATTTTGGTAGGGGTTTCCATATGCCAAATTAGATTCCAAAGGTCTTTACCTCTAGTGATAGATATAGTAGGAGAATTTTGGTTCTTTACCATGTCTTTTTGATTTTCTTCATTTTTTAATTTATGGTAGGTTTCTTTAACAGTGTAATTTCCTTTTTTGCAAAAATTAATACAAATAAGGTCTTCACATTCTATTTTGGGAATAATCATATTTTCTATCTTATCACTAATTTCTTTGTCATAGAGACTTCTAACAAGATTAGTATTCCAAGTTTTATCTTCTTTCATAAGGTGTATAACCTTTGTTATAGCATTATCATTAGGTTTAATGATGCTATTATTGTTATTAATCCAATTATGTTCCTGTAGATTAATATTAGTTCCATTTCCTATTTTCCATTTGATATTATTCTCAAAGGTCCCTCTGCATATTAAAATACTTCTCCAACCCCAAGAGGGTGAGTTTCCTAGTTTAGCTTCAAGGAAGTCACAATTATGAAAATATTTGCCTTTAAGGAGTTTGTAAAGTAAAGATTCTTTTTTGTTAGCAATGTTCCAGTCTTGTTTGCCTAGAAGTGCTTTATTCATTAGGTGGAGGTCTCTGAATCCCAAACCTCCTTCAAACTTAGATAAGGTCAAAAGATCCCATTTAGCCCAATGAATTCTTTTTTTGCCTTTGTCACCCCACCAAAATTATGCAATAATTGAGTGTATTTGATTAACTATTATTTTTGGAAAAATAAAGTTTGACATCATATAATTAAGTAAGCTTTGAATGATAGCTTTTATAAGAATCTCTTTACCTCCCTCAGAAAGAAAGAGAGTTTTCTAATTTTCTAGTCTTTGCAAGACTTTATCAATAAGGATCTGAAGGTCCTTTGATTTAGATCTACTCCATTCTGTAGGGAGACCCAAATAGTTACCCAGATTGTGGGTTTTTTTTCATGTTAAGTCTTTTGGCCATCACATTTTGGAGAAAAGTAGGTGTGTTTGGGGCTAAAGATTACTCCACATTTATTAAGATTTAGAGAGAGACCTGTCCCATTTTTATAAATGTTCATGGTTTCAATAAAAGATTGTAATTCAATATTCTCAGCATTAAGAAAGAACAGGCTATCATCGGCAAAAAGGAAATGAGTTATATCAGGGCATTTGTTACCAATTTTGATCCCTTTTATTAAATCTTTTTTTCTTTTTTGTCCCTTACAAGATCATTTAGGGTTTGAGATATAAGGCAAAAAATCAAGGGTGAAAGGGGATCCCCTTGTCTTATGCCTCTAGTTGGTTTTTGTAGTTGGTGGCTAGTACCATTGATCATTACAGAGTATGTTACAGAGGTAATACAAAGCATTAGTTTCCTAACCCAATCTCTGTTAAAGCCCATTTTAATCATGAGATCTTGAAGAAAATTCCATTCCACATATTCATAGGCTTTTTGAATATCAGCTTTAATGGCTATCATATATTTTTTTGTTGTTTTCCTTCTTTTGATATGGGTGATTAATTCATGTGCTATCATAGTGTTTCCTTGAATAACTCTATCTGGCATGAAAGCACTTTGATTTTCACCTACTAGTGAATTCATGTGGGGTTGTAATCTATTAACTAGAATTCTTGCTATAGTTTTATAAATAAAATTGGAGCAACTTATGGGTCTATAGTGTTTAATGCTAGTAGGCTTACTAATTTTTGGGATAAGGGTAATTATAGTTTGATTTAAATCATTTAAATCCCCTTGGGTGTTCCAAAAGTTATTAATAACTCTCATAATATCAAGTTTAATAATTTCCCAATAGTGTCGAAAGAAATTTCCATTATAGCCATCTGTTCCTTGTGCCTTATTAGGTCCCAGTTCCCATGTAACTTTTTTGACTTCCTCCTCATTGAAGGGTTTATTTAGGTAGTCAGCTGTTTTTCCATCCAATTTAGTGGAAATGATATCAAGTGTATTTTTATAGTCCCTAGGGCCCACGGATGTGAAGATATTATTAAAATAACTAGTGATTTCATTGTTGATCTCATTATTGTTGTCTAACCAAACTCCATTTTCATTGGTAATATTTGTGATTTTATTTCTGCTTCTTCTTTCTTTAGTACAAGCATGATAGTATTTAGTGTTTTTCTCACCTTTTTCTAACCATAAATTTTTAGATCTAGTTTTCCAAAAGGCTTCTTCTCTTTTCCAAGTTTCATCTAGTTCTTTTATAGTAGAGTTATACTCATCCCAATTGAAGTTGGGTGTGTTTGAATTAGAGATAATTTCTAATTTTTTGATGAGTTTATCAATTTGGATTTTATTATTTCTAATTTTTTTCCTATTCCACTCCCTAAGTGCCAAGCTACATTTTTTGAATTTGTAGTTGATGACACTATTAGGGTTACCCCTTAGGGTTTTGAAGTCATTCCAGACTCTTTTGATAATATTGAGACAATCAATGTCTGTTGTCCAGAAGTTTTCAAAGTAGAATCTTCCTTTTTTATGATTAATATTCTTATCATGATGAAGTACCAGGGGGAAGTGGTCAGAGCCTATAGCTGGAATAACGACAGTCCAAGCATTAGGGAATAAGTTGTCCCAGTTGGTATTATGAAGGGTTCTATCAAGAATAGCTTTAATAATTTTATTATTAGATCTTTTGTTGGTCCAAGTAAATTTACAACCATAAGAAGTAGTTTCTTCCAAATTATGGTGATTTATAAAGTTATTAAAAAATTTGGTGGATTTTTTTAGGCAAACCTTACCTCCTAATTTTTCATTAAGAAACCTAATGCAATTAAAATCCCCTAAAATAGACCAAGCTAAGTTTTGGGGGTTAAGTTTATTTAAAAAATTAAGGCTTAATTCCTTTTTATTATCATAGGGGCTTAACTACACATAAGTATAAAGGATGTGGGTGTTTTTATCATTATATAAAGATGTGTGGATAAAAAATTCATTACTCTTTAAAACATGTATTTTCAGCCCTTTCTTCACCATTAACGCTAAACCCCCTTTAATCCCACAAGGTTCAACAGTGTCGAGCAAGATCATATCAAGATTAAGAGCTAAATTATTGAGCACATTGAAACGATTTTTTGTTTCAGATAAAAAGATTACCTCCGGTCTGTGCTTGGAGTAGAGGTCACGTATTTCCTGGATTGTCAGAGGGTTGCCGATTCCCTGACAGTTCCAGGCGATTTGGATCATTGAGGACGATGGAGCTGATCAGGCTCAACTCTAGAAGGCCGTTCTTCATCAGCAATTGCCTCTTCATCTCCAATTTTATTCAATTCAGTCATGCTTTCCATTTTTTTCCCTCGTCAGTTTCTTCTTCTTCATAATTTTGAATAGGTAAGCTTTCTTTGTTGTGTATAAATTGCTCAAATCTCTTTTTCCATCCTTCTTAATCGATTCTAAACTCTCAATTTCTTTACGATCAACACTGTTTTCATTCGAGAGTTTTTGTTTATTTTTCAAATTTTTTCTTTTTTCCCAAATTGATTTGTATCTCATCTTGTCTGATTGGGAAATTTGATCTTCAATTCTAAAGCTGTGGGCCATAGACATGTGAATGTTCCAGCTATCTTGATTAATTCTCTCTTTAACTCGGTTAGCATAATGGATTTTTGCTATATCAGATAAGGAAGTGAATTTCTCCACACTGTAGTTAAATAGACTCGAGATATCTATACTTTCTTCATTAACACAAGTTTTAATGGTGTTTTCTGCAGGTACCTCTTGAAATTGGAGGATAGAATTGCTCTGTACTTCATGGGGTAGAGTTTCAGTGGTGGTTTTAGTTGTTTGTGTGTGAGCTGGGGTATAATTGAAAGAAGATTTGGTTGGTGTTGGTGTGAAAGGAGTAGTGGGCAAGGAAGATAGTGTAGGTGAGGGATTAATTAGATTATGAGGGTCACTGTTTTGGTGAGTGGTAGGAATAGGACTAGTTGTTATTTGATTGGTGATTTGTTTCTGTATGTATAAGGGGTTGATAGGTGTAACTGAGATATGTGGTGTGTTAGGGGTTTAGGGGTAGTAGTAGAAACAGTTGGTGGGGAGATAATTTGGTTAGGTGCTTTGGTTAAGTTTATTGTAAGAGGTGGTACTGGGGATTTTAGTATATCAGAATAAGTAGGTTTAGGTGTAGATAAACCTGGTAATGGTGATGAAGTAGCAGGTGGCTTGAGCTTTGGAGAAGTAGCATTTACTTCACTTTGTTGAGAAACTATTTCTTGAGAATCTTGTTGAATATTTTTTTCTTGATTTTTTTGTTGAATTTCCTTAGTTTGTTTTTGTGTAATTTCAGCCATGGTAAATTCCATGTCACTAACTGAATTTTGTTGACTAGGTGTGAGCTGTAGAGGAATGTATTGAGGTGGATTATGATGATGTGGAGTTCGCTGAGGTGGAATAAGTTCATCCGAGGTGGTCCCCTTATGAGTAGGTGAGGAAAAGCTGATAACCTTTTCTTTTTCTTTCATTGTATTATCCAAAGGGTAATCACTTTGTTTTGTAGCATTAAATGTAAAGATATTTTGCTCAGAGCATATCTCTTTATCTTTTTTGTTTTTACTGGTTCCAGTTTGAAAGTGTGGGTGATTGGACTTCTCGTTGACAGGATAAAGATTTGCTTTTGCCGAGGGACCCACCTTTGATTTTCCATGAGTTCTGCTCGAGTATTCATCCATGGAGTTTTGAGTTCTTGTTAAAATTTTAACATATCCACCAAGGTGAGGGGTAACTCTATGGGGATCTTCACAATCTTTGTCTTCATGATCAAATAGACCGCACTTATAACAAATTTGACCAATATCTTCATATTTCATCCTTATCCACTTGGAGGTATGAATATTTATCCAAAAATTAAACCCTGCAACTATAGGGCGATTAATTTCCTAGTCTATTCTAACTCTTGTGAAGGTATGATCTGTTTATTTTTTTTCCTTAGGTAGATGGACTTCATGGACCTTCCCAATATCATGAAGCATTTCCGAGATGCTTTTAGTGTTCAAAACAGTGGTTGGAAGACCATAGAGCCTTAACCATATAGTAGTGTTAGTTACGTTAGAGTTAGCTTCATATTCTTTCAAAGCAACATGCTTCCTCATAATAGTCCAAGGTTTCATATTCCATACTCTAACTTTATCTTCTTCATTGTCAAAAATCAGAGTGCATTCATTGTGACCAATTCTTTGAGTTTGAACCTTGCCTTTAATGCCACAATGTCTTTGAATATGATTCCTCATGAAACCAAAGTTCATGATTTCTTTGTTGAGAATTTTGACTATTAGCTTTGATTCCTCACTTTCATGGTAGTAATTAGCACTTTCAAGTGAAAGTGATACTCCATTCTTTGCATCAGGATGACTAATGGCATAAACATTCATTTTGCAGGAGTGTTTAATGCCAATGATTAGTAGTATTAAAGACTTAAGGTTTGAGCAATAAATGAAGAAAAAGGACTGTTTGGAAGGGTAGAATTTTGGAAAAAAAGGAAAAAGAAGCTGGAAAAGGAAGAAAAGCAGGGATCGGGAAGCAAGAATCCTCAAGAAGATGAAGATTCAACTGAAAAAAGTTGTTTTTAGGAAGATTTGGTTATGTTTAGGCTGTGAAATTTTTTTAAAAGTTGGGAGGAGGGTAGAGAGGTTTTGAGAGAGAAAACATGTTTTTGAATGGATGTTAGCACCGTCAAACGAGATTTTACGTAAGTGATCGAACATGTTTACGATGATAGTAGGTGATTCAGTTTAAATAAATGATTCAAATATTGATACGTTTATTCTAGTTGTAAAGATTAACGAAATATATTTATCTTGGTTAAAATCATTTGAAATTGAATGAGAAATTGAGTCATAAAATTTGAAGAAATTAAAAAAAAAATTAATATATGTTATTTATATTATTTTTTATTTCCTTAAGTTATAAAGCAAATCAAAGAAATTGAGCCAGAGTTTCATACCATTTGGACCAACCTATGCTTTAGTCTTCTTTAGTTTACGTTGTGTCTTTTAATATACCGTGTCTTCAAATAAAATATCACAACTCTTGCCAAGCCACCTTTTCATCTTCTATAAATAGTTGGTCAACTAAACCATTTTCTTTATTCATTTTTTTAAAGCATCAAGCATTAAAATTAAAAGAGAGAGAGATATATAAAGGAACAACTTTATTAAATTTGTTGAAATTTTTAAGAATTCGTGTGTGAGATTCTTTTGAATAGGTTTGTTGTTGTATCCTGGAGGTTGAAACCAACAAACGTAAGACACCGATACATGGCCTAAATACCTTAATGACATCAAATCCAATCCGAGACTCGAAAAGTAGAGTTATTTATTTATTTACTTTTTTTTATTTCTGAATTAGTTATTATATTATTTTACTGATTTATACAAATAAAACACAATATTTATTTCTAAACCTCTTATGTTTTTGCATTATGAAATAGTTTAGTCAAATGTTATGGTTGTGAAATTGTTTCTCCTCTTATTACACTTACACCAGATTGTTATGTGTTAGAAAAGATCTTTCAAGAGTTTGAAGTTATCCATTTTTAAATTTTCTATGATAAAATTTGCATGTAATTTTTTTTTGAATAGGAACTTAATATCTATATTATAAAACAAAGATTTTCTAATGGTCTAAATATATTTATTTCAGTTGTGTCCAAAATCATTTCTGACCCTACTTATCATTAATATCATTAATTATTCTTTATAATTTAATTAAGAAAAAACATACACATACAATCTATCATCATCATCAACCGAGCTTGGCTACGCCATATTTTCAAAAAAAAAAAGGTTAAAAGAAATTATCAAAACTTACACAATACAACCGGGATAACAAACCCCTAATCCTTCTCCACCACCATCAACCGGGTTTGGCTACGCCATCTCTTCACACTCACCTTTCCACCAAGCCGCTCTCCTGCACAAGAAAACCGACGCCGCTCGAAGAACCCAAACTAAGGTATAATTATTATATTTTTATACAAATTCGATGATGACCATTATTCTCACATCCGCCCTTTACATTTCTTGAAGGAAACTCTAAGCAAATTAGCTCACCCGAGAGAATCAAAATTCTCAAAATTTTGATTTGGGTTTAAGGTCCAGATGGGTTTAGTTGATTCAGAAAAAGTAGATTTTAAAAGGATCTTTCAACTGCTCTCTAGATCTCGCAGGTGGTTTGGAATGATAAGCATCAACAGAGGCGGTTTGCCGGACACACATCCATCATTTTCATTTCTTGAAGGAAACTCTAAGCAAATTAGTTCACCCGAGAGAATCAGAATTCTCAACATTTTGATTTGGGTTCAAGGTCCAGATGGGTTTAGTTGATTCAGAAAAAATTTATTTTAAAAGGATCATTCAACTGCTCTTTAAATCTCGCAGGTGGTTTGGAATGATAAGCAGCAACAGAGGCGGTTTGCCGGGCACACATTCACCATTTACATTTCTTGAAGGAAACTCTAAGCAAATTAGCTCACCCGAGAGAATCAAAATTCTCAACATTTTGAATTGGGTTCAAGGTCCAGATGGGTTTAGATAAATTTGAAAAGGAGTTTGGATTCTTGAGTTCAATGGGTTTACCTTTATGAGATTTTCAGATATTGTGTTGGATCTTCTTCTTCATTTTCAGGTTGGGTAATGGTGGCGCCGCCATGGTAGGTGGTGATGACTGGGTATGGTTTTTTAGTGTAGTTTTTTAGCACAATCATTTTTTTTGAAGAAACAGAAGTCATGGGGAAGAAGAAGAAGATGGGGAAGACGGAGAGGTGGGGAGGGGGGGTTATGGGGGGTGGACAGTGGGGGGTGTTTTATTTTATTATTTTTATTAATAATATTAAAACTATTATCAAATTTCTATTTTGCCTTTTAATTAAATTAATTAATTGATTAATTACGATTAGGATTAAAAAAAAACTGACATGGAAAAGCCACGTCACACTTAACGGCAAAATTGGACGAAAAACGTTAGTAGGGGCAACGGGTCACAAAAACAAAAATAAGGGGATAAACAGGCGCATTTTAAACAATGGACGGCAACCTGTCAATCGCGTGAAACATCATGGGCAAAAGTGGTATTTAGTCTTATTATTAATTGCAATATTAGTCCTTATAGACCTTGTGCTCTGAAAATGACACAAAAGGACACTTCTATGTTAGAAATTACAAGGACTAAAGATGCAATACGCCAAAATAAAACGTGAAAAATACTTACAATAATTCATTTTCGAGAAACACAACAGGGTTTGGGTCTCTTATAGCAACTTTTGAAAAGCCACGAGCATCTTCTAATGAGTAAGGAGCAACCACTTTTAAACCTCAACATGAACCATACAACCATACTGCATAACACTACAGAATACACACGTGTATATATTTACATAAATGTCCTTCAATTTATAAGAACATGAAAATTTACCCCTACCTGAGAATGTTGTGCACCAACTCCAGCTGCAGTATCATTTGGTCCTCGAAAAACAATCGAACAGTTTATTTGACCATCTGACATATAGTTTGACTTTGCAGCTGAATTGATAATATGATCAATTGCCTGTAAAATTAGTTACACTTTAGGTCCTCATATTATGCGAAAATTAATGATTACACTATTTATTCATTATATTATACAAAATAACCTATATTTAATTATAGATAAAACAAAATATAGAATTAATTCTTGTTAGTGGATTAAAAAAAGTACCATTTCAAGCAAATTTGTGGTGAATAGCAAGTTTACAGAGCATGAACAATATGAAATAGATTATTCGAAAATAAATGATCGAAACTTACAAGTTTGAATCTTAACACCCGATATTTTTCCAGTTTCACTGAAGTGAATTTCAATCAATTTCCTCTGTTTGAAAATATTATTTTTACCATTATTAAAACCGTAAAAACACTAATTAAAAACATGAATAACTCACAAAGGATAACTCACAAACTTATCCATAAGTGGGACTATATATTACTTATTTATGCTTCTTTTTTATATACAAATAAACCTATAATTGGCAAGTAATATTACCTGAAAACCAAACATAACTTGAAGCCAACCAAGAATATCTTCATCTTTTTTTCTCTTGTGCCCTTTTGACCTCTAATGTTACAAAGTGCAGCAACAGAAGCTTGAATCTGTCAACAAAAAAAATGAAAATAAAAAATTAATAGAAAAAGAAAAATAATTGAATGAGAGATATTAAAAATAGATATTAAAAACTAACCTCGGGATATTTCATATTGATTGATTTAAACTGTCCGGGTCAAGAGGAAAAATATTAAAAAATAGATAAATCTCACTCTTCACAGCATCCTTATTGAGAGCTTCCAATACCTATAATGACATAAAATAGGATATTGAGAGAAAATAGAAGAAAAAAACATGCATTTTAATCTACTCACCTAAAAGATTAAGGGAATAGAAAGTGACTTATATTAGTTATTTATTCGTTAATTATCATAAAATATATAATTGAGGTATTACACCTTTATCAACTTCAATAGCTGATTTCAGAATAAGGAATATCCTACAAGGTAAGAAACAGTTAGAAAAGTTAGAAAAATCACCTAATGAACAGGAACAGAAACTTGTTCACTGGCACTAGGTTGAAAAGTTTGCTAGCCTAGGAAGGATATTATTATCAATTGACCCGTACATCACTTGCTCATACTTTTGTAGCTGCTGATAGATCCTGTAAATTATTAAAAACCATTTATGAGTCATCACTTTGTATGAATAATATAATTATATATATATATATATACCTTGATTTATATCAACATTGTTGTTCTTTAACCCACTAATAACTTTGTGCAAGTCTCCATCCTTTACTCTTCATCAAGAAAGCTAATATGATAGCTGGAGATCTGCAAAAACAAACTACTTAATATATTGACCAATTTAACCTTTTAATTATTTTCTTGGGTACGAACAAAGAAGAAGAAAATTCACCTGTTTTTTTCCTGACATACCGTGTACGAGAACACTAGCCCTATCATTTTTACATTGTTCTGCAACACGAAAATATATCCATTAAAATTGAAGAATCAAGAAGTATAAATAAATGTAATGAACAAAATTTTATTACTAATGAACAAGTAATAAAATACATAGAGAAATACCCTCTAAAGACGAGTCTGCTGAGCTTGAAGTTCTCCATATATTGATCAAACTAACTCTTCTTGTTTTAACATAATAAACATTAAAAAAAATTCATTCATAGCTAGTCAAAAAATACTCAATTTATCTTGTAGAACAAGCTTCGTATAACTTCATCACTCACATTAAGAAAGCATATTCTCTGATTTGTCTCTGTATTATTATACTAAAACTTATTAGTGATTGTAAATAATAATGGGAAAAGGAGGATTAATGATGAATAATATACCTTGACTAAAAGCTGCACAAACACCAGATTGTGCAAGAGCAAAGACTATATCACGTACAGCTACTATTTTAATGATTCTTGACCTTTACTTTAGAAAGGGTAGTACTAGTGATGAGTGTCCCTTCGGATCATGTGTATCATATTCCTCCTGACCAAAATATCAAATAAAATGTAACTATATATGTTTGAAGCTTTGTATACCTTCCTTCTGCAATGCAAATTAACAACCTACACACAAATCACTTTAGTCCAAAAATAAAGCAACAACGCAAACTGGTAAGCTACATTATACGCTATGTATCGATCTATATCAGATTAGATTCTTCAATTCACATACGAACGTTTATGGTGAAACAAATTGTGAAACGTTATATCAGAAACTTTATCAAGTAAACATTGACAATGAACATGAATTCCTAATTGAGACCAAAGCCGTATTGTTAAGCTATTGAACTTCATAAGTTAGGGTTTCATAAAATGATTTAGTGTTTCTTTAGTGATTGATACAAATGAAAGAGTTAGAGAGATATTGTTTATAATACAAAGATTCAAACTAGAAACAGAAATCTGAGATGAATGATTTTCGCAAAATAGCAAGAAAGCGAACGATATAAGTTACCGTCTGCTACAGCTACAAGCCCACAACGACCAGAGAACACCGTCGGAGTCGGAGAAGACTAAGGTGTCGTTTGTTTTTTTAAGTAATAAGTGCTGAATGCTGAATGAACAACTGAATAGAACTTATTCGGTTAAGAGGCAGTGTCTGAATGATTCAGACTTAGTTTAAAATCTTAATGAAACAGGCCAATTAAGAGGCATTCAGATCTGAATTGGCCAGGAAAAACAAACAGCCTGATTGATCCAGTGTCTTAATGAACCAGATTAAGATCTCATTAAGTGCAAACAAACACTCCCTAAATAACCAAATCGGAGCAATATGCGGGAGCACAATGTTTCGTCTTCTGCATATGTCATAATTTAATGAAACAAATATTTTGACTTGGATCAAAATTATCTAATCCAACAAGCTAAGGTAGCAGTATTTCCTTTTTAACAATGAATCAAAGGTGTATTTGTTTTTACAACAACTAAGACCCAACACAATGCCATGTAACTAGATCTACTGAGACAAAAGCCTGGAGACCCTGTTGCTTTTGGATATAACAACCACAATGGATCTACTCTTTTCTCTTGGAGATGGTTCGGCATCTAGGAAGGCTTTTCAAGCATTTGTTAAAATGATTACTATACTAAGAGATTAGTAGTTTGGAGATGCAGTTTTATGGTTTTTTAAAAAAACAGTAAAAGGATATGCAGTAGACTAGACTAAGGCAGTTTCATCCTTGTTAATGGTGAGATGGGCTGCCCGAGAGGTTGGAGTAGGGTGGGATAACTTTGCACTTGTATCATCATTTAATTAATACTGCTTATACCATTGATAAACTTTTAAGGCATGTCCAACTTATACCTACTTTGGGTACAAAACTTGTACCAACTAATAATTGACTGAGGAAAGCTGTAAGGCCGATAACCTTATATAACCTTATTATTTGAAGCTAAACGTGTCAAACCATTAAAATCAGAGGCAAAACAATCAGAATAACTGAAACTAACATCAAGTTTTTCTATATGCATTCTCTTCTTTGGAACCGGAATCAAGCATTGGGACAAAGGTCCATATATGTTGCCATCTCTTTGAGACTAGAGTACACTAGTTTTCAATACTTGAACCGTCTATTAATCTTGTACAGCCAAAATTCATGAGTAGAGATATTATATAGTACTACATATTACTGTCTCACTATTAACTATTTTTACATTACTTAACTTATATTATAATTGCTGGGAAGTAGAACTATATAGCTGAGAGAGTTTTTAATTTTCATGTTTACTGCATACACAAGTTCCAATGCTACAAGATACTCTATTTTAGCGTACGTATAAACAAGATTAAGAATCATGGAGTTATAAAATCAAGAAACCCAGCGTTTTCTAGAATTACTTGTAGCAGGTTAAGTGTAAATTCACCAGCATCCCCAAGTTTCTTAAAGCCACGGCACTTGAAAGTCTTCAGACGAGGAATGAGGAATTTTTCTGAGAATCTTCCAGACTCCCAATGCTCGTTTACTAGCTTCTGAAGGATTGTGTTGGAGTGATACTACACATACAAAACATAGATACTCATTTAAGATTGTAAGACTACAAACTAATTAAAAAGAGATGTTTAGTAAATTTTACATATCCATTTTGTGGCTTCCTCACAAATAATTTCTCTATATTCGGTGAACATTTCAAAAGATTAATAATAGCTGCTGCAACCTGTTGATCAATCATAGCATTCACCTTCAGACATTTAAGGTGAACTAATGGTGATGACAAGTTTTTTTTCTCAAGTAAAAGGGCTAGGACCTGAAATTTTAGATTGTACACCATTAAACATGTACACATGATTAATTAATATATGGATATATATATATATATATATATATATATATATAGAGAGAGAGAGAGAGTTACATACTTGAATGCACTGTCCTCCCAATTCAAGCACCGGTACATGGTGAAAGCATTCAATAAGCTGAATAAGATAACTACACTTTTTATTTTCAGTAGAATCATCAAAGTGAAAATTAAAGTCGAGCTCAACTTTAAGGAGAGATGAGACGTCGAGCATTCGAAAGTTCACTTGGGCATACAAGTCCCCCAGAATGTGCAAATATTGGAGTTTAGGTGCTGATATTTCCAACGTAACAACACCTCTAAAATAACTACCCACTATCAGTAATTCTCGTAAACTCTTGGAGTTGATATTTAGATTTTCGAAGCCACAACATTCACAGAATTTCAAGTATTCAAGCATAGGACTGCCAGATAATATCAATGCAATTGTACTCTCATTTAATTCCATGCGTACCATTGATAAACTTTTAAGTCGTGTCCAACTTAAACCTAGTTTAGGTACAAGCTTGCAATAATAAATTCTTAAATTCATCAGAAACTTGTTGCAATATAGAGATTGAGGTAAGCTATAACATTCCGAGGAAGGACGTGTAGGAAGGTTGAACCTCAGATCCTTCACCTCTTTGTCTGAAGCAAACTGAGCCCAATCATCAACATTGGAGGCAAAACAATCAAAATAATCAAAACTAACATCAAGTTTTTCTATACATTTGTTCCGGTTACAAAAAAGCATTTTATGAACCCATGTAACAAATTTACGAGTCTCCTCCTCTTTGATTTCGTACCTAGAATGTTGAAACGTGAGCTTTGGGAGAAAGGTCCATATATATTGCCATCTCTTTGAAAGTACACTAGTTTTCAATACTTGTTCCATATCTAAGAACGAAAGGATATGAAGCAACACATCATCATGTAAGACACTAATACGATCTTTGTTTCTTTGCTTCAACAGTTCCTCCATTAACACAATCTGCACAAAATAATGATGTAAGTTAAAAATATACTAAACCTAGAAGGCATAAGGCAAAAGGCATAGGGCATGTACACAAGTAATTAAGAAATTACTTGTATTAACCATCATTAATTGTTTATTCATATAAATATATAAAGCTTTGCATATCTCATATTCTGTATATTCCTATAGAGTAAAATACGCGTCCTTCTACACCTTATTTCCCAAGATTAGAGCGTCAACGACGGCTCATTCTGGATTTCTTTTTTTAATTAGAAAAAACCTTAGTAAAATATTATGACTTTTAGCCTAGGTTAACTAAAATCCCACCCCAGCTGTTCTAACTATTTAGCACTTTCCTCCTCTCCCCACCCCCATACCGCCCCTGGGTCATACCGAACAAAGGTACAATAACGAGCTACTGCATACTGGTATTTGTCTGATTAACAAAAGTACAAATTAAACATGGTAACATTAAATTAATGTAACTATACGTATAGGAAACCTGGAGGAAGATTGAAAAAGAAGTAGTTAATAACCGACGCAGGAGAATAAGGTTTTGATAAGTCGAGGAAGAAATAAAATCGTCGAATCGAACAATATATAGGTCTCATTTTGGCATGATTTTCTGGGACAGGCTCGGCCCAAGATATTTGGTGCCCCCAATATTTTAATAATTTTTCCACCACTTTGTTATGGGAAGAATTCCAAATTTAACCATTAGAATTATCTAAATGGACAGGACATTGTCTCTCACCTTCGAAGTATATGGTTCGAATCTCCTCATCCTTATAATTTATTGAACTCTTAATGGGATAAGCAAAGGTTGAGTCCCCTCCCTGAAAATGAAAATGGGTAACCTAGGGAGTATGCATGAGCAGTCGTGTATATTTCCTATGGAAATAGTCATGGTGCGCGTAAATTGGCCCGGACACTCCTACAACCAAAATATATATATATATATATATATATATATATATATATATATAATACCAAATTTAATCTACTGATTTTTACCCAACGAATCTCACCTTATGTCCTTTCATAGTCTTTTCAACTTTTCTTTTCTTATCTCAAATAAGATTTTACACTATAATCTAAACAATCAATTATATTTTTACCTTCATTTATTTTTTATTACTTATATATAACATTTCTTTTATTTCTTAACCCTAAACAATTACATTCTCTCACTTTCCCGCCGTTTCTCTCTCCTATCTCTATTATCTTTTTATTCTCATGCGAAAGTGAATAAGCTCAATTATTTCGAATCTTGAGGCACACACGTAGGGATGAAGATGAGCTACTGTCTCAGATCTCGAAGGTGCCTGAACTCCGTCCATTCGAAGGTGTTCTCGCTTCGCTCCAGTAGCTTTCGTTGATGGCGTTCGTGGCTATTTCCGGCCTTCGTGGTTGCAAACTTTCACCACTGTGAAGAAAAGAGGTCCGACCATCGCTTTTGCGCTTCGAAATGGCTAGCAGCTCCCCGCTGGAGATTTAAGCTTTATTCGAAGCTCGATGGAGTCCATGGCCAGCAGCTCACATTGTTGGTTTTTGTGGTAGAAATTCGGCGTCAGCAGTACCACAGTGAAGAATGCCAGCGAGCTTCGAGTTTCCAGTTGTTTGTTCATGGATGCTCCGTTGTTTCATGTCCGCACAAGACCTCGGTGACGAGATCTAAAGACTCCGTGGAAGTAGCGAAGAGATCTAGCTGGAGAAAGCTCTATTTAATAGAAAATAAGCGCCGGTCGAGCTCCGATTAAGCTTAAAGGATGGTCTGCAGTTTTTTTCTTTTGTTTTTTTGTTCGAAAGTTAGTTGAGATTGGAAAAAAAGAAATTAGCTGGTTTCTATTTTTTGGTTGTAATAGTTGTAATAGCGTGTATTTTTTTTGAAATTTAATTAAATATAATTTTATGAATATTACTTTGTTTTTTATTAAGTACCCAATATTTTTATTGAGTATTCCGTAATTTTTAGTATTACTTAGTGAAATCACTGAGTACTAAATGTTTATCATGGAGTACTCATCAAATTTTCTGATACTCCGTATTTTAATTCCGATACTCCGTATTTTTTCTAAAACTCTGTGTTTTTTTCGATACTCTATGTTTTTTTATTCAGTAAGTACTCTGTAGAATCACTGAGTATACCACTTGGGGTGGCGCCGGTGGTGGTCGGTGGTGGTGGCGAAATTGAACAGTGTCAATACTCAATAAATTGATACCCATTTAATTAATAATCTTATCACTTATTTTTTGTTCTTAAGTGATTTTTGTTTTATATAAAAGGGTATTTTAGTATTTGTTCATACTAGAGCTCCCTTCAGAGAAATAAGATTCCCACCATTCCCTATAGGAAGAAAATCCAGTCTCCAAGGCCTTATGTGTCATTCACCTTTTAATCTAATATAAGAAGAGAAAGAATTAGAAGTTAAATCTAGAAGACGGGTTGCCACTCTAACGTACCTCTCAAAAGTAAGAGTCTTTGGATGAAAAATCTTTAATGGAACCCTTCTTAATAAAAGTAATCTATGGAAAAGGAAATATGTTCAAGATGATTAATGTGAACGGTGTGAATCAGATAAAGAAGAGATATCAAATATCTCTTCCTTAAATGCCCTTTTAGTATAGTCGTTTGGGCTAACTCCCCTATGCAAATTAAAATTGACCGTGAATCCAAGATTGTTTTCTTTGACTGGCTTATGATGACTATTAAGCATTTTTCCGCTAATGGATGTGACAGAAGAGAGGTCACAACTTACATTCTCCTTACTACCTGAAATATTTGGAAATCTAAGATAAAGGGTTTTTTTCAAAAACAGAGGGTGAAACATGCAGGAAATCATCTACAAAGTTTATACAACTATGATGGATCTCTTTGGACGCCTCTCCCCCATTTTTTCAAAATATATCGCTAATGATCCGATTAACTCGAGTCCAAGTAACCTATTAATCCACTTTTTCCAGACAACCACACTCTGTTTGGACTTGTGATGCGCTGTTTATGTAAGAATGGGAACCTATTGGAGTTGTCTGTATTGGCATTAATGCTAGTGGTTGTATAACACAGAAAGTCACAAGGAGATCCTACTGAAGGTGAAAGTTGGACGATTTTACTTTCCATGAGACTAGCAGCTAGTCTCAATATATAGAGTTGTTCTTTTACTACGATAACCTTGAACTCTTTCAAGGCATTAACAAGAAGTCAGGTTCTCATTGGCATATCGGTCCTTTGATTGCCGAAATGGAAAACTGGCTACTCAAATTTCCTTCATGGAAAATTGCTCACATTAAGAGATGTTTTAATGGTACAACGGACACATTAGTCAAATGTGCTCGCCGTAATATCAACTTTCTAGCTAGAGGGATTTCTCCCTTATTTGCGCTTTTAACTTTCTTAATTTCAAGTAGTAATATGAATTATTAGATTTTCGACAAAAAAAGAATTTAATATAAGATTTAATTGTTATACACACACTATTTTTATTTATACCTTATAAAAAGTTTACAAGATCTTATAGATCTTATTTTATTTGTATATATGCCCTTTAATTATTCCGGACACTAGTGTATTAAATAGTAAAAAATGAAATCAACATGCATTTACCTGCACCCTATGCTGTAAAAATTGCCACATAGACGCTGTCTAAGCCTCAACTCCCCCCTCATCCGCTTAATCCTAGTAAAAATACTAGGTGTTTTTGCCTAGCCTTAGTCGTCGTGGAATAGACGCCTAACTCGTCTAAACGCTGATTAATGACTAAAAATAGCCACATAGGCCCTCTTTTTTTTTTAAATTTTTGAGCATTCTTGAATTGATATTATAACTCAAATGTTAGTATTATTGTATTTACTATATGATGTCTCCCGTTTTGTTCTAAATATATTCCCTTAGGAGACATCATTTTAGGTGAATATTGGACTTATTTGATAGACTTTTATGCTTATTTTGATATATTGCACTTTTTCCCCTTGAAATTATGCTATCTGCATTTTTAGAGCTTTTCTGCGTTAATTGTTTTGTTGTTAGTATAAATTTATTAGGTCCCTGGATGCTATGGAGCACCAAGACAAGGAGGAGAAGTGAGAATTAAATTCTTAGATCAAACGGAGAGGTCAAAAGCAAGAAAAGATTACCCAAAGAGTTGACTAAAAGAGATAAAAATCTGGAAGGCTGTTACTAATTGTTGTTTTTCGAGCTAGATCGGCATGTATTCAGGTCTGGAGATTCAAAAGAGAAAGCTGAGCCTTTGTTAGCAAGATTTGAGGACTGGAATCAGGTGATTTGGATATGAGACGCAAAAGTTACGGACGTTTTACTACGAGATGTACAACAGTTACGGAATTTCTAGTTACGAATTGGGCTTTTAATCATTTAACCTATTATTCTTAAGAGAAAGCCCAATCCGGATTAGGCTATTATAAATAGGCTTTTAGACCTCCTTTTTACACACAATTCATTACACGCTACATCATTTTAAAAGTCAGAGCAAGAAGGCAGAGGAAAAAGCTAGAGCTGGGGAATTTCCATTCTTCCAGTAACAGTTCAATTCAACGCTTCAATTATGTCACTTATTTTATTTCTGTAACTGAGAACTATGTCTTTTATTTATTTAATTTAATTTTTTAGTTTGAACATGATCTAATTTCATATGTACTTAAGAATCGCATTTATGAGTTGAGCCCTAATTTATTTAATGAATGTTTTCCGAATTTGGGATTTTGGGATTTAATTTAAGTTGGATATTTTTTATTGACTATATAGTGAATTTATTTACGTCATGAATCAAGTGTAGGATATAGTAATTAGGTTATTCACTTTAGTGGCGAAGTGATCATCTTGACAGGGGTTTAATTACAGATCGAGGTAATAGACGCGTGGTATTCGTCATTGATCCTGACGGGGTTGACTAACCACGCAACCAATAAGTTAAAAGATTTCAACATTTGAAGGTAGCTTATAATCGTCCTGACGGAGTTGTAATACCATAGGATAGCTTCTAAGTCCACCCTGACGGGGGTTAGGAGATATTAGAATCTCGACTAATACATAAATACCAGTTTAGCCCTTAAACAGAAGCATTGATTATATAACATTAGGTGAATCCCTTGCGAGACTCAAGTACCGCTCTCATATTTGTGTCTACTCTTCACTTGCATTTTTTCTTTCAGTTAATCATTTAATTACTTTATTTTATGTCGTCTTTAGTTGTGCTCAATACAAACACATATAATTCCCTCACACAAACACAAATAAAACAAAACCAAACAAACATCTTTATATTTTATTTTTCAGTATTAACAATTATCTCTACTTATTTGATAAACACCATAGTCACATCCATCCGTCCTTGAGATCGAAACCCGTTTATCAGATTATTACTTGGACGACCCGTACACTCGCGGTTAGTGTCCCTCCTTTAAGGGGTGTGATTTTATCACACACCAGGAGACACCCCCATAGTGTTGTTAGATGGATTTTATGATTTAAATAGTTAGAAGAGTTAAAAATACGACATATATATTACTAAATATACATAATTACAAAGCGGGATTCAAAAACGACGAATCCTGCCTAGGCCCCGTATAATATTGCCTAGACACTAGGCCCCGGTCAAACACCTAGGCTGCAAAATTGAGATCTACAGCATAGCCTACACCATAAGTTAACAGAGTTGTACATATATTTCACATGCTCCGTTGCTCATGAAACTTCCTCATTTCTCCTATCTTTCTAATTTCAAGCGTATTCAAATCACATACATAAAAAATCAAGGAAAACACAGTCATTCACAATTAATCAAGCTCAAGTAATCATTATGGCAGTTATTGATCAACCTCTGAGGTCCAAGTTTGTGTTTTGGTTTTGTTTTTCGTCTTTTTGGTTGATTATTATATCTATTGTGTAAATAATGTTTACAATAGCATGTTTATTGTTGTGTACAACATTTGGACGCTTATGTAGTTTTTTTTGTCTATTTTTGCTTTTGTTTTTCTTTGAGATATAAGCATCATCACATGCTTAACTTTGTTTATGGTTTTTTTTTGGTTTATCTGAGATATAATCATCATTATTTTTTTTTTTTTTTGAGTTTTTCGTTAATTTCCCAAGATAATATTATTCTTGTTTTGTTAATTTTCTGAGGTTTTTTGTTGGTTGTATGTGGTTGTACATCAGTTATGAGTTCTAATGGGTTTTTACCTATGGTCATTCAAACTAAAAACTGTTATGAGTTCTAATAGATTTTCACCCAGTTTAATTCAAACTCATGCAAGTTATAAATTTCTATTGTTCCATGCTTATTGAACTCACACCTACGAGCTACTGGTGTGTTTGTTTTTATTGTTGTTTGAGTGCATATGGATTTTTACCCATTGGGATATAATCACACAGTATTTATGAGTTCGGACGGGATTTTACCCATTACATGCTGCTTTGGTTTTTTACCAGTTAATATGGTTATTGATAATTGTTCTTATGTTTTGCAGTGGGATAGACAATTGCAAATCATTTGTGGTATTTGTATGCAGGGATTACGTGCTCTGCATCCTTTTAAATGTTTTGATTCTTTTATTCCAGTTACCAAGTTTGTTTGTGATCGTTGGCCTACACTTGACCCTTACGGGGGTATAATTGTTCTTCTCGTTTGGTAATCACTTGCATTGCAAGATGTCCAGGGTATGAATTTTCCTCCATTCTTTGTTTTTTTAGTCGTGATAGGGAATGCGACAATGATATCCTTGTATAAAATATCAATATGGTTCCCGATGAATCTCTTCTCATACTGCCAATTCACACACTGAGCCTATAAATGTACTTGAACATGTCCTTCAACTACATAGATAGTGTCCTTATAGACAAGTCAAACACCAGACTACGCAAGTTGATAATTCTATGAAGCAATGGGCGGACTCACTCTATTCAAAGGTGTGGTAAAGTATTTAAAAATGGCGCGAAGGAGTTCCGGTGTGCTCTTCCAAAGTATGCATGCAAAACCAATATAAAATTTTATCTTTTAAAAATCCCCAAAAGTTGGTGCCCACTGTAAAAAGCAAAGAAAAGCTCGATTGTCATTGTTATATGTATGCTTCAATAGATAAATGTAATGATAATATCTATGTCAAGACCTTAAAAAATGTCTATGATATACCTAGAGGGGGTGGGTAAAAAGGTTTAACACTTAAGTACTACTAACTAAAAATTATTTGCAAGATAATATTACTTTGAAAAATGATTTAGTGAATTTATCAAACACAAGATATGCAATAAAATCAACTATGATAGAATGAAGAATTTTCTCCTAAGACAACAAGCATATACCATAATTAGATATATAAAGAGTTAGGGTTAGAGATTACTCGAGCATATAGAGTGGTTTGAACTCCCTAAAGCCTAATACACTACCTAGGGTATTCCCTTGAAGATTTTCAATTTTTTTATACCACTAAGCTCTCCTAACTCTTATAGGTGAGTTATAAACCCTATATAATTAGACTTTTCCTGGTTATGTCAGAACATGTGCTTGATCAACCAAGCTAATCCTCCCTTGTGCAATTTATACACACAAGTCCACTAATGGAAGTAAATGTGTCTCTCTTCTAAATTTAAACCCCAAGGTTTGCTTCAAATCTAAATGAGAGTGTCTATGATGAAAGTAATAGTAGGATTACAAGAATTATTTTACTCTAGAAAGAGTTGGTAGAAAAATGATATTATCAAGCCTTCAATAAAGATATAAATTTATGTTCTTGAAGGCTTAAAATGTTGAGTTAATTATCTTGAAATTTAATGCTTAAGAGAGTAGTAGCTGATATGTTGAAAGTGTAATTAAAACTCTCACCATGGGTGGTTTTATATATATATATCAATGAATGAAGCCCTTGTGATTAAATATGGATCCTTCTTTTTGCAAAAATGGTATGACGTTTTTCATGGAAAATGGTATGCCGTTTTGCTAAATGTACTACTTTTCCCGGTACGCATTAAATGATCTAACGATTAAAATTCACGAATGACCATATTGGTTAATAAAGTTATGTCATTTGTCTGTTTGAAATGGTATGCCGTTTTGCAAGAAATTCGGTGAGAATGTAATCAAGTTGCTCAACTTGGGATGAGTTTATTTGGGTGTTTTACACTAAAAATGGTATGCTGTTTCTTCTTAGGAAAACATCCTACCGTTTTTCGATGGAGAATGAATGAACACGTAGGATATAATCAAAGCTATAAAAGGGTATTCTTCCTACACAAGAGTTGTTACATAAAATCCTTTAAAAAGATGATATAACAACTCAAGATTTATACACATAATATGCCAAGAGGTGTTAATTTATGTGCAAAAATGCTATAAAAAGATGTAAATAAATTGTCACACTAAAACATTAATTTGTTCATTTAGAAAATGGGTTTTTTCCAAGATTCTCCCCCCTTTTTGATAATGGTAAATTATGAAATAAAGAGACCGTGAAAGAAAAAGAAATGCAACAAATATGGAGACTTCAATAGGCATGACTCTTACATTATGCATGAAGCAAATATAAGATAACTATAAATTTGAAAGTGTTTTGCACATAATGGAGTTTTTAAACAGGCATGACCCCCGCTCACATAATGCATAGATTAAATTATACCTTTAATTACCATATCTGTGAGTGAAGTAAACTTTTTTCTCCCCCGTCTTCATAAAATATAGTTAGGCATGGATAAACACAACACAAGAAGAAATAAAAACCTATATCTTAAGTATGCCAATCTTTCCTCTAATGGCTTTGAAGAGGTCTTAATGGGAGTTTTTGTAAACATATCGGCTACTTCTTGACGGAATCTACAAATTCTAACGCAATTCACCTTTTTGAGTATGTTCTCTAATAAAGTGGTGCCTAATATCTATATGTTTGGTTCTAGAGTGTTGGATAGATTTATGGTTTGGTTGATGGCACACACCTAATAGAAATAAAATCATATTTAAGTCCAAAGTCCTCTAAGGTTAATTCATCCAAAGTATTTGGGCAACATGTTTTCTGGTGGCGACATACTTGGGGTTGGCGCTGGAAAGGGAAACACTATATCTCTTCCTACTAGACCGAGATACAAGAGAATGACATAAGAATCGACAACTACCACTAGTATTCTTTCTATTTAGTTTTCACCCAACATAGTTGGAATATGTGTAACTTATAAGTTCAAATGAGGTGAATTTTAGATTCCACGGTCCTAGATTTATTGTGCCTTTAAGATACCTAAAAATTCATTTGATGACACTAATATTAGACTATTAAGATAAGACTGAAATATAGCACTGAGACATATGTGAACATAATATTGGGTCTAGAAGCGGTAAGATAAGTAGACTACCAATCATACCTCTATACATCTTCTCATCAACATCTTTTTCATGCTCATCTTTGTCAAGCTTGGTGAATATAATCATTGGGGTTCCAATATCTTTAGCATTATCATGTCCAAATTTATTTATGATCTCCTTCCCATATTTGCTTGATTGACAAAAAATCCATTTTTTTAATGGTTTAATTTGAAGTCCAAGGAAGAAATTCAATCTTCCCATCATGCTCATCTCAAATTATTTGTCCATATGATGTCCCCTTATTTGTGACATATTAAATCTATATTTGAAATATCATTTTATGGTTATTTAGTTATTAATTTCGGGATTTCCCCATTTGTACATACTTTACACTTTCTTGTTTAGGTTTAGGTGTTTTGCTATTTTGTGAGCTTTTGCGTGTAATTTGTGTGTTATTTCTGTAGCACTTAGGTATATGGAAGCTAATACACCTTACACCTATGGAAAATGATTTTAAGTGGAAAAGTAAAGGCAACCCCTTAGTCAAAGTAAAAAAAGATAAGTTTGGAAAGTAAAGAAGCTGCCATAACTGCACATACATATACTAATTAATTTGCTGCAGAAAATAGGTCTAGAATTAGAAGTATCTTTTTATATGAGCAGATAGATATTTCAAAAGAGTTTATTTCCATATAAAGAACATTAAATTTCGATTAGTAAAAAATGAGATATGACCAAATCAATATCTGTAGAGGTTTATCCTTGTTGGGATTTGACTCACATCCATGAACCGATGCATTGGAAGACTAAATGGTGTCTTCGGAAACCAAGTGGTAGTCTTAGAAATTAAATAGTGTCTTGCGAAATCAAGTGGTAGTCTTAGAAATTAACTGGTGTCTTAAGAAACCAAGTGATAGTCTTAAAAATTAATGGTTTGTCTTGGAAACTTAAAAGGTTTGAAGTTTTCCAAGGTGACTAGATTAACTGGATAGTTTGGTTGTGAATGTCTATAAATAGGCATCATGGATTAATGTTTGAAGAGAGAAGAGAGAAAATGAAGAAGAAGAAGAAAAAGAAGAGGGACACGAAATATCCAAGAGCGAGAATCATATAGGTTAGTTAACTGTGAGTGTGTAACGATCCTATAGTGATTAGAGTCTTGTATTAGTGTGAGAGTTCTTTATTCTTTCTTTATGTTAGAGGGTTTCGGGTTTTTTCGTACAAAAACCAAGTTGTAATTGTGTGAGTGATTATAGTGAATTACTCCGTGGAGGTAGGCATCTTTGGCCGAACCACGTAAAATATTGTTGTTCTTGTCTTTTTATTTTCTTCTATGCACAATCCTCGAACGGGAAATCTGACCTTTTTTTCCAACAAAGTGGTATCAGAGCTGTGGTTGTGTTGCATAGAAGTCCTGAAAAGATAGATGGTGTCTGCACCGAAACTTGAAGGTTCGTTGTGTGTTGGATGGTGAAGGATGTACTTGTGGTCGAGCGTCAAGTGACTGCCCAAAACAAGTCAAGGAGCACAAGACGAAAGTTTCATTCTCCGATATTGTCGAGGTGTTTGGGGATGCTCGTCAAGGGAGGATTTGTTGGGATTTGACTCACATCCATGAACCGATTCATTGGAATACTAAATGATGGTGTCTTGGGAAACCAAGTGGTAGTCTTAGAAATTAAATAGTATCTTGGAAAATCAATCAGTAGTCTTAGAAATTAAACGGTGTCTTGAGAAACCAAGTGATAGTCTTAGAAATTAATGGTTTGTCGTGGAAACTTAAAAGGTTTGAAGTTTTTCAAGGTGACTAGATTAACTGGATAGTTTGGTTGTGAAGGCCTATAAATAGGCATCATGGATTAATGTTTGAAGAGAGAATAGAGAAAATGAAGAAGAAGAAAAATAAGAGAGACACGAAATATCCAAGAGCGAGAATTATATAGGTTAGTTAACTGTGAGTGTGTAACGATCCTATAGTGATTAGAGTCTTGTATAGTGTGAGAGTTATTTGTTCTTTCTTTATGTTAGAGGGTTTCGGGTTTTTTCATACAAAAACCAAGTTGTAATTGTGTGAGTGATTATAGTGAATTACTCCGTGGAGGTAGGCATCTTTGGTCGAACCACGTAAAATATTGTTGTTCTTGTCTTTTCATTTTCTTCTATGCACGATCCTCGAACGGGAAATCTGACCTTTTTTTCCCCAACAATCCTGTCCTACAAGTTAGGAATACGAATTTTGGTAAGATCAGGACTCCTTAACTTGAGGCTTACTCAAAAATTTGATCAAGTGCCTATATATATATCCATTCCTACCTTAGAGAAATCGTCCTTGGTCAGTACTTAATAATCACAAGATCAAGAGGAAGCTTACATCAAGAGAAGAAAAGACCAGAAGGAGTTGGACAACCAATCATACCTTTCCTACCCTTCTACTTCGTAATTTATTTTATTTCTTTCTCTAGTATGAACTAATTCTATTTAGAATGAGATTAGCATATGTGTATGACCCCTATACTTGTTTTATATCTATTTTAATTTTGGATGTCTCTTACATTTAATTGAAATTTGTGTTGCTATCTCTGTTTTTATGTGCTTTGACTTATTGTTTGTAGTTCTTGTGAAAGCCTACGTATATGATTACCTTAATAGTATTTAGATGTTCACCTGTAAGGGGTGTCTAATTATTGAAACATCACATAAATGTCTAGTGTGCGGTAGTGATTTGGAATGGCTTGCCTAACTAGATAGTCATTAGGGTTTGAGATTAACCACCTATCATTGCGCTGGGTCCCCTTACCCAAGTCCCCTGGTAATTGTTAGGCGCCACCAAAGTCCACCCGGAAGGGGTTTAGAAGGAATATAGAATCCTGGCTATTGCATATCACACAATTCTCCCTTACATAAATAGGTTATAACACAAGACTAGTGGTGATTACTTGCTAGATATCTGGCTAAACTATCATACTACTTAATTCTCTTTATTTATTTTCCTTTCTTTACTTATTTAGTTAATTGTTTAGAGTCTTAAAAACCCAAACAAATATTTCAGAGTATTTTTTTCAGCGCTTTATTCTTCTAACTTCTTTATTTGCACTTTATATTCACATAAGTTCTCCTAACTTTCGTAGTCTTTGCGGAACGAATTCTACTTATCATTAAAACTTGTGTACGATCTGTGATACTTGTAGTGAGTAACGTGTTTGGTTAGGGTGATAGTTTCATATTTATTTATCATTATTTTATTACACCCGACCAGCCACCACCATACTATTAATAAAAAACTTACGAAGAGATTTATTAGTAGCACCAAAAATTATATCGTTTACATATTTTTGAACAACATGAACACCATCACATTTTTTCTTAATAAAAAAATTTTAATATATTTTTTTATCTTTGCAAACCATCTCGGACACGAAAAGAACTCAATCTACCATACATGATCTAAAAATAGCTTTGTAAGAAAGAATTGGGTATATTTTGCCAAAAGGATGATTAATAAGATAAAGCAAAATAAAAATAAAACCAAGTAATGAAGCAAATAGAGAAGAAAGAACTTAACCATTTCCGAGAGAAAAGATGGTATAAGATGATCACATTTTGGCCGAAAAACATTATACAGTTTTGCACGAATCAGGTGCCCGTTTTTCAATCGAGAAGCCGATCGAACTATTTGAAAGGTTGTCGGTTCTTTATGTTCTTCACTAAAAATGTTATACCAATTTTTGGCATAAAATGGTTGCCCATTTTGGACTAGGATTCTAATTTCTCAAGGTTTCTAATTTTAAATTCAATGGCACTAACCTATTCTTCGTGTGATTTCTCGGATCAAAACACACACACGGATATATCAAGAAAAGTGTGTAAAACAATTTAATGTGAAAGATATATCAATAGGATCATGATGTTGATCTAAGAGATAACCAAGGATATTTTTAAAGTGTTTTGCTAAAAATGATGCATGATATGATGAGTAAATAACGATAGCATAAACACTTAATTAGAACCAAACAACCTACATATTCATCACATTAAAACATAGAAAGGGGTCTACATGCCAACATTCTCTTATCCCATTTCCTTCTAACGAAACTCATAAAACGAAAAATTGTTTCCTTTTTACAAGAAATAGCTAGAAGACCCAACTAGAATATCCTTAACCACCCAACTTTGGTTGAGTTATTATAGAACAATGGAGTTCTATAATAATAGAACTCCATTATTTCCAGGTTCGCATTTTATATAAAGAAATTAATGAGCACTCTCACCTCTTGGGATCGTAAAAGAATTCTTAATAATAGAGTACATATCAATAAAATTATGGAAATATTAAATGATATTTCTAACATACCGTATTTTAAAGATAAATATAATAGATAGTTCTATTACCCTAAGAAATTGGAGGATTTCTGGCTCAACGAAGAGACTTATTGGGATCACAGAGCCAAAACTATCTGGCTCAAGCTTGGGGAACGTAATTCTAAATACTTCCAAGCTGTAACCAAGGATAGAAGAAATCGTAATAATATCCCATGTCTAAATTAGCAGATCGAAAATGGTTGGATAACTTTGATTCAGAAAGATATTTTAGATCATATCTCAAATATCTTCCAAACAGTTGGTGACAAGGATTATTGACATATCCTTAGCCATGTGGAACCCAAGATTAATGATGAGATGAATGTTAATCTTATAAAACTTGTTAATTTGTAGGAATTTAAAAGAGTTGTATGGAAGTTAAATCCTGATAAAGCCCCAAGTCCGAATGACTTCGCAGGATTCTTTTTTCCAAAAAATTGGTACATGACTAAATTTGATATTATGAGGGTCGTTCAAGACCTTATGATGAATAATAGAGATTTAAGCTTTATAAATTTCTCGATCGTTACCTTGATCGAAAATATTGGTACCTCTGAGAATGTGGGTTGTTTAAGACCAATCAAATATGTCAAATTCGTTTGTAAGATCATAGCAGTAATCCTTTATACTAGGATAAAACCTACTATGAACCTTTGTGTTTATGTACCTAGGAACTCCCCCATGGCAATCTATATTTTTTACATGTAGGACAGTCCGTTCTTTCACATAGCGAATGAGAATAATTTTCAAATCTACATTAATATTATCCATATAATATAAAAAGCCCTCCGACAAGTTGTTAACCTAAACAAGAGCAGAGTATTATTTAGTAAAAACACCCCTCAAACAATATGTAAATATCTCTTTTGGAAATACTCAATATGCGTAACTTGGCTGATTGCACACTAATGACGCGAAGAAGATGGTGGTGTTGCACGAAAGAGGCGATGGCGAATGCTGCCAGAGAAGATCGCAGCGTATGATTGTTGCCCGGATAAAACTAAGCTAAAGCTGGGTGCCGAGAAAGATGGCCCCACAGTTGCGTTTCCAATTAAGCTGGGCCCGGTGGTTGTTTTTCAAGAGAGACACCACGGTAGTGGTTTATTTTGAGAGAGAAATGGACGAAAAATATGGTTAGAATATTTATTTTTCTTTAAAGGGTATTTTAGTATTTTCATATTATTATATAACAAACCACTCTTTACTTATTCTTTTAAAAAAATCTAGACGGTTCAACTAAAAAATAAGATTTTGCCCGTTATATACAACTCCTTTTTTTTTTTAAATTCAAGAATATACTCTACTACTACTTACTATATAAATAATATCATACATACAAGTCCTACTCAAACGATCGTACGTTCAAGAAATAATTCACAAGAAACAAATCTTCAAGTATCATCTTTATTCGTTCTAAATTCAAGAATCTTGCATCTAATTACAGGTACGACGTTACTTAATTCTGATCTTTTCTTTTACAGTCAATATACTTCCAATCTTCTTGAGTTAGTTTCATAATTGTAGTCTGAAATAGAGTATCTTTAACCTTGCAATTTATTGTTGTTTAACATGCATTTGAAATCATTCACAAGAAACAAATTTTCAAGTATCTGTCTTTTTTTGTTCTAAATTCAAGAATCTTAAACCTTCTTTGTTTCTGGTACGACGTTACTTAATTCTGATCTTTTGTTTTACAGTCAATATACTTCCAATCTTCTTGAGTTAAATTCATAATTGTAGTCTGAAATAGCATTTTTAACCTTGCAATTTATTGTTGTTTAACATGCATTTGAAATCATTCACAAGAAACAAATTTTCAAGTATCGTCTTTTTTTTTGTTCTAAATTCAAGAATTAAACCTTCTTTGTTTCTGGTACGACGTTACTTAATTCTGATCTTTTGTTTTACAGTCAATATACTTCCAATCTTCTTGAGTTAGTTTCATAATTGTAGTCTGAAATAGCATTTTTAACCTTGCAATTTATTGTTGTTTAACCTGGATTTAACTGAAGAGTTTAGGTTTATACTTCTTAATCTTTTTACATTTGATTCAGATTTCCCTATCTTTTCTTTCTCTAATCTTTTAATTAATATTATTTTCTTCTTGTTATCTAGATTTCATGGCAGAAATAATAGATCGCTTAACAATTCTGCCTGAAGATTTAAAGGCGAAGATACTTTCATTTGTGGACATAAAGAGCGCCGTTAAAACAAGTGTTTTATCCCGTCAGTGGAAATCCACCTGGACCAATAGCACAGACATACTTTTTGATCAGACGGTAGATTCAACTTTCTCCCATTTAAATCGTTTTCTTGAATTTGTAATAGACAGATTGAAAGCTGTTGCACAACGTTTAGTCGAGCTAAGAAAAGTGAAAGTGAATTTTACGTTTGAGTGGAGTCCTGAAGTTCAGGAGTATATTAATGAATTTTTTAAGTTGATTAGAGTGTTGAAGGTGAAAAGCTTAGACTTCAACATGGGAAGATTTTGTGAATATCCTCAAGCTTTGTTTGACAACAGTATATTAATGGAATTGGTTTTGTTTGGTGGAAGCATTCTCTCTAGTCGGGTTATTGGATGGAATAGATTGACAACATTAACCCTAAATAGTATCAGCTTCAACGCGAATGTTGGCTCTCTTATAACTGAGGGTTGCCCCTCATTAAAAACTTTCTATCTGATAAAATGCAAAACTTACTACACCCATTATACATTTGAGATCAAGTCAAATAGCATTGAAGATATTTATATTCATCAGTGGGACTTAGGCAGAATTTTTTCCAGGGTGGAGATTACACTTCCGAATTTAAAGACATTGAGTTGTTCAGGTGGTACTTCAGTTCTTAGAGTCATGGGTATTCTACCCCAAATTTCGAAGGTGGTGCTGACATTTAGTAGTCAATTTGGTCAACAAGATTGTATTCCACCAAATATATCTGCTGACTTCAAGCATCTTATGGAAGGGGTAATCAATGTACAACATTTGACTTTGGAAGTAAGTTATTTTAATCATGCATACAAGTGTTAATTAAGTCTATAGAATCGTTTGCTTATTTCATTCTTATGTTATTCTACAGGGGTTTCTTCTCTTTCGGACAGAAGGAGCGTTTCCAGAATCATTTCCTAATTTGAGGACATTGAATATAATGACAACTTTAAACAAAGCTGAAATGGTAGGAATTGTAACATTGCTAAAATGTTGTCCACGTCTTGAAAAGCTTCTCGTCCAAAAGAAAATGTGTAAAAAATGGACAACGGCTTGGAGCACACATGTGATGGGCAATACATTGGAAACGTTGGTAACATCTCCAGCTTCTCTTCCTTTACTCACCCATGTGAAGTTTATGGGTTGTGGAAATGACACAAATTTAGACGAGGATGCGCATTTCCTAGCGCAGTTTATACGGGATAGTAGAAGCGTGGGTAATCACCAGTCTGTCCAGGCAGGAGCAGCAGATATTGTGATCTTTAGAGATTAAGTCCTATGCTATAAAAATCCATATAATTGTTAGTAACTGCATATTAATATTCATTTATTGTTCATCAATTGTTTCAAAGTGGCTGAACACTTAAGCACCACGTGTGTTTCAAACTTTAACGTGTCATCTTTTCTTTCTTTTTTATGTTTAAAGGATAATACATATTGCAGTCCACGTTCTTTTACTTTTCCATTTTTTCCCATAATTACTCAATTCCAAATTTTTCGTATTTATTTATCCTATATTATTTTGAGTTAATGCCATCCAATAACAGATCTCTCATATATTAATTTTATATCTACTAATTAAAATAATCATCTCACTTATCTTATAACGTGTATGTTAATCTATTTAACCTCAACAAGAAATCTTTAAGATTTACAATCTAAAGGATGTACTTTAACTAATGTGGTCAAGAAATTACTTACCAAAAATATTCCTATTACAAAGATAGAAATATATGCTTATATATTTTTTAATTTTTTTTACAACTTTAAGCCCAATCTACTCAAACCTCTTTCTCCATCTTTCATCGAACACTAAACCTAGAACAAGTCGTCTACCATTCGAATCCTCCCACTAACCAATCAAGAAACACCTTTAACCCAATCCCAATTGCATTCCACAAAATAAACAACCACACACAACACTTCAAATGTCCACACATTACACCGTCCAACTCCCAAGCTATGGCCAATATTCGATTTTCTGCATTATCAAGGTACACATATTCTTATATCACAGTCTGTATTTAACATTTACTTTAATATTTCACAAGATATCATAATAAAAAAATCTCTTTTTACCAAACACCACTCCATTTCGAGCAATCCACACTTGATAAATAAAACTATGAAAACTCAAAACAAATATCATACTCTTATGAGTTTTACCTCGACTCTATCTATAATCCAGCTAAGAAGTTACTTCCATCTACTACTTGACCTCCTACCTTAACAGCACTCAGTCCAAACACATTTTAAAGCAGCTAACTGCATATACACGTGATCTTTAGAAGTAAAATAGAAAACAAAACTATGATATATGAAGTTTTTTTTAAAGTTAAATTCTAAAGTTTTGAAGAAGAAAAAGAAATTTTGAAGTGAATTAGAAAAAGAAACTATAATATATGTATTATGTAATTAAAAGAAAAAGAAAAAACCAATGTGGCTAGGAAATATTATAGCCACATCTGGCGAGAAATATGAACGTAATAGGGAATTCCAATTTGTATTCCTAATTGTGTGGAACCTGTTGGAGATGGGAAATGGAGTATTTTACTCCCAATTATAACAAAAAGCTATTGTGTTGTGGCTATTGGACTTAGCCTTACACTCTAGCTCATTCTCACATAGTCTACGCATACCATTTATATCCATACCCCACCTTTATAGCCTGCCCTTTGTAGCCATTTTATTAAGACAAACCAACCAACTGCGAAAAAATTGTTTGGGTATAGCTATCTTACGTCATACTAAATCAACCCGTCCAAGTATAAGATATCTCTTTTTAAGCTCCAGCTTGACAAGTTTGTTGAGAAACCAACTTTACCCCCAGTTATCCATTATATCCTATCAGAAAAATCTTGCAACTTAAACACCCACCAATTCATATCTTATACAATTTAATTTTATTGAAAACCTCCCTACACCATTTACATAGTAAGAAGCTACAAGCTTATTGGAGTTAAACTCATATATTTTATTAGAGCATAACTTAGAGCGTACTGTTTAAAGCAAGCTCCTTTATCCATTTATCATCAGCAAAAAAGTTGGCTTTCCATCATAGACCTAATGTGATATGAACTTGAAAGCAAGGTTCCAAATCTCAACATTCTTCTCCAAGGACAAGGTAATATACTCTCAAATTTAATATTCTAGACATCTATTTTTAATCCAATTCACTTGCACCCACCCTTCCCAAATATTATCCTTATGTTCATGGAATCTCGAAAAAGATTTAAGCACTTTCGCTTGAATGATAACTATAAACACCCAACCCCCCTTCTTCTCGATTCCTACACAACTTTGACCATGCTACATATGTACCATAGTGAGACTTAGTATTTCCTTTCCATAGAAACCTTGCTAGCATACTTCCAATTTTACTCACAACTCTCTTAGGTAAAAACATATTAGGAAATGAAAAATTTGCTTTACTATGTATCACATGTTTAATAAGTTGCAATCTACCTGCATAAGTGAGATACATGTCCATCCAACCTTTCATTAAACTAAAAATATTCTTACTCAGTATATCATAGTCGCCTGTAGGGGTGTGCACGGGTCAAACCCCACGAATTTTGGCAAGTTTCAATCCAGGTCCGTCTAGTAGTGAGCCTATATTTTTAAGGCCCGATCTAACGGGGTTTTGGTGGGTTTTAAGTGGTGGGCTTTTGACGGGGTCTCGATGGGTTCTTGGTGGGTTCGAGCCCTTGGCGGACCTTTATTCAAATACTTTTTTTATATCTACAAGTTTGTTATTAATTAAATTTAGGTTTGTATTAAATGAAAATTTATACTATATTATTATTTTCTAATTTTTTTTCTTGTCAAATCATGACACAAAACACATATATTTTAAATATATTTATATATATTATTAGTGTTTAGAAGATAGTAAAGAATAAACATTCATATTCATCGTAAATAAATTTATAATACCTTTATTTTTTATTATACAATCGAAAAGACAATCACGTTGAAATAATATGATTATCATGTTAAAGTCATATTAGTTAACATTTGGTATTAATATCTATATTATATTTCAGAGTTTTTTCAACAGTCCAGATTTACCGCATAAGTGGTGGCTAGGATTAAATCTGGCTAAACATAAGTGGTGGCCAGGAAACGGTATGTGCACTTGTAGTGAGTTTCTCATAATCGTTGAGGTGTGTGTTCTTTTATATATTTATTTACTCATTATTTTATCACACCTTTGCCGCCACCATAACTATAATATTGTAGTCACAAAATTAAAATGTTGTAGTTTTGTAATTAATTTATTATAATGTTGTAGTTGATTTAACTGCAATATTGTAGTTGCTGCAACTAGAGTAGTGTACTTACAGAGATACATAACTACAATATTGTAACTACAATTGTAGTAACAGCAACTACAATATTATAGTTGCAACATGTACAATATTAAAATTGTTGCAACTGCAATATCTTAGTTTTAGTTTGGTGTAGTTGTGGTATTGTTTTTCGACGTAGATGGAAACAATTAAACAAATTAGAAAAATTTGAAACAAGTTACTTTAGATACTTATACAAAAATTATAAAAAATAAACTCGCTGAAATTTTATTTAAAACAATAATTAAATTACGAAATTGATTGATGTTAATTTGGTTAACAGTAGTAGTAGAAATCATTAATGTATATTTATAATAAATTGATTATAATAAACTATAATAAAATTCAATAATAACCTAAATTTTAAAAAAAAAGATAATAAATTAGTTTTATGGGGGTTTTGCTCAAAACTATCTAATAAACGTACATAATTATAGAAAAATTCTTTTAACAATCTATTTTATAAAAAATCTTCTCACAAAACTAAATATTTGTAGAAAACATCACATCTATCACTATATTTCTAAACCACTTTTATATAAATATTATATATTATTTTAATATTAAATAAAATAATAGACCAACACCTCATTCGGCCACCATCACCTCCGACCACTACCACAACCACCATAACCACCAACCTTTTTTTTTAAAATTCTGGGCCACCACCACATACCACCGCTGCAACCACCACCACCATCTCCAGTAAAAAAAATTAAAATTTTGGCCACCGCCCGACCAATTTTTTTAAAATTTTTAAATTTTTTCCACCACCGCATTCACCATAACCACCTTCAGCACGTATTTTACTGTCTTTCTAAAAAAAATTAAGTTTTTTACTACCGCCACGTCCACATCTTCCGGCCATTTTTTTAAAATTCTGCCGCAACCATGTACTTCATAATTTTTTCCGACAGACTATTTTTTCCCAGATATAAAATTCATTGTTCTGAACAATGAAATCTTTGTTCCAAAATATCAAAATTATTCCACACATGAATTTCATTCTTCGGAATAAGAAATTAATTTTTCAGGAAAAAAAAATCTTTGTCAAAAACAACAAATTCACTGTTTCGAACAAACAAAGTTATTGTTTAGAACAATGAATTATTTGTTTAGAAAATGAATTTTATTTTTTGATAGGAAAAAAGTGGATACGTTGTTGACGGCGGCAAGATTGACCAGTAATGATGCATGTAAAAAAAATTGGTCGGAGGTGGAAGTGGCGGTATAAAAGAATTTCAAACAAAAAAAAAATTGGTCGGTGGTCGTGCTAGAATTTTTATAAATAAAAAAATTTTAAAATATTGGTTGAAGGTGGTGGTGGTGGAGGCGGTTGTAAAAAAAAATTTAAAAAAAAACTGACCAATTGTGGTGCTAGTGGTGGTGGTGGTGGTGGTGGTGGGGTAGTGGTAGGGGTTATTGTGGTGGGATGGTGGTCGTGGCGGTGGTCGTGGCGGTGGTCGTGGTATTGTGATGGTGGAAGGTTGTAATAAGATGGTTAAATTTAAATAATAAAGTAATTGAAAAAATTATATAAGAATTTTTTGTCATTTCTATAAAAAATCTTAATAAGGATCTTTATAACATACAATTCTTTTCAATTAAAGAGTGGCAATTTCATGGAGGTATTTCCCGGAAGGTGCAGAACCACGTGGAACGGTTGGTTGGTGCCTTGCAGGGGCTTTAAGCTGAATATCGATGGTAGCTTTAATGAACGGATAGGTAAGGGTGGTGCAAGGAGATTAATAAAGGATACAGAGGGACCATGGGTTAGAGGATTTCATAAAAGCTTGACTTGCTCATTGGTGCTAGTACCCGAGTTGATTGCATTGTATGAGGGTCTTCGATTGGTTGTTGGTGTGGGCATTAATGAAATAGAAGAGGAGATAGATTCGGAGGACGCGTTAAGTGATGTGTTACATGGGGTAGGGCCGAGTAGCCTGGTCCTGGAATGGGTACTCAGTATTCGAAAATTTCTTGGAATGATAATTCGAGTTAAGGTAAGGCGTTTTTTCGCAAAACCAATGAAAGTGAACACCATTTAGCGAGAATGGGGGCGAGACTTGAGCTTCCTTTCACGGTGTTAGAAGACCCACCCGATTCTGCCTGGAAAGTTCTCAACAAAGATAGATTCGAGTTTAAGACCCCGAAGAGAATATACACGACTAACTTAAGTGACCTAATATCATTGTAATAGTGTATTGAAATGTGGTGGTAGGACCTCCGCTGTGTTAAAAAAATACAATTTTTTTTTATAGGTTGTTTTTAATTATGGACTCTATTTTATAGCAAAAATTAAAATCATGTAATTTTAAAAGGAAGGTTTCCTCATTGATAATTAAAGTTTACGTCTATTATTAATTTATTATCCTAATAAATTAATCTTTTACCATAATAATAATAATAATAAATCATTGTATTTGTAGCAAACCTTGAAAAGTAAGGATATTCAAACTCGCACATTCAGCCCCATGGCTACTACCTGCCCCCAAGTACCCATAATTACTGCCATCACACCGCACAGAAATTATTCCACCAACAACACGGCTTGATATTCTTCTAAAACACAAAATATCAAGGTAAAAAATCTTTGTTTTTGGCAATTAAAAACCTGGAAAAAAAATTGATTTTTTGATATTTTAAAGTCTGAAATTTAACCTTCAAACTATTTTCTTCACTTTCATATTTTATTTGTGTAGTTTTTGTGTTAATAGAAAACAATTAAGTTTTGTCGTAAAACCTTTGATGTTGCATGATTGGTTGGATTGCAATTCGTTCTTATATGGTAAAATTTAATTGTACACATTAAATTAATATTTGTAACAATGGTTAAATATGGTCTTATTATCTTATTATCTGCATGTTGCGCTCACTTTCCTTTTTCATTTAAATTGAACATGTAATTTTGTTAAATTTTTGTGGATTGTGGTGCAGGTTTGGAGAATAAGTAGATATTATAGAGTTGGGGACAAGTAACAGATAGTTGATGGATATGGAGAAAAGGTTAAAGATTGCATCAACTATCGCCTGATTATGTATTGCTTAAAATCCTTTCTTTGTTAAACATGAGAGAAGTAGTGAGGAGATGGGAATATATTTGGACTTCAGTTCCAACCCTTACGTTTGAATATATTCCCAAAGAACTCAGCCCTGAATTTACCGATGTATTGTCTATTGAACTCAAGGAGAATTTGGTAAGGAGATGATACGACCGTTTGTTAGTTGGGTCAATAAAACGCTTTTCCAATGCAAAATCACGTCCATAAGAAAATTTCATGTCTAAGTTCTTCTATTATACAAGCTATTTTGCAAGTGATGTTGATGTTTGGGCTAAGTTTGTTCACAAAATTTCATAACCAACATTATTTTTCGTCAACCACAACCTTCGTCTATAATCACTACCGACTAGTTCCGTCATCACCAATCACCACCAACTAATTCCATCACAAGCGCGCCCGTAAATTTTTAAAAAAAAAGTCATAACTAATTTTAAAAAAAAATCGTAAAAATAAAAAATTTGCTTTTTTGAACGAGACAAATTAATATTTACGTCCATGATTTTTTTTTTTTTTTTGATATTTTAACTTTCGATATTCAATTTTATGTGTTGCTACAATACAAAAAATATATTTATGCAACCAAATCATAGAATCAATCTAAAATATTCCTCTTTTTAAGAAAATCATGTTTTCTCTTTATTAATTGCATATACTCTATTTTTACCTTTTTTTTTTTTTTACTATCTTGGTGTATTATCTTTTTGTCCAACCTTTTTTTATTATTTTGTGTTTTGACTAATACACAAAATAGTTATTTGGTATTACAGTAACACACAAAATCATGTATTCCCTTTGAGTCATGCCCTTTTCAGTCTGTGATTTTGTTTATCACATGAACACACAAATAGATCGGTTTGACTGAGAAAAAAATGAATTTGTGTATTACTGTAATGCACAAATGACTGCTTTGTGTATTACAACAACACACAAAAAAACAAAAAAGGGTTGGACAAAAAGTTAATACATCAAGATAGTTAAAAACGAGTAAAGATAGTGTGTATGTGTCTGATTTTATAATTTTGTGTGTTACAGGAATACATAAATATATTTTTGTGTATTGTAGGAACACATAAAACTCATTATCGAAATTTAAATAAAATAAAATTCGTTGATGTAAATATGAACTTGCCCAGTAAAAAAACAACTTTTTAATTTTTCTGATTTTTTTTGGATTTAATTATGATTTTTTATTAAAAAAATTCACGTACGCGCGCGCGTTGTGGAATTTGGAAAAAAAAATTTGTGCGTTATATAGCAACACATAAAACGTATTATCGAAATAAACAAATAAAAAACTCAAAAATAAATAAATAAATTCAAAAAAATCAAAAAATTTATAGATGTAAATATTAATTTGTCTCGTCCAAAAATTTAATTTTTTTATTTTTACGATTTTTGTAGAATCAGTTATGAATTTTTTTTCAAAGGACGCGCACGTGTGATGGAATTAGTTGGTGGTGATTGGTGGTGACGGAACTAGTCGGTGGTGGTTATAGGCGAAAGTGGTGGTCGGTAGAGAATAATAGTGGTGATAATGGTAGGTGGGGGTGGTGGGTGGGGGTGGGTGGGGTAGATGGTGGTGGGGGTGAGGGGCGGTGGTGAAGAAGATAAATAAATTAATATTATATAATAAATTGTGAAGATAATAAGAATTAGATAATATATATATATAATTAAAGTAATAAATAAAACGCTTATGGGTATTTTTGTAATTTTCCAACTTTTTGTTATTAATTGGGAATTAACTTAAAGTTGTAATTAATTATGAATAATTTCACTCCCCGTGTAATTAATTGGGCGTTGCTTCTAATATTTTATATATTTTGAAGATTTTATTTGTATTCGTCTTATTTAGAAAAAATTCAATATATGTATAGCGTTATAGTTTGGTTATAATTTGAAATCCGAAAAACCATTTAAAAAACCGAATCCGAATTATTCGGTTTTGAAAAGTAAATGCAATGGTTAAATCTGGAGATAATTACACCTAGGGTCTTGACCACACCCCCCTCTTCAAGATGGGGACCCGGCCTAGAGCCTCTTCTTACTAAAGACCTCAGCAACTTTTTAACGCATGAACCCCAAAACCCCAATTACTAGACTACCCCTCTTTTGTTTTCTTTCCCCCTATATATACCAAATATTACATTTATTATCTCATTATTCTCTCAACTCGCCTCCTCACCTATTTTTCTCTCCTCCCCCATCTCCCAAACCGCCACCACCACCTCCATAACACACCGCCGCCATCAACCACCACCGCCAGATGAAGCACCAAAATAACCCCATCCTCGCCGGAAATCTGCTCCACTATCCTCACCGGAAACCTGCTCCACAATCCTCTCTCGTTTTCCTGCTTCTTCGAACGGGATCGGAGCTTCCAGATCCGCCTCACCGGAGCTCAAAACAATACATGGAGGCTGCGTGGTGGTTCGTGAGCTCGCGAAGAAGATGAGAAGCCATGGCTGCAGATTTGAACTCGCGAAGAAGGAGGCTCCGGCAGTGTTCTTCTTCAGCGCTGCAGATTTGAACTAAAACCACCTTTCGTTGCTACTGTTCCGGCGAAGACATGTGCTTGTTGGAGAGCTGGACAGCGTTGGTGTTGCTCGGTGAACCTGCGGTGGTGGTGCTCGTCGATGAGGACGAGAAGCTGCGGTCTCGGAGCGAGGTGAACCAGCGAGCTTCCATTTCTGTAGAAGATTGGAGCTCCGGTGGTGGTGCTCCAGCAGTTTCACGGACGAGAAGAAGGGAGCTCCGGTATAATGTTCTCCAGCTGTGGTGGTGCTCGTCGACGAGGATGAGAAGAAGGCTTTTTTTTTTCATTTCAGATCTAGATCTGGTTTGACCAGATCTGGTCAAACAAAATATTAATTATTTTTTTATTTTTTAATTGTATATCCTTTTGTAATTGTTTAAAAATGTGTAATAAATGTGAATAAAAGTTTTTTTTGACTATTTATGCCTTGTTTTTCAATAATGCTCAACAAATTAATAAAATACTCATCAATTTGTTGAGTACTCCGAGATTTTCTTAGAGTACTCCGAGAATTTCTTAAAGTACTCCGACATTTTTCTTAGAGTACTCTGAGTTTTTCTTAGAGTACTCCGAAATTTAGAGAGTACTCCACAAATTAATAGACTACTCAGCAAATATATAGAGTAATCTATATTTTTTCCAATACTCTATGTTTTTTCCGGTGACCGGTGACTGTTGGTCGGTGGTCGGTGGTCGGTGGTCGGTGGTCGGTGGTCGGTGATCGGATGTCAGTGGTAGGTGGTGGGAGGGTTGAAGGTAGAGGAGAGAGAAAGAGTGACATCACACCTGTTTGTCTTTTAGTGATAGTAAGGGTAGGAAAGACTATTGTCAAAATTGAGGTCTCTAAGAAGAATGACATTTTAGAAACTACTATATAGAGAAGAAAGTTAGTCTCCAAGACCCTATATATAATTCACCCTTAAATCTGTTAGGATTGAGTTTTTGATAAATTAAATGATTATGGACATGGTTTTAGATTTTTTTACAATAATCTGATCTGTTGCCATCCCTACCTACATTCCACCAAGTTGAAAAATGAAATTCATCCCACCACTGATAGGATTTTCCCTTGTTGCCGTATAATTTCCTCTCTCCACCTCCACATTTTTCACCCGTTAGTGTAGTGCATTTTCCACCAGTAGCGGTGGCGCAATCTCCTAAGTATGGCTGCTTGCCTGATTGGATATTCGCCTACTTTGCGGTATTTTTGCCGGTTTGTCGATTGCGTTGTATTTGGATGGTTGGTCGGTCTTGCAACTCCTTGATCCTTACTGGATGATCGAATAGAGGTTTGGAAATTGTCCGATAACAAATGTGGTAGAACGTTTTTATGCTTGGCGTGTGTTTGGGTTGCTTTCCATGTTTTTCTAGTAGTTTTAGTTTGTATCGTTGTTTTTCAGTGATTGGTTAGACAATCCGTTATTAAGTAATTTTTTTAATTTTTATCAATTTGAACCAAAGAAAAAGAAAAAAGATTGATAGCATTTGCTTGAGTGGCTTCTTGTGAATAAATATAAAATATGATCCATACTAGGAGTCTAGGAGTGCTAACTTGATAATTTATTGAATTCGAGGCACCTATATATAGTAATTTGATGATACTACCTCCGTCCCAAAATTAATGTCCACATTACTAAAAATAGTGTCCCACAATTATTGTCCACTTATAATACCAAGACACTTTTCTCCAACTTTTTCCACTATTACCCTTATTAAAAAAATAAAATTTACATTTCCAATGCATATTTAAAATATCAAGACACTTTATGAAGGGTAAATTTGTAAATGGTGTATGTAATGATTAGGTTTCTTAATTTGTGTGAAAAGCAAAGTGGACATTATTTTTGGGACGGAGGGAGTATGAGCACAACGTGGGTGTTGTTGACACTTTCGACAAAACCCTTATCGGCTAATCCTACACATTCGTCATCATTTTGAACAAAAATTAACATTTCTTTTTTGTCAACTGCGAACAAAAATTAACATGAGTTCCAGTCGATCATTTGCCTGAATAAGCAGTTTTGATTTTTGCCTTAAATAAGATTTCTTTTTTTGCGCATTAAATAAGCCGTTAGAGAACATTGAGAAATAGCATGACTCGATACAGCTGTCTACCTTTAACATAGACTACTACTTCGATTGAAACAATATGTTGTTTTTACGAATAATGATGCACTGTTTTGGATGGAACGAATAATAATGCATTGTGGTTATCATATGTATTAAAAAAATATATAAATTATATAAAAATAGTAAAAGAAAAGTAAAAAAACACTGGTTCCTTTATGGTTTTGTTAATGCATATCAAAGTCAATTTAGACTCGAAATTATTTTAACTCTAATAAAATTCGATTACAAGATATCTCAATCTCTAAGGAGTAGTCTAACCACTAGATCAACTATCGATCTTTCTTTTATATTTTTAAACTAATAAAGGAAAATAAAAAAATTAATAATTTTAACATTTTTTATTTTTTAATAAGATATGTTAAATTATACCGTTCATTAGGCAAACATGATACTAGGATAATATATTCATTGTTATCCGCGGATAAAACAATATCTACCAAATAATTAATAATTATAAAATTAAACTTGGCATGATTGACTTAAAATGCCCACTTAACAAATGAATTATCTAACAAGATTTTTACCAATTTTACACATATAATCTATTAAAAAAATGAAATTATGACCTACGAGATCTTGAAAACACCCTCTATTTTAATTTTCAACCATATTTTCTTTCTTTTCTTACTAAATACCTCAAATATGTACATTTGTCGCTGGCTTTTCTGGTCCGTGTGTTATGAGTTCTCCGGCTTTTTTTAAAATTTTAGCGATGCATTTTGGTTTGAAATGGGCAGTAAATCGGGGTGTCACTGAATTGTATGTCGAAACTAACTCAAGAGAACTTCACGCGCTAGTGAAGGGCGGTGGTAGTTCTACGAGTTGGAATTGTCATATTGGACGCGATTGTAGAGAGATCTTAAGGTCTCATCCCGGATTTGAGATACAGAATGAACGGAGAGCCTCACATATTGGTGAACCCTCCAGATTATTTATGGCAATATTTCACTAGTGATAGGAATGGTTGTATGGTTCCTAAACTATTTAAGACCCTCTATGAGGGTTAGTTGAGTTTAGTTAGTCAACAACGGCTTTTTAGTCTCAGATGTATGCAAAAGAAAAATACCTCAAATATAAGATCTTACACTAAAATCTATAAATCCAATTATATTTTTACCCTCTTTTGTTTTTTATTTTCCTATATATAATACTTTATTTCAGATTTGTTTAAAAACCTAATACTCTCACAATACATTCTCTCACGTCAAACCCACTCTCTCATATGTTTCTCTCTCCTCTCGCTCTCCTATTCCACCATGACTCCACCTCCACCATCCCACCTTGCTTCCATCTCCTCTCTCTCCGGCAGCAACAATGGTGGTGACCTCCTCCTTCGCTCGTCTTCAATAATCGAATCCAGAAACAAGCCATGGTGGTGAGCTCGAACAAGGCGACCTCGATCCTGAAAACCAGGCGAGTGGCGGTCTGTGGTGACGAAGCTCCATCGGTCCAGCACAACATCAGCAAGGTCTGTCGTTCGAGATCTGGTTCGAGGACCTGGTTCGTGGTGATTTCATGGTTCTTCTTCTTCGTTCGTGGAGCTCGAACGGCAGCCACAACTCCTTCTTCTTCTGAACAGCGAGCCTCTTTAACAGATATCCAGGGACGATCTCGAAGCTCAACTGCACTCCAGCTTCGCAATTAAAAAGAAGCTCGAACTAACTGGATCCCGAACGGACTGGATGTCGGCGGAGCTGCTTTTTCTCGCCTTCATGGCCGGAGATCTCGAACGGCATCAACAAGCTGGAGATCAGTCAAAGAGCTTGGAGCTATGGCCTTGGCTTCATCATCGTCTTGGTGGGTTGCTTCGTCAGTGCGGCGATGCGGCTTCATCTCCGACAGTGCAGTGAGCTTCTTCTCCACTGGAAAGATCAGGCGAGTCATCTGATGTCTCCCTTTTTGTTCTAAATATAATCCCCTAAGAGACATCATTTTAGGTAGAAATTGAACTTTTGTACTTATTTCGTCATATTACAATCTCTCCCCTTGGAATTAGACTATTTGCATTTTTAGAGCTTTTGTGCGTTAATTTGGTTGTTTTTAGTATAAATATTTAGGTACATGGATTCTAAGGAGCACCAAGATAAGGAGGAGAAGTGAGAATTAAAGTCTTCGATCGAGCGGAGGAGTCAAAGGCAAGAAAAGAATCCCTAAGAGTTGACTAAAAGAGCTAAAAATCTATAAGTCTGTTACTAATTTCTGATTTCAGCCCACTTAACCACTGATTTAGCCTTTGGATCGTGAAATAAAGAAGTTGCATTTTTGAGTTAGGAAGATTTTGCAACTGGAATGAGGCAATTTGGAATTGATACGCAAAAGTTACAGCCATTTTACCAACAATTGTACAACAGTTACTGGAATTACCAATTGGACTTGGGCTTTTAGTTACTTAATTAAGCCCAATATTAGACCTAATCCGTTTTCACCATCTATATAAGCCCTTTTAGACCTCATTATTCAGTACCTCTCATTTATTCTTCAAATTAAATCATCCTTAGAGAGAGCATCAAGAGGTAGGAGCAAGAGCAAAAGGGGAGAATCCATTCTTCTCCAACAACAGTTCTTTTCATTCCTCTAAATTAGGTTCTTCTTTATTTTATTTTTGTTTTAGGATTTATGTATACTATTAATTTCTTTATTGTTTCTATTTAAATTATGAGATAAACTTCAATTACTTGAGACTTGTATTTTGGGGATGAACCCTAATTTTATTTTATTAGTGTATTTCAATTTGGGATTAGTTTCTAGTTTAATTTGAAATGGGTATTTTATATTGCTTATTATTTTGTATTAATTTTACTATCAATGAATTAGCTAATCGGAGATAGGTCATAGTAATTAGGCTATTCACTAGTGGTGGTGATCACCTTGACGGGGGGTTTAATTACTGAACTAGATAATAAACGCGTGGTGTTCGTCAATGATCCTGGCAGGCTTGACTAATCGTGTAACCAATTGGGTAAAGCTCTTAACCATCTGAACGTAACTTATAATCACCCTGACGGGGTTTGTAATACTGTAGGATAGTTCCTAAGTCTACCCTAACGGGAGTTTGGAAATAGTAGGGTCCAAACTAATATAGAAGTACCAGTTCTACCCTTAACGAAAGCATTAATTATGTGGATTTAGGTGATTCCCTAGTGAGACTCAAGTATATCTCTCATATCTGGGTTCAATTAATTTATTTTATTGCATCTTGTCTTTAATTTTTTTTTTAAAACAAATATTCTATTTATTTCTTTTTGCAATTAATTCTACTTATCATTTAAACACATTTATCTTACCTCGCAGTCCCTGTGGAGACAATAATCCTGAAGTTACTTATCTATTACTTGGAATGAACAGTACACTTGCGATATGTGGATCCTTTATTTATTACTTAATTTTATAACACCCCAGGACCCACCATCATTTTCACGGCGATGGTGGTGGTTAACAGCAGCTTCGTCACTTTTCAAAGTGCTGACTGTTTTTTTTCTTTTTCAGATCTGGTTTGACCAAATCTGGTCAAACATGAATTTAGTTAGTTTTTTTGTTATTCGTTTGATTTGTTATTTATTTTTTAATTAATTTGAAATTGTATAAAATAGGGTGGAAAATGAATAAATTATTATTTTGGATATCTACTCTTTATTTTTTAATCATACTCTATACTTTTTATAGAGTACTCATCAATTTTGATAAAGTACTCATCAATTTTTTTCGAAACTTATCAATTTTTTCGATACCTCTATGTTTTTCGATGGTCGGAGATCAGAGGTATGTGGCTAGTGGAGAGAGATGAATAGTGACATGACCCTTTTTTACTTTTAGTGTTAGTAAGGGTATTTTAATATTTGGTCATCCTTGAGGTTCGTTGAAAAAATTAAGATTTATTGCATTCTTTATAGAGCAAAAAACCAGTCTCCAAAAACCTATGTCTCATTCACCTTAAAAAATACGTGCATCTGTTAAAAAACACACGACTCATTGAAATTACATAACTAAGCATTTCACTTATTTGGTTTTTACGTAGTCACCAAACTATTGCTTATGATGGTATCTCCAAAGATTGGGTGATAAGCACTAACGCTATGATTTGTGGATATCGATTTGTTTAAGTGTCTATTATAAATTTATGATGATATTTTTCATGATCCTTGCTGGATTTCTAAGTTTTTTAATTGAGTAATGCTGGGTATTACCTAAAAGGACATCACCTAAACGTCACCCATGATGTGGCAGTTAGATGGTCCAATCATGGATTTTCTCTTTCTAGATTTACTTTACTCTCTCTCTCTTCCATGATTGGACCACCTAACCGCCACATCATGGGTGATGTTTAGGTGATGCCTTTTTGGATGATATCCAGCATTACTCTTTTTAATTATTTCAACTATTTTCTCAAAAATTATAGATTAATGAAATTTTTTAAGGTGTTGATGGAAGTTTTTATCTCATGAATTGTTTATTTAATTATTTTCTTCTTGGAGTTCTTTTCTCTAGCTTTAATTTCTATTTTGACAAGTGATGAAATTTATTTAATTTTTTTTTAATAATATATTCTTGAAAAGAAAAAGGATAAAATACAAAATAAGGATGATTGAAAGTGGCCTAAAACTTACAATAGATTGTATTTTGGACACATAAGCATATTTGCTTGGTTTACGTAAATTAAAATAATTTCTTATTTTTTGTCAAGTTTGTACATATGAAAAGTAAAAGTTTGGATAAATATTCATTTGCAACTCGCAAGTGCCGTGCGATATTGAAGCCAATCGGCAGTCACTGATGACTCATCTCATCTTATGCAACAAAAGTGTGACTTTTGATGGCATGTGCGAGACAGATTAGAATCATTCTGGAATCTGATACTCAATCTATAGATGCTAAAACGAGAGAACAATAGCCGCTAACCTCTTACATTAAAGCATTATAACCCCCATTCATTATGCACAGCAATTTCATCGACTGATAATTCAGAAAATTTGGACCTGCACTTAGGAACCTGTTTGGAAGTGTTTATTTTAGAGTAAAAAAACGCTTTTGAAATAAAATTTTAAATTTAAAAAAATCATTAAAAATAAATTTGAAATCTAAAATTATTTTAAGTGCTTTCAAGAAGCACATATTAGGTGTTTTTTCAAAAAGTGCTTTTCAAGGTAAAAAAACTCTTAAAATGCTAAAAGCACTTTTAAGTGCTTCTCCAAAAAAGCACTTCCAAACGGGCACTTAGATCATATCTTCAGTATAATTGTTGAGTAATTATATATACAATTCAAAATCATACCACATAGTGATGTAGTGTAAATTGGTTGGTTACAAATATTTAATTAGATAAAAAAATAAATAAATTAAATATTTGTAACCAACCAATTCACATCACGTCAGTGGGTGGTATTTGGGTGGTATATATCATTACTCATAATTGTTTTATATTGTATTTAATCACGATAATTAATTTCATGAGTTGTTAAATTATTTAACAAATCTTGTTAATTATTTGATTTATAATGTGGTTATCGACAACTTATGAGTACGTAGTTACCTTTTCTTTGTTAGGTAATTGAATATATTAAAATGCGAAAATCATAATATATATTGTTTTGCAATTAATCGACAAAAATCATTCTATCTAAATATTTTTTTTTTAAAACTAAAAAAGTTAAAAATCATCCTTAGAGAGTAAGACCAAATTGTTAAGATTTGGAAAAGAAAGCTTTTAGAATTGTATGATTTTATTGATAAAAATAGTGATGAAGTACATTGTATATATAGATTGCTAGACTTATCACACACTACACACTTTACACAATTATACTTATATAACTAGATGTAACAAATTGTAACAACTTTGTCTTGTTGTGTGAGTTGAATTATTCCTTCTAAATCATTCCTTTTGCTCACACAATGCGTGTGGTTTGTCATCCCCCCTCAACCTGAGTGTACGGAGTAAGGGAAGCTTGGATAGAAGAAAAGAGAATTGAGTAGTTGCAAGACCTTTGGTGAAGACATCAGCAACCTGCAGATTTGATGGAACATGAACCAAAGCAAGGAGTTTTGCATTAACATGCTCCCTAACAAAGTGAAAGTCTACGTCAATGTGACCAGTTCTTGTGTGAAAAACTGGATTTGTAGCAAGAGCAAGGGCTTATTGATTATCACAAGCCAAAATAGGAACATTTATTTTTATTTTTAAACTCTGAAGTAGGAAGGTTAACCATTTTAACCCAGCTGATACAAATGCCATAGCTCTATATTCAGCTTCTGTCGAAGAACGTGAGACTGTTGATTGCTTTTTATAGACCCATGAAATAAAGTTGGAACCCAAGAATATGCAATAGCCATTTGTAGAGCGTCGATCAATAGTATAGCTGGCCCAATCAGAGTCAGAAAATGCTTTAAGCACAAGAGATGAAGGGCGGAAAATCAATCCATAATTGATAGTGCCCTTCATATAACACATTAAGCGTTTAAGAGCATCATAATCATGATTCAAAGGTTAGTGCATAACTTAACATAGCTGATTTACAGCAAAAGCAATATCAGGTCGCGAGATGGTGAGATACTGTAAATCACCAACAAGACTTTGAAAAGAGAATGAGTCATCATAAGGTAGTAAAGCATGATTAGAGAGCACCAAATATTTATTTAGAAAAGGTGTAGTAGTAGCTTTACATTCATCTAATCCTGCTTTGTGTAAGATAGACAAAGCATAAGAGGCTTGATTAATTTCGTAACCAGTCGAAGAGTGACGTATATCAAGGTCAAGAAAGTAAGCCAAGTCACCCAAATCTTTCATTTGAAAGCGCAATTTTAATGATTCAGGAAATTAATGAAGTATTAGCCCCAGTAATTAAAATATCATCAACGTAAACAAGGATGGTCATAAGAGTTGATACAAAACCTCGAGCAAACATCGATGAATCTACAGAGCTACCACAAATTTACGAGATAAAAGAAAAGATGTGAGAAGTTGATACCAAGCTCTAGGCGCCTGTTTAAGGCCAAAGAGTGATTTTCGAAGCTTGCAGACAAAAGTAGGCTTAGATTTGTCAACAAAGCCAGTAGGTTGATGCATATAAACATCCTAAGTCAAATTTCCATGTAAAAGTGCATTAGAGACGTCAAGTTGACAAATTTTCCAGTCAAAAGTAGCAGCTACAGTAAGAATTATACGAAATGTTTGACGCTTTGGGACTGAATTAAAGGTTTCAAGATAATCCACCCCATATTCTTGAAGATAACCTCGAGCAACCAACCTTTCTTTGTAACACGAAACTGAACCATCATCATTTCTTTTAACACGATAAATCCATTTACAAGTGATAGGATCTCGATTATTAGATGAAGGTACTAGGTCCCATGTATGCTGACTCATAACGGCATTGTACTCTTCTTGCATAGCTAACTGCCAATGAGGAAGTTTGGAGGCTTCTTGTAAGAGGTAGGTTCAGATATTGAGGGAGTTATAGTGGTGGATTTACATTTGTAAGAAGGCTTGAGTGAACCATTTTGTTTTCTTGTAATCATGGGATGAGTTGGTATTGTTGGAGGTGGTGGTGAAGGTAGTGGTGAAGGTGTTGGTGAAGGATTAGAGGATTGAGGCTATGAGGTATGTGGTTGACTTATAGTTGGTGATGAGATTGATGGTATAGGAGAAGAAATGCCTGAGTCTGAGAAGGAGTTACCAAAAGGATGAGTAAGGGAAGCTAAATAAATTTTAGTAGAGAGTAAATCACAAAATATGGAGTGTTGAGAATCATCAGAAGATGGAGATGAATATTCAATATGTTTAAAAGGAAAGGATGACTCATTGAATATAACATGTATGGAAATATAAACGCGATTTGAGGCAAGAGAAAGACACTTGTAGCCCTTTGTAGTTGAACAATATCCTAGGAATAGACACTTCTCAGACTTAGGATAAAGTTTATGTAGTGCATAAGGTTTTAACCACGGGTAGCAGAGACAACCAAATATCTTGAGGTGATAATAAGAGGGAGTGACACCAAAAAGATTTTGAAATGGACTAAGTTTAGATAGAATAGGGGTGGGGAGCAAATTGATTAAGTACACAGCAGTGGAAAGTGCATCAAGCCAATATTTAGGAGGCAAAGAAGCATGATTTAAGAGTGTCATGGTAGTCTCAATGAGATGTCCGTGCTTACGCTCAGAGACTCCATTTTGCTCAGGAGTATGCGGACAGGTAGTTTGGAGAATCACACCATGAGCAAGGATAAACTGGTGAAAGACATAACTACTATACTCACCTCCATTATCACTACGCATAATTTTGATTTTGGAGGAGAGTTGAGTTAAAATCATATTGTAAAAAATTTCAAAACATAAATGGACATCAGATTTTAGATTCATAGAATAAATCCATGTATATCTGCTGAAATCATCAACAAGAACAAGATAGTATTCAAATAAAGAAGTTAATGACACATGAGAAGGTCCCCATACATCACTATGCACTAAATCAAAGGGTGCAAGACTACAAGAATTAGAGGATGTAAAAGATAATTCGTGTGATTTAGAAACAACACAATTAGTACATAGTACACCATGAAAATCTAATTTAGAGCTAAGAGTAGAAGACAAAGTATTAGATGCATAGGTTGAAGGATGACCGAGTCTGTAATGCCAAATTTGAGCATATGAGGTACTTGACTGAGAAGATAAACATGTAAAGGTTGAAGTTGGAGAAGAGGATGACTTCAAACGAGACCCTAGAGGAATGGAGTAAAGCCCATTGTTACAAGGGACCTGAAACAACAGAGTTTTAGTATGAGAATCAAAGATTGACATAGAGGATGAGGTAAATGAGATGATACAATTATTATCTTTGGTGAAACGAGAAATGGATAAAAGGTTTGAAGAAATAAGTGGAACATGAAGGATTGAATTTAATTTGAAGGTGTTTGAGGAAGAGGAGAACATACTACTTCCAATATTAGCAATCCGCAAAGAGTTGCCATTACCCACAGAGACATTATCATTGCCATGATATAGTGATGATTGTTGAAGAAGAGATGAATCGTTGGTGACATGACTGTTAGCACCAGAGTCCAAATACCACATCCCCGGATCATAAGAGGATGATGATTGTTGATTTGAAGATGAAGATTGAGCAGCATAAGCAACTCTTTGTTGAGCACGAGGTGATGGATAAGTAACAAAATATACACGATACCTGTTTTAAATTGATTTTTTATCTTTATGAATGTGGTATAATTGGTAGCATTTTTAGCTACGTTTGTATACCCGATACATGTTTGTATACACAATACATGTTTGCCTTGTGTTATTTTAGTTTAAATTGTTTCGAATAATCATTCTTTCTTTGAAAATTATCGTAGAGTATTAAAGATACTTTTTGATTTTAGGTTTCATTAATATGAATTATATATGGTTATATCATTATGGTGGTAGAATTTCAAATGATAGCAATGGCGTGGTAGATTATATCGGCATAGAAAGTGGTGTTTTTACGACCAAAGAAAACACAACACTTCGTGAACTTAAACATAAGTTATGTGTAAATTTCAATTGGATAGAAAGAGAGGTTAGTTTTGATTTAATTTAGCGTTGTCCGATTTCCTCAAACTCTCCATGTTTTCATGTTTTAGTTATAAAATATGAGATGCTCAAATCAATGATTAGTAGTGTAAAGAACAGGTATTATTATTGTATTGAGGTATATGTTGATGGTAAAGAGAAACAGAAAGTGAAGGTTGATTCTCAACTCGAAAAAGGGTAAACAAATTGTGATTGAGTCAACTATTACATCTACCTCTTATTTGACTGTGTGTGATACTATTTGTGATAGTGATGATGATAATGTTAGATATAGTGATTAGAATAGCGGCTCTTTGGCATCCGAAGAAGAAGGCTCAAATTTTAGTGTTCTAGCTCACACGAAGAAGTACATAACGGCGATGATAATTTTACTCCAGATTTTATTATTCCACATTTTGGAGATGTTACTATGGTTCATATGGAAAAATATACTGATTGGTCAACAAGTCAACCAAATTCATTCGAGGGAGAAGAGTTTATGTTAGGTGTGTTGTATGAATCGAAAGAAGAACTTTTATGGACGTGGATAAGTGGCATATTGAGAGGGGTAAAGAATATAAGGTCGACCGATCCACCAGTACATTGGTGGCACGTAAATGTCGATATTTTGAAGATAGGTGTTCGTGGCATCTGTGGGACATTTATTTCAAGAAGTAAAATATAGGAGATCAAAAGATTAGGCATACATACTTGTGTAGTCGGAATTCTTATAGAAAATCATCATTAACTCACTTCAAAATACGTGTCGAGACAAGTCTACAATATGGTGTTAGTCGACATAGATACCAAATTCGTTTTGATTTTGTCTCAGATACATTCAGATAATGGACATCATAATTCATATGTGAAGACATGTGATGTCTCCCTAATTGTTCTTATTTTCGACCCTTGGGAGACATCATTTTTTATGTTCAATTAAATATTTTGATAGACTTTTGAGTTAAAAATGCAATAATCTGGAATTCCTATTTTATTTCTAGTATTTTTTATTTATTAAACTTTTGCGCGTAATCTTGTGTATTTTAGTGACAAGTTTGTAGGTTTTGAATATTAGCTAGGAAAGGAATCCGAGAAGAGAGTCAAAGATCGTGAAAAGGAGTCAAAGCTTGAAGATAAATCCCGAAAGAATTATATTTTGGAGCTGCAAATCTAGAAAACAGGCCAAATATTGCTGATTTCGTGGCACTTACGAGTTGATTTAACCGCTGAACTTTGAAGAGAATATGTTCCTTATTGGGTTACGGAAATTTAGCAAGTGATTCAAGGTCAGTCGGAGTTATAAAGAATCGTCTAGAGCTGTTTTAGTGGAGGTGGTGCAGCAGTTACAAGATTTTGGGCTAAGTTAATGGACTTGGGCCTTCAATATTTCATTTAATTAAAAGATTAGGTCCAAGTCTGAATTTGAGCTTATAAAAGGAGCTCTTGACTTCTATTTTTCACACAATTCACTTTTTACAAAATAAAACATCAAGAGAAGTAGCAGAAGGAAGAAGAAGAAAGCTGTAGAGCTGGAGAGAGTCTATATCTCCATTCTCAGCCAAATCCAATTTCAGAAATTAGGTCTTTCTTATTTTTAATTCTGTAAAACAATATGAATTCCATTTCTTTAAATTTAGTTTTATTTTTAATTAGTATGAGCTAATTTCTTCATAGTACTTGAGAATGCATAACGGGTGAATCCCGATTCTATTGAATTTCATATGTCTGAATTTGGGTTTTTAATAAATTAAATTAAATTGGGTCTTTTACATTTTTAGTAATTTGAGATTATTTACTGTTTTTGGATTGATCAACTGAGAACAGGTGTTAGTATCTAGGCTATTCCACATATGTGGCGTGTGGATCATCCCGACGGAAGGTTTAGGTATGGACTTAATTACTCAATCTCAAATCGAAACTATTTGACTCTGACGAGCTTAATTAATTTTAGGTCCAATGTGGTAAAATTACTTAATCATTCGAAAGTGGATCATATTTACCCTGACGGGACTAGTAACACTCTAGAATAGCCTTGTAGTCCACCCTGACGGGGGTACAAGGAATTTAGAATCCCGACCAATGTTAATTGACCAATTTAACCCTTAAACAACATATGTTATGAAATAGAATTAGGAGGATCCCTTGCGTTTCTCAAGTACTGCTTTCTCATATCTGCGTCTTACTTTCATTTACTTGTGTCTTAGTATTTATTTGCATTTTTACTTTAATCTTTCATTACTTAGAATTAATACAAACAACCAACCAATCATTATATCTTTTATCTGCTTTCATAAGTGCAACCATTCATTATCTGATAAGCATTGTAGTTAACCAACCGTCCCTGAGAACGAATCTGTTATCACTATTATTACTTGGGACAACCGTACACTTGCGGTTGTGGTTCAATTACTTTTTGCATTTATTTTAGAACACACAAAGGACCACCAACTTGGTGTGCTCGAAAAAAATCATTCTAAAAGTAAATACACCCACTAGTGCCGAAATTACTCTTGTACCACGCAAGTCGTAGAACGGTCTTATTCCCCTGCGGTAAGTCCATTCCTTCCGGTCTAGGACTTCGACCAAGAAGTCGCATACACTCTATATCCAAATCGCGCCTCCACCTCTCTACCAAAGCGGTGCTCAAGGCTCCACCAATATTTACTTTGGGTATTTTTAGAATACACCCAAAACCGCTCTCTTCAAGAAATGGCAAGATATGCAGTTTGGCCTCCCAAAGAGTGAATTGGATAGGATTAACTTCATAATCGTCATATTCACAATAAATAACGGCTTAATAGTAAAATTAAAACAAATAAATTATGGAAAAAAATATAAAGAATAACTAACGTCGCTTTTTTAACTCCAATGAAACTTTTGGCACGAGAGACGCAAATTCATGGTCATAGTCTATTTCGCTTATTCAGGCTATTTTGTTGTCCTATAACAAAATTAAACGAGACAATAATGCAATAATAAAAAGTATAAGGGTTTAATTAAGTTTCAAATTTAATACTACACATTTAAAGGATAATATAGTACAATACTATAATTTAAAGGGACCATTGGTTTAATAATAAAAAATGTAAAGGGACCAATACTGGAAATTTGTCAAATTGAAGGACAAAGTGCAACATTAATTAACAATTTTCCTTAATTAAACAATAACTATATAAAAGACCAATAATGCAATAACATATATTAAAGGGACCAATAATACAAAATAACCCACCAATCATATTAAATCCTAATACAAAATTATCATTTTCTAGTTAAAATGAATGAATAATATAGCAAATACAACAATCAAACAATATAACTATAACTAAGAATATACACAAAGTTAACATTTATAATATATATAGCTTTGATATATGTGATTAGATGAAAAGGGGGAGGTGAGTGGGTGGGGGTGGAGAGATAGGAAGAAGATATACCTAGATTAGAAGACCCACAAGATGATTAAGATAGTGGTGGACGTCAAGTGAGGTACGGCGCTGCAAAACAGATATAAATTTTTTTTTCCTTTTGTTTATCGTATAGAATTATTGGCAGTTTCTGCTATGTTTTAATACACAAAAGGCGCTCCTTCGAGAAACGCCACTGAACCCGATTCGGGTTATAAAGAAAGGGCTCCTTCGAGGAGCGCTTCTACTTAATTAGCGTTAATATTTTACTATTTTATTAATTAACAAAAGTTAAGAAAGAGACGATCTTTAGAGGAGTGCTATATGTTACCTTTTCAATTATTTTCTTCCCATATATTTTTCTTGTAATAATTTTTTGAGCCAATTAGAGGTAAATGCCTATTAAAGAAATTATTTAAAAAAAGGTGCCTCCAAAAAAACATTTTGGAGAAAACAGCCTCTTCCAAAACTACCCCCTAACTAACCATTTAAAAAAAAAAAAAAAAAAAGCGTGTATATATCTTTTGTTTAAAAAAGAAAAAAAAAAAAAAACAAAAAGAAACCGTCTCTCAACTCATATACAAACAAACTGCACACAAACAAACAAAACACAAAACTGCACACACACACACACTGCGAGTGAGAGAGAGAGACTCACCGGCGACTAAGGGCGACTCAGGCGCGACTCAACACAGCGACTCAACACCGGCAACGACAAACAAAACAACAACAAACTAGTAAGTACTTCTAAAAACCTAAAAATCGATGTTATTGTGTAATTTTTGAGTGAAATTTTTGATTCCGACTGTGTTAATGAATGATTCACAAACAAAAACAAAACAAATTTACAAATCATGTTGAATTTAAATGATTTTTGCATGATTAATGTTTGATTAAGATATACGGTGTTTATATATAGCGATTTTGTTAGTTTCTAGGGTTTATAATACGATTTTAGGATGAATGTAGTAGAATAATGTGATTAACATAAAGAGACAATGAAATGCAGTGATTAAAGATGATTAAAATGTGCAACAGGGACCTATAGTGCAATTATACTCAAAATATTTGAGGTATTAGTGTAAAATATAGATAAAACAGGGTCTGAGACTAAATTATTGAGTAAATATTGTGAAGATTATAGACAAAATGTATAGTTTAGGGACCTTATAGTGTAATTAGTGCATAATATGGAAATCTGGAAACTGTTTTTAGTAAGTGTACTAAACATGGAATTCCATGTTTAATACAGTTATCAGAACATGGAATTCCATGTTTTGGTAACTGCATAAAACATGGAATTCCATGTTTAGTACACTTACTAAACATGGAATTAACTCAAATTCAGGAATACTAATTTGTTTTCTTGTGCTTGAGTAAAAACAGGAGAAAATGGCACCAAGAAGAAACAGGAATAATGAAGAAGTAGATGAAGTAGAAGAAGGGAGAAAAACAAGAACTTTTAAAGAAACATACAAGTCGAATTTAACTGTACTTGTAAAGTTACTGAGTGAAGAAAAATTTAAAGAACATCACATAGAATGGTGCAAGGAAACACCATTCTATGAATTGATAAATGGATTATACAAGTTAATAAAAAGAAAAGAAAACTTTATACTTAGGAAAGGCGATATTATAACTGAAGAAATAATTAAATGCTACTCAAGACAGAAAAAGGGGTTCGTGTTTGGAGAAAGAGTAATAAAACTCAAAAGAGAAGATGTAGCTGTTGTAATGGGAATCAAAGCAGGAGAGGAAGAATTCCCTAGTCTATCAAATGAAGAAGCTGGTGAATTAACGGATTGGCATGTCAAGTACTTTGGAGAGAACAAAAGGGTGAAAACAACAGATATAAGAGTGTTGTTGATGAATATGATTGAAGACATTCCAGATGTGGAGGGAGAAGGTGAAGATGAAAAGAAGGAAAGAAAAGAAAGAGTGGAGAAAGAAAGGAAGGCAGATTTCCCTCTGTTAATGACACTTTTCATAATGGGGAATGTAATGTACTCAAATACAGGGACTGTAATCAAGAAAAGAGATATTAGGACAATCGAAATGATTAAAGACAATATGACGGAATATGATTGGACAGGAAGACTTATAGATTTGCTAGAGGAATCCTTGGAAATGTTTAGTAGGACAAATCCGAAGAAAGTAATAGGATGCGTAACAGTTCTAGTGGTAAGAAACAAGACTAATCTAAAAATACATATATATAAGTTTATAAAGTGTACTAATATTATACTTTCTTATGTTGCACAGGCTTGGTTTTATGAATATACATCTTTGGGAACTAAATTAAGACAAAATGCTTGGCCAAGAATTCTGAGATGGAAGCTAGATGATAGAGACAGAAAGTATAAATCGTCAAAAATTGACAAACTAAGAAAAAAAGAGGTAAACTAAACATAAAGATTTACATATATATAAATTAAACAGTTAACTAAAACTGTACATATCTTCCACAGGTTAGAAAGAAGATAGTCATAAGCGATGAGGAAAAAGAAAAACTTGGGTTAAAAAAAGATAATGAAGAAGAAGAAGATGACGATAGTGTCGTATCTGTGACACAAAGAGATTCAGAAGATGAGGAAGAGGAAGAGGAGAAGGAGGAGGAGGAAGAAGAAAAAGGTAAAAAAAAAAAATGCATTAGGTTAAGTTTTATAAAACATGGAATTCCATGTTTCAAACATGGAATTCCATGTTTCATTCAGTTTCGTACTGTATATAACATGGAATTCCATGTTTGAAACATGGAATTCCATGTTCATTCAGTTTCGTACTGTATAAAACATGGAATTCCATGTTTCAAACATGGAATTCCATGTTTTATACAGTACGAAACTGGGGATTCCATGTTTTGTGCAGTTAAGTTTTAGTCTTATAACTAATTTTTTTTTTGGTTTTGATGGTTGCAGATGAAGAAGAAGAAGAAGAAGAAGATACAACTGTAAAAGATTTACATGATGAATTAGATGGGGCTTACAAGAGACAGCACATTCTAGAAAAGGAGAAATCCAAGCTGGAGAAACAGTTAAAAGAAATAAACGAAAAGGAGAATAAGAAAATAAAGAAGCTGGAAGAATCAAACAAAAAACTGAAAGATCGAGTAAACGAACTAGAGACGGAGAACACGGAGCTTCACGTGCAAATAGTAGAAAAAGATTCAATAATCAAAAAGCTTAAGGAAGAAAAGGAGGTGGACCACTATGTAGAGCGCGCAGTGGACTATGGAATGTACATGGACACGCCTCCAGAGAAAAACAGTGGACAGGACAGAGAGGGAGGAGTAGAAACAGAGAAAGAAAACGAGCCACCGGTGAATATGGAAACCGACAAAGAAAACGAGCCGGGAGTGAATATCGAACCCGCGACTGAGGTGAACAAGGAAGCCAATAGTGAGGCAAATATGGGGACTGAGGTGGTAACTCAAAAGGAGCAAGAAAGTGGAAAAGAAGCAAATCCCGAGGTGCCAGCTGGAGAAACCGTACAGAATGATGAAGAAAAAGAAAAAACACCAACTGCCCAGGATGAAGAAGAAGTTCAAATAACGGGAGAAAAAGCAGAGGGTGTAAAAATAAGTTCAATGGTAACAAGGGTGAAGAGAAATCCAAGAAATGCAAAGAAGAAACTCGAATCGGACTTCACGACACAGAAAACAAAAAGAAGAAAGGTGAGCAAAAACATAGAATTCGAGATAGAGAATACATCGAAGAAAGTAGAAAATGAGAATGAGCAGAGAATGAAAAAACGTCAAGATAAAGGAAAGGCAAAAGTAGATGAAGGAAAAGCCGATGAAGGAAAAGATGATGAAGAGGAGAAAAGGTGGGGGAAGGTTGTATATGGAAGAAAAAGGAATCAAAAGAAGAATACTTATGAATTCATAGAAAAGAGACATGTAAAAAAAGTAAACGATATTTTAGAACAACAAAAGGACAAATTGTAAGATTTTAACTTCTATTCTATACTTATTTTAATCTTTTATGTATTAACAATTGAATATATATATATTTTTTTGCAGGTGTGCTGTGTGGGGAGAAAACATGACTATACCAGTAACAATTGAAGACATGGAAGCAATAGCAGAAGAAAAGGCGATCGATATAAGCGTAAGTAGAAAAAATTTATAACTGTAATAAACATGGAATTCCATGTTTATTACAGTTATCAGAACATGGAATTCCATGTTCTGATAACTGTAATAAACATGGAATTCCATGTTTATTACATTTCCTAAAACAGTATACATATAAAAAACATGGAATTCCATGTTTATTACAGTTATCAGAACATGGAATTCCATGTTTTGAAAACTGTATAACACATGGAAATCCATGTTTATTACACTTACAAAAAATGTATAACACATGGAAATCTAATGTTTATTACAGGTTATAGAAGCATACTTGACTCTGCTACAGCATGAATTTGATAAGAAAGAAAAACACGAGACAACTATGGACAATATATTTATCGTGGAGTACAAAGTTGCACACATGACAACAGAAACAATGGTAAGCAAAAATTATTTTCACTACTGAATATATATAAACGATTAATGAAAATTGTTCAATATATGTAGGATTTCGTTAACGGAAATGACCCCGAGATAATGGAAAAACAAGTGAAGAAGTTGTTTTTAAATGCTGTTGAAAATATCGAAGGTGATAACGTGAGTGTACTCATTCCTATACAAACGGTGGAGGACGAGGATAATGTAAAAGATTCACACTGGTCACTCTTAGTGTTTGAACTCCACGAGTTCCCCGAAAACAAATGGAGACACTACAACCCGGGAAAGGGACTTAAAAATCAATCCTTAGCCGACAAATGCAGAAAAAACGCTGAAAAAGTCTTCCACTATCTTGATATGGGGCCTGGACCAGATTCCGAGAACCAGACTCAACTAGAGTTGAAGGAGATGAATTGCCCACAAATGGCTGAAGGAAGCAAAAACAGTGGAGTTTATATTTGCATGTACGCGGAGGACATGTACAACACAGCTAAAATTAGGGAGACATTCGAAGAGAATGAAGCTGAGAAGTTCCGTGCAAGGATGTATATGCAATTCTTAGACAACGAATATCAAAGAATTAGTTATTCAGACACTTGAAAAATGTTTAAACTACTATCTTTTTAATTATTTTAGGTTTGTTTAAAGATTCTAATGTTTAAAATGAATTGTAATGAATTCTTAGTTTATTAATTTGTTATGAATTGTAATGAATTCTAATATTGAAAAAATTCTTAGTATTATATGTTTGTCAATTACTTTATTATAATGTTTCGATACAAACAGGTTACTTGAACAAGGAAAAAATTTCAATGGAATTCCATGTTTTTCAACTGCACAAAACATGGAATTCCATGTTTTGAATCTGTATGAAACATGGAATTCCATGTTTTTCAACTGCATAAAACATGGAATTTCATGTTTTGAAAAATGTAAACCTGCAAGAAAAACAAGTTAAGCTAGTGAGCTAAAAATGATATAATAAAACATAATCACTATAAAAAAACAATATAAAACACAAAAAAGTATAAGATCAAAAATTATTCAAACCATAACTACAGAATCTGTAAAAATGATAAACAATTCAATTTAAAAAAAATTATTAAAAGGAATGTAATGATCGTAAAAAATAAAACAAAAATCATATAGCAGCTCGGCAAGTTTTGGCATTATGATGTCCTAGTGTGTGACAACGTCCGCAGGTAATCATCTTAGGTTCGTGCTCAAATTCTCCACGAGACTTGAAACGTTTCGTTTTGGGTCGGCCAGGAGGAACCTTGACGATTGGAGGCTGCACATAAACATCGTTGGGCCCGAGGGGTGGTGAAGGTGGAGCAAACGTGGAAAAAGCAGGAACGTTCCGAGAGTAGCATTCCTTGTATAATGCGGTCTGATAATACCTCTCGATATACTCTAAACGGTGAGCTGGATCTACCGATTTTTGCAAAACAGCGACGGCATGTGAACAAGGGAAACCGTGAAACTGCCAATCCCCACACGTGCACGAGCATCTATGAAGATCAACAACATGAGAAGGGTCCGAAACAACTTGATACAGTTGTCCTGATTGACGACAAACTGTCCAAGAACGAGATTTGTTAAAATGTTGTTTGTAGACAAGCTCCGCCTCGGGTACAAGTGTTGTGCTCCACTTCGAAGACTCTAAAAGCCTTTCTGAAAAGATACGCATTACCCAAAGCCGGATTTGATCGATTAGCTCCATAATTGGTAGTTCGTCCCACTGCTCACGCTTCAATCTCGAGTTCACTGATTCGGCAGCGTTTGAAGTCATCTCCCCGTAACGCTTGCCCTGGAAAAAAGCATTGGAAAAGTTTTCTTTGGGCAAATTATTCATGAAAGTACGACCAACGGCTTTCCCTTCACGGATGAAAACTTCAAAAGCTATGTCGAATTCTGCAGCGTTTGGAGCATGGGCTACCCTGTTTAACAAAGTAATCATAGCCTCCCTGTATGGACCCAAGCCTCTACCTTTTATCGAGTCCCGAAGATTGTTTCTCAAATGAAACAAACAGAAAGAATGAAAACCATCGGGAAACACTTCCCTCACGGATGTTATGATACCTTGAAAACGGTCCGAGATGAACGTGATTCGACGATCGTCGACCAAAGGTCTAAGAAACCTCAAAAAATAATTCCAGTTTATGGTGTCCTCGCCTCGGACCACTGCAAATGCAACGGGGAAAATACCTACATTGGGATAATCAAACAAAACACAATCAAAATCATAAAAAAAAAAAAAAAAAAAGGAAACAGAAAAAATTCAATGAATTCCATGTTTCAAAACATGGAATTCCATGTTTCAAAACATGGAATTCCATGTTTTGTGCAGTTTAAAAACATGGAATTCCATGTTACTACAGCTAGCATACATGAAAGCTCCAGGATTTAATTTCTGTATTAAACATGGAATTCCATGTTTGGGAACTGTATCAAACATGGAATTCCATGTTTAATACAGTTTCTAAACATGGAATTCCATGTTTAATACACAAACAAACTCTAAAAAACAGGGGGGAACAGAGAAGGAAATCAAAGTTAACTAACCTTTGTTGGCGTCCTTTGCAGTTGCAACTAGAAGATGTCCCTTATACTTGGAGTTCAAATGTGTACCGTCTATAAAAAGCATTGGACGGCAAGATTTAAAACCGTAAATACAACCACCAAATGCAACAAAGCATCGCTCAAATGTGGAAGTGACTGGATCATACTCGTAATGAACTTGTGTGGATGGATCCGCTGATTTCAACTTATCTAAATAAGATCGTAATCGATGGAACGAAGAAGACAAGTCGCCATGAACTTCGTCCTTGGCTTTTTTTAGACTATGATGAGCAATCGCGTAAGATATATCGAATCCGTAATTGAATTTCAAATCCCTGATAATATCTTTCGGAACGATATCAGGCTTAGCCCTAACGTCTTCAACAACCAAATCAGAAATCACGTTACAATTAATAACCTTGCTAACCGTAGACTTCATAACCGCACCACAGTTGTGCTCGTTTATTAACGTACGTATGTAGAAAAAGCCGTTGCTACGTTCACGAGAGGCGTAAACTTTCCAAGGACATCCGTTGGTTTTGAAACCTTTGCAATGAACCGAGCATTTATACATGTAATTGTGAGTAAAGTAATACGTAAAACCTACTTCGCTCGCAAATTTGGCAAGGGCATTACGAAATTCAGCAACTCCCCCATAAAAGCATTGACCTACGTGACTTATTAGTTGACTCCAATGGTTGCTTTTCAGAACCAAGTCTTTATGAGCACCAAAGGTATGCTCCTTTGGATCGTGGAAAGAAATGACCTTTTTAGAAGAAGAAGAAGAAGAATCCAGAACGGTGATAGCCGAGCAAGAAATAGACTGAGAGGCATCGTTTTCACGATCGTCGGTAACGTAAATATCCATACGTTGCAAAGTAGTCTCGCTAACCAAAAATTGCATGTTGGAAAAGTCTTCTTCGCTCTTCAACAAACAGTTGGTGTCATCTCCCACTGAATATACTAGATGCGTGGAACTCAAAACAAGGGAAGGCCATTTAGACAACACGTAATCGAAAACAGAATCGAGAGTCGGGAAAAGATCAAACGAACGCATAGAACGTTGAGAACCGTACCGAACTACAGCCATAACCATCTGCATAAAAACAATTCATGACATAAGTACTAGAATACAGTAAAACAAACAAAGGAAGAACCAGAAAAAGGGGGGGAAATTTCTGTGGATTTGTAAAATTCCATGTTTTAAACATGGAATTCCATGTTTTGTACAGTATGAAACTGTATCAAACATGGAATTCCATGTTTAAAACAATGAATTCTAGACTGTACAAAGCTCGGCACAGAATTCCATGTTTTAAACATGGAATTCCATGTTTCCTACAGTTTCATACTGTACAAAACATGGAATTCCATGTAAAAAACATGGAATTCTGCAACTGCATAAACCTGTTAACAGAATTACAACTCAATTACACAAATATACTGCGAGTAAACCAGTTTAAACACATAATTTAGCTGTATAGAAGCAACAAATGAACAAAGTGAAGAATTTAACACAGAATCTACAGAAAAGTAAGCAAAAAATGAAGAAATGAAGAATGTAAAAACATTTTCATAACAAAAAGAGCTTAAACACAACAATTTGCTAAAATCAAAGCAAAATATGAGCAAAACTAAGAATATAAACACAAAATCAACACAAAAACAAGCAATTCGAAAAGAAAAAGCTTCAAAACAGTGTAATTGGTAAAAGTTGTAAAATGTGAATGAAAATGCTTTAAAAACAGAGAATACATACACATTTATACGTATATCTATAAACTAAAACCTGCAAATCAGCAAAACAACAAAAATGAAATCAAAAATTCAAAAAAAAAAAAGAGAAGATGAAACAGAGCCGAGAGAGAGAGGGAGCATGGGAGGTAGAGGAGATGTTAGATTACCTTTTGGAGAAGAAGAAACAATCGATTAATGTTTGTGAGTTAGATTGGTGAGTGTGATTGAGATGCGTGAGCTTGAGTTTCTTAGCTTAGCAATGGAGAATCGGTTAGAGGAGAGAGAAGGTGAGAGAGAGAAAGTGAGAGAGAGAATCTATGTGTGAGTGTGTGATAATAATTAGGGAATTAATTACCTAGTTTATAATATAAGTAGTATTTATATGGGGTAAAAAGGGAAAAAAGATAATTAAGGGAAGTTTTTCTCTAATTACTTAATTAACAAGGCATTTATCTCTAAATAAAAAAGTTAGAGGCTTAAAAAAATTAGTAGCCTCATTAAGGAGGCATTTTTCTCCAATTACCCCTAATTTTTTCTAAAACGTTAAATATAAAAAATAAAACCCAAATATTTCAACTTAAATTTTGGCAAAAGGATCTGATAGAGGACAAACAAACGCCTCTCCTTTTCAGATATTTTGCTAAAGTGCCCCACTTTCACTAATATTTAAAGTATAACCCCACATCTAATTATGACTTAAACAATGAGGTCATCTACGTCTCTACTTTTTGGGACCTCAAAGTTTCCTCTTTTTACCAAACAGTCCCCACATTCCATCACCTTACATATAATCTCTAACCTCTTCATCCATGGCAAAAGAGCCAAAAAACCCCACAGATCTCAAACAACTTCTATTACTTCACTTAGTTTAGTTGCTTCTACTTCAAGCCTTCATTTCACTTCAAATTGCTTAAAAAACAAGCAATCCTACCTCATAAAGAAGGAATGTATGGTTATTCCCAACCATTTATATCTTCTATATATTTTCATTGAATTCGAATAGTAAACAAGGTTTAAGACTGCTAATGGATTCTGATACAAGCTATACCCAAAATCATTCAGGGTTATTAAGGTTCCGTTCAGCTCCCGGGTCATTCTTTTCTAATCTAAGTGATGGAGTAGAAAAACACGATGTTTTAGGAGTTGAGACTCAAGAATTACCATCAAGATTTTGCTCAAGTGATGATGATAATAAGGCTATGATAAATGGTTATTCTATGAATTCACAGTTGCCACCTCAGTATCCAAGGCAAAGTTCAGCTGTTGATGGTGGATATAGAGCTTTGAATTCCATGGGGATGAATAATCAGAGTCTGGTGCAACCTAAAATGGGTTCTCATCTTATGAGGCAAAATAGTTCTCCAGCTGGATTATTTTCACACCTCAATTCGCAAAACGGTAAGTTTTTTCCTTATCTTGATCTAGTGATTACTCATTAGAAGCTCATTAAAATGATCGTGATAGTCAAATGAGTCACGGGACTATGTTTGTAATCAATGAAGATGATTACTTTTAAGTACTCCAATATTGAATAGTACTATTTTAGTATTATTACTCATTGCTTTCATATCTTATTTTTTACTATATATAGATATATATTGAAAGAACTCAAATCAATAGAGAATAATAGCACTGGTCTATTTTGTTGGTTTTTTTTCTTCCCTTATTAAAAATAGGAGTTGAATGTTGAGAATTGAAAGCATTATGAGCTTGAATTCTAAATGAATTAATTGCACCATCAGGACCCATGATTTGCCAAACAACCAAAATATACCTCTCTGGTTAAAGAAATAGCAGATATATCCTTAAATTAAACATTAACGTTGCAAATTTACCCCTTCACGTGAGTATATTTGCTACTTTTGTATAACACGAGAGTATACTCGCTAATATTTTGAAACACGGTTATATTATGCCTATTTAATTAATTCATTCGTATTTTGTCACTAATTCACAGACCATACAATCATAAGAGGGGCTGGAAATTACAGAGTAGGAAACAATAATACCAGAGGTTTGAACTTAGCTTCAAGTAGTTTAAAGGGCCATATGAATTACTCATCGGGACTATCAATACTACCAGAAATCGAGGACGAGAATAATGTTGATGATGATGAAAAGCTCGGTTCCGAGTACCCTTTTGGACCCTGGAACGAATCTTCAAATTTCGGAGAGAATTTCACTTCCCTTAAAAGAGAGGTAAATTATAAAAAAATGGTGATTTTTTTCTTGCCTGCTAATAAAATAATTAATTATTTTTATTTGTATTTCTGTAATCAGAATATAGAGCTTGGAAATCGTCCTCCTATTTTATCACACCATTTAAGTTTACCAAAAGGTTCAGGTGACATAGCTGCAATGGAGAAACTATTGAATTTCCAAGACTCAATTCCTTGTAAGATCAGAGCTAAACGAGGTTGCGCTACTCATCCACGAAGTATTGCAGAGAGGGTATCTTGATCTTATTATAACCCCTTTATCAGATTAAATTCCTGGATCATATATAAGAATAATTATGTTTATTTGAGTACGTGTTGTTTCAGGTGAGAAGAACGAAAATAAGTGAAAGGATGAGAAAGCTACAAGAATTAGTACCAAACATGGATAAGGTTGATTTTTTTTGTGCATAAATTATTGGTCCCCTAGTGGAAAGTTTACTAAATTTTTAGATTTTGTTGGCAGCAAACAAACACAGCAGACATGTTAGATTTGGCTGTTGATTACATTAAAGATCTTCAGAAACAGTACAAGGTATATATATATCCTAAAATAGATATTTGTTCTTTCTTGGGTGTAAAAATGAGAGTAATAGTAATGTTAATATGCAGACACTAACAAATATACAAGCAAACTGCAAATGCAAATGCTCGGGTTTGGGTTCGAGGTCGCAATGAATACAATAGATAAGTAAATAGATGAAATGGATTATCAATAGGTAATTAGCTAATAGAGTTTAGTCAGATAGATTCTATTAGCTACTGATGTTGTGAACCACTAAATTAGAGGGTGATAATTACAGATTAAAGTGTATTAGGCATGTAAAGTTACATGCCCTGATATGATATGAAATGTATGCAAATTCTCTTTTTTACATAATAAAGCTTATGCGTTGAATTCAGATTTATTTACCTTATTGTAAGACAATTAAGTTTTACTGGGGGTCATATATATATAAATTTTCGAGCCAACAGTGATGCTGATGTGGGATGGTTGCCTATTAACTTTTGAATCTGTTTCGTTTCTTTTATTTATATGAATGGGAAATTTCCCGTGAATAACTAGTGTCTTAAATTTTGACAAATAAACTAGTTGGAATTAACTCACTGGTCAAGACCTTGGTCATCCAATTTAGGGGTATAGGGTTGAGTCGATTCAATAACTCCGAGTCCAAAGTGACTCTCCTATAACAAAAAACAAATTGACAAATAAATATCCAACTTTTCAAGGATAAAAAATAGGTACCCAAATATTTTACTTTTACCTTTCAATAATGTCCATCTTATGTTTGTCATTAAATGTAACGTGTCAATAACATTAATATATTTTCATTCCAAAATAAAGTATACAAGTTTACAAAAATGGATAAATAGGTTCTCATTGTTTTTTATTTGCAAATAGAGTCTTTGTATTATTTATTAACACGTGATATTAAACGCCAATCTTCACGACGATACTAACGGAAGGCAAAAAATAGAACGTTAGATACTTGTTTGTCATTTTTGTAAACTTAGGCACTTATTCGACTAAATCGCGACCACCACCGTTTTCGTCCAAAGTCACCACCAACTAGTTTCCTCCGTCACCACGCATCACTACCAACTAATTTTATCACATATGTGTGTCCGTAATTTTTTTAATATTCACAACTAATTCTAAAAAATTAGAAAAAAATTACATTATTGAACGATCCAATTAATATTTACGTCTATGATTTATTTTTTGGATTTTTGAATTTTTGGATTTTATTTTTTTAGTTTTTGAATTCTTTAATTTCGATATTCCTTTATTTGTGTTGCTATAACACACAAAAACAGATTTGCTAAATCACCACACGCGCACGTCCGTAATTTATTTTTTAATCCATAATTAATTCCAAAAAAAATTTAAAAAATTAAAAAATTGTATTTTTGGGCGAGTAATATTCAGATTTATGTGTTCCTACAATACAAAAAAAAAATATGTATTCTTGTAACAAACAAAATCACAGAATCAACCTAAAACATTCCTTTCTTTAACAAATTCATTTTCTCTTTATTAATCGCATATACATTATCTTGATGTGTTATCTTTTTGTCCAACCTTCTTTTGTTTTTTTGGCATATTGATTTAATACACAAAACAATCATTTGTGTATTACGGAAACACACAAATTCACTTTTTCTCTTCAACTCAAGCCCTTTCATGACTGTAATTTGTGAATATCATGAACACAAAAACCAGTCGGTTTGTGTATCGATGTAATACATAAAAAATGAAAAAGAATGTGTATATATTGGATTATATGTATTTTTTATTTTGTGTATTCATGTAACACACTAAATGACACATCATATTAGTCTTTATTCTTATTCTCTATGATTTTGTGTGTCACAAGTATAGGGATGGGGATGGGTGGTATGGTGCTGTGGTGGTGGGGGTGGGGGTTAGTGGCAGTAGCTGAACTGTAAAATAAAAATAAAATAAATAAATAAATATTATATAATAGAGTAATGATATTTGCCATCCTTTTTTTTATCACCCTTTTATCACTTTCTAGGTGTATGCCTATATGTACCAATGAATTGAATTCTCTATCCTATTTAATTTTTCTCTATCTTTCATTCAAGGAAATCTAAACATAAATATAGAAGGGTGATAAAAGAGTGACATGAAAAGGAATGACATATATCATTAATCTATATAATAAATGGTGAATGTTATAAGGATTAAATAATATATATAATTAAAGTAATAACAAATGGATTTATGGATATTTTTGCAATCTTGCATCTTTTTTATTATTGAAAATTAATCTTGTAATTGTAGTTAATTATAAATAATATTACTTTATGTGTAATTAATTAAGTCTAACTTCTAAAAATAATAAAAAATCATGGTAGAAAAAATATTTTCTTTGATCTAAAAGTAATGTCTACTTTACATATTAAAAAAGTTTAATAATTATATATTTTATTATAAAATTATCTCTAATAAAGTATTTTGATATTTTAAAAGAGCCAATAATCAAAAAAATGCCTATTAGAAAAAGGGTTAATGTCCATTAGGCACCTGTCACCTTACACCCTTACCCGTAAAAGGCACCGTAATTTTTAAAAAACCTTGAGTTGTGGGAAGTTTCCCAAAACTCAAAGTCTGAGTAATGAGAAGCTTCCCATAACTCAAAATTTGAGTAATATGAAACTTCAAATGACACTTGAGGTGTTTCTTGGGCATTAATCCTTAAAAAAGTTATTAATAAAAAGATACCTAGAATAAAACTATTTATAAAAAACAGTCTCAACCCAAAATACCCCTACAAATAGTAATTAAATTTTTTTCAAAAGAAATACAAATAAACTAATACACACGCGCGCGTCCGTGAATTTTTTTCAAAAATCGTCATAACTAAATCTAAAAAAATCAGAAAAATGAAAAAAATTATATATTTGGTTAAAGCAAATTAATATATACGTCTATGATTTTCTTTTGTATTTTTTGAAATTTTTGATTTTTTTTGATTTTTTTGCAGACACGGAATTTCATATTCTGAACAATGAATTTTATGTTTACGATAAATAAAATCACTATTTCAAACAGTGAAATTCAACTTTTAAACAGTAAATTCCATGATTTAAACATGAAATTCCGTGTATGCGAAAAAAATTCAAAAAAACAAAAAATCAAAAAAAAATCATAGACGTAAATATTAATTTGCTTAATCTAAAAATGCAATTTTTTATTTTTATGATTTTTTTGAAACGTTTAAAAAAAATTCACGGACACGCGTGTGTGATGGAATTAGTAGTAGGTGGTGGTGATTGTGGTTGTGATGGTGGAGGTGGTGATGGTTGTGGTGGATGTAATGGTTGTTAAATACATGGAGGTGGTGGTGGTGGTACCCTATTATTTGTTTAATATTTAAAAATAAAGATTATAGTAAAAATAAAATAATATATTTAATAATAAAGGTAGTAAAAGTATAAAAAATATAAAAAGAATGTTTTTTATAAATAATTTTTTATTAAGTATTTTTTTATTAAATAAATTATCAAAGATTCAATTTAACAATTAGGTACTTTTAACCTTATTTTAAATTTGTATTAGTAACATAAATTTAATATTTTAATATAGATAATAATTAATAAAAAGTATTTTGATATTTTAATCAAATAATAATTTTGAAATATTAGTTTTAGTAAAACTCAATTTTAAAATGTGAGTACCACAATCATTCTTGTATATCCATAAGTGTAGCATATTATTTCATAGTAGTAATTATAAAAAAAATATCACAATTATTAGTGACAGCAAGATTAAATTATGGACCACTGCATTGAATCGCTTTTAGGACACGGACAAGTCCTGAATAGGCGTTAAATGCATCCAAACAAAAAAAATTAATTCGTTTGATTTTGTAGATTAATTTTTGGGGATGTACACAAACCTTTTATTTTATTATGTAAAATTGATTTAAAAATGATCGGTAAAAGTTATGTGTTAAAGATATATATACTACATTTTAATTAAAAAAAGCAATGCTTAATATACCATGGACATTTTTTAATTCGATCATAACAAACGTAAACTATATGCAAATTATCAGCCAATTCCAAATCCTATACACAATGAGTCCAGGGCAAAGTGTCCTTCAACTACCTATGTCACTTGCCTAGCTCTGTGCGCAGCGTTGTCCGCCATTCCGCTAAGTAGACACGGTAGATGCTTGAAAAATTCATTTGCTAAGAACAATAAAAACACCAAGAAAATATTTTAGAAATTAACGAAATGCTGATGGAAAAGACGGATCCCTAATAAGCTGGGATGTGACTATTTGAACCCCTAAATTTTATTATAGGTAGATATAACTAGGTATAGCCCGTGTCTTGAGACACTTTAAAATATAAAAAAATTCAGTTAATTGTCTATTTTCATTTTTTGCATAGGTATACCCCATATATGAAGATAAAAAAAAATACACACATATTTTATATTCACAAACTAGCATCCATTCTTGGCGCATAATTCCACACCATCAGCTATGAATTAGGTTCACACATACAATTAGAAATGTTAACATCGCTAGTTGTGTCCAGGGTATTATTTACGTGATCAATTATACCATGAACAAAATAATATTTCACTACATTATGAAGGGTTGATTTGTTGTTCAATAAAAAAAATATCTTATCAACCATAGAGTGAAAGTGATGGCGGTGAATGGATGTCTGGATGGTCTGTTTTTCACTGATAAAAAATATATAAAATAAGCTAATCCTTGAGTAAAGGTAATGGCAACGAATGGATGATATGTTTTTCACTAATAAAAAACATATAAAATAAACTAATCTTTGAGTAGAGATAACGGCAACGAAGCAAACGTCTGATCTGTTTTCAAATTAAAAAAAAAAAGAATAATGAAGTCTTAGGATTAATAGTGCAAATTTCATTTAGGTGAATGGAGAATGGTTTAAGTAAAAAAAAGATTATTTCAATGACCTAAAGAAAGATCACCAAAAACTCCGTAAGTTACCATTAATAATGATCAATGAACGTTTCACCATATGACCATACTATGGTAACATGATAAATCATAGTATTTCTAACTATAATTTTAACTTATGAAGTAATCAAATTTTATATAAAAAAGTCTCTATAGCAAGAAAAAAAGAGCCGGATTAAAATCTCGTCACAAATTTAAACATATTTGAATGGTGTTGTGAAATCTGTAATCTATAAGATCGATGGTTGTTCTGGTAGTAGAGTACTTTACACTAAGAGATAATGACACTAGGGGTCTTGAAGACACACCCCTCTTCGAGTTAGCACCCCCACCTAGAGCCTCTTCTTACTAAAGACCTCAGGAACTTTTTAACACATGAACCCCAAAACCCCAATTACTAGACTACCCTTCTTTTGTTTTTTCTACACCTATATATACTTATTGCTATTTCTAATTTCATTCACGTTCTAATTTCCCTCACCTCCCCTCCTCCCCTCTCTCTCTTTCCTCCCCTATATACCAAACCGCCACCACCACTATCATCCTCCATGAGAACAACCACCACCACCACCATCTCCCTCCTCCCCTATCTCTCTCTCCTCCCCCCAGCCCCCAAACCGCCTCGCGTGTCCCCTATCTCTGAGATCCACCGTACGAAGCTGTGTTCGTGACCACCTTGCTCCTGCTGTGTTGGATCTCGCGATTCCATGGCTACTCCATGGTGGTGGTGGTGCGATTCTATAGCTACTCCATGGTGGTGGTGCTGCAGGTTCGAAGCTCCTGCTGTGTTCGAAGCTCCTGCTGTGTTCGAAGCTCGCTGGAGATTTCATGCCTGTTCGAAGCTCCCTCGTACAGATCCAGATTCGCGAGGTCGCCGGCGATTTGCTGCAGATTCGAAGCACTCCATCGGAGGCGCGACGGTTACTGCTGCATTCCACCATTGTTGCGAGCTTCATCTTCTTCACAGCATCGATGGTGGTTATGGTGGTGGATTGGTTTTCTGTGGCGGTGGCTTGTGATGGTGGTGGATTGGTTTTCTGTGGCGGTGGCTTGTGATGGTGGTTCCTAGTTGTGATGGTGGTGCGCTGTGATGGCGGTAACAATGGCCACCGCCGAGGTCCTCGCGGAGCAGCAGCAACGGTCGTTTCAGAGTTTTTTTTTTTTTTTTACACGCGTTTTAGTTTAGGTTTTTTTTCTTCTTTTTTTCAGATCTGGTCAACCATGTAATAGCTTAGGTTTATTTATTTATTTTATCTATTGTAAATGTTTTTAAATTTTGAATAATGAAATGTTATTAAATACACAAATTTTTATAGAATATTCATTTAATTTTAAAGAGTACTCTTAATATTTCATAGAGTACTCTTAATATTTTATAGAGTACTCCGACTATTTCATAGAGTACTCTGACTATTTTTATAGAGTATTCGTTTAATTCTCGGAGTACTCAGCAAATTCTCGGAATACTCTATGTTTTTCTCGGAGTACTCTATGTTTTTTCTGGTGACCGGTGACTGGTACTCTATGTTTTTCTCGGAGTACTCTATGTTTTTTCCGGTGACTGGTGGTCGGAGGTCGGAGGTCGGTGGTCGGAGGTCAGTGGTCGGTGGCCGGAGGTCGGAGATGGGTGGTAGGTGGGTAGTGGTAGAGGAGAGAGAAACAGTGACATCATACTTTTTTGTCTTTTAGTGCTAGTAAGGGTAGAAAAGACTATTGTAAAAAATGAGGTCCCTAAGAATAACAACTTTCAAGACACTACTCTATAGAGAAAAAATAGTGCTCCTAAGACCCTATAGATAATTCACCCTTACACTAATTAAGTGCCGCAGTTAGGATCTTGTGATAAAATATTATACGAATCAGATGGTTATGTGATGTAATGAATGAAAAAATTGTAATGTGAAATCCATATTTAAGTATGGAGAGATTTTATTTGAAATCCATATTCAAAGTATAGAGAAACTTTAGAATTCATGTTTATATATGGAGCCAAAGATATCTATATACAAATGCTATAATTTGAACCAAGATCATAGAAAGATCACCCGTTAAGATCACATAAGTAACGTATACAACACAACACACTATAAATTACATTATATATGCCAAACTATTGCAGCACAGACTCTTATCCCAATGTATGGTTGAATAAAAGGGCAACATCTCTGCAATATTCTTCAAGTTCAATCGTGCCCGAGCAGGAGGGTCCATAAAAAAGATGGAGCGGGTCACCTCGTGAGTCATGAAATGAACTAACAATAACGATAGCGCATTGATAGAAAATACACCAAGGTTGTTTGTAGGATCATCAATGGAAATAATCACCAACATATACATGGAAACAAATATTGTTATCGAGATCTATGTTAAGAAAAAAAGAAACACCCATATACAGTGTTTATATAAGTTACATACAAAAATCATAAACTAAACAATATAGTCTGTAGAAAGAGAACATTTTAATTGTTGAGAAAGAAAGTTTACTGATATATACTTGTTGAATCGCTTTAGTTATATAAATAGAATATATATATATATATATATATACACGTGCGGGTTTATTAGAAAAAAATATTATGATAAAAATATAAGTTTGAAGAAAAATATCATGATAATTCTTTATAAAATAATCATAGACATGATTTCTATGTACTGTATAGGTGCAAGCCACCAAGCGATCATCCTCAACTTATTCCATAATACATGACCAAGTAGAATAAAGTTGCTCAGTCTGCCCAATAAAATACGACAAACTAAATATGTACATGTACATATATAACATTAACACATTACAACTAAATTATCAGAAAAAATAATAATAAAATTAATTTAACTTCAAAATACCTCTGAACTATCCCGAGAGTCGACCTTCAAACACCTTTGAACTTTCGACAACTCCATGGATTGATTCTTGTAGTTTTTTAGATTTTAGAAAAGAAAAAAAATTACAAAGTTAAATACCACACTCATATTATATGAAGTTAAATATTTAAGAAAAAAATTATCTTACCCAACTACATAAGCATTGTTTAAACCAAGTGAGTGATCATGATAGATTATTACCACCTGTTTCAACAACAATAGTATTACAATCTCAGTCTGTAAATTTCATGACAATAATTATGCTTTTGATTCACATAAAAAATGACTAACACAAATGCCCAACACATGTTTCATCTAGTGTCACATAACTATTATCTAAAAAAAATTTATAAACAATTAAATGAAGATTACTTATAAAAATGGTTAGTTGTATATGGTCCGTGTGTTATATTACATATACAAAATGTTGAAAAACATAACAATGTCATATACAAAAAATGGGTCTCATATATCATATGCACATATTCTAAAGTCTTTTGTTCCACAATCTGTTTTGGGAAAAGATTTAAATGAGATTACATTAACCATTTGAAGAAAAAAATAGACCAATGTATCTTGAGTGAAATCCGAAATCAAGAGAAAAAATACCCAATAACACAGAGCAATTGACTAGAGAAGTCAAAGATCATATTTTGGCGAAGAACAATTCATATGCTGCCAATCTGCAGACAAAAAGATCAAGAGTTCTCACAACATGGAAAGTACCAATGGTCAAATTAAATTGGGCTGCTGGAGCACATAGCGATGAAATTAAATTAAACCAGCCAACTGTTTTGAATAAAATCCAAAATATAAAATATTTTCACTTGGTAGTAAACTGAATCCTCTATGACAATGAAATAATTATCTAACTTGGATCTTAAATATTATTCTTCGAATAAATATTTATGAATGCGAGAAGACAGTCACAATTTTGAATATTCTTACTAAAATACCGTATAATGCAATTAAAATTACATTAGACAATCACAATTTAGAATATTCGTTGCAAACGGCATGGTAACATTCTGTAAAAACACAGAGACTAATATTTTGGTGTTGTAGTAGAATATCTTTTACCTTTCTCATACTGTTCTTTCATTATCACCTTCCGCGTATATCTTCTTATGATTAAGCCATCATCATCGGGTAATGGAAGAGCTCAATTCTTAACTTTTTCAGCCACATCAGTTATTTATACCTTAAAAAAGGATGAACCAAGTCTCTAATTTACAAAGAAAAATCGAGACAACAATAACAGTTATTCATTATAAGAACTAAAAACTTGTGTTTATGTGGTTAAGATTCAATTTGTTTTCACAATTAACTAATCACTTCATTCCAAGAGCTTGGAACATAACCAAACAATAATGACTTAACCAACGTATTTAAGATATTTCAAACCTTATCGCACATCATTTCACTAGAATGGCTATGGTCTTTTTCAGAGACAAATGGGTCACTTTAAAAACCACATATACCTGCTATTAAATTATTAATTATCAGAAATTACTTACATTGAGGTCTAGAGTATCATGTAGTTCGTGATTGTGCATGTGGAGTGGTGGTGTAAAAAGAGGTAACTGTAGATCCCCCAAGGTGGAGAATGAAATTGAGGATTCAGAAAATGAATTCGATGGCGCACCTACGTTTAAACTTAAATTTGATAAGTATGAAAAAACTGTAAAAGTGATGAGATTAGGTTGATTTTTTTTTTTTTAGAGTTTCAATGATAAAATTTTATTTCTTACCTTGATTTGGGTTCTTGGATGGTGAGAGCGGTGGTGGTGGGAAGGTGAGTGTGAAAGAAAATTCTTTTTGTTTTTCGTTCCAATGAATGAGAGAGTAAAGAGAATTTTTTTAATGAAGGTGAGAGTAAAGAGATGATTTTTAGGTTTTATGTTTATAAGGTTTGAAATTATAAGAAGGTTGAAGAGCTAAAGGGGGATATTTTTAAGCTAAAAAGTGAAAGAGGAAAAATAAGGAAAAGTAGGTAAGTGGTGGTCCTTTGTGTGTTCTAAAAATTAATGCAAATGCTAATCGAACCACAACCGCAAGTGTACGGTTGTCCCAAGTAGTATGTATGATAATACAGATTCGTTCCAAGGACGGATGGTTGATCACAATGTTTAGCAAGTAGTGATTGATGCACTTATGAAAGTAAAAGATAATAAAATGTTTGTTTAGTTTTGTTGATTAAAGCTAATGAATAAAAGACAAATAATTAAATGCAAGTAGAAGCTAAGACGCAAGTAAAATAAGTGAAAACGCAATATGAGATGTAGTACTTGAGAACGCAAGGATCCTCCTAATCTTACTTCCTAACTTATGTTGTTTAAGGGCTAAATCGGTCAATTACAATGGTCGGGATTCTAAATTCCTTATACCCCCGTCAGGGTGGACTATAAGGCGATCCTAAAGTGTCATTAGTCCCGTCAGGGTAAATATGATCCACCGTTGGATGATTAAGTGTTTTACCTCATTGGCCCTAGAATTAGCTAAGTTCGTCAGAATCAATAGCTTTTATCCTAGATTGAATAATTAATTCTATACCTAAACCCTCCGTCAGGATGATCCACACGCCACATATGTGGAATAGCTTAGATACTACTACCTAATCTTAGTTCGCGACTCTAAAATCAGTAAATAATCACAAATTATCGAAAAGAGTAATAAACCCAATCTAATTTAATTTAACAGAAACCCAAATTCAACATTCGTTATTTCATAAAATTAAGATTCACCCATTGTTTGTTCTCAAGCACTATTAAAAGCTTAGCTCATATTAAAATTAAAAACTAAATTAAAAGAAATGGAATTCATATTGTTTACAGAATTAAAATATAAAAAGAACCTAATTTCCGGAATTGGAATGACTACGAACGGAGCTATAGACCCACTCCAGCTCTTGTAGCTTCTTCTTCTTCCTTCTGTTGCTTCTCTCTGGTGTTTTAATCTTGTGGAATGTGAATTGTGTGAAAAATAGAAGTCCAGACCTCCTTTTATAAGCATAAATTCGTTCTAGGGCTTGGACCAGAAAATAGAATATTAATTAAATGTCCAAGCCCACTTTCTAAGCCCAAAATCCCGTAACTGCTGATACACCTTCACTAAAACGGCTTTTCCCGATGCGTTATGACTCCGATTGACCTCATTCTAGTTGCTAAAGTTCCGTAACTCGATAAGGAATGATTTCTCTTCAAAGGTCAGCGGCTAAATCATCGCTTAAGCACCTCGAAATCAGCAATCTATGGCCTGGAAAGTGGATTTTCAGCTCTAAAAATAATATCTTCGGGATTTGTCTTCAAGTCTTGACTCTAATTCACGATCTTTGACCTTCTCCTCGGATTCCTCTCCTAGCTAACATCTAAAACCTGTAAACTTTACACTAAAAATACCAATATTACGCGCAAAAGTTTAATAAATTAAAAATGCTAGAAATAAAAAGGTAATTCCGGATTATTGAATATTTAGTACAAAAGTCTATCAAATTAATTAAATAAACACCAAAAATGATGTCTCCCAAGGGTCTAAAATAAGAACAATTAGGGAGACATCAGTAAGTTGTGTTATGTGATATAAATTTTGTTTTAAAAAATAATTAATTTTTTTAAACTTTTATATAAAACATACATACTTAAAGAAAATACAAGTCAACCAGTTGGGATGAGCTCACTGGCCAGAGCCTTGGTCATCCAATCTAGTGGTGCATGTTCGATGTTAACTCTGACCATGTATATACAACGTCAAACTCTAAATAAAATACAAGTCACTATGACTTAACAACTTAGTATCTAAATATATTAGAATTTAATATATGTTAGATATTTAAATCTTAGCATTTTGTATTATTTTTTCCTCAAATACACATAATAGAAAATCATTTCGAAAATAAATTTAAACATGATTTGATTCAAAAATAAGTTCAATATAAGATAATAATAAGACTTCAACTTTATACATCTACTTTAATATTATAAAAAATCATTGTTCTTTAATATACTCGATTTATTTTATAAAATTGTCAATTTTCATAAAACTGACATATTAAATATTGAAATTCTCTTATACATATCTCTATTTTGAGTTTCAGGATAATAATATTTAGTAATTTATTACTCATTATACTCCAATAGAACCATAATGTTTAATTTTTGTAATTCTTATTTTTATAAACTAGAATATTAATATAACATATAGTATATTAATTGGATACTAATGAAACTATATAAATTAAGTGTAATGGTGTTGGTTTGAAAACTTGGGTAAATACTAACTAGTAAGTTAATCTATTAAAGAGACAAGGACGTAATGGTGTTAGGTTTCCATAGTTGCATTTTAAGATTAGTAGTTATATATTTATGTATCATATTTTTACCTTAAAAACTTTCAGAAAGTGTTGACCCATAAACATACAAACACCCATATATTTCAAGTCCCCAACCATTCAGTTTAACTTCTGGATCCAACCCTGACCGATAGTAATATAATATGTGGACTTCTAGTAGAAGAGATAAAAAACAAGAAGAGTTCTATTAAGTATATTGCAGAATTTTTGCAAAAGATCCACATTCTTTGTCTATTGTTATGATTGAAGATATAGCCTTAAATAGATAGAAATTGACTATACTCCTATACAGAAAACAAGTGTTAAAATGACTATACTGATATGAATTATTTAATTGTTGGTGAATATCTTTTGATAAAATCATATTGTGTAGAAACAATTTGCAGCAACTTATGATGAAGCACGCAGCTATGCAGCAGTTTTAGCATCGCATTAGTTAAAGCTAGTAGTTGCGCAATTACTTATATGCTTTTATATAGTTTGATATTCATATCACATTGTAACCAATCCTGATTTCACAGAGTATAACAAAAATTATATTTGTATATATTCTGATTTATTGTCGTTAATTCTATAACATTTATCAATACGAATAACAATCTACCCAAGGCAAAATTTTACAGAATTTTATAGTGTTATACCTTATACCTTATATCAAGCAACTTAAAAAAAAGGTATGTAAATCTTTAGTATGTTGCATATCTTTGTGCGTATTCTTTTTATGAAAACTAGCTCGCTTATAGAGCGTATCTTATAGAGTTTATTTTGTGAACAAAATAGTTATTATACATAGTATATATTAGGATAGAGCAAATAAAAGTCTAACCCGATAATTGAGTCCAACCCGAGCAAAATTAACCCGGAAAAATTGTTTTTTTAAAATAATTTATAACTAAGCTCGGATTAATATAAAACAAACTTAACCCGGAGCAACTTTAGCCGGGTTAATATTTTGAGCAACTATAGCCGGATATACCCGTCAACCCGGCCACCTTATTTTATAAGCATGTTTCTTATATTTTGCTTCTCAAAATGTCGATGTGGGATAGGTTGTTTATTATCCTTTCAAAACAAAGTTGATGTTGTGTTTACTTTTGTAACTTTCTCTCCCACATCGTAACATTACTAAGTAAGTTTCAAATTTTGCCTATAAATAATAGGACGCTGAACTTCTTTTTGTACACAGCAACCATCCTTCACCTAATACGTGTGGCTAGTGGGATTGTTGAAGTTTAATTTTTTTTAATATATAAAGTCTGATTCGTTTGAATGAAATATGTGTATTAATAATATAAATATTTTATAATTCTATTCTATTTAAGTAGATTTTTGAACCGGTGTTAACAATAGGTAACCCGGGAGTGACCCGGTAGTTGGAACCCGGGAGGGTTTCATCACAAATAACAGGGTTAGAATTTTTTAATTACAAACCGGGGTGTTACCATTGAAGGTTGATAAAAGTCTAAACCCGGTGTCAACCCGGGTTATGCTCTACCCTAGTATATATCATACCCATATTCATGGCCGGACGTAGGCATAGCCCGAGGAACCAATGGCTTCGAGCCGCCATTTTTTTTTTGTATTTTTAAGGGCTTCTTATCGAGAAAGCTAATAATTTATATGTATATATTTGAATTATGTAAAATAATATGAATCATAAGTTAACCTATTAGTAAATTGATATTTCTCATCATGAGAGATAAAATATTGAAATCTCATCATAAGATATAAGGGTGAATTATATATAGGGTCTTGGAGACCATCTTTCTTCTCTACAGAGTATAGTCTAAAAAGCTGTTCTTTTTAGGGACCTTATTTTTTACAATAGTCTTTTCTACCCTTACTAACACTAAAAGACAAAAAAGTATGATGTCACTGTTTCTCTCTCCACTACCTACCACTACCCACCTACCTCCAACCTCCCACCACCTACCACCGACCACCAACCACCGACCACCGACCTCCGACCACCGACCACCGACCTCCGACCACCAGTCACCGGACACCGGAAAAAACATAGAGTACTCCGAGAATTTGGTGAGTACTCAATGAATTTGGTGAGTACTCCGAGAATTAAACGAATACTCTAACGAATTAAACGAATACTCTATAAAAATAGTCAGAGTACTCTATGAAATAGTCGGAGTACTCTATGAAATATTAGGAGTACTCTTTGAAATTAAATAAATACTCTATAAAAATCAATGTGTATTAAATACCATTTGATTCATTTCATTCAAAATGTAACCCATTTACAATAGATAAATTAAAAAACACCTAAACTAATTACAAGGTTGACCAAATCTGAAAACAAGAAAAAAATCTAAACTAAAGCGTACACAGTACGCGAGTAAAAAAAATCCAGTATGCTGTCTTCTCACGCTCAGGCGAGGTCACTGTTACCGTCATCACAATCCACCACCATCACAAGCCACCACCACAGAAAACCAATCCACCACCACAACGATGCTCACCACCACCAAAAGTTTGAGTTCACCCCCACCCTCGAAATGGCTATAAAACCAACACCAACGAAATGGCTACACAACCAACACCATTCTTCGATGCTCTCGCGCAGGAGATCGAACCACCGGAGCTCCCTTCTCGACTCGCCGGAGAAGAAGAGGACCACCACCAGCAGATCGTGTTTTCGTGTTGCTTCGCCGGAGGTTTGCTGCGGTTTGCAGCAGGTTTCGTGCTGCTACACCGGAGGTATAAGGAGGTCTGCTAGAGTACTCCGAGATCTTCACCATGGAAACGAGCACTGTGAAGACTGGATCTCGCTGGTTCGCCATGGAAACGCACCTGTTGGTGGCGCGAGGTGGTGAGTAGCCACAGCCATGGAGTCTTCTAGTGCCTAGCTTCGTGTCTGCAATCTTCATGGCTGCTCGTCGAACAAGGAGGCTGCTCCGATCTCGGCACTAGAGTTCCGTGGAGGTGTTATGGTGGTGGTGGTATTTTGGTGGTGGTGGTGTTATGGCGGTGGTGGTGGTTTTGGAGCTTCCATCGATCTAGTGAGCTTTTTAGGAGAGAGAATAATGAGCTTTCTGGAATAGTGAAATGTTATATTTAGTATATATAGGGAAAAAAACAAAAGAGGGTAGTAAAGTAATTGGGGTTTTGGGTTTCATGTGTTAAAAACTTGTTGAGGTCTTTAGTAAGAAGAGACTCCTGGTGGGGTTGCTATCTCGAAGAAGGGGGGTGTGTTCAAGACCCTAAGTGACATTTTCTCAAGATATAATTGAACAAGTAATTCAATTTGTTTTATTTAAGAAGTAAATAATTTTCTTTAAATTGATTTCGGTAAAAAAATCAAAATAGAATCAACTTTAGTGAAAAAGTATCTCGGATTTTTTTAATATTTATATATAGTGATCTTTATTTTAAAATAATTTACCCAAAATATGTCAGGACCCGTTCATATTTACAATTCAAAAAAAATTGTATAACACCCACATGGCTTATTTTCTTGTAATCACTTTATTCATAAGATTTTTAACTATGATACTGATACATTTTATATCATATACTACAAATCTTTAAAAAAATACAATCTTTCATGTGTTATGCTTTAGAATATCTATTAATCGGCATAAAAATGCATCTTGAATAAGAGAGTCTTATTTCCCTATTTTTCTTCTTTTGTTTGAAAACCTAGTTTCATTTATTTTTCTCTAAAATCTTGCTTAAAAACTTATTTCCAATCCTAAACCCAACACGATAGAAATAAATAAATAAATAAATAAATAAAGGGAGAAGAAGTCTGGTCTATTTTATGGAGAATAAAACAAAACGGATCTACTACTTGATGTGTAAAAAAAAAGATAAAAGGAACATACGTGGTCCTACATTAAATATTTCTTTTTGTCAAAAATAATTATATAAATAGAGGTCTAAAACTATTACAAGGATAAATAAATACTCAACCAATCCCTCTAGGGATGGAAGAAGCTAGCAAAAATTATGTTAATTGAGAAAGGGGTTTAAAACCCAATCACTTGGCAAAACACTTAATAATTGTTGCTTTGTGACTCAATAAGCAATAATATTTTTCTTCCTACAAATATGGAAGAACTTAACTAATCTATTACAAGAAAGGAAATGTAATTTCATCATAAACAATTTTGTGCTTAGCAACTAGAGACATCTTCGGGGAGTTCAGCAAATTCACTGCTATTTTGTTGTCGCACACCATACAGATTTCTTCAAAATAAAAATTTATTGCTAAGAACACTCCATTGCACACCTCTAAAAGCTCAGCTTCTTCGGCACTATTTATCAAAAAAGACCATGAGCAACCATGGATTAGTTTATCTTTTGTGCCTCTTAAGTATACAAGTTGATGATAAATTTTTGTGTAGTGTATAGGCAATCATGGACTTAGCTTTCAAATTGATCCTCCAATTCTCCTCAAGTTAAGGATCAGAGTCAACTGTATTGTTTCTTGCATTACTTATATGTTTTATATTTTCACATTCCTTCTTTAATTTACCATCCTTTTTGTTTTCCATTAGGCTATCTTGATTGTATTTGTAGTTATGTTTCTTAGCCTCAGAGTTAATTTCATGATAATAATTAAACTCATCATAGGCTCTTAGGAAAAATATAGAGTAAGATGCAGGTCAGGGGAAATTCCTTAAAAAAGGAACTTGTTTCTAGTTTTCCATATATTCCAAAGAATGAAGGTAGCTACTTCCCTTAACCCTCTACCTGCTATGCCCTTGCCTTTCAAGATTGATTTAAGTTTTAGGACCATACATCAAATATTTGAGTGCACATAGACTTAGAGTAGTAGTTGCATAAGTAATATTAACCACAGGGCTCTAGTACAGGGGCACATAAATAATAAGTGTTCTATGGTTTCAACTTCATTTCCACAAATTCTACACATGTTATCAGAATTACATCTTCTAGTGTATTTATTTTCTTTAGTAGGTACTTATCCTTACACATTTTCCATACAAAGTTCCTAATATTTGGAGGAATTTTTAGATTCCAAACCTCCTTCAAAACCAAGCTTCGGGTGGTATAGGAACAAGAAGGATTATTCTCATCCTTTTTCCTTTCCATTTCAGTTTCTATGTTTTTCAAGTGCCAGTACATAGAGTTTGAATTTACTTCACCATCCTTAGATAAGTTCCAAAAGAATTATCCTCAGACAATTTTATTAAAGTCATTATTTTAATAATATTATCAGTATAATCCTTAGAGAGCCATTTATTTAATATATGTATATCCCATATGTTAGAATCTTTATATTAAAGCTCAGATACTTTCTTAAGACGACAATCTTTTAGGCAAGTTAGGGATTTAATTCCATAGATCCAATGATCCTTCCATACGTCAATATTTGTTCCATTTCCCACCCTCATATGATATTTTCTTTGTAAGCATTTCTTCCATCTAAAAGGCTTCTTCATCCCCAAGATGGATGATAGCCTGATTCAGCCTTACAGAAGGTAGATAAGTAATAGTATATACCCTTAAGAATTCTTTCTAAGAAGGACTTGGGATTTTTTAAAATCTTCAAGGCATTACAGGCAAGCAGTGCTTTATTTTTTAGGGTCATATTTTTGAAACCCATACCCTCTTCTGATTTGTTTAAGTTCATTTGCTTCCAATTAATCCAATTATTCCTCTTTTTATTGTTTTTATTCCACCAAAACTGTGATATAAGAGAGTCTATTTTTTCATTAACACTTTTAGATATAAGAAAAACTGCCATTCTATATGTTGGGATAGCAATTATTACAGCTTTAACGAGTGTTTCCTTACCAGACTCTGAAAAGAAGATAGTATTCCATTTCTCAGCTTTACTTTTAATTATATCAAGCATCCAATCAACGGATTTAACTTTGGATCTAACCAGTCATCAGATGAACCCAAGTATTTACCTAAGTTAACAATTCTATTCATTTTAAGAATATCAAGTATTTTTTTATATTTTTCCTCAATTGTATCCTTACAAAATATAACACCACTTTTGTTTAAGTTAATACCCTTCCTGGAAGCATGACTATACTCATTTAGCACCTCTTTAAAGTTTTCTACTTCTATTTCAGCTCTCATAAAAAATAAGTTGTCATTAGAAAATAAGGTGTGACTAAGTGTGTGTGCAGTGTCTTATTATTTGTAACACTCTAATAGGTTTCTTTTACACTTTTATATTAAGTCAAAAAGATAAAGCTTGAGTGATAATATAGAAGAGAAATTGGGACAAGGGGTCCCCTGTCTTAAACCTTTAGATGGTTTAGATAAATGTAGTTGGTGTCCATTAAGTAACACTGAGTAGGTCAAAAAAATTGACACAAATAAGTTTGAGAGAATCCCATTTTAATCACGTGTCCTTTTAAAAATTCTCACGCAACATTTTCATATGCATTAGACACATCAACTTTTATATCTACATAATGTTTATTAATGTTTCTTTTTCTTTTTAAGAAATGGCTCACTTTATCTACTAATAAGATATTTTCTGACATTTTTCTTCTAGAGACAAAGGCACTTTGATTCTCATTAATGATATTAGGCATATATTTTTGTAGTCTTTTAACTTAAAATCTAGCCAGCACTTTATACATTATATTTGAGCAACTAATTGTTCTAAAGTGACTTACCTTGGCAGGTTTTTCCACTTTAGGTATTAGTCTAATTAGGGTTTTTATTTATAAGATAAAGGCTACGTTTGTTCCATACAAAATCTGATACGTTATATCATATTTAATTAAATCCCAATGTTTTATTAAAGAAGTAGACTGGCAATCCATAAGATCCTGGGAAGTAATCATTCCCCATTTCCCATAAAGTTGTTTTGATTTCATCCAGTTTAACTGGCCTAGTGAGATCAACATTGCTCTCATTTATAATACATTTATTAATACGATCAATCCTTTTACTATAATCTCTAGGCCTTGTAGAGTTGAACATTTTATCAAAATAAGTTTTTATATCTCCTCCGATGTCTTTTTTTCCAACCACATATCATTATCATTAAGCATACGAGTAATTTTATTTCTCTTCTTTCTAGCCTTAGTCATAGAATTAAAGTAAGTTGTCTTTCTATCTCCTACGTTTAGCCATTTAATTCTTTATTTAAGTTTCCAATAAGTTTCTTACTACTTCCATCTCTGTTATATACTTTTAATTATGGATTCATATTCATCCCAATTAATAGAGATTATAGAGTTGAACATATTTTTCAGAGTTATTTTATCTTTTCTAAGCATTCCTTTTTAACCTTTAGCAATTTTTCTAGCCAAAAGTGTAATTTTTCCTGATGATGTATCTTTTTAGAGTAATGATATATACCACCCAAAATCATATCACCTAATTACTACCCATGATGTGGCATGAACTGGTTGACAATAAATCTTTAATCATATCACAAAAATAAATAGATTAACAATTTATAACCAACCAATTCACACCACGTTATAGTGGTATACTTGGATGGTATAATTTTAGGTGGTATATATCATTACTCACCTTTTTACCATACTTATAAATACCTTTTCCTCTACTATGGGCTATTTCCAACTTTTATTAAAAAAAATCAATACATTCCTTATTACTCATTACTCAGTAAATTCTTATCAAGACGAATCTTTTCAAAAAGGCAATCTGTTTAACTTCATTTATAACTAGAAGGATTGAGTGATAGATCTAGTTGGGAGAAGAACCGCTAGCCAAGCATTAGAAAATAATTTTTTTTTATTTTACACAACATCTATCTATTACTTATTTTATCAGTTCAAAATTGTCTTTTATTTAACCAAGTAAACTTGGATTGTAATCAGATAGTTCAAGTTTACTAAGACATTTATTTAATATGTCTATATTATTTCTACCACCCAATATTTAATGGAAAAACTGATACATATTATAGTCTCCAATATTTCAAGACAATTGGGGTAATAATTTCTACGCTCAAATTTTTTTTTTTCATGACTATATCTTTTTGATCATTATAAGAGGATATGTATATAAATGTAGTGCAATAAGAGTTTTCATTTTTATCCATTACCAAACAGTGTAGGTGATTTATACTATATTTTATAATAGAGTAATTATAGGACATATAAAAGGTGTCAACCCTCCTTTTGTTTCATCTAACTTCATATTTAGTCTCCGCAGCTATATTTTTTACATATTCATTAGAGTTTTTAGTTTCCATAAGAAATATTACCTTAAGGTTAGGGTGATATGGAACAATAGTATCTTTTACTGTCAGAATTGTTATTAGAGTTTTTAGTTTTGATAAGAAATATTACCTTTGGGTTAGGGTGATATGGAACAATAGTATCTTTTAATGTCAGAATTGTTAAGGCATTGCTGAAACCTTGGCAATTCCAACTAAGTTTTGCCATTGTTTCTAAAGAGGTTGATCTGGCTCAACTTCGCAAAGCAATTCCTTCACTTTCACCTCTTTACTTTCATCCTCCATAGTTTCAATAAAACCTTTCTTACCCATAGGTGGAGTACATCGCAAAGCGCTTCCTTGGCCTTCACCTCTTTACTAAAAAAGGTATGATCAAAGTTGTTATTATCTATCCACATTATTTTTGAAGAACAAAGTTGTATTATTTTAGCAAAACAAATTGTAAAGGTTTTCTTTTTTGTCAGACATGCCTAGTAAAAGTTGGACCTCATCTTTCTATATATGTAGACTGTTGTTTGCAAAATCAATCGTTATTACAATTAACACATAGTGAATTGAACATATAACTATACTCTAATCTCACAACACATATATAGACGTACATATGTCAAGTATTATACAACAACACTGACAAACGTGGCTTAATTATTACTTGTAAGGGAATCGCTTTTGGTAATGTTAAACCATGGCATTCTGTCATGTCAACAGGCAAATCTGATGGTGCTGAAAAATCAAAACCTTGAAGTAATCGAGCAACAATCAAATATGCAAGTTGCATTGCCAATCCAATACCAGGACAAGCTCTTCTCCCGGAACCAAAAGGAACATACTCAAAATGGTGTCCAAACACATCAACATTTGCATGAGCACTCAAGAATCTCTCCGGTTGAAATTCATTTGGCTCGGACCAAATACGAGGATCTCTATGTAACTTCCATATATTCACAAACAAGTAAGTTCCTTTTGGAACTAAGTATCCACTTACTTCAACATCTTCCTTAGCTTGGTGTGGTGCTGAAAGAGGTGCCGGTGGGTATAAACGTAGCGCTTCCTTAATTATAGCTTGAATATAGCTTAAATTCTTGATATCAGATTCTTCTACCAATCTATCTTTACCTACTTTGATCTCTATTTCCTCCTTGGCTTTCTTCATAACACGTTGATTGTTTAATAATAGAGAGAATACCCAAGTGAGGACAATAGATAAGGTATCTGCAGCTCCTAAGATTGTTATCTATATCACAGAATCACTTAGTTAACTATTTTACAGGAACATGATGAAAGCCCCTCTATATATATATTATTAAACACTCAAATAAACTGACTAATAACTTACCAGTACGGTTGCTTTAATTACGGTTTGACGTGTGTGGCCATGAGTGATTTTATCATCAATCACAGATAGCAACGTATCTAAAAAGTCTTGGTCAGTTATAAGGCCACCTTCAGATTCAGTTCTCATTTTTCTCTCAATATGTTCATCAATCCAACTTTGAATAATTTCATCTAATTCTTTTGAAGTCTTCTTCATGGATTTAATATTCCCACCAATATCTATCCACTTTAAAAATGGAAATGAGATAAAATCAGACAACACTAATGCCCCTGCTTCATGCATAAATTCTCTCATAACCCTTTTGAAATTCTTAGCTTCTGTATTTTCTACACCATCAACGCGATTACTGTATCTTTTTCCAGCTACGATCTTCACGATCATATTCAAAGTCAACAATTCAAACCATGAACTGATATCCACCTTTGCAGGGGTATAATCATCTCCATTTTTTTCAAAAACAGCGCATAATTCTTTGATGCTAGTGTTTATTTCAGATACACGAACATGTTGGAGTGACTCGAAGCGTTTACCCGAAAGTAGTTGGAGCGAAACCAGCTTTCGAATATCACGCCAATATGGACCATCAGGTGCAAAATTAAATCCTGCATAATTGTAACCAAGTAATTTACCGTTAGTGGAAGGTGGTCGTGTGGCAAACGATTTATCATTAATGGTGAAACATTCTTTAACAGCTTCCCAACTGCTAATTATAAGGGCACGATCCTTTCCTAGCTTAATAGTGAAAGTAGGACCATGTATTTCAGCAAAATCGCCTAAACTTCGAGCCATTGAAGTTTCATTGCTTAACGAATAGAGATGGCCTATAATAGGCCAGGCACCAGGTGGCTCAGGTGGTGATCTTGCCTTCAAACTGTGACTAAACTTTGTTCTCCAGAAGTTGTATAGTAATATTACTATTATGCATACAACAGCCGGTAACAGATGTAACAGGAAATCCATTGTTTGCTAGAACTTGTTAAATATTTGTGTTTTTGTTATGAAATACAAGCAAAGATATAAACACACCTTTTGCTTCTTATATCACTCTTTTGTAGAGGTTTTTTTTTTTTTTTTTTGGTCAATTTGTAGAGGTTATAAACACCGATAAAGTTTTTTTCTATTTAATTAGTCATATATGACGGCTAGCAATGTCATAATTAAATAATTTAAAGAGTAAATGATGCAATGCATCTATATATAGTGATATTTAACTTTTTTCTCTTTTTTTGGACGGAGTGGTGATATCCCACCTGCAGACAATACAATCTCCCTCATCTATATATAATATCCTGTTATGTAACGAGGCCTCCATGTGACTACCCAGGTGATGGCTAAAGGGTCCATGTCCCACACCCTCCGGAGTTTAAGTAAATTTTTTTTTTTTTAATCTTCATTTAGCCGTTCTTAACTTTTGAAATTTATATTATTAGATTTTAAATTATTTTATTTGAAAGATTTTTGTTTTTTTAGTTATGAAAAAAATAAACTTATAGGATAATTAGCTTAAAAATATAAGGAATTATATTACAATCTTTACATAATATAGGGACCAATAGTTCAGTTTTGCATAGTATAAGGACCTATTTTGCAATTTTTGCATAATATATAGACTTATAAGGTAAATACGGAGGAATTTTTTTTTAAGGCGTTGCCTCCGAACCTCCACCCCTGTGCCTACCTATCATTTCTTTACTGATATTATATTATCAAAATTGACTTATTTAATCCTAAGGTTAGAGAGAAAGATTTAAGTGTATTCTTTTTTTGATTTTTACATGGGTTCAAATAGAATGAACACTCATGTTATGAGTAATAAGTTTTGCGTTGTGTTCCTAATGATTTAGGCCCCGGAAAATTCTCTTCTTACCTCTTTGAAGGTGCCGTTCAGGAACTATTAGACTCTCAGAAGATCTCATGTCAACACTAAATTCGAAATTCCACCTTTCGCCGACCATGGATAGTCTCACACTTGTGTATGAATCACTAGAACTAGTTTACTTGGACCCCTTTGGCTTACATGAAAGAGGATATGTTGAAGATTTTTCACAATAATGAGTCGTCTTAGGGCCATTGAATATCGTGAAAATCACGGTTGTAACAAGTAAGAAGCGGTAGCTTGACAATGCGTGGTTTTGCAAGGATGGTGGGAATAAATGCTCTCCATAGCTAGCTCGGAGGTCGAACTCCCAAAATTTCAAATACTAGTGCTATGAACTTGGCATATATGCAGACATTGGTTAGGAAAGAGAACTTTCTCACTATTTGTGATAAAGAGGAGGAAGTTACTTCATTTTTTGATCAAGTTGTGGCACAATTGCAACCTAAGAGAGGTCGCAAATTCCGGATGGTCGATGTTCATAGCCTCACGCGCTACTTATTCAAAAAGTAGAGGAGGTAACGCCCTGAACTTTGAACGACGTTAAACAAAAGTGTTGTCTGAAAGACAACCCGCAGTTTTTTTATGTTTTTATGTTTTAGTTTTAGTTTAGCTTAGTTGTTTTTTTTATAAATATTGCAGTAATGAGGAAGGTAGAAATGTTTTTGATGTGTAGGTAACATAGAAATTGAATTCAGGGTCAAAAAATTTGTGAAAAACCGAAGTCACAAACAACGGACCGGCAATATTGACCCACGTCAAAGGGTTGCGACGGTCCACACCACATTCAAAGCCAGAAGGTTGGAAATTCTGACAAGCCTACCGGGCCTCTGAGCGGCTAGCCGGTCTCATACCGTGTCATCATTTGTGATGAAGGGTTGTGACGGTTGCAAGTCAGAAAGTCAGAAGATTTCGACCGACATACCGGTGCGTCAGCATGGGTCGAAACGGTTAAGTACACGATTCGAGGTCAGAAAATTTGAGAAGTAGGAGCAAGATGTTGGCCCTCTAAGCAGCTAGCCGGTCCCAAACCGTGTCGACTTGCACAAAGAAGGGTTACGACTGTACGATGGCAGAAAAATGGAAGGCGGGACAGGCATACCGGCCCCACAGGCGGCATATCGGCGTGGATAGCGATAGGTCAAGTAAGGCACAATAAAAGAGGTTTTTTAATATTATAACTCACAAACCTTAAGCCTCCTTCTTCTACAAAGCACCCAAACTCCATTAAATCTTTTAACAAACCTTCACCTCACATCAAAACAACACCAAATCGCCATAAATTCATATCCAAATCCTTCCCCACACTCCTACAAACAATATTTATCCACCCAAATCATTCCAAAATACCTAGAATCCAAGAATAAAAGTAAAAAAATCAAAATCTTTTTCCAAAATTTCTTAACCCCTTATCACCCAAGCAAGATTCTATCATACCTACGAAAAAATCATCATACTTACATCTTTCCTAACCCAAGTAACACCTTATTTATCTATAATCAACATGTAGTTGAAGAGTGATTAAACCTTTGAGTTGGAGGTCAAAAGAGATGCCAAAAAGAAAAGAAACACTATCTAGTTCTAGGGAGTTGAAGAAGAATCAAAGGAAGGTACTGTGTGAGATTAAGAAGAAAACAAGTGAGAAGGTCCAAGCTCGGGAACAAAGAAAAAGGATAATTCAAATCAAGCACATAGAGAGGAACCGGTTATGGTGAGTTCAAAGCTTCAAACAACTGAAATTTGTAAAAAGAATACACCACAACCTCTCTTTTTTATGTGAGATGTTATGCTACTTCTTTCAACATATTCTTTTATTTTCAATACTTTTCTTTTTCTTTTACCCCGTCAAAAGGTTACAATATAAAATAATAAACCATCACCAAGAGCATAATACATAAGCTCAAAAAATACCCAACCCAGTAATGTTTCCCATATGTCAACCCATCACCCCAAACTCAAGCTCTAATACGACTATCTAAGAATCGCGATTCGAGTGTGGGTCATATGGAAAAATGCTATAGTCTAAAGGGTATGGCTTATAATGTGGCTAAAAAAGGCTTTAGAAAGGCTAGAAGGGGCTGTGACGGATAATAATTAAATTAAATTTGAACAACAAGTTAAAAAGCAACAAGGAGGTTAGTAAAGAACCGCCTTAATCACTTTTTAAACTATGCAATTTTGTTACTTTCTCACCTCTAGAAGGTCCATAAATGGGTTTATTAACTAGCTCGGGTATCATGGCCTACACACCCATCAAGGCTCCCTAAGATCAAACTTAATTCTACCGCATTGCTTACTAATCTTTCTTTAGTATTAAGGTGTGTCTTCAAGTTCATATTCTAAGCATACATCATAAAAAATTTACCTAAAATAATTAACTCATTAAATTTATGCTTTTAAGCCATTAAATACAATCTACATCTAATTACATTTACCAAAATTTTTAATTTCTTTCTAAAAAGAAATAACTCAAAGTGAATTTATGTCTGAAAGGCTTATTTACGACAAGGTTCTTTTGATGCAGGGACTATTAAGGGGGTTTAACAACAATAGTAGTTCATTAAGACGTACAATAAAGATTAATTTATACAAAACCTATGATTTGATTTCTTGGGATTTCCATCATGAGGTACTTAAAGGTTCAAAGTTTCTAAGTACATTTATGAATTGGATTATGATTGTGTTACCATGCCTTCTTACTCGGTGTCAAGAATCCATGGGTACTTTAAAGGTTCCAAATTGTTAAGACAAGGTTATCCTCTCTCACCTTATATTTTTATATTATTCCTTGAGTATATTTCGATACTTTTGAAAATAAAAATGAAATAAAGGTATAAATATCATCTGAAGTGTGTGACATTAAAAATCACACATCTTGTTTTTGCCGATGACTTGATGCTCTTATCAAAGAGGACTTAGAGTCCATCAATATACTAATGAGTGTTTGGATTGTTCTCTAAAATATTCAATTCTTCATTTGATGTTATAAAATCCAACATCTACTATGAGGGAATAAAAGAGGATGTGCTCAAAAAAATATGGATATAACACAACTTACAATAGGTACAATGTTGTTTCGATTTCTTTGGTTTTAACTTGGTACTTTGGTCTTGTTATCTATAGATTATATACCACTTATTGGTTAATTGGAAAGGTACGTGCATCCGTGAAATGTTCTTTTCTTGTCTTTTTAGGGCGTTTGGAGCTTATTAGACTGGTACTTCAATGGCTGGTGTGTTTTTGGTGTCAGTATTTCCGGTATCAGCTACGGTTAGAGATCATATTGTTAACATTGTAGAAGTCTTTATTGGGATGGAAAATATTCACAAGTAAAATGGAAGAAAATATGCACACCAAAGGTTGAGGAGTTTCTTGGGTTAAAAGACATAGGAGTTTGGAATATGGCGCTGCTAACGAAAATATTATTAAAGATTGCTGGAAAAATAAAATCATTTTGGATCAAATGAGTACACAACGAATATTTGAAAAATTGGAATATTTGGGAGTGGGAAATAGGAAAAACTGACTCTCCATTGATAGAGTCATTGAGATTAAAAGACAAAAGTACTACCTCACTGGGAACAATAAAGGGGGAAATTTGTATGGATAAATGGTTTGCCAAAAATAATGGTTAGAAAGATGTGACATCACTTTTGTTTATCAGTGATGTCACTAGAAAATCTACCTATAGGGTACATGTATTGACTCATGAGGAAGGCCACGAGGGAAACTTGTTTCACTATCATCCAATATAGAAGCGTAAACCATTGTTTGGTATATAGAAACTTAGCTGCTCTAATTTACAACTACGTCAACAATATTGGGTAAAAGTTTGACCGTAGGATGCTTATGGAGACAACACATGTTTCTAAGCCACATCAAAGTAGAAACAGGGTTGGTCAAAATCTTGGCCCAACAACTTCCTTCATGGCAGAGTTTGAAAGAAGATAATTTTTAGCGATATTAATCACCATATGAAGTTTTTCAGAGACGTGCCCCACCTAGACCTTGGAAAAAATATTATGTGGGATTCATGCTTGACTTGTAAGCATGTCATAATAGTTTGGATGGCCTTGCATGGTTACTATATACCAATGGTCGATTGGTTTACATGGAATTGGGCTTAATTTTTGGACTTTGTGGGCTTGGATCGAATCAAACAAGCACTTGTTCTTTTAGTCTGATGTTCGTATAAGGGCATGGATGGAGATATGGATGTGTCTTAGCATTTTTAAGAAAATTATTACGCTATTAAGTTCCTTAAATTGGCTTAAAAAGTTCAAGCCTTCTTTCCATCTTTATTAATTGACCTTTGCATACCCTTCTACGTTTTCTTCTCATTTCATATTTAATTTTGAACCATGGCTTCCCAAGGGGAGTTTTCCTTTCCTTCTCAGTCATCGGGAAAGCATCCTCGTATCGAGGACGTTCCCACTTTCCTCTCTCCCAAGGACGATGATAACTCCTCGGTATTACCTCCATAATTTCATCAGTCATGCATTCAATAAGCTTTCTTTTTCTTTATCTCTTCATGTTGTGATTTCTTTTTAAACTTATTATGGTTTTGGTTCAGCAAGAGCTGATAACTAATTTTCTCCTTTCAGAGTGGGTGAAGTAAAACAACCATATTTGCAAGGAATAATTTGAACGACTACACTCAGAGGGCATTTGGATTTGATGAAAGTGGGACATCTTTCATCCAAAGTAGAAGATCTGATCTTTAAGCTTAGACATCTTTATCTAGCTATTCTAGTTACGAAGAACACTTCCAAGAATCGTTTGTTACTTACCCTAAGACGCGAGTAGATTCCATTACACTTCATCAAGAACTTCACTTAAAAAAGATTAATTTATAGAACTCCTGAAAAGATCATCAATCTGACACACATAGTCTACGTGATAAACTGACGAACCTCCAAACTGAGATGAATCGACTTAAGGAAGAATCTGAGTCTTGACTAGCGCGGGTTGTATTGGAATACAAATCATCTGATAGTTTTTTAAAGGACATGTCTACTTTGATTGATGATGGTTTCTTTAGTGGCTTGAGGAGCGGATACAAACTTTGTTTAGATGACGTGAGAGCTCGTTACCCTCTATACAAAATTTTTGTTAGCGAATAAAACTTTACACTTCTACCTTTAGTGTTTCTAAGGCTCCTCCATCTGTTGTATCGACTTGATATTTCCTCTGACAGTGAGGATGTCATGTCCGAATATGCTTCTTTTGATCTTATGTAGTATCTATTGAGTCAATATTAACCAAACCCTCATTTAAATCTATTGAAACGACTTTGGTGCTCTTATAGCTAACTCAAAACACCATATGCGAATTATAGTTTGTGCAAACTAAAAGTTAGAAAAAAATATTTCATAATTTTTATTGATGTTTGCGCAAGGTATTGTCAAATATATTTGCTTTAAAGCAAGGATGTGCTTATAAAAGCAATTGAGAAATACAAAACTGAAGTTAGAAATCAAATAGAAAAAGGCAAGAATCTTAAAACAGATAGTGAAGGAACATATGTGCCTCCTTTTGAAGAGTTTTGCACCATATGTGGTATCATCCATCAAACCATAAGTCCTTATCTTAACAAAATAGGTTTCTTGAATGCAAGACCATATGTTGAAAGAGATGATGAATGCCTTGTCGATCAACTCGGTATTACCATAAAATTTATAGGGATAGGATTTTATCACAACAACCCATATCCTTACCAAGGTACCACATAAGAAGGTTGAGAAACTCCTTATGAATTATGGAAAGGAAACCCAACTTCCTTCCAATACTACAAGTGTGGGGATGCTTGACAAAGTTATCAATTTCAACTCCCAAAATGGTCAACTAAGACCAAAGATAATTCATTGTATATGCACATCAATGCGTTGCATATAGGTTCTTGTTGCACAAATGTTGTTAAGTTGACATTAATGTCAATTTAGTGACTTAATCAAATGTACAATAATTTAAAACAAAAATTTCATGCAAGACCCCTTTATAATACAATTCCTCGAATAGAACACAGTGTAATTTAAGAGGAAATTAAAGATCATGATCAAGAATCATTGCTAACTGAAGAGCGTGACCAAAAGTTATTGACGAACGAGGAAGAACCAAGGAGATAAAAGGATGATAACCTCTACATAATTTGGTCCTGAATTCTTAGATACATGTTTGATGAACTGTAAACATTCAAAGATGCTTAGTCAATCCCTGACGCCCCTTACTATGAAAGGCGACGTAACTAGTAATATAATTTCGATTATGCAAAATCATCTATGGGAAATAGTGGAAATTTATATTGGGAATAAACCACTGGGATGTAAATAGATATTCAAAAATAAATTAGAGACAAGTCTATATCAAAAAGTACAATGCATGCCTTGTTGTAAAAGGTTATTGTCAAAATGAATGACTTGACTATTTTGACATATATACTGAAATCACTAAAATACCATTTATTCAAATGTTAATTGATATATCTTCAATATACAAGCTCGAAATTCACCAAATGGATGTAAAGACATATTTACAATATAGAGCACTAAATAATGAGATATGCATGGAACAACCTAAGGGTTATGTAGTTCCAGGTGAAGATAAGCTAGTATATAAGTTTATTAAGTTTCTATATGGTCTGAAATAGACACCAAAGTAATGACATGACAAATTTGACAAAGCCATGATCTCGAGTGGTCTCAGGATCAATGAATATGATAATTGTGTCTATGTAAAACAAAATTAAAAATTTGTCTATTAATTGTGTCTATGTAAAAAAGAAATGAAAAATTTATTGTTAGAAGTAACACTAATGTGATTATATCCATTAAAGATATGATTTCAAGTAAGTTATACACGAAAGATCTAGTTTGTGTAGAGGTTATTCTCGGTATCAAGATTCTATAAAAATATGAAGATATAGTATTATCTTAGTTATATTATATTGAGAAGTATTAGACAAGTACATTTTTGGTGACACTAAGATTGCCAAGAAACCTGTTGACGTAAACTTACATCTTAATCAGATTACTGGTAATACGATCAACCAGTTGGAGTACTCTTACTTTATATGGAGTCGCATGAACCTAACAAACTGCACTAGGAAAAATTTAGTGCATGCAGTTAGACCGCTAAGTAGGTTACAAATAATATGGATGAGAATTATTTGATTGATATAGGAGATCTAAGGTATCCAAGATACACTATTAATGAAAGGTTGTTATAAACAAGAGTTCCATTTACAATACAAGGATGCGACGATGCAAAATAGATATCAAACTCCACAACCTCAAAATCTACAAGTGATTTCACAATATGTTAGGAGGAGCGGTCATGTATTTGAAATCCCCTAAGTACACGCGCATAGCCAGATCCACCATGAAATCTTAGTTTATATCTTTAGACAAAGTTGTCGAGAAAGTCGAATGAATTTAAAATATCTTAGGAAATATTTCTAATTGGGTAAAGCATGTGTCATCTATTTTCATACACTACGATAGTCAGAGTGTCATTCGTAAGACACTATGTAAGCCTAAACACATACGTCGTATACACAATACCATCAAACAACTATTCTCAAATGTAGTTATCACAATTGATTATGTTATATTAGATAATAACATAGCGGGTCCACTGACCAAAGGTCTACAAAGAGGTAAAGTTCAAGTGTCGTCAAGGGGAATAGGTTTTGAGTCTATGAAAATTGAGTTTCCATAATGGGAAACCCACCTTGAAGATTGGAGATCCCAAAATTTAGGTTCAAAGGGAAAACTGAAATATGAAACTATAGCTTGGTGAATCGCATTATGGGGAGACCTTCCCAAAGTGCTACCAATAGAAATGAATGATAAGATAAGATTTTTAATAGTTCTTTTATCTTAAAAAACACAAGATAGAGTGTTGTAGAATACTCTCAACAAGAGAGCACTTATATGAACAATAAGGTTTGACCTCCTTACGAGAATTTTATAAGAAAAAAATCTTAGACCTTTATTCATGAAAACATGAGTTGTTGGTGGTCCTTTGTGTGTTCTAGAATAAATGCAAAAGATAAACGAACCACAACCGCAAGTGTACGGTTGTCCCAAGTTGTATAACTGATAAATCAGATTCGTTCCAAGGACGGAATGGTTGATCACAATGCTTACCTATTAATGATTGATGCACTTATGTAAACAAATAAAAGTAAAATGTTTGTTTGGTTTTGTTATTAGAACTAATGGATGGAAGACAAATATTAAAATGCAAGTAAAAGCTAAGACGCAAGTAAAATAAGTGAAAACGCAATATGAGATGTAGTACTTGAGAGACGCAAGGGTTTTCCTAACTATCATTCATTTCATACATTGTTTAAGGGACAAATCGGTAATTTTGTATTGGTCGGGATTCAATAATCTCCTTACCCCCGTCAGGGTGGACTAAGGAGCAACATCAAATGCTACAAACCCCGTCAGGGTGATTATAGTCCACTCTCAAGTGCTTAAATTCAATTTACCCAAAAGGCCATAGGTTTAATTAAGCTCGTCAGAGTCAAATAATTTCTAACCTACATTCATTAACTAGTTCGGTACCTAAACCCCCCGTCAAGGTGATCCAATCGCCACTAATTGGAATAGCTTAGATACTAAGTCCTATCATTGATTGATCAGGTCAAAAATAGTAATTAAAGTGCAAATTAAAGAAAAATACAATTTACCCAATTTGATTTAAATAATAATAATCCCAAATCCAAATGTATAAAACGAAATCAAATTGAATTAACCCATTATGCGTTCTCAAGCACTATGTAAAGTTTAGCTCATATTAAATGCAAAAACTAAATTAAAAGAAATGGAATTCATATTTGATTACAAAATTAAAATTGAAAGAACCTAATTTCCGGAATTGGAATGACTGAGAACGGAGCTATAGACCCACTCCAGCTCTAGCAGCTTCTTCTTCCTTCCTTCTGTTGCTTCTCTCTGGTGTTTTTAATTGTAAAGAATGAATTGTGTGTAAAATAGAAGTCCAGACCTCCTTTTATAAGCATAAATTCGGACTAGGGCTTGGACCAGAAAATAAAAGACTAATTAAATGTCCAAGCCCAATTTCTAAGCCCAAAATCCCGTAACTGCTGATACACCCTCACTAAAACGGCTTTTCCCGATGCGTTATAACTCCGATTGACCTCATTCCAGTTGCTAAAGTTCCGTAACTTGATAAGGAATGATTTCTCTTCAAAGGTCAACAGCTAGATCATCGCTTAAGCACCTAGAAATCAGCAATCTATGGCCTGGAAAATGGATTTTCAGCTCTAAAAATAATATCTTCGGGATTTCTTTTCAAATCTTGACTCTATCTTTTGATCTTTGACTTTCTCATCGGATTCGTCTTCTAGCTAACATCTAAAACCTGTAAAATCTTCACTAAAAATACCAATATTACGCGCAAAAGCTTAATAAATAAAAAATGCTAGAAATAAAAGAGGAAAATCATATTATTGCATATTTAGTCCAAAAGTCTATCGAATTAATTAAATAAACACAAAAAATGATGTCTCCTAAGGGTCGAAAATACGAACAATTAAGGAGACATCAGTTGTCCAGAGTCGTAGATGGTCAAACTTGTGAGAACCAAATAATATTAGGGAGGATATTATGTAAGCTATACTGGCTTGATTTACACAAATATTGAATAGTTCAAAACATCTCACTCACTAGTTAACAAGTAAATCTGATATCCCTTAATAGAGAAGGTTTGGAGTTAGTGTTACCCCTCTCTCTCTCTCTCTCTCTCTCTCTCTCTCTCTCTCTCTCTCTCTCTCTCTCTCTCTCTCTCTCTCTCTCTCTCTCTCTCTCTCTCTTCCCATATGCATTGAAATCAGACAATTTCACTTATTCAGAATAATTTTAAAAATAGGATTTGTCCCATTGAAAAATGACTCGGTTTAGTTTAAAATACCTCTAATTGTTGTACCTCGAAATATAAACCAAAGTTGTAATCATAGTATTGGAGATTAAAAAAAATGCTAGCATATGGTCAAAATAATTTTGTATTGAATAAAATATTGATATCGTAAAGTATACTAGTTGTAATATTGTGAAAATTTACCCCATCAATTTTCTTTTTTATGAAAATTTATGGATTTTTATATGTTATCACCTAATTAAAATATTTAGACCCTAAGGGTACCACACTTTTGTAAAAAGAAAAAACCTAGATCCCTCCTGGGTGAAACACACACGTGCACGCCAGGTGACTCAGCTCGTGCTCGAGTGTGATTTGTGTGTTAGTTTGACCATATTAATCTTTTAGCTAAAAATAATTATTAATTAATTATGAGCCAATAATCAAAAAATACCTATTAAAAAACTATTAAGAAAAAGATATCTAGAATAAGTCTCTTTATAAAAAATTCCCCAACACAAAATACCCCTACAAATAGTAATTAAAAAAAATTGAAAAAAAACAAAACAAAAACTAATAAACACACGCGCGCGTTCGTGAATTTTTTTTGAAAGCGTCGTAACTAATTCAAAAAAATCAAAAATTTATATATTTGGATAAATAAATTAATATTTACGTCTATGATTTTTTTGGAATTTTTTCTTCGCAGACACGAAATTTATGTTTTGAATAGTGGATTTCATGTTTTAAACATGAAAATCCGTGTCTGCGAAAAAAAAATCACTATTTCAAACAGTGAATTTCATGTTTTAAACATGAAAATCCGTGTCTGGAAAAAAATCAAAAAAGGAAAAAAATCATGGACGTAAATATTAATTTGCTTTATCCAAAAATGCAAATTCTTTATATTTCTGATTTTTTTAGAATTAGTTATGACGATTATAAAAAAAAATCATGGACGCGCGTGTGTGATGATATTAGTAGTAGGTGGTTGTGGTGGTGGTGAGTGTTGTGGTGGCTGTAGTGGTGGTTAAATACATGGTGGTGGTGGTGGTGGTGGTGGAAGTACACTATTATTTGTTTAATATTTAAAAATAAATATTGTATTAAAAATAAAATTTTATATATTTAATAATAAAGGTAATAAAGGTATTAAAAATATAAAATGGATGTTTCTATAAATAATTGTTCTATTGGGCACCTTTTAATTAAATAAATTATTGATGACTTAATTTAATAATTAGATACTTTTTTAGGTATCTTTTAACAAATACATCATTAATTATTACATTTTTTTAAGGGTTAATACCCCATAGACACATGCCACCTTACACCCTTATCCATAAAAAGCACCGTCTTTTTTAAAGAACAGCGAGTATTTGAAAACTTCCTATTACTCAAACTTTGAGTGATGAGAAGGTTCTCATTATTACTCAAAGTTTGAGTTATGGAAAACTTCTCATAACTCAAACAACTCTTTTTAAGGAGAAAAAAAAGAAAAAAAAGAAAAAACAAAATATATATGGGCTTTTATGGAAAAAAACGATGATTAAGATGAAAGGAAATTAATTTTAACTTGAATTATTTTTTGGGCATAATTTTTTTTTTAATACCAATAGTTATATTCTGAATAATCATTTTTCTACAACATCCATTTTTACACAAATACCAAAAACAAAATCCCTAGGTTGACTTTTTGATTCATAGTTAATTAGTTATCAAATGTTTTGTACCTACAAATAGGTGATCATAAAATGTTCTTAATTTTTTAAATCATTATCATAAAAAACGAGAAAGAATTATTAGCAGTATCATTAAATTCGAAGTGATTAGAAGAATTCGATTCCCTGTTTTTTTTCAAGTAATTATCATTGTATTTTGGAAGTTGAACACAAATATATATAGCATACACGTGTTCTAAATACCTAATAGATATCACTGTATGAAACAGTAATGTTTTAGGTTTTCTTCATAATCTTTTTTGTTATTTCTTTGAGGATATTCTAGGTTTTACAAAATTAACACAACCGATCTATATATGTCCATTTTTTTTATGTAGGTAAAGTTACATAAGTTGCTTGTAAATAAGATACTAGTTTATAATATTATTTATAAACGCTTGGGTTAAACTTCCCAACAGACCGTTGTTGTAGACTTAGAATGAGAAGTGTGTGGGTGTGAAGACCCTTCTATTGTGGATGGATATTGGTATCATGAATAGTGTGTGGGTTGTGATTCGTTGTAATAATATAGAGTTTCTGTAAAGCCTATCTTCTTTGCAAAATTCTGTGTTATTGTTTGATCGCAACATAGCATGGCTATCTATACCACTATATGGCTAGATTTCCAATGAATGAGATAGAAAAGATCTTGGAATACAGCTGCTGAAGTTGACAAGAAGCACTTGAGCAAAATAAATGAAGAAGAGAAGTGCAGGGACTAAAGTGCAAAGTTGATATTAGTTTGTTAAGATTGTTAGTTAGTTAGTCAATTGGAATAAAATACAGCTGTTGCAGCTGTCATTTAGTTAGACTAGGCATCTTGTATATATACATAGCTTTAACAAATGTAAATTCATTAACTAAGAAATAGAAATCAATTCTCTCTCTCGCTTAGTTCTTCATCTCTTTTCTCTGTTTGAAGCTTCTTTCATGGCTTCTCTAACTCTCTTATTTTACATGGTATCAGAGCAAAATTAAACAAATCTTCCGCATAAACATCTCTCTTTTCTAGATTCTTACTTTTTTTACTACCTTCAATGGCAAATCAATCGCCTACAGAGGATTTTTCTAGCCCTTTCTATCTACATCCTAGTGAAAACACTGGGATTTCCTTAGTTTCTGAGGTATTAACTGGAGAGAATTACCTGTCATGGTCAAGAGCGATTGAGATCGCTTTATCAGTCAAGAATAAGCTAGGCTTCGTTAATGGAGATATCACGCAACCACCACTCACAGATTTAGTTCTCTTCTCCGCTTGGAATCGAACGAACAATCTGGTACTTTCTTGGCTCTTAAACTCAATTTCTAAGGATATTAGAGGAAGCTTATTATATGTATCTTCTGCGTTTGAACTATACAATGAATTGAAAACTCGTTTCAGTAAGAGTAATGGAACACGAGTGTTTCATTTAGAAAAAAGTTTAAGCTCAATTTCTCAAAATAATAGCTCAATTTCAGAGTATTTTGCAAAATTTAAGACTATTTGGGACGAGTATATACATTTTAGACCCTTACCTAACTGCTCTTGTGGACACATGAATCAGTGTTCATGCAAATTGTTAGAAATCCTAATCGAAAGACAACATAATGATTTCGTAATCAAGTTTCTCATAGGATTAAATGAATCGTATTCATCTGTTAGGAGCCAAATCCTTCTAATGAATCCATTACCAAGTATAAACTCTGTCTTTTCTATGATTCTTCAAGAAGAAAGTCAAAGATTACTTACAAACTCTATAAATGATGCACCTGTTCATGCATTTTATGTCAAAAATACTCCAAGAAACAACAATTTTCCTGAAAGAAAAAGAATAATATGTAGTCATTGTGGTTATACTGGACATACTATTGAAACTTGTTATAAAGTTCATGGTTATCCGGTTGGATGGGAAGGACCTAGAGGAAAAAGAATATACAATAACAACAATCAAAGATCATATAACCCAAGAGCACACTATGCTATGGTTCAAGAAGATAATGAGGCAGACCTCAATGATCAAGAATCCAAAATATATTCAAAAACTCCTACTCTTAATGATCTCACTCCTGAAGATATAGCAAAATTAATGGCTCTTGCACATGGACCTGCAGAAAACACATCTTCTCTTCCTGCTGTTCATCATGTCTCAACACAAGAAGGTAATTTCAATATAGATTCTTGGATACTTGACACAGGTGCTACAGACCATCTTGTGTATAATCAATCTCTATATACTAGTAATGTTGCACTAGTTAATATACCAGTTACTTTACCAAATGGTGAAGCTATTTCTGCTACTCACAAAGGTAGTATACGCATAAACAATCACATTACTCTACATAATGTGCTTTGTGTGCCAATACTAAAATACAATTTACTATCTGTCTCAAGACTAACTAAAGACTCAGAGATTTCAGTGATTTTCTTTCCATCTCACTGTATATTACAGGTTCAAAAGTCCAAGATGATGATTGGGATTGCTTATGAAAGTCAAGGCTTATATTACTTCAAGGCCTCTTCTCCAAAACTAGCTCTTCATACAACTGCTGAAGCTTTTGATCTATGGCATTCTAGACTTGGTCATCCATCAAATGCTAAACTATCTGCATTAAAATCAATAGATTCTTCCATTACTTTTCTAAAAACAAATGTTTGTGACTCATGTCATTTTGCTAAACAAAAGAAACTCATGTTTCCCATCTCTGAAAGTTGTACTAACTCTTGCTTTGAATTAATACACTGTGACATATGGGGACCATTCAAACAAGAATCTTACACAGGACATAGATATTTTCTAACTATTGTAGATGATTTCTCAAGATGTACTTGGATTTATCTCATGAGAGCAAAGTCAGAAGTTCATCAACATTTACTAAGCTTTTACCATCTTATTCTCACACAATTTCACACTAAAATCAAGATATTAAGATCAGATAATGGAGAAGAGTTCAATCTTCTACAGTTCTATTCAGAAAAAGGCATAATACACCAGTTGAGTTGTGTAGAAACACCTCAACAAAACGGTTTGGTTGAGAGGAAACATCAACACTTGCTCACTACAGCCAGAGCATTAATGTTTCGATCCAATCTCCCTTTACAATATTGGTCAGAATCAATTTTAACAGCCGCTCATTTAATCAATAGATTACCAACTCCTCTATTAAACAACCTCTCACCATACCAAATTCTCTACCAAAAACCACCCAACCTCAGTCATCTCAGAGTGTTTGGCTCTCTTTGCTTTGCCTCTACCCTACAAAATAATAGATCAAAATTTGATTCTCGAGCCCTTAAATGTATTTTCTTGAGTTATCCTATTGGAACAAAAGGATACAAACTCCTCAACATAGAAACCAACACAACCTTAATCTCAAGAAATGTGGTCTTTCATGAAACCATTTTCCCATTTTCAAAATTTACACCATCTACACAACTTCACACCCTCTTGTTTCCACCATCTACCCCTAACATTTCAGATTATATAACACCACTCTCATCTTCTATTCAACCTCAACCAAATCCAAATAACCCACACAATGATATTCCCTCTCCACAAACAGATAATTCTCCCCAACCAACTAATCAAACTACCAAAACTACCAGAACCAGACAACCCCCTAGCTATCTTAAAGACTATGTTTGTCCTTCTACATCCTCATTACATCTATCTACAACTTCTACACAACCTTTATATCCTATCACAGATTTTTTAAGCACCAACAGATTATCTCAACCTTACACCTCCTTCATTGCCTCTATTTCTAGCCAAACTGAACCTAAAACCTATAAGCAAGCATCTACATCACCTGAATGGATGACTGCTATCCATCACGAGTTAACTGCCCTCCAAGACAATCACACTTGGGATATTGTCCCCCATACCTTCTAATGTATCTCCTATAGGTTGTAAATGGGTGTTCAAGTTGAAGTATAAAGCTGATGGAACTTTGGAGAGGCATAAAGCTCGTCTTGTAGCTAAGGGTTATAATCAACAAGAGGGACTCGACTTTTTTGATACATTTTCACCAGTTGCAAAAACTGTCTCCATAAGGCTTATTATAGCTCTTGCTTCTATAAACAACTGGTCTTTACATCAATTAGATGTTAACAACGCGTTTTTACATGGAGAATTGAATGAGGATGTATACATGAATATACCTCAAGGTCTCTCAGCCCCACCCAACTCTGTATGCAAGTTGAAGAAAAGTTTATATGGTCTTAAGCAAGCATCACGGCAATGGTTTGCTAAGCTTTCTCATGCTCTTACTTCATATGGTTTTAAACATTCAGATAGTGATTACAGTTTATTCATCAAGAATAATTCACCCTCTTTCATCGCCTTACTTGTATACGTGGATGACATTATAGTTGCAAGTAATTCAATTAAAGAAATTGATCAACTAAAGTGTTTTCTTCACAAAGAGTTTACAATTAAAGACTTAGGAATCCTTAAATACTTCTTAGGCATTGAAGTAGCTCTCAATTCTAAAGGTATTTCTTTATCTCAACGAAAATATGCTTTGGATATTCTCGATGAGTGTGGCCTTACTGAATGTAAACCGGTTGCTTTTCCTATGGAATCAACTTTAAAATTGTGTATGGATGAATCTTGTTTAATGGATAATCCATCCTCATACCGGCGATTAATAGGGAGACTTCTATATTTGACTATCACACGACCTGATCTGGCTTACTCGGTTAACTCTCTAAGTCAATTTCTTTCTAAACCAACCATTGATCATTGGAATGCTGCTCAGAGGGTGCTTAGGTACATACAAACTACTCCTGGTCAAGGTATATTTCACTCATCTTCATCAGAAATAAAACTCAAAGCATTTTGTGATAGTGATTGGGCTGGTTGTCTTGATACAAGAAGAAGTATAACGGGTTTCTGCATTTTTCTTGGTGATTCTCTTATCTCTTGGAAGAGTAAGAAGCAATCCACCATTAGCAAATCTTCAGCTGAAGCTGAATATCGTGCGTTAGCTGCTACAACGTGTGAATTACAATGGCTGGTCTATGCTTTGAATGATTATGGAATAACTCATTCATCACCAGCTTTTATATACTCGGATAGTAAATCGGCGATTGCAATGTCAACAAATCCTGTTCAACATGAACGAACTAAACACGTTGATATTGATTGCAAGATTACCCGTGAAAAATTACAAACTGGTGTCATCAAGCTCTTTTATATACCTTCCAACTTACAACTTGCCGATATGTTCACAAAACCTCTTGGTTCTCTACCATTTCACAATAATCTTTCCAAGTTGAACATTATCAATATCCATGTTCCACTTGTGGGGGGATCTTGGAATACAGCTGCTGAAGTTGACAAGAAGCACTTGAGCAAAATAAATGAAGAAGAGAAGTGCAGGGACTAAAGTGCAAAGTTGATATTAGTTTGTTAAGGTTGTTAGTTAGTTAGTCAATTGGAATAAAATACAGCTGTTGCAGCTGTCATTTAGTTAGACTAGGCATCTTGTATATATACATAGCTTTAACAAATGTAAATTCATTAACTAAGAAATAGAAATCAATTCTCTCTCTCGCTTAGTTCTTCATCTCTTTTCTCTGTTTGAAGCTTCTTTCATGGCTTCTCTAACTCTCTTATTTTACAAAAGAAAAAAGTAATTCATAAGAAGATAAGAGAAATTCTGCTAAATGATTCATGTTCTTCTTCACGTTATTGTGGTCGAATACGTAGCCTTACATATTTAGAAAATGATAATGCTCCCATCCCATCACGGAAGAACAACAAAGATAACTAAAGAAGATAACATATCCCAATACTTATTCATAATTGCCTAAGCGATTGTTAATGCATCAACTGAAGATTCTTCAATATTCGCCTTAATCATGTTTTGATAACTAACTTTAAACATGGCTGACACAACATCTATGGCATAGCCTAGAGGCCAAGCCACCTCTACTGGTGAATTTTGGTATTTAATTGATTCCACTGTTGTAAGTTTTTGAAAAGGATTCAGCCCTGTAGTCACACAAGAAAATAAGAAAATATTGTAATTAGTAGTTAATTAAATAAACTAAATGAAATGAAATCATTTTATGACTGTGATCATTCGTTATTCTTACCAAATCCTTCAACGAGCAAAGTATACTCGTATACAAGGTCCATACAGAAATAGGGTAGATTATTTTGTTCTATGTGAGGGAATGTTGATTCCATATTCTCAACTCTAGTCCTGCAAGCAATGTTAGCTGCCCTTAAATAATCAATTGGACGAACTGATCCAGATGCTGCATCAAATTCTATAAGACCAGCCTAAGATCAAATACAAATGTTAAATAGAATTTATCAATATTTAATATTTAGATTAGCATTAATGAAATGTTTTGTACCTGATTGGCGCTACCGTAGAAGAAAGAAGTAACATATATATTTTTCTGACCAGCTCCACCACCACCATTCCAAACTCCGTCAAAAGAGCAGCTTCCGGTTACGCATGGTGCATTAAGTTTAAGCAATTTTCGAGTTAAATTTCTACATTTCTTTATATTTGCACCGAAAGGAGAGGACTTTACTTCATAAAGGATTCCTCCATAGTTGTATAACCCTTAATTACAACCATGATAACATTTAATTACTCTTTAGACATCAATGTAATTTGAAAAGCTTAAACAAATAAAATAAAGTAATTATTAAGAAAGAACTTACCATTATAACCCGAAGTGACACAAGGATTACTAGAGTTTTTGGAAAATGCCAAGTTTCCTGCTCTAGCTGCTTTTCCTCCATAGTTCAAATAACTGAAGAAACATTAAGTACACGTTTGTAAAGAATAATCAAAATATATCTTATTTATTTAAAAACCTGTGAGCGTAAACGGAATAATCAATTCCAGCAAGAAATATATCATTAACATAATTGGGATCCTCTAGGTTTGATGTCTTTGGGGAATTTTTTGCGTATGCGTTTGGTATAGCATACGCCATTTGCACAGATCCACCCCCAAGATCAATTGTTGCCACTGTTTCTGAGTACTCCTCACCTAATTTATGCAATAAATAGTTCATCGCAACCTATACATACATATATAACAACCAAAAACATTATAAATAATTTCAGTTTTTTCATGTAATAAATAATGCACCATGATCAACACTTACCCACATATACGCTCCTTCGTGGTAACCATCAAGAATAGACACCCAATCTGCCTTATATAGAAGGCTGCTATCATTTGCGAACAAATATCTCACCTCTTCCAAGATTCTCTCAGATGCATCACCTTCTAGCATCCTTAAACCAGCGGTTGCCTTTCCAGATATTAAGACAAAATATTAATGTAATGAAACCTCACACCAACAAAAAAATATTCGATGAGACTATAGTAATGATTCGTTACTCACCCCAAGTGTAACGGGTGTTTTAGAACGCAACTCTTCTGGAATGACATTTTCAGCAGCCGTAAGAAGTGGCTTCAGAGATTGAGCTCCTGCCTTTGGGTCCTTTGCATAGTCACTCAGCCCTGGTGAAACCTATAGCCGCAATATTTGCAAGATTAATAAATTAGTAGGTGCATTTACAAGAAAAATATAAATGCAACTATGCAAGTAAATACAATATATAGCACACCTTAAGGAAAACCTCAAAATCATCACCAAATTTGAGTAAATTCAAGTATTGATCAAAACGGAACACATGAACCCTACTACCAGTGCTACCTGCGTCAAAGATAGCAGCATATTGCTCTGTGGTATCAGTAAGAAAAAAACGTCTTTTGGAAAGAGAACCCGTCGGTAATAGGAGCAACACGGAAAAAAGGAGAAGGGCAATGTTGGTTTGTTTCGGCATATTCATTTATTGGAATATACGTACACGGACTCTAGTGTTGCTATTGGTGAATATATCGCTGTGTTGCGTGTCTTTAAATAGGGAGCAACAAAATGCGAAAGTACCATAAATTATTTTTAAAGGTTGTGTTTTTTAATATTTTTAGGAAAAAAATTATCTTATTGTTTTAAATTTTGCTAAATAAGTATCTTTCCATATCAATACGTCTAAATTTTAAACAATTAATGTGTTATCTGTATTTTTTTGGATTGCAAGTTTTTTAATAGGATATATGTGTTTTTCAATGAATTGTGTGTAAATCTTATTAAACAATAATTTTTTTAGATCTTTTGAGCCAAACAACAAAAAAATACCATATCTTCATTTACATGTATAGGGTATATCAGGGGCGGACCCCTTTGAGGCCGAATTTTATGAAACGTCATAATAATTTGTCCCGAAAAATAATTAGTCCCCTCTAAATATTTATGTAAAACTTGTATGCTCTAAAGAACACATAAGATTTTATAGCTTAATGGTTTAGAAACTTTATACTTTAGCATTTTAAAAGGAGGTTAGGTGTTTGAATCTTAGCAATTACTTTATCATTTTTCCAAATAGAGATATATGTTATAAATTTGTCAATTTTCATAAAACCTATTTATTTATTATTTGTATTACTCTAATAAAATTATAGTGTTTATTTTTAATAAATGATTTGTTTTTTATATTTATACATTAAAATATTAGTATAACATATAGTATATTAATATAATAGTAATGATATTATATAAATTAAGTGTATATAATGATGTTAGTTTATATATTTTTGGGGTAACTAGGAACGGGTAAACTCATCAAATTATATGACGTTGAATTCTCATAGTTACATTTTGACATTGCTAATTATATGTTTATGTGTCATATTTTACCTTAATAAATTTTGGAAAGCGTTGACTCTCGAACTTCTATATATTTCAAGCCCCCCTCAAATTAGTTCCTAGATCCGCCCCTGGGTATGTGTATGCCTGGATAGAGGGGAGTGAACTCCTACAAGCAGATTGAAATCTATCTTGTATTAGATGATATTTGTAATATTTGCATGTGTAAGTCTTGGACAACAATTTACATGCCACTGGACAATGTGGGAATGAGGAATGTACGCTCCAAAATTTAGGCTCTTCAGTTGGAAAATAGTTTTATCTACGTGTAAACTCACCAATAAAGTCATGGAGAGATGAAAATCGGATCCCAATTGATGCTCTTCTATGTGGTCGGGAAGAGGCTAGTAACTCGGGTCTCCATGATAAATGTTTTGTTTCCATGATTTCTTATATGTCTTCAGTCAACTTATAGCTATAGCTTGCACTGTAGAATCAGTAGTTGTAAATCATTGTAAAATTTGTTAGGTTTGTGAAAGAATTTGTTATAAATCCATCGATCATATTTGCATCATATGTGTTAGATAGAAATAAATAAATAGATTTATGTATTTTCGGTGTTGTACAATTGAAAAGTTATTGATTTATTTTGTGAAGGTTAAGCTCTCGATAGCTGCTGCAAATGCTCATAAAACGAGTAGCTATAGAAAGAAAGAAGAAACCATAAGAATAAATATGTTTGTTAGTTGATATTGATATGAACATGATAGGGCTTTTGAGTGTGACAATACTAACGACCATACCTACATTTCTAAGTGCATTCTCTCCAAATTATTCATGTTTTTCTTTGTATGTTTGTTGGTATTGGCTTGGGAGGTGGGCCCGTGTATAACACTTGGTTTCTCGAGTTTGTTCCTCCACGAAACAGAAAACAATGCATGTCGTCTTTTCTACATTCTGGACTATAGGAACAATATTCGAGGCTTCATAAGCATGGGTGCTTTTTCTTTTCTTATTCTGAAATTCACTTACAAAAGTTTCTCCGCACATTTTGGGAAAATTTAATCTTTGCTATGGTCTTGTGACTCTTATTATGCCAAGATTGGGTTAGACATGGTTACTTGCAATCTCATCATTACCAGCTTTTGGAGCGTTAATTTTTTATGGTCTCACAGTAAAGTCTCCGAGACTCCTTTATATGAAAGGCAAACTAATTGAGGCTGACCAAATCCCGAATAAAATGAGAGAGATTAAAAACTTCCCGATCAAATACTCGATCCAGACCTCACATAGAACACATATAGTTGCTCACCCCAGAACACACATATTTGCTCGCCCCTGGAAAAACTAAAATTGCTATTTCCTATACAATCCTCTTCTCATCACTAGCTGTGCTATTTTCATCAAAATTACTTCAAACTACCCTTCTAGTATGGGTGATTTATTTTGGTAATTTATTTGCATACTATGGCATTATTCTGCTCACTTCACAACTTAGCAGTTAGGGAAACAAATGTGCTTTATTACCAACTTGGAAGGTATTTAAGGACCAATTGCAATTATTCAACTATTTTTTTTGTACTGAAAATGAGCAATTGAAACCATATTTATTTGTAGAAGTTTCGGGGATTATCTTCTCACCAAATCATATTGCCGTATTTATGTTAGAAAGTTTGTAATGAATTACAGTTAGAGATTTTTTTTTACATTTGAGTCCCTCTAGTGTTGTAAAACTCCTTTTTTACAATCTTCGAGGTTCCTATATTATAAAGGGATGCTCTTGAGTTGTAAACGGTTTTATGTTGATCATTAATATACATCATTTGCTAAGCAATAATAATAAATCAAACACTGAGAGAAGAATGAAGCAAAATGAAGTATTCAACTCTGCACTTGCACAATCAAATTGTAATCTTGTGTAAATGAGACATAAAAAAATTAATGACTGATTCTTTTGGAGATTATTTCAACCAAATGCACAGGTCAAAGGTTTGAAAGAATTTGAGATGAAGAATAATTAATCAAACCATAGTAGAATGTCATCAATAGTAAGGGAACACAACGTGATTGTATAGACTAAACTAATAAAAAGTAAACAATACAATGTCATATATGAAAAAGAAACCCTTATAGAACCGGTGGTTTTTTATAAATAGAACCCACATTATGTGCTTTGCTTATGATTTTGTAGCCATTTTCAATGATTTTGACAGATGTGATGTACACTGCAAATTCTAATGTTGATGGAAACATCGTTAATCGTGTCGATACCTCCACCTTCCCTAACAGTTGTGAATGTTAATACTTTGAGTACTGAGTTACGTATCAGATAGCAGTGTATAGCTAAGATCACTGAGATGATCCATGTTTTGTTTGGGTATTTTAGTCAGAAAACAGGGCTTCTTGTATGCCTAGAAGACTCTCATTTGACTTGCATACAAACTAGCAGAGGAGATGCAATTTACTGGGAGACTATCTTGAAATAAATTATGGACCATTATAGTCAGATTGAGGTAAAATGGTTGCTTACTCGGGTTGATTGGTGCTGAATCTTTTCAGATCTGGTGAAATGTCAATTAGTCACACTAATACAAGGATGGAAGAAGAGCCAAATGCTTCCACCTGTGCCAAAGGCTGTGACAGAAAACACAATAATACATGAATTTAGAAGGTTAAAATAATCAAATGGAACCAAATAAAAGTGACAGATATAGAAAAATACTAATGTAAAGTTTACAGTAATTGAGGTTATTTATGTCCTTACTATTATCTAGAAGACAGATTAATCATTACAGCCTTATCATCAAGTGAATTATCTTGTGACATGCAAACTTCAAAAAGGCCCAGAATCCTATCGCTACAAAAAAGCATCAAGTATAATGAGTAAAGTTTGACATTTTTCATTAGCAAAGTCAACGAGGCTCACCAAAAATGGTTTCTCCAGGTAATGACAGATGGCACCTCCTCCACAGCCTGCAACTCAATATATTTGCGTGTAATGGGCTGAATGCCAAAAAAATCATATTCTAACAGATGGTTAAATAAACTACAAGAACAATATATAACAATCCTATAAAAAGGGCCCACAGATATATCAATTATCAAATCTTAGTAAAAAGACGCTGAAATTGGTAAAAAAATCCACTCCCCTTTGTTCAACCGATACATTGTAATCTGAACATCAAATTATATACACCTCCAAAATTTTTACAATGAAGAAGATTGGATAGATATACCTACCTCCGTCCAAAAAAATCGATATAGGGACAAAAGGTGCAATTAACTATTAAATCAATTATAATATAGTAACTCTAGAGATCTTACTGCAACAAGTTCTAAGTTTTGAAAATTTTGGTAATCTAAAGCTGCATCTGAAATGGTTGGGGAGGATGAATATAAGTTAAAATTCTTGAAGTTAAAAGCGAAACGAAACTATTGATTCATAAGTCATAACATTCAGGATTGAAAGTCAACAAGTGGTTGTTGATTAGTGTGATACCCCTACCTATTGCTTATCACATCAATTATCCACCAAAATCATTTAGATTATGGTTAAATTTGCAACGTATTCTTTGATTTTGGCTGATGATGACCGCATAAAAGCTCGTGAGTATAAGAAAATGTTATCAAGCCCTTTTGCAAGCGGAAGGGTTTCATGAATTCTGGAAGAGGCATGGGAAATTTCTTCAAACTTCTTGAGGTTGAGAGCGATTTTTTTAATTAGCAAAAATATGTTTTTGTTTTCCAATTTTATTTTGCGCTACCTCAAAAGTGAGGCGTCGCCTCACCTCCGTATTATATATATATATATATATTATATTTTAGAGTTTTTTCTACGGTTCAGATTTACTCGTATAAGTGGTGGCCAGGATTAAATCTGGCAAAAATGAATTCCGTTGAGAAAAATCGAATCCAGATTCTGAAAAAAAAAAAAACCGTGTCTGAAGACACAAAAGTAAAAATGAATTTCGTTGACAGGAATCGAACCCAGGTTAAAAAAAATTATTAAGTGGGGCCAGAACCAATCCTGGCCACCACTTATGTTTAGCTCGATTAAATCCTGGCTTCCACTTATGTTTAGGCAGATTTAATCCTAGCCACCACTTATGCGGGTATATTTAGATCGTATATATCTATATATACTAGGTAAAACCTGTGTCTGAAGACACATACTAGGTAAAACCTGTGTCTGAAGACACTAAAACAAAAATTAATTTCGTTGATGGGAATCGAACCCAGGTTCCCTGGGTGAAGGGGCTAGAATCAATCCTGGCCACCACTTATGTTTAGCCAGATTAAATCCTAGCCACCACTTATGTTTGGCCAGATTTAATCCTGGCCACCACTTATGCGGGTAAATCTGAACCGTAGAAAAAACTCTGAAATATAATATACTAGGTATGAACCCGTGCCTGAAGGCAATCTAACAATATTAATTTTAAAAAATAAATATAACACGAGATAAACAAACTATTCTTGAAATAAAAATAAACTAAAAAATAGTCAACCAAGCATAGGATGCATTTTGCACAAACAGCTACATAACATATAAATTGATCAACCAAAATATACTCGTATGTAATAAAAAATAAAAATCTCAAATAATTGAGATGACAACCAGAAACAAAGGAAAGGAGAGTATACAAAGTAGAAGATTGTTGACGTTATTAATTGAAAAACGTGCTCCTTTGAAAAGGTGTTTTGTTTGGAGCGAGCAATTTGATCTTATACTGCATTTTTGGATTAGTTTGTAGTAAAAATCCATTGGCGCAACTGCTGAAGATGGTCTAAACCCTAAACCTTCGAACAAAAAGAAATAAAGTTAAACCCTAAACTCATAATAAAAATGGAAGGAGAGAAAAGGAATAAGTTCTTGTCAAATTACACCAACTAACAAATTAAGGTAAAATTTACGCATCATCTTGTAGGATAGTTTAGTTAGTATATAAATTCCTTATTAGTTATAATTTTTGGAGGGTTTCTTATTTTTCCCAATTTGATTTGTTCGGTTGTTTTATTAATATTATAATTTAGGCGAGTAAATGCATTAATGATGTAACTATTAATGATGTAACTGGTCATACACTGTAGCTTTATTTTTATGATAGGCCCCATCCGTTCTCATTGCTTAAAGGTAACCAAATCGTTTGTGTATATGATGTATTTGATCTGATAATTTTCTGAAATTGCATATATGTTACAATTTCTTTAAGCAAAATTATTACTCATACCTATGAACACAGGGACACAGAAACTACTTAGTTTAAGTTCCTTAAGTTTAATAGCCTTAGCTGACATAATTTATTATATAACTATTACAAATTTCAGAAAAATATTTAGTCAATTTATACTACCATGTGTAGAGGAAGAGTTCAAAATTGACATAAACTATCTATCTATTCAGATAAAATTTTGAACTTAAGATAATGATAAACTAAAAAATAAACACTTATCTATCTAACAAAAATGTAAAGTTAAGATAATGATAAACTAAAAGATAAACTATTATCTATCTAACAAAAATTTAAATTATATGTTATCTATTAACCAAACTTTTAAACTTTAAAAAATGCAGTATAAAAGCTAAATGTTTTCGATCTTGTAAACCCTCATGGAAATGATTAAACTTAGGAAAAAAATCCACAAAGCGTCTTCTTTTTCTTTTTTGCTCTTCATAATTTGGTAAATCTTCCTTCTAAATTCCAAGCCTAAACATATATGACAAACATTAGTAGTAAATTAACAATAACAGTAAGGGGTTATTATAGAATATATCCTCATAGAGTAGCCTAATATTTTTTCTAAGCCTTCAATTATTTATTTGATAAAAAAATGCCTAATAGAACAATTATTTATAGAAAAAACATCCCCTTTATATTTTTTATACCTTTACTATCCTTATTATTAAATATATTATTTTATTTTTAACGTAATATTTATTTTTAAATATTAAACAAATAATAGGGTACTTTTACCACCACCACCACTACTACAGCCACCACAACCATTACCACCACCACCTCCACCACCACAACCACCACCACCTACTATTAATTTCATCATACGCCGCGCGTCCGTGATTTTTTTTTAAATCGTAATAACCAATTAAAAAAAAATCAGAAAATAAAAAAAGTTGCATTTTTAGATAAAGCAAATTAATATTTACGTCTATGATTTTTTTTTTTTTGATTTTTTTTTAGTTATTTTTCCGCAAATACGAAATTTCATGTTTAAAACATGAAATTTCATGTTTTAAACAGTGAATTTCGTGTCTGCGGAAAACAAATTCAGTATTTCAAAACATGGAATTTCATGTTTAAACATGGAATTCTGTGTCTGCGAATCAAAAAATTAAAAAAAATTCAAAAAATTCAAAAAAAACCATAGACTTAAATATTAATTTGCTTTATCCAAATATATAAATTTTTGATTTTTTTGATTTTTTTTAGAATTAGTTATGATGATTTAAAAAAAAATCACGGACGCGCGCGTGTGTTTATTAGTTTTTGTTTATTTTTTTTAATTGTTAATTATAGGGGTAGTTTGGGATTTGGCTGTTTTCTATAAAGTATCTTATTCTAGGCACCTTTTTTTAAATAAGTTTTTTAATAGGCATTAATCTATAATTGGCTCCAGTAATTGTAAAAAATATATAATTTAAAATACTTTTTATTGATTTTATCAAACTCGGTCATTTGAAGAGCATTTCCTTTCTTACCATTCAGCATTAGAGGCTTTTTAATTTCTTTTTCAACTTTATCCAATACACTCATCATCAACTTCTCTTCACCAAGCCCATTGGAAATACCTCTCCTAAAAAAGATGCATTTATTAAACTCAAAATATTTATAATTTACAAATTTAATTTGATATTTTAATGTTTCAGTAGTGAAAATTAATTTTTTACCTTAATTTCGGTTCTTCGATTGTTGGTTATCCAACACATCTGAAGTGGAAATAGGCATTAGACTTTCTACAACATCAGCTAATACTTTCTCCTCTTCATTAATCTCTTGTGCTGAAGCTTCAGCTTCTTCCTCGGTTTCCTGAATAATTTTGTTAATAATATATGCAAAACATTCAAAATAATAGTAATGAATAGACCTGAAGGCGATGCAATAGATACATCAAAAAGAGATGAACAAATACCTATAAAAAAAATTAAAAACCAGTCTCAAGAATAAAAACTTAAAAAAAAAAAGATTTAAGTTCCGGACCAAATAAAAAAGTAATATAATTCGTGCAGTTGGATATCGCCACAAAAACCGAGTAGCCCTTACAGCTCCAGGGTCTTTAATTTTTGCAGCTTTTTGTAACTGTTTATATTCAACACAACTTAACAATGAAAATCAAATAAAAAAAGTGGGACCCACATAAATCAAATAAATACATGTATAGTTGCTCCAACCATATGCCTATTGTGTAAGGGGAGAGACCTAAAAATAACATATATATATATATGCAAGTGAGAAATAAAAAAACGAAAAAAAGAAGGAAAAACATACTCGAGGGTTTTGATATCAGTGTCTTCATCCCAATAAGATGAACCTCTCCGAATAATTCTATTTTTTTCAACTTTGATCTGTTTTAATAATAATTAATTTTAAATTAAAAAAATATATAAAAAAATATATGATAATATATAAAGCTTAAAATCCTGTGCTTCTTGATTACGCTTCATTTGTGGTGCTATTCAAGCCGGATAAATGATGGGGTTGCAGATGCCTTTAAGCTCTTTCTTCTTGTCTTCGAACCCTTGTTCGGTGGAGGAAGATGATAATCATGAAATAATAATATTACATACATATCTCAAGGGAAGATAACAATTAATCATTCAAAACTAAGCGCAGGTCATTTGGAGGTAATACCTCATTTTTATTATTTTGTAGCTCATAATTGAGCTTTCAATCTGCACCCTAAGATTGTTCCATGGGAACCCAGGCTGAATCTGAAGCTTGTTTAAGATCAACTCCACTAATTTCACCATCTCCATCTTCATATTCGATAACCACAGAAAAATAGAAGAAAATTAGAACCTGAATCCACATGGATGTTACTGATACTCCAGGATATTCGCATGACACCCTGCATGTACACATATATTCTGAATGAATTCAGCTCCCAATTTCAAGTATAGATCTAACAATACGTGCGCTTATTAGTTTGCTAACTATATACGCACCTTTGGTATTGTATTTGCATAATTCCAGCATCACGAAGCTGCTCAGGCCAAATTGTTTTTAACACAGATTCAAACTCAAAACTCATTGAAATTAAGCATAAAAGTGAACAAAATCAACAACAAAGAAAGCATACCCAATTGAGAAAATCACGGTTAAGCAAATGAAATCTAGACAGGAGATTGTTCTTAAAAAAAGTCTCACTCTTCTTCTGAGCTTCTTTCTCCACCACCATAATTAACATATCAAGCCCATTGGGCCTTTCTTCGGGCCATGCTTCTTCACAGTGATAGAAGAGAGAACTTGATCTTTTAAAAGCCCACCTCTTTGATTACTTGATACTTCCTTTGAAAATGGAGTATCTTGTGCCATTTAATAGACTGTTACAACATTTTCAAATTGTTTTTAACACAGATTCAAACTCGAAACTCATTGAAATTAAGCATAAAAGTGAACAAAATCAACAACAAAGAAAGCATACCCAATTGAGAAAATCACGGTTAAGCAAATGAAAACTAGACAGTAAAGCAAAAGAGATTGTTCTTAAAAAATGTCTTGCGAAACAGAATCAAATTAAACCATCAATTGAACATGAAAAGAGTAACGAAATTAAATTGCAGTATAACACCAATTAGCTCACTACAAATTCAAAAAAAAATCAAAAATGAAATTAATGTTTTACCTCAATTTAGATTCTTATCCAAGCCGGGTTGATGAGGATGGAAAATGGTCCCTGAGTGACGGCGGTTTTCTTGTGCGGGAGGGCCGCTTGGTGAGAAGGTGAGATGAATTTCAATTTATATTTTACCTTAAAATTGGGTTCTTCGTCAAGACGGGTTGATGATGGTGAGAATGGAACTCGAACGGCGCAGACGAGCGGCTTGGTGGAAAGGCGAGTGTGAAGATGGTGGAGAATGGTCCTCGAGCTGCTGTGATGGTGGAGAATAGTCGCGGAAGCAGTTTTCTTTGCAGGAGAGAAATGTAGGTCTGACGGTGGATAATGTAAATGTTAGGGTTTTTATTAAGTATTATTTTTTTAAATAATAAGTGGGGCCAGAATCGATCCTGGCCACCATTTATGTTTTGCCAGAATCAATCCTGGCCACCACTTATGTTTTTTCAGAATCGAGGCCGCCACTTAAGTGGGTAAATCAGGACCGTAGGAAATATTTCGAAATATAATATATATATATATATATATATATATATATATTAGAACATTTGTATCTACTATCTAGGATTTTTAATTTCAGGTTATATATTCAAATATAGAGCCTAAAAAATAAGTTTAAACTTTTTTGTAAATCTTGACGTGAATGGCCTAAATCTAGACTGTATACTTAAGCTCTATATTTAATGTGGATACATATTATTCGCGTCTGGACTCTTTGTCCACATAAATTTTTCTAATGTATTCATCTTGGAATACCACAATATGCTTGTCCAATCCTGCATTTTTCGTTTGTGATGTTAGGAGAATCACTTTAATTAGAGACATGCTTGATGTTACTTAATTTAAACACAAACAATATATGCTACCGATGATAGTGATAGAGGTTGGGTTCCTGAACTTTATTATGCAAGGATTGTTTTGCAATTCTATAAATTAAGTGATTGGGTTAAATTACAAGAGTTTCAACCTTGTTCTACACATAAAATAACACAACAAAATAGAGATTGCTAGATTGCAAATTCACACATGTTTGACTAATACTTCAATATCAATAAACATACAAACATTTGCTCAAGAATAGCTTCCATATATTAGATGAAACAATGGCTAATGAAATTATAGGTTTCTTAAAAATTATATGAATTCATACGTTCAATAACGCTAAGTCCAACAGCTACCTGATTAAAAAGCTAGAATTGAAAGTCAAACATGGTATTTCTTTCAAATAGCAACATTGAAAACAGTTTTACTCCAACAGCTCCCCAATTTCAACCTCCCAATCTTATTTTAAATTTATTTCAATAATGTTTCTATTATAAATAATTTATAATTATTTATATGTTTTTATGTATATATTTATTGTTAATTCATATACAAATGTTTGAAATTAAAATTAATATATTTAATATTAGTTTTTATTAAATATTACTAAAAATAATTAAACATAGTTATTATTTAACATAATATTTTTATAAATAATATGTCTATTATTTATTTCTATGTGAGAATCTTAAAAGTATTAGTTTTTCAAATTTTATCCAAAAATTATAATCGAAGTCATTAATATTCAAATAACAAAATAGAATTAATAATATAAATAGATTAATTACGACGTTTTATTGGAAATATGTATTAAATTAATAAAATAGATTGTTGGAAATAAGTTGTTTTGGTTAATGAAAATGACATAAAATATTAAAAAATCAAAATGGGGATGAGATTGGGATTAGCCACATGTAGCTAACATTTCTTAAAAATCGGGTTCCCTATTCTAGCTATAGCCAGAATTGGAAACCTGTTGGAGCTGATTTTTGCATTGTTCAACCCCCAATTGTAGCTTTTTGCTACAATTGGGGTCCTATTGGACTTAGCCTAAGATGAAACAAATTTTTAAGTATCTCTCGCTCGTTACACATAGGAATTTAATCACATGGTAACTACAATTTGATACCTTGACATCAGATCTAAACTTGAATTATAAACATTTCTAAATTAGATTATTCAAATCTTCCTGAACACCAACAGAACCCGAAAAGGGAAACAATCTTATTTTCATGAAATCGAGAAATGGAAAATAAAAAAATTTATCATATAGAATTGTAAATCGTAAATAAACAAAATAATAATAATTACTCTTCTTGTTTTTTTGTCTATAATTACATTTCTCCAAGGCTTACACTTCTACTCGAAATGAATAATTGGATATCTATATAAATTAATCATTCTTTATTTATTTTAAGTGTTTTATATATTACCATTTGAAATAGACTACCATTCCCCATACCTATAATTCTATTCTTCTTGCATGCTGTTTTTCATATGAAGCAAGAAAAAAAGATTGAAATTTATTGAAAGCACTCACAATAGTTACATTTACGACAGATAAATTGACATAAAACAAGACCTTCATTTTAGTATCAGGCTCTATGTGGAGCCTTGGTAAGGGGCTCTTAAGAAGGATCAAGAGCCTTGGATGTAGGTGTCTTTTTTATGTTATTGAGCTTTATATTTGAATATAGAGACCAATAAATCCCCGATTGTCCAAGTGTTCGCAAACACATGCCATTTTTTAATGTGAAATGAGTCATAAGGTTTGAAAATTAGTTTTCCACTTGTTATAACCACTGTTTTGTTATCGATTGTTGTTAGAGTGAGTTGATTTGCATGCCCAAAGTTCCTGATATACTATGATCAGTTTGTCTAGAAAGTGTAAATTCACTTGAGCATTAAGGTTTCGTGGTGTAGTTGGTTATCACGTCAGTCTAACACACTGAAGGTCTCCGGTTCGAACCCGGGCGAAGCCATTGATTTTTGTAACACCTTTGTTGTTGTCTTCCTCCTCTCCCTTACTTTTTTTTTTCACTTACGAGTTTCATTTAAACTATAGATGTATATTAATCTATCTTGTATATTTTCAAAAAAGATCAACTACTTCGTCCTCCCTCGTCTTTATTTTTTTCACTTACCAAATTTATTCGACGCTTAATTATCGCTTTCATTCACATACTTAAAATTTCCAAACACATTTAACCCAAGAATAGATAGAGTGATAGAGCAAATTCTAAATGTGTCATCGTATGAATACATTAGACAACGTTAAATCAATATATTGATTCACATGATAGTCCTTACATTTGTATATTAATCTAAATTATTTATTGTGTGATGAATTGAAGTTAAAATGGATGTATCCTTGATAAAAAGTGAATTATGTCAAGAGATAAGACTACTTTAGCTTTTGTTTTTGTCTCTCTACAAATTTAACATGTTTATCTTAACAATCAAAGAAGAGAGATGGTCACCATGAATATGAATGGAGGAATCCACCTAATAATCAAGTTCAAGGTATCCATGAGTCAGGAATACCTTCTCGAGTTCAATCTCTAGGGACTCACCCTCCAACCATTCAAGTCGTGAGATTTAAACCCGATCAAGGAATACTTAGTGACTTCTCGAGGTACGTCATTTATAGTGGACGCATGTTACTACCTTTGAGCTATCAACACACTCTAATATAACAAAAATCTAGAATAAAAAATTCTTTGGGTCCTAAAGTGGACAACCAAATGGGGCCCTAACTTGATTATCAGGGATCCCTATCTTAAAAGCCCAAGTCAAACGTTTAGAATTGCTTTGTCTAGATCTGACGGTCGATTAATAGCAACAAGCACCGTGACTCTAGCATTTTATGCCTAAGCAACACAAAAGGGTAATATACAAAAAAAGGGACATGTTACAAATGCGATGAAAGGAAAAAATATGAAAAAAAAAATTATAATTAGTGGAATTATTAGCCAATTCCGAGTCTAGGGAAACTCTTGGGAAAAAAATTTAATACATGGAGGGACACTTTAGACTCAAAGTAATTTTGACTCGGTTCAAACATGTACCTTTCAAAAGAAACAAGAAGAAAGATTAACTTACAAAGTGAAAGGTGAAAAAACGTGGCAGCAAGAGCAGACATTCTAAAGAAAACCTTTTATAATAAAACTTGATCACGGTTGATTCATGGATTCTAGTGCTACCCAATCTACTATCAAATTCCTATCATCAACTAAACCCAATTTAGAGAGAGAAAGTCATAGAGAGGTTAGAGGGTTTCCTCCTAAACCACTCTGATTTAGCGTTTATCTCACCACTTTAATCTCGTTCTTTTTTATTCTTGATGAGATTACTTATAGGCACAAAAACTCTATAAATAGAAATATGTACAAAAGGAGATGAAAAAGTAAGATATATCCAATTTTAGAGAAAAATCCCTCACTTAGGTCCCAATTTACCCTCACAAAGATGTCTCGTGCAGACTGGGGGTCTTGATTTATTCAGTATTAGTAAAAATATATTAAAAATCAATTATACAAATGAAAAGTCCTTATAATACCCTCTTTTTTTGGTCAAATAATATATATATATATATATATATATATATATATATATATATATATATATATATATATATATAGATATAGATAGATAGATAGATATAGTATTGTTCTTATAATACTCATTACGAAAATATTAAAAGAAAAATAACTTTTCAGTTAAAAATTGATTTGGAACTTTATATATAAATTATAGCAATACAAATCGTACCTGAAAATATTCTTTCTTAATTCGATCGGCAGAGACTCGTCCTGATAACGTGTTATAAACTATGATAATATTTAACTAAACTAGATGGAAAAATATGGAGAGAATAATATCATTTATTTCTTTCAACATATGTGTAAAATACAATGGGATAAAGGTAATATATTTATAGGAGATATATGACTTTTTATTTCGTACAATAAGTTATATCCATAAAGCCGAGAATGAAAAATCCTAAAAAATCGAAGAACATCTATTACATTACATTATTCACAATATTTTAACCATCTTATTTTATATTCTTCATTTTTATAATTTAATTTTTCATTCAATTTAAAATAATTTTAACCAAATTTATTTACTAGGTTAATGTCTACAAATAAAACGAATATTAACACCCAATTTTTCCTATAGAAGATCTAGTGTATCTCATACTCCATTAAACCACCCATTTAAATATACACAGTAGATAGTCAAAAAATGGTAAAAAAAGGTGATATACACCATGATTTTTTAAAAATATTCCATGATAATTGTATAGAACTAATGATTATTGCTACTTTTTTCATACCATTTTCTTTTTAATACATGAGAGAGCCACTTTAGACTTGGAGTCATTTTGATTCCAATGAGATTCGATCCTAGGACCTCTTGGTCTCTGCGAAGTAACCTAACCACTAGGCCAATTATCGATCTCCCAAACCATTTTTTATCACCTTTCTTTTATGTAACATTTATATAATTCAGTAAATCAATTTTAAAAATATTACATCTATTTGTGATAAATCTATCATTAATCATGGATATCACTAAATAATCACAGATATCGTTCAAAAAAATTTCACTCAAATGTCATTCATAACGGAGATAATAAATAATTTAATTATATTATTTTTCTTTCTTAGCTTATTTTTTTTCTATCTTACATAATTAAACCAATTATCCTAATAATTTTATAGATGATAACCAACCTTACTTATTATACCAATTAATTAAATATTTTTCTTATTTCCTTATATCTCCATCTTCTTTATTTTCTCTATCAATTAACAACCAATTAAATATATACATAAGATATGGTATAAGAATAATATAAAAAGTGATTAATAATATATACCACCTAAGTATACTACTCATGACACGTGAATTGTTTGGCTATAAATCGTTCGAGTAATGATATATCCCACCCACTTTTCATGTCACCTTTTTATCACCCTTATATATATATGTTTTTATATCCTCGAATAGAAGATAGAGAAAAATTAAATAGGATAGAGAAATCAATTCATTGGTACATGTAGGCATACACGTAGGAGGTGATAAAAGGGTGATACGAAAAAGGTGACAAATATCATTACTCAAATCGTTAATCTATATATTTTTTCTTGTTAATTTGATTAACGAATTTATTTTCAACCAATTCACGCCATGTCATGAGTAATATACTTAGGTGGTATGATTTTGGGTGGTATATATCTTTACTCATAAAAAATATGATATATAACACTAATCATATTTATCTTTTACAAAATTTTATTTTAGATAAATTCCTATAATGGCTCCTAATTACTTATATAAAATATCTTCTAAATTTGTGATTAATGTAACGCTAATATCAATTTCATTACATATTGATTTTAAATTCTTGCATATTCTTTTTAAGTAATGCAACTTCATATACTATCGAAGCAAAAACATTTTTTCCTTTTTCCCCCTAATTTAAATTTTAAAAAATACAAAATTTAATCATTCCCTTTTTTGGGTTATTAAATATATACATAAAATATAGTATAAGAATAATATAAAAAGTAAGATATATAACACTAATCTTATTTATCTCTTACAAAATTCTAATTTAGATAAATTACTGTAATTGCTCTCCATTACTTATATAAAAAAAAAGTACTAAATTTGTGATTAATGTAATGAAAATATTGATTCCCTTACTACTAAATTGAAATGCTTGCATATTCTTTTTTAAGTAACGCAACTTCTTGAAGCGAAAACATTTTTTTCTTTTCCCCCTAATTTGAATTTCAAAAAACACAAAATTTAATCATTCCCTTTTTTGGGTTATTAACGTTTAAAAATATTCCATATTCGTACCACATTTAATCATTCCCTTATTTCTCATAGCCTAATAATTATCTTTTTTAAGTAATCGCACGTGCGAGCTTTTCAAATTTTAAATTTTGTTTTGAAAATTTTCATTTGAAAAAGTTGAGTTTCAAATTTTTTAATTTGTATAAAGTACCGCCTAAACTCATTTTCAAATTTTGCCAATTAGTCTCTCTCCGAAAAGCTGCCTCTTTTTCTTCCACCATTGAAGAAAACATCTCAACCCTAAATTAGGTAACTCCACTCTTCATCTTGTTTTTTAAGCTACGTCATTTTCCTATCTCCGACCACCACGCCGGAAAATCTTTATTCTTATTTCTTTAACTTTGTTCTGTTCTTGTGTCCGTTACAGAAATGCCTGAAGCAAGAGACAGATTAGCTCAAGTAGAAGATCTCATGGTGGTTTACAGTCCACGTAGGCCAGAACCTGAGAGTCACAGTGGCGACCGAGGTATTCAGATTTTAGCCGACGACGATGAATCAGAAGAATTAAGACTTGCAAGATTGCCGTTTCGATGGGGAGATATTCCGTTGACAGGTGCACGTGGACAGATCGGAGTAGCAGGGATTCGAAGGAGTGGTGGTTTTGGAACTTCAAGATACGGTCGTGGCCGTAATATGTACGGGTCACCTTCGACTCCAACTGGTCGCGAGAATATGTTTCCGGTCAGAGGTCGTAGCCGTGCTCGAGGACGCGGAAGTGCTCTACCTTCTTGGTATCCCAGAACACCTCTCCGAGATATCAGTGCCGTAATGAGGGTAATTTTACAATTAATTCTGTTGAATTTAGATTCAATTGTTAATTTTAATGTGAAATCTTGATAATTAGATTATATACCCAGCTGTAATTGAATTGATCGAATAGTTTGAACTAGGAAATGTATATAATCGTAGATTCTTGTATTTGAATGGTTAGATTCCATTATTTCAGTTTCTAAATCATATCTATTGGTACTTGCAAATTTTAATTTCAGAAAATGATCTTGTATTTTAATGTGTAGGCGATAGAGAGAAGAAGAGCAAGATTAGGAGAAGACTTAGGCCAAAGTCCACCATTAGCACGTGAGGTTACTGTATTAAATCCTTCAGCATCATCAACATCTGATGCTCATCTCGAACATCAAGAAGATGAATCTATAGTGACCCCACACCCTATAGCTAGAGGAAAGCTTTTTCCACTATCGGGTACAAAAGTTCCGAAAATATTGCTTGATATTTCAACCAATGAAGATAACGAAGAATCTGGATTTTTAACACCACAGAAGAAGCTGTTAAATTCCATAGATACAGTTGAGAAAGTAGTTATGGAAGAGCTAAGGAAGTTAAAGCGAACACCTACAGCTAAGAAAGCAGAAAGGGAGAAAAGAGTAAGAACTTTAATGTCTATGCGTTAAAGTCTATTTTAACCAGGGTATAGATTAGGTTAACTCAACCAAGGTTGAGAGTATCAGATGTGGATTTAGTAGTGGTGGAGGTGATCATCTACTGGTGATCCAAGTATGGGTAAATGGTTCAATTTTGACCCGAGTTAACAGCTTGCTGACATCTTATAAAGACGAGGCGTGTGCGTGTTGAATCTCTGCTATATTTTTACATACTCATGTAATATTTTCATTTAGTTTTTTGTTTTATCGAATTGTAAAACCATTCTTGAACTACAGGGCTCTCTGTAATTTGAATTTCGAGTTGTACGTTTGATTTACTAGTATCTGTGAATTTCAATGTTAATTCTTCTTCTGTTTTTTCTTTATTTTTGGTATTCATGGAGCTAATTTGACCTGACATTGAGCTTAATCTACGTGTCCAAATCTGTTGAGGTTAGGTGAATTGAATTGCAAACATATTTTAATCGATTAGAGAAATAGAAAAATATTATAAAATAGTAATTATAGTCTACCTGTGTTCACGTTCATTGGAAAATGTAATCGTTATGAAATAGATTGAATTATTAGTGGATTTGAAAATATTCCGTTATATTAAAGACAAAGTCGATGCTAGTGATTTGAGCGATTTGTTTGAACTACTCCACTTGTCCTCCTACACACAAATTCGCATCCTGCATTTGTATTGTGAAACATAGTTTTTTTTTTCCCAACATTTTGAACCATAGTTTACTAATAGCTAAATATTGTCAATCAATATCATATTTTTCTGAATTATATTCGTGAATATTATTGGTTCATTATCATTTAAAAAGTGCATAATAAATTGAAACCATTATCATTATATTCGACTGTGAACCATAGTTTGTGAATACCGAATTGCATTATATATATTTTATATTATATTCGTAAATCATATTGGTTCATTATCATTTAAAAATATATAATAAATTGATATAATGATCTCAAAATTTTTTAAGCTAAAAAATATATAGGATTAATTCTTCATAATGATATAAAATTAGGTTAAATAAATAATTTATATTATCACTACTATCATTTGGCCAGTCAACATCAACTGTCAATGGTTGTCAACTCCAATACCCAATAGTCAACTGTGATAAGTTATTTATTTATTTATTTTTGGAACGACCACCGGTCAACTCCGATGACAATCGACGGTCAACGTTGATCAACTCTGAAGAGTATTTTTTTCCTTTTTACAATTTCCGGAAAAAAATATATCACAGTGATTATTTTTGAGTTTTTCTGGTTTTGTTAATATTTTAACATTTATACAATCTTAACGAATTCCGACGAATAGCTGTACCAAATTTGCAAGCATGCAAGTTAATATTGAGTTGTTGTACTTGTAGTTAGACAAAACTCCAGTATAATTTTTCGCCTGATCTGAAAAAATAGAAAAATAAAAAAGAATTCGAGAATAATGCATCGATATATTTTTAACCGATAATTGTAAAAAAGTAAAAAAAAAACTCGTCGGTGTTAACTGACGTTGACTGGTAGTCGCCGACATAAATTGATTGTTGACCACCGGAGTCGACACGAAACAACGATAATAGTGATAAATTAAAAATGTAATATATTTATAATATGTTGATTATAATAAAATTAATTAAAAAATAGTATTCTAGTAAAAGAAATTAGTTTTAGATTAAATTTACAAGAAAAATTAAATAAGATTTATAGTGAAAATAAATTAATATTTTACCTTAATTTTAAATAAGGGTAATTCCCAATTAATTACAATTCTACACTTTTCATTCCCAAAAAAAAAGGAAAGAGCAAATTAATTCCTACTTACTCACAAATTATTAAATTAATTCTCAGTTAAATTGTCATATTTACCTTCCATTATTGTCCTTATATGATTTTATTTATTTATTTTTTAAACCTTTTATTAAACTTTTTTCTCCATTTTTTTAAAAATCGATTTTCCGGGTTATGTGTTTCTATAACACACAAATATAGATTTATGTATTCCTGTAACACACAAACTCATAATATCGATCTAAAGGATTCTCTTCTTTAACAAAATTGTTTTTTTTCTCTTTATTAAGCGCATATACCCTACTTTTACTCGTTTTTAACTATTTTAATATATTATTATTTTGTCCAATACTTTTTTGTTATTTTTGTGTGTTTATGTTTTAGGGTTTTGTCAAAACTTGCTTTTGTTTATTCCAATTCTGTGTATTTCTGGAACACATAAATCCTAGAGATGTGTATTCTTAGAACGCACAAATATCAGATTTGTGTATTCATGGAACACACAAAACTCAAATTTGTGTATTCATTGAACACATAAAACTCGAATTTATGTATTCCTGGAATACGCAAAACTTGATTTTGTTTGTACCAATTCTGTGTATTCGTGGAACACAAAACTCATAATTGTGTATTCTTGGAACGCATAAATCTCAGATTTGTGTATTTATAGAACACATAAAACTCAAATTTGTGTATTCATGGAACACATAAAACTCGAATTTATGTATTCCTGGAATACATAAAACTTGATTTTGTTTGTTCCAATTCCGTGTATTACTGGAGCACACAAATCTCAGATTTGTGTATTCTTGGAAGGCACAAATCTCCGATTTGTGTATTCATATGGAACACATAAAACTCAAATTTATGTATTCATGGAACACATAAAACTAAAATTTGTGTGTTCATGGAACACAAAAAAATCAAATTTTTGTATTCATGGAACACATAAAACTCAAATTTATGTATCCCTGGAATACACAAAACTTGATTTTGTTAGTTCCAGTTCTGTATTTTCCTCAACACACAAATGTTAGAATTGTGTATTCCTGCTGAAACACACAAATCTCAGATTTGTGTATTCATGGAACACATAAAACTCAAATTTGTGTATTCATGGAACACATAAAACTCAAATTTGTGTATTTATGGAACACATAAAACTCAAATTTATGTATTCATGACACATTAAACTCGAATTTATGTTTTCCAGGAATAGACATAACATGATTTTGTTTGTTCCAATTCTGTGTATTCCTAAAACGACAAATCTCAGAATTGTGTATTCTTGGAACTCACAAATCTTATATTTGTGTATTCATGGAACACATAAAACTCAAATTTGTGTATTCATGGAACACATAAAATTCAAATTTATGTATTATTGGAATACACAAAACTTGATTTTGGTTGTTCCAATTATGTGTGTTCCTGCAACACACAAATCTCAGAATTGTATATTTATGGAACACATTAAAAAAAATTAAAATGAAAAAAATAAATAAATATTATTATAATTAATTAATAGGCCTACGGATATTTTTGTAATCTTCTAATTTTTTATGGTTTAGTGAGAATTAAGTTAAAATTGCAATTCATTGAGAATTCGTACACACTCTGTGTAATTAACTAAGCATTGCCCCTTTAAAAAAAGAATATTAGTTTGTATGTCTAAATTTGATATTATTTTTAAATTATAAGATGAAAAGGGGAGAAACCAACATAAATAAAATATATATTGTTGAGTGCATTATATATGTTTAATAGATGAAAAATATATAAACGTTTGCATATCGTGAATTTAATAGGGTTTGTTTTATTAAATTATAGATCCGAATAAGTTTTTTATATATCTTGAATGGTTTACATTTTCAAAAGAAAAAAAGAAAATATTAAATATACAAAAATTATTATTTTTGTTTAGATTAAATTATTAATGAAAATAGTTTTCTTTTTTTTTGGTTGTAATGAAAATATATTGAATGAATTATACAATTTTTCACATCTCTTTGCAAATGTAAACTTTTTTAATTTATTTTTATATACTAGAGTCAACAACTAACTGGCATATTTATTTGAGGTACATGTCTCCCTAAAATTTTAAAAAACCAATTTTTAACCTTTATATTTTTTTTATAAGGGTATGGCCTCTCCAATTATTTCATAATCTATCACCGGCCCTCCAAATATTAATTCCTCATTCTATCTTGATTAGAGTCCTTTCAATAAAAAATGAAATGATATTTCTACAAGGTATTCTAATTAAATTTATAATTTTAGTATATAATATTTTACCTTATATATATATAAAAAAAAAGTATTTTATATAAAATTAATTTTTTTCCTTTTTTTAATAATATAAATTAAAATAAAGGGATTATTAATTAATTAAAATTTTTATTATGCAAACACAACTACAACTTTCCTTTATTCCTTTTTATACTATTTTTTTATTCCTATTATATTTTTTATTTGATAACAAAAATCCAAACTATGCATACAAAGTTTGAATTAAAAGTAACTTGCACAAAATTATGATATTTATCCACAGTTCTTCATTTAAATGACAACTTATAATATATAACCTTTTTTTTATAGCGTGTCTTATTGTACAAATTGTATGATTTCATAACCTATGTGAACTCTACTGATGAAGATCTAAAAAGTGCATTAATTTTTATTCTATTTTATATTGTTTAACATGTTTAGATCGCACTATTACTAATGTATCATTTCCTGATAACATTTGCTACAAGAATAATTAAAAGTTGAAGAGTTGAGATAATGTGTAGCATAATATTCCTCAATACAAATACTAAAACTTCCATTAAAACACAAAATAAAGGAGACAACTAATTCAATTGAAACCTGAAAATCTTTTACTTAACAAGGTGATTACTATTGTTAAAATTTCTACATATGTTGAATCATATAAAGTAGCTTAGGATGTTCACATATGATTCTATAAGTAGTTGCATCCACTGTGAAACCATGTTTTCTCATTTCCTTAACCCATTCAATTGCCTCTTCATACTTTTTTTTCTTCATAAACCCCCGGATAATAATGTTGTAGGTCACACTATTTAGGGAGAAACCCTTTTTCTTCATACTTGAAACCCACTCTTTTGCATCTTTAAACATTCCTTTGTGGCAAAGTCCACTTATAATGGTATTATGGGTATATATATCAGGCTCCAAACCTTTGTCTGATAGCTTGTAAAAAATGTCAATTGCAGCATCAAGTTGTCCATTTTTACATAATCCATGAATAATTGTATTATACATCACAATGTCAGGAGTTACATTGCTATTTTCCATGGAGTCTAATAAAGATATAGCCTCGGTAATACGTCCATTGTTGCACAATCCATTTAACATTATTCCATATGTAACAAAGTTAGCCTCAGATTGCATCTTCTTGAATAAATCTTGCGCAATGACACATATACCCTTCTGAAACAACCCTTGTATCATAGTGGTGTATGTAACAGTATCAGGTGAAGGAATATCTTGAAAAAGTTGAAAAGCCTTATCAACCCAACCTTTCTTCACAAAACCATTGATTAAAATATTATACGTTTGAATAATAGGATCACAACCTTTAGCTATCATGATAGCTAATAACCCCACAGCTTCCTCCATTTCTCCACGTAAACAATGTGCATCTATCAATGCATTATAAGTAACAACGTCGGGTTTTATGCCTCTTTCAATCATGACTTTTACAAATTCTTGTGCTTCTTCCACTAACCCTTCCCTACCGTGTGAATCAACCAATATGTTAAATGTATATACATTTGGAAAAACTTTATGTTCCAACATCTCAATCAACAACATCTTAGCCTCTTCCTTCCTATCATAGTTACACAATCCATAGATTAGCGAAGAATAAGTGACAACATTTGGGGTTATACCCTTATCTTTCATCTCGCTAAATAGTTTAAAGGCATCATCAACCATACGATCCTTGCATAGACAATCAACAATGGTGTTATAAGATTGGATGCCAGGTTTACACCTCCCCTTTTCAAATACACGTAGCAATTCAAGAGCCTTGAGTGTATGTCCAAGTTTACACAGCCCATTTAGCACAACCCCAAAAGTAACTTCATCACAAGGCTCACAAAGATTTTCCCTCTGTAACCTATTAAACAACTCTACAGCCTCATATCCTCTATCTTCACCAAAGAGGCCCTTCATCATATTGGTATAGGTAACAACATTAGGAACATGACCGCTTTTCAAGAGACAACCTAATACCGCAAAACCAGAATTGATGCATTTCAAACAACAGTAACAGTTCAAAGTAATATTCATCGTATACACATTTATTGGAACACCTAACATGCGCATTTCTTTGAAAAGAGAAATAGCAGCAGAGTGTTGTTTCATCTTCTTTACAACTACGACTAATAGCTTATTATAAAGCTTGATTGAAGGCGTAGGTCGCATTTGGACCATTCGATACAGTGCAAAACGAGCGTCTTCAACATTATTGATATCTTTTTCGAAATCATATGAATAAGAATACGATGAAAATGAATTATAACAGAATTGGGTAAAAGGGTTACCAATTTTGTTCAAGTAAGAACGAGACGATCTATAGCAAATCAGATTCCACCCAATTAATGAACTACTCAGTTTCATCTTCAATTCCTAATTTTTCGGTTTCTCTTAATTTTTTGTTTTTGAAATCAGGGTAAAGTGAATCCCTTATTAGGGTTTTGGTTTGGTTTTGGAGTTTTACTGTGGTTAAGAAAGAAAGGGTAGAACAAAAAAAAGAAAGAAAGGGAGGATGTTTTGGGTGTTAGGTCAACCTGGTTGACGTGGGTACCGGACCGGTTTTTATCGTGTTCCCCTACTATCGGACCGGACCGGTCTAACGGATCCCAATATCGGTCCCGGTCCGGACCGGTTCTTCGGTCCTAAAAAATAGGAAACCGATCGATAACAGCGACCGGTTTATCGGTTCCGGTTTCGGTCCCGGACCGGTCCCACTATCGGTTTATCCCCAAAAAGAAAAAAAGGTTGCATACCTCAATATTAACACTGAAGAAGGATGAGCATGGCCTCCTCTGATACACATTGACGGATTAGTCCTGAGACAACTGACCATCTTCTCTTCTCAAGACTGAAACAATTGTAGCTTCTTTTTAGCTAATCTGAAATGACAAAACAACTTCTTTTAGTAAGGTTTCTCATGTGTAATGAGAGAAAACTAATCTTCCATTAACCATTGATGAAAACAATTTATATTGTATATACTATCTTAACTAAAAATAACATTTAAGTTTTTTCTCCTAACTATATAGATATTTTATTATGTTTAGACCAAGCAAGTTATTGTGCTACTATTTTCCACAACTATTTAGTCAATATCAACTACCAAAAAAGCAACTTCTATATATATTTTTATTAGCATTTTCAGAAGTAAATTAAACTCTAAATAGTAAGAAGAATTCTCTTTTATCATAATAAGATTAGCAGTTTCAAAATTATAGTTCCAAATTCTTTCATATTATTTTAGAACAATAATATATGTATATGCGCTACTAATATTTTAGGTTCTCAATAGATAGTTTGCTCCTTATAATGTAAATTTGATCAATAAAAATAATTGATAGAATTAAAGGTCAAATATAACTCTTTCTCGAATAATAATTTCCTAAAATTTTAGTTTAACAACTTTTATATTCTAGTCTCCCTATTCAAGGCGCCTAACAAAACGGGTAAATCGTCAAATTACCGCCACATCCAATGACGAATACAGGATTACAAACCAAGATAGGCTTATGGTTGTAGGGGGTTTGGGGGCAACATCCCCCATTCTTTTTTATGTTTAACCAAAAGGACAGACAAAACAAAAAATATATAAATTAAATAATTAGTATTAAAATATAATATAGTTAAATGCAATATAATAAAGGATTATTGCCCAAGAAACACCTCAAGTTAGAATTAATTCCCTTTCACCCCAACCATTATATTTTTGCCCATAAAAGACCACATATATTTTGTTTTTTCCTTTTCTTTTCCATAAAAAGAGTCGTTTGAGTTATGGGAAGTTTCCCACTACTCAAAGTTTGAGTAGTGGGAAGTTTCCCATAACTCAAACTTTGAGTAGTGGGAAACTTCCCATTACTCGTTGTTCTTTAAAAAATACAACTGGGTATGGAAGAACAAGCCGTTAAGGCTGAGTTGTTTTAATAGTCAAGAGAAGCCATACAACAAGTGCCTTTTATGGGCAAGGGTGTAAGGTGACAGGTGTCTATTGGGCATTAACCTATAATAAATAGTATCATATAAAGTTTCAAAAAAAAAGTTACAGGTAAGGTCAATGCCAATGTCAAAAGCAAGTATGTCATATGATATACGATGTCTCTTCCACATTTTACCATTTTTTGAGAAAGATCGCCTATTTCTTTCAGACCAAAAAAATTATTACTAAATCGCACATTAGCAATGTAACTGTCAAGTTGATTTTCAAGTTTCCATATATCCTTTTCAGCAAAATCTTGAGGATAAAATTTAGGCAGAACAACTAATTTCTCTTTGTCAAACTCTAAAAAATAGTTAGAAGGATCAAGACAAGCAACACATAGAAGTAATTTCATGGTAGAATTAGAAAATCGAGCATCCAACTCTCCAAATTGTATATCTAGAATAGCATAGAAAGTCCCAGCTTGAAAATGACGTAAATTTGTTATTTCATTTTCATTACGTCTGCTCAGACGTGATATATTGCATCCATTTCGGGAACACTATCTTTGTACTTCTCACAAAATTTACAAACACTTTCAAGTAAAGAATCCACCCATTCAGCCTTAAGGTTTGGAGCTGACGTTTGGAGCTGACGTTTGGATACTTCAACTAACGAAATTTGGTCCCCATAATTTTTTTTATTGTGTACCATGAATACGCAATTATGAGATTTGTGTGTTGTAGGAATACACAAAATTGGACCAACCAAAATCAAGTTTTGTGTATTACATAAATACATAAATTTGAGTTTTTTGTGTTCCTTGAATACGCAAATTTGAGTTTAATATGTTCCATGAATACACAAATTTTTTCCATAACTCAATCGGCTCTTCCCTTTGGATTCATTTTTATCTCTTTTAGATTTTTTAGTTCTTTTTTAATGTTTGTGAAGTAATAAACAATAGATGGTATGGATGCAACTTATCCTCCTTGAATACAATTAACCTATGATTTTATCTTAATAACTGAAGTATAATAAATTGTTTTTGAATAATACCTATCGTTGTTGATGGTATGGATGCAACGAAGGTCTTGTTGCAGAAACGACGCCAAAAATTAATATGGGCTATGGATGCTTGGGTACGAAAGTGACGGCCGCCGATTGGGTTTCATAAGGCAGTTGAGAGTGTCTGCTTTTATTTTATTTTATTTTATTTAGTTAACATGTGTTTTGTTTTTTTATATACTAAAAGACGATGGTTCACTTTTAAAAATGAAACGACGTCTCACCTCCTGTATTCTTTCTCTCTCTCTCTCTCTCTCTCTCTCTCTCTCTCTCTCTCTCTCTCTCTCTCTCTCTCTCTCTCTATCTATATATATATATATATATATATATACACTATTTTTTGATACATATTTATTGTTTATTACTTCACCAACAATGAAAAAGAACTACAAAATCTAAACAATTATAAAAAACAACGAAAAAAAAAAGAACAATTTAAGTTTTGGGAAATTCCCAAAACCTAGAATCTGAGTTTTGGTTTTTTTTTTTCATACTCAAACTGTTTTTCAAATTAAAGGTAAAATACAAAAAAAATATGGTGTATATCATATATTATGATATATACTTATTGTTTATTACTTCACAAACAATAAAAAAGAACTAAAAAATGCAAACAATATAAAAATAAGCAAAAAAGAATATCAGTTTTGGGAAAATTTCTAAAACTCAAAATATGAGTTTTGAGAATTTTTCCAAAACTCAAACTGTTCTTCAAACTCAGAATCTGAGTTTTGACTTCAAGTCTAACTAGTCATGGTATCCCATCCAAATGATTTGGTCAGGTATTTAGTTGCAAGACTTGTGTCACTGAATTGTAGCTTATAAAATAATCTTTGAAGAGCTAAATGAATACTTCACGAAGGCATATCATTCTTAGTTGTAGACATGTGATAAACAACCTGATTTAACAACACAATAAAAGTTAAGGATCATTTTTACAATTTAGTTTCGAAGTATTAAATTATGACAAAAGTTAATTGGCCTTTTTGAAATATGGAATATGATATTAAGTTTGGTGGAGAGAGTTGAGGTAACAAGTAGCTCCTATATGTTGGCATATAGCCTCCCTTAATAGGTTGTTTTAATGTGACAAATCCTCTTGTGTTTAGTGTGCTAATTACTATTGTTATATACATTCTATCTTGCACTCTAATTCATCAAAAAGCACATTCTTTATCATTTAGATCAAAGCTTTATTGTTTTATCTTAAGAAACTAATTCTCATACAAATGCTATTAACCTTATCTTTGTGTACATTGAGAATTAGCTTTAGTGATCAACTACAAAGTTTATTAGAATGATGTTATCTACAACCTTCGTGAAGAAGATTTACTGATCCAAGCATCATAGCAAAAGTTATATCTATGAAAGGTGTTTGGTGCGGTACACCGGACCTAGGGGCGGTACACCGCAGCTATGCGGACCAAGGGCACGGACCAGGGCTAGCCCGTCAGATATCAAGTAAATGTGCGGTACACCGGACCAACCCCGCGGTGCACCGCAGATAAGGTTTCCTGCAGCAAAATGAAGACAAAAGGAATATATCCATTGGGGATATTAATATATTCGTTGGAGACAAGTCTTATGACCGTTGGGAGCATTTTGCAGCTATAAATTGAAGGTCTTTCAAGGCTACAATTACACCTTCAACCCATATACATTAAGGGGCTTAATTGTTATCATCCAAGAAGGTGTCAAGAGCTATAATTGTCATATCTACTCATTTAAGGAGTTAATCCAAGAAGCTTCAAAGTTATTATCTACTCAAGAGAAGTTTTAAGCTTATAGTTATATCATCTCTTTAGGAGTTCATTAGCAAAGTTGTTTCACCCTTTAAACACTTTGTATTTATCCTCTTAATTCTAGTTCTTGTAATAGATAAGTTAAGAGAGAATTTGAGTATCGGGAGTATACTCGGTGTCCTTGTGTTGTGATTACACAAGAGTTTCCTTCGTGGTTTCGAAGAGGTTGTCCTTCGTCTTATCGAAGAGGTTGTAAGGGTTATTGTGTTCTCGACCCGGTTAAGAGAGACACGGGAGCTTAGTGAAAAGCTTGAAATCCTAAGGAGGCTTCCTTAGGTAGTGGATGTAGGGAAACCGAACCACTATAAATCGTGTGTATCTTTCTATCCCTACACTATTTACTTTCCGCACTTTATATGTTTGATAATATGCTAGCATGAATATTGTGATATTGATTATCTAGTTTATCTAACATATTGTCATCTAGAGTAGTAAGAGATTAGAAACTCGTTTTACTTGTATCACTTATATATCGAACTTCTTAGCTTATCCATTGTATGATCCCTTAGGAGTTTGATATATTAGTTGACTTAGAAGTTTCTTTCTTAAACTTACAATTGTTCAAAAGATTTTTAATTAGGCATTAATCTTATTAGTAATCCTATTAACCCCCCCTCTAGGACTTTCACTATATTCCATACTTCAATATATCTTTTCAATAGTTTGTTAATAAAATCATAATTCTTGTATACCTAGTCACTTTTAGAGATCAAATGACATGATTGCTGTGTTTTTTTGTTTTTTGCAGTCATAACTATATCAAATGGTTTAGTAGCATGGAAGAGAAGTATGGAAGGTGTTAAAAGATATAGGAAAGATCGACAACGGTTGTGATAAAAAAAGGTAAAGAAGAGTTAAAAAAAGTAAAAAAGAGTAAAAAAAAAAGAAGATGAGACCTTGTATGAGCAAATAAATAACGGTTGTGATGAGTGTGAATTATAAAACTAACATAAGGTGTTTGTTGGGCATTAATCCAAAAAAATTATAAATGTTTGCATATGGTAGAATTTATAAGTTTTCAATTATCGAATCATAGATTAGAATAATATTTTTTATATATTGTATGGATCGTATTTTTAAAAGAAAGAAAAGAAAATAATAAAAATAAAAATTCATATTCTTTGTTTAAATTGATTTTTTAATAATTGTTTTTAAAATGAATTACACCATCATTTAAATTCCTTTACAAATGTCAATTTTTTTTATTTGTTTTAAGAGTAATGATATTTGTCACCCTTTTTGTATCACCATTTTATCACCTCCTACGTGTATGCCTACATGTACCAATGAATGGATTTCTCTATCTTATTTAATTTTTCTCTATCTTCTATTCAAGGAAATCAGAACATATATATAGAAGGGTGATAAAAGGGTGACATGAAAAGGGGTGACAAATATCATTACTCTTGTTTTAATGTATTCAAGTCAAACATTTCAATAAAAAATAAAATGATATTACTTTAAATCATTCTAATTAATTTTGTGATCTTAATATATAGTACTTTACCTTATATAAAAAAGATATAAAAGTATTTTTATGTAAAATTAATTTTTTTCTATCTTTATTATTATGAATCCAAATAAAATATTTTTTAATCAATTAATTTTTTTCTAATACTATTTTTATCATCCAAACACAATTATAACTTTTATTTTTTGTTTTTTTAGTATGTTTAGTTCCTATGATTTCCTTTCTTCTGATAATAACAATACAAACTATGCCTAGAAAATTTGAATTGAAAGTAAATAGTACAAAATTATGATTTGACATGAATCGTATTGATGTTATCCCTTAAAAAGAAAAAGATCGTCGAAGAAAGTTATTTCATTGAAATTTTTTATGTTCATTTGTTTATTAGGAAAATAGATGTCAATGGGATGCTAAAAAACATATTAGCAAGCGCAAGGACAAAGACTCAACTTTTTGAGTTAAGGACTAAACATAAGAGAAGAGTTTGTCTCGATTTAACCTGGCCTCCCTATTTTCATGTTCATTCATTATCTTCGCGTAGTATTAATTTGTTCACGATTGCATGATTTGGCACTTGGACTTGTTGGGCTAGGAAACGGATGACATGTCGCTAACATGCATTGTTTTAGAGTCTGTAATAGATAACCCAATGTCTGATTTGATCTTTACTGTTGGGAGCAGGGGCGGACCCACCTTAGGCCTAGGGGGGGCTCAAGCCCCCCCTGAACTCGTAAATTTTAAAATACGTCAACGTAATTTTGACTCGAAAAATAATTCACTCTCACTGAAAAGTTATCTGACACGTGCATGCAATAAAAAGCATACAAGCCATTGTAGCTTAGTGGTTTATTATCATTACATATTAAAATTTATCTTAGAGGTCACGTGTTCGAATCCTAACTTTGGTATTATTATTTTTCACAAATATACATATAATGATTCAGAAATAAGTGTCGGATTGATTATTTTAGAGCTAAAAGCGATTTTCAATTAAAATATTGAATTTTTATATTTGTATTTTGACATTATTAATTATATGTTTAATTATCCCTTTTTTTTACCTTAATTTTTTTTTGAAAAGCGTTAACCCCTAAATTTTTGTATATTTCAAGCCCCCCCTCGATTTAACTTCTAGATCCGCCCCTGGTTGGGAGTTGTGGATTCACAACCACATTGACATTGGGTACATCAGGGGTCGGGTTCTATCGAACGTTTGATGGAACATCCTTTACAGTTATAGGGTTCCCCCCAAGATTTTTGGTGTTACCCTTTTCGCCACTGCTGGGCAATGATTTCACTTATCGCTAGTGGAATCCTTAGTTGTGGAACCTCTATTTGCTCCTTTAGTGGCTCTATATTATTCGATTCTACATAATTTGAAGATGTCGTTGCTCCATATATTATTTCTTCATTTTGTACTTGCAATCTCTCTTATCAATTCTTTTTTTTCCATCGTGGTATCTCAAGAAGTGAAAATTTTGTCGCTTTCCACAAACGACGACAATCTGATAAGATAGATTCTAATAGAAAAAGTAAAGAAAATAGAGTTAAGCAAAGTGAAATGAAAAATGTAGGCTTTATTTCAAACATATTAATGTATAGATATGAGTATTTACGAAACATTGACCTTTACAGGATGGTTATATTTACATATATATTTGTTGGTTCAATAGATTCTTTGTGTTGATCTACTTGGAAAGGGTCATGAGTATGAGATTGTCGCTGATGTTAAAACATATAATGTGATTCAATTGATGGATAAAGGCTAGGCAATATTCATTACCTTATATTTTTGAAGTGGTACTCGAGATTTTCACAGTTGATGTTATCACTTGGTCTGCTCAACTTCGTTAAGTGGGTATGCCCCTTATTATAAAGTATGAGATTAAGGTATTTCCCTGTATGTAAATTTAACTTACCTTTCAAATATGATATCTCATGCTTTTGAGGAATATTAGATTTTAACTCTACACATCCTCCACCACCGCATCTTCAACCTTGACTCCGGCAAAGGCGAGGCGTGGCGTCATGTGAACATGTTCGTGGAAGTTGGGAGGATTAAAAAATAAAAAATAAATTGATTTCTCGTACATAAGGTTTTAAATTATGTCGTCGGTCAAGTCATAGGTGCAAACAAGTTGGGGGTAAATTTAATTTAGACTATTTTTTCTTTCCGTTTTGGCCTAGTGCCGGACCAGGTTTATGATGCCTAAAAACCGAGAAATTAGCTTTGATTAGCGTGTTGGTTAGGCCTGTCAAGTCCGGGTTAGGGTTAGACGGTCTACCCTACTTTTTACCTTCAAAATAATAACCTTATAGTGTTATTGTTCAATGTAATTCTCTACTCTAAAAGTCGTGATAAAGTAATTGTGTTGGATAATTTATAGTCTAAAGTGAAATATAATGTCTGAATGTTGGTCTAACATCAAAAAACAAAATGAAGTATTGAGATCTCCTAAATAGTAAAAAATTTAAAGTCGCATTGGAAACCACAACTCAAATATTATTTTTCTTATTATTACGCCTTACGAGTAGTATTCATTTATTCCTTCGACTATGTACCACAAATGCTTATTTTGTTGTCAAAGTTACTTTATCGTTTAGGTTGTTCGAGTTTCATATATTCATTAAGGGTGAGCACGGGTCGGGTTTACCCCGAGTTGGGGTCTAGAGTAAGGGTAGGGTAATTTTGAAAAATAGTAAAACTTGGGGATAAAACCCGTGTTTATGGCAATGTAAAACTTATATTGGTTTAAGTCGGGTTGACCAACATGTTACTCCAGGTTAGCCCTTGGTAAAACCTATATCATATTCATAAAAAAAAATCCATCCCTTAAGATACAACCAATTATCAAAATAAAATACAAGTTCATCTTAATCAAAATAAAGTACAATAAATTAATGCAAGTCCTTGATAGAAATTACAAAGTACAAGTCCTTAATAGAAATTACAACTTTGTTAATCAATTAAATTATATTAGTTATAACTTAACTCAAATCAAACATTTTTACAACTTGAATCAAATTATTACTTGGTACAAAGTTTAAAACTATGTATCACCGAATATTCCTTACCAGCTAGATTACTTCATTCGCATTTGGACAAAAAAATTTAGCAAATTTGTTCAAATACGACATTTGTTTATTAAAAATGATCATCATAGGCCTTGAATGTTATTGTAATTGGATGGTTATCATTGGTCTTATATTTATATAATTATCATTAGTCTTACAATCTATTGGATATCATCCTAGGATCACCGGAATCCAACCCAGCTTCATTTCAAGTGTTTGCAACATGTTTATTACACTCATATGAAAAAAGTGTTTACCCAATATTCCTTGATAATAAGATTTGACGCTCAATAACTGTATTCCGGTACATAAGCATATCATTTTGCTAAGCATTATATAGAGAGAAACATCCAATATATTTACACTTCAGGAATTTACCTTTAAATTGATTTAGGCGAGTCCTCAAAAGCATCCCTACTCTTGCATGCGTAATTTCATTCCTTTTACCTCCTCCAATAAATGATACAAAACACAATTAAATATTAAATAAAAAAATTGTATCGTTGTTGTATAACAAAGATTTGAAGTCATAAACTAAGGCACTAAAGCGTGACCTTTTTAACATTAAGAAGATTATATCTAACACATGCCTTAATTATAATTATAAACTTAGTTAGGCAGATTTTCTTAAATAATTAAATTAGTAATTTTACATCTGCTTCATTACCTAGTTTTCTTATTCTATTACACACTGATGGGATTCCTAGTCTTATGATAAAACTAACAAATATAGTAATAAATTATCATAAAAATGTCAATGGCTAACTTTGTAGCGGAAATTCTCCTCTCAAGGGGTTTCTCACTTTTACTTATAAAAGTCGTCTTCTCTTATTGGTGTATACTAGGGTTGAGCAAAACAAAACCAAAAAACCAAACCGACCCCAAAAATCGAAAAAACCGTTCGGTTCGGTATAAGCTTTTAAAGACCGAAAAAATTCGGTTCGGTTTGTTTTTCTATGCTAAACCGAACAAAAAAATCGAACCTAGAAAATATACAAAAAACTAATTTATGTCACTAATATTTTCTAGTTTTGGATGACCGTCCATTTGCCCTTACTTAAGACACCTCTTATTTTCTTTGATATTTTTAAAAAGTGTTATGATTAGGTGATAAAAAATGGAGTAAGTTTTGAAAAGAAAAATACTCACAAATGACACGTGTCACCCATTAAAAGGTCATAATGTTCAAAATATACACAAATAATTAGTCGATGTATTTAAATAAATCCTTCGTTTATTGAATTTTCTTAAAACTAAAGCATACACATTAAGTTAGAGAAATATTTCTCTATAATTACTTGTTTACAAAATTATGCATAATATATTAATTCTTAGAATGAAATTTTTGTACATTGGCCAACAACATGAGAACTGGGCGATTCATATATTGATTTGCTAGAAAATAAAACGTTTCAAGTAGATACTTGAGGGTTATCCAATTTTCGAAGCAAGCACATACAAAAACCGAAAATTAAAAATCAAACCAAACATATACCGAACCGAAAACCGATGAAACCTAACCGACGAAAATCGTTCGGTTCGGTAACAACATCCTTAAAAACCGAACCATTCAGTTTTGAATTCGGTTTCGGTTTTGGCAAAAAACCGAGCCGGACCGTACCGTGCTCACCCCTGGTGTATACAACGATAGTGTTTAAAAAGGTTGTGAATTATTTAAATAGTTAATATCATTTTCTATCTTGTCTTAAAAAAAGGATATAAATTTAGTCTTACATTTCTAAGTACATTCCAAAGAATAACTAGCAGAAGAAAGTTAGCGCCCAACAAATCACTAAAAACCTGCAAAAATTTATATTGCATTAATTTTTACAAATCACATGAGATAAATAGAATCGGATTTATGGTAGTAATAAAAGTTACTTACAATCAAATCGTTTTCGAAGCTTTAACACTCTAAAAACTGCAATACACAAAGATGAAATCTCAAAAATGAGTAAGGTATACTTTCTTTTTTCACAAAACATATGGATTAACTAGGGGTGGAAATCAGATCCGAAATTTCCGTTTTCTGACTTTTCCGATCCGAAAATTCCAATTTCCGAACAATTTTCTACGGTTCCGAAATTCCGAAATTCCGAAATTTCGATTTCTGATTTTTGTGAAAAAATCGGATCGGAATTGGAACTACGTATAAATTTCTGAAATTTCTGGGTTTTCCGATCCGATTTTATTTCCGAATATATTTCCGATTTTTATTTCCAATTTTTATTTTCGATTTGTATTTTCGATTTTACATTTCCTATATTAAATAAATAATAAATATTAATATAAAGAAAAAAAATATACAATAGAAATGTTGAAAATTTTCATAACAAAAGAAGAAAAGAAAATCTAAACGTTGAAAACTTGAAACACGATGATACATTTTTTTTATATCAGGAAAATAAAGAAAAACAATAAACCTGATAAAACCTTAAGGCTAAGGCTAACTCATTTCTTCACATTTCACATTACCTTCCCACAAAGCCAAATATCTGTTTTTTATGTAATTTGAAAAGTAATTTAAAGTCATTTTTTTACCTTCTGTTACTTATGTTACTTCTATTACTGTTCTTTTACCTTTTGTTACTTATGTTATTTATGTTACTGTTCATGAAGTTTATAAGTTAAACTTTTTAACTACTGTTACATGAAAAGTTTTATAAGTTTTGTTTTTAACTATCTTCGTGTAAGTGATAAACTATTGCTCCGATTTTCAACCCTTAGTCTCGCAATTTCCGAAACAAAAGTTCCGAAATTCCGAACCCAAAATTCCGAAATTTTAGAAGAAAAATTTCCGAAATTTCCTGCAAATTCCGAAATTCTGAATTCGGAATTATTTTTCCCAGTTCCGAATAATTAAGTAGGAATTGGAACATAAAAAATCTATTCCGAAAAAAATTGGAATTTTTCCGAAAGACCCTTTTTCCGATTCGTTCCTTCCGATTTCCACCCCTAGGATTAACAAAGCAACTAACCGCTACTTAACTAACCCAATAAAACAATAGCAACAACCAAATTCAATGAAAAAGTTACCATATTTATTATATTCCCGCGTATGAAAAGAAACAATATGTTTGATTGTGACTGTGTTTCGAGTTAAGGGTATATTTGACTAGTTCAGTAGTTTGCATATCACAAGACCGATTCTGGAATATATAAAGCTTAGTATAGCATAAGAAATCAAAGGAGAAATCTAAATAATTATACATCACACATGAGTTAAATAGAATTTTTTCATATATTGATATACAAACAGATATTTCGTACAAATAATTTTCTGAAGAATTACTATTGACTTATTATGTTACTTTTGGATTTTAAGTCTCGTTTTATCATGATAAAATTTTAAAAGTGGATGTTCAAATTGAGGTGTAAAGTTCTGATTAAGATTTTAATAGTTTAGAGGGTAGTCTTGTATGTATAAGAGATTAGAATCTTTCATGTATCTGAGATGTGACACCTGATTATCCCTTAATGAATAATCTGCAAAGGTGTTACGTTAAGTTTTTCTTTTATCGATCCCAAATTTCCAATATTATGTATTTATCGTGATATTCTTCCGTCCATCAGTATTTCTCATATATATATTTTTTTACACAGATTAAGAAAAACAATTAATTTTTCTATTTTAAAAAAATTACTTTAACTAATTAAGTAAATGAATTTAATGATAATAAGTTTTTAATATTTAATAAAAGTAAAATTAATAGAAAATGTTAAAAAAAAATTACTATTTTAAATAGACAATTTTTTGTAGATATCTATTTTTAGAAATTGTGACAAATATTGATATAGTAAAGAAATATTATTGTAGGGTTTTCGCCTGTCCCAAAAATAAGCATAACAATGTAAGTTAAGTGGATAGAGTAAAAAGATCGACTTTTACCTAATTCAAATGACACATAATGTACTATTTAATAAAAGATTGACAATTAAACATTACTCAAGCAAAGCATTTTACTTTTGACATTGGTATTATTAGAAAATAAAAGTTTGTGATATTATACCAATGTAGAAATCTAATATTACAATAACTGTGGAGAAATCAAAACATGGCTTAAAAAACAGTAACAGTAATAAGAACATTATACGAATTATCTAAAGTTTTAAACTTAAATCAAGTCCAGATGCATCAATTTCTTGATCGTCGATTTGTCCCACAGGTGATCCATTGTTTCCTTCCCTATTTGCGTTGTTTGCTGAATCGCTAAGATTGTATAACAAGGACGAACCAGCACCAATATTGTCCATTTTAGGAGTATCAAATCTCTCCATTTGTGCTTGAATGTTTTCCATCTTCATGGTTTCATAAGATGGCTGTCGGGTACCCAAAATTGAAGATCTTGGCCACTTATCGTGGCTTCCAAGGCCTCCGTAACTGTAACCAGAATATGACCGAGGATAAGAAGGCTTGTGAATCATTGATTCTGGCCTAACCCCTAGTGATCTGTTGAAATTAGATCCATAGTAAGCCGAGTTATGAGGGAAACTAGGATATGAGTACGGATAATAGGGCACATAAGGAGGTGGATATCCAAAAGGAGAAGCATCAACCCCACCATGTTTACCTTTAGCTAAAGCACGTTGTTGCTTGTGTGCATTTTGGTGGCCTCCTAATGCTTGAGAGGTTGAAAACTCTCTCTTGCAAAATGTGCAAGCGAAAACTTTAGCCTCTGAACCCCTAGTATCACGTAAAGCCTCATTCGATGACTCAAATGATTGAGATTCGATATTGGATGAATTAAAAAGATTGAGTTCAATCTTTGATTTATTGACTAAATCAAAATCATTACCAAGCTTGAGATCTAATACCAAATGAGATGTGGAATCATCATATGGCCCTGGCTGCTTGGATCCTTGAACAACCTTTTCTTTCAGTGTGTTTGCTTTTGCATGAGAAGCCTCTTTGTTAGGAGAGCCTTGTGAGGCTGCTGAAATGCTAGAGGTTTCAGAAGAATTTGTTTTGGTTGCCATTGGAAATGGATTTTGAACTAGTTTAATTTGAAGCTTTGTTGAATGTACAAAAATGTGAGATAGAGTTTCTTCTTAAATAATAAGGAAAAATAATGTTAAAATGATTAGTTATGGAAAAAAATCTTTTTAATTTATTGCATTGCGTTATATAAAGCAAATTGAAGTCGAGATTACAAGTATACTTCATGATTGTGTAAGCAGAGTGAAAGGCATTTAATCCACAAATACTCTGAACTATAAACCCACACAGGCTACAGCTTCTTACAAACCAATTCTGCTAACTATTTAGGCTAACTTACCATTCTTGTTTAATAGACCACATTCAATGTCAAGGTGTTTTTAAAAAAAAGGTGTTATACTTCGACCAATATAATGTCCTTTTCCAAATTTCAGTCAAAAGGAAAACCATTAATTAATACAATACTTATTATTATACTTTTAATAAATATATTTGATATCTTAAATATATATTAGAAAAAGTAATGTTGGATATTACCTCAAATCACATTACCTTTTTATCGTCTTCAAGGTAGATTATGAATGGACCATATCGTTTTCTAGATGGATTATAATGGACTAATCATATAATTTCTATTTCTTGATTTATCATTTTCTTTTTTATTTATTTTATGAAAGGTCCACATAAAAAGCGATAAAAGAGTGATGTGATTTGGGGTGATATCCAGCATTACTCTTAATTATATTTAAATTCCTATGGAATTTGTAGTTATTTTCTTTTAACTCGTAAAATTAAAATGAAAAGGCTTTTACCATTGTGTTAAATGATGTATTATAGAGTAATGCTAGATATCATCTCAAATAGCATCACTTTTTTATCGACTCCTATGTGGATCAATCATAAAATAGAGATAAAATGATAAATTAGGAAAAAGAAATTATATCATTGGTCCATTTATAATCCACCTAAAAGACGATAAAAAGGTGATACGATTTGAGATGATATCAAACATTTTTTTTTTTGTTCTAAAAGATTTTTCCGATGATATCAAACATTACTCTATAACAAATCATTTAACATAAAGGCCTTTTCGTTTTAATTTTACGAGTTAAAAGAAAATAACTACAAATTCTATAGGAATTTATATATAATTAAAGGTTCAATACTAGAACCTAATTATATTTTTAATTTCTTCTTTGTCTAATTTTAATTTTTCAACTTTTTCAAAAGAAACGGTTATATATTATTTATTATTTAATATAAAAAACTTTTTATAATTAAGTAATTAAAGGAGTAATGTAATAAATAATATTATATTTATTAAATAAAAAGAATTTTGTAAAAAAAGAATTAGTATTTTTCTTAATTTTTATGTACCAAATAGGTAAACAAATAAAATTAGAAAAAACAAATATAAATATTGACTTGAACAACTTCTAGACGTTCCTTTTGCTCCTTAGAAAATTTAACACTACTACGTGTCATGTCTTTCGCGAGGACAAAAGTTTACGCGAAAGAACTAAAAAGTCATCGCGGAAGACAGTTTTGATCTTTAGCAAGGACTAATAATAATAATAAGAACAATAATAGAATAAAATTTAAAGAAAAATGGAAAAAACCACTCCCTAATAAATTTAAAATAAACTGTGATGCTGCTTTCTCTGATAAAGGAGCAGTATACTTCTAATTCCCTCACCCATGTAGCGGCATATATTTTTTTCTTCCCTTCACGCTTAACAAGCGCCACTACATCGTTGAAGTTCACCTCAGTACATAAAGTATTCAATCTTAACTACTCTACAAACACTACACCACCGTTAGAGCTACCAATTTTGCTGCTATGGTAAGTACATTTTGCAAACTCCTCGCAAAACCACCCACCCACATAACATCGCCATATCTAAGTAGACCTCCTGCCCTTCCCAAGCTCTTGGCCGTATTAACGCTCCCGCACGTCCACATTAAGTTTTAATCCCATTTCAGGTTTCAACCGTCCTACACATTCAACCGAATTGATTCGTGATTCCCTCCCATTTGGTATCCCTCTACACGACCCTATATTGTAGGGCGGAGAAGAGTTTTAACAAAACCAAAGAACCGTGTTAATTTTAACCAAGCTGACCTGAAATATATGTTAACTTTTACCTGGGCCAACCTTACCCATCAGGTTACCTTATGATTTTCGGGTCCATGTCTTTTACATATATATTACCCAAGCAATTGGGTTGGGGTTACCCAAACCGAAAAACCATGTAATAAAAAATAAATACAAAACATACATATTAGAGTAGTCATCTCATTTGCCTTCTCGGATATTACAAACATGCATAATTTATTTTGAAGTATTCGATTCACGACTTCTTGGTAATTTGTAATGTCAAAATTATAACTTTGATCTTTAGAAGTATAATTATATCAATTTTTTCAAATTTTGTCATTTTTTTACGCGTTAAAAAAAGTTTGACTAATGTTGACTAATGGGGGTATACCAAAGGATAACTCGAATTATCCCCAGAGTAAAACTTTTTTTTACCCTATCCTTGGGTTACCCTAGCAATTCTTTAAATCGAAATATATTATCTTTGGTTTACCTTAACCTCAAAAGCGGGTTAAACTGACACGTGCTCTACCAGTATATAGTCTCTCGGAAAACTCTTGGCTTTTGACTAACCATAACGATGCGGTCGCCAACTATGACAAAATTAATTTTTATACTATCTTAGCAATATTTTCAGAAGTAAATTAAAATTTTTAAGATATTATTAGTAATTTCAAAGATATCTTAAGAGTTGTCTCTTTGGCTTATTATACTATAGTAAAGTTGTAATCGTAATTACTTTTCTTCTATAGAAAGTCACACGGGAAAGGAAACGTTGCAGCTTGTTTCCATATATGCTCTAATTTATTAAGTTCCTCAATAAAAAACCAGTAGAAGACTAATAATTTAAATGGTTTGCCTCATTAGAATAATTAAAAATATATGACTTATAACTCACGGATAACATATAAACACATAGTATGTGTTTAATGTTTCAAATTGCTGAAAAAATGTAATAGGAGTTTTAATTAGAAGCATATAAATATATATTAGCCAGCAGATATTAATAATAAGAACTCAAAGCAATACATAGTAAACTGAAACTATTACATTAATTAAATAAAAATTGTGATATTACAATGACTGTGGAGAAATCAAAACAAACTGATTGAACAACTGTAATCAGAACTTATAAAAATTAAAAAATATCTAAAGCTTTAAATCCAAATCAATTCCAGAATCATTAACTTCTTTGTTTTCCATTTGTCTAAGACGTAATCCATTGTTTACTTCGATGGTTGCCTTGTTTGCTAAGTTTCTAGGATTGTTGAACATGGACGAACTTCCCCCAATCTCCATCTTAGGAGCACCGAATCTCTCCCTTTGTGCTTGAATGTAATCCATCTTCCATTTATGAGAAAACAAGGAAGACCTTGCGAACCTATTGTTGGTGCCAAGGCCACCATAACTGTAACTAGGATATGACAAATTAGGATAAGAAGGCTTGTGAATCATTGATTCTGACCGAATCCCTAGTGATCTATGGTAAGATCCATAGTAAGATGGGGTATGAGGGAATCTTGAAGATGAGTAAGGATTATAGGATGAGTAAGGTGGTGGATGACCCAAAGGAGAAGCCTCCATCATACCATGCCTAACTTTAGCCAATGTACGCTCTTTCTTATGTGCATTTTGGTGGCCGCCTAAGGCTTGAGAAGAAGGAAAATCTTTGTTGCAAAAAGTGCAAGAATGACGCTTAGTATCACCTAAAGCCTCATTCGATGACTCCTTCAACTGAGATTCAATGTTGGATGGATTATTAACATTGAGTTCAGGGTTTGAGTTATCTACTGAATTTTCTCTAGCAAGATTGAGATCTAATAGCACACATGACGATGAATCATTGTTTGGCTGTGGCAGCTGATCAGATCTTTCAACAATCTTTCCTTTCAATTCAAGAGGACTCTCTTTGTTAGGAGAGACTTGAGAGGCTACTGAGATGTTAGAGGAAACAGGAGAAAGTTGTTTGGTTGCCATTAGTGATGGATTTTGAACTATTTTGAAGCTTTGTTGAGTAGTGTGAAAAATTGTGAGATAGAGTCTCTCCTTAAATAATTAAGAAATTAATGTTAAATCACTGGTTATGGAAAAACATCTGCATAAATTATTGCACTGGATTATAGTTATAAAATTAGATGTAGATTTTAAGTATACTTTGAAATTGTGTAAGGTGATGTATATCAACGTTCATTCAATTCAACTCTAAACTAAAAATTTATATACATCCTATATAAGGCGTAACATATTATATAATTTCCTTAATTGAATTTTTAATTTATATAATTGGATAAATATTTAAGCTAATTGCCTTTATTGTTTATTTGACTATTGACGAAAGGTAAACATTAACATAATATACTACAGGAAAGTCATATACTACTTTCTTTTTTAGCTGAAACTAGGCTTGTTTGTATATAGGAGGAAAGACACTAATAAAAGGAAAAAGGAAAAAATTATATAAGATACCAAAAAGAGGGAAAATTTGTTTGGAATAGAAAAATTTGAGAAAAGAAAAATTTAATTTATTTTTTTTGGATGATAAAAATGTAAGGAAAGAAAAGAAAATATTAACTTATTTTGATTTTTATTATTATTTGTAAGATGTCAAAAGTTATTTTGTTTATTTATTACTCTTATCGAGTAATGATATATGTCACCCCTTTTCATGTCATTCTTTTATCACCCTTCTATATATATGTTTAGATTTCCTTGAATAGAAGATAGAGAAAAATTAAATAGGATAGAAAAATCAATTCATTGGTCTATATAGGCATACACCTAAGAGGTGATAAAAGGGTGATAAAAAAAGGGTGACAAATATCATTATTCTTATCATAAGGGTTAACAAAGCCGGTCCTGAGGGAAGGGCAAGGAGGCCATGGCCTTGGGCCCCCCTCAATCCTTGTAACTTTTAGGGCCCCAATTTTTTTTATACATAGTATAATTTTTTCATATATATATATATATATATATATATATATATATATATATATATATATATATATAAAAGCCTAATTTTGGCCCAACTCAAAAAAAAAATGCTAGTCCAATTTTTTTTAATTAACTTAAATAAAAAAGAATAATTATATGTAGTAATATTTTTTGAGGGGCCCAACTTTTAAAGTTTGCCTTAGGCCCCCAAAATGTCAGGACCGGCCCTGAGGGTTAATGCTCAATAAACCATTCCAACCTTATCCACTATCCTTAAAAGATACTATTTTTTTTTTAAAGAATAGTGAGTTATTGAAAGTTACCAAAACTCAAAATCTGAGTTTTGGGAAGTTTCCCATAACTCAAAATTTGAGTTTTGAGAAAACTTCTCATAACTCAAACGACTCTTTTATGGGGGAAAATAGAAAAAGAAAAATGTATGGTGCCTTTTATGGGCAAAAAAAATAATGGTTGGAGTGAAAGAGAATTAATTTTAACTTTAAGTGTTTCTTGGATATTAATACTTATTATAATCAGTTCTTTTTATTTCATTTTTGTTTGGATTAAAAACATTTAAGAAAAAATTATAAAAATTTAAATATTTTTTTAGGATTATAAGAAATAAGTAAAAAAATTTATTAACTTATTTATATTTTTATCATTGTTTATAAAATGTCAAAAGTTATTTTGTTCTTTTATTTATTTATTTATTATAATTCGTTTTTTCCATTTGATCCTGATTTGAAGTGATTATAAATTGACATTTATAGGTGATTTCTATAATTACCCAAGTTACTTTCCTTTAAAAAATTCACAAATACAAACAGTAAAAAATATTAAAAATTAATTTATTTTCTTTATTTTCTTTTCAATACCATCAATCTAAACAAACCTTAAGAAAAAAAATTGGGCTTACTCTTCTTTCATTCTTTCTAAAACAAGCACTTACATTTCAAGTTAAAAGAATAGAAAAAAATATAAATATAAAATAAAATTAGAGATTTTTTTTACATAGGAGAGCCACTTTGGACTCAGAGTCATTGGCTTGGTTCGAACCTACATCACTAGTTGGATTACCAAGACCCTGGCCAGTGAGCTAATCCCAAATTATACCAAATAATTAGAGAACTTCATCACAAATTTTCCTTAAACCTATTTAATAGAATAAATTATACCAAATAACTAAAAATAAATAAAAAGTTAATAATAATAACATAATTTAATGCATAAATTTATATTAAAGAAAACTATAACTAGACTTTATACATTGTTTTTGTTAAGAAACTAATATAAAAAGACAATATAAAACTAAGATAAAGAGATAATTATAAAAAAAATAGTTTCATTTCCTTCTTTCAACTCTTTTGTGTAAAATACAATGGGATGAATGTCATGTATTTATAGGAGATATATGATTCTTCATTTAATGTAATAAGTGTCTTCCATAATAAAGATGGAAATTGGAGAGGTCTAGAATTTGAAAGAACATCCACTCAATAATCATTATTTACATTATTTACAATAGTTTTGATTTTTATACTGACACTGAAAACTGTTTGAGTAGGATTCCATCAAATATCAACACTTTGACATTTGTATCTGTAATTGCTTTAGTTATGCATGCAAATATAAGAATTTAATACCAAATAATATAATGATAAGATTATCGTTCTCCACATGAAATATTAAGTTATTGTTGTACTTTTATTCTATACCTATGATGTTCGTTGAGGAAATACTGAAATTTAAATATAATTTTGGATTTGTTTTTATTAATTAAATTACTACGTTATGAAATAAATTAATAAAAAGACTTCTTAACTATAACTAAATCGAAATAGCGGGACCTAAAAGGAATATGGAGAGAAATTATGGAGATATATAACTCGAGATTGCGTGTATTCACAACTACTATGACATAGGACTATTCTTGATGTAAGGAAAAAAATGGGAATTCACTTGTTAACCGGGATTATAAGGTTACCCTAAGTCCCTCCTAGGTAGATAAGGGATGCTATCTAATCTTAGGAATCTCTCCCGAGTGATCAGACCGTATTATCTAACGTCTAAGTTCTAACCTTGTGTAGATTATCTAACTAATTTTGATCTTTTGATTCTAAACTAAGTCAAACATTTATAACTCTAGTTCCGTAAATTGAACCCCCTCTCAGGTGTAGTTCAGTCCCTGTCACAAATTCAATGTATGTCTAAATAACTAAATTCAACCGTAATTATAAGAACTATACTCAACAAGATTCCACAAATTTTTAAATTAATATATATATATTAAATATAGTTGGTCTATGTACAGTCAAAACTTGATAAATTAATACTCGATTATTTAATAAACTCTCTAAGATAATATTTTTTACCGGTCCCGACTCGGGGATAGGTGCTAAATTAATAATTCACTAAAATTATAAGATACTACATTTTTCATGATTCCTATAGACCCCAATATAAATATAAATTAATAATTCCTTATATACTACATATTACATGATATTTTTATGAAGGTTTTTTGAAAAATGACCCAATCGTCTTTTGTTTTTTGTTGAAAATAATTTCACCTTGAACGTCGTCCCTAATTTTTCTTATCATTGTAAGAACTTCTGGTGTTGTTTTCTCATAGCTCAACAAGAAAGTGTTCAATGCGATTGCCGCTTTAACTGCTCCGTTTCGTGAAGGGGCTCCATGGTAGAACTTTCATCATCATCTTCATCATCTTTATCAGTTCCAATAACGCTGTCAATAATTTCTTCTTCGGTCAACAACTATGCAACTAAATTTTCTTCTAGATTGTTTAGGACATCTTCAACATCCATTGCATTGCGATAATTTAACTCTTTGATAAAATTTTGAAGTTCTTGAGTGCTTGCGCTACTTACATGTTCATCGGAGTTCTCAAAAGCCATGTTGTCTATTGATCGAAGTTTACAATGACGAAAGCATTTCGCAATCGTATTTGCATGAATATCCATAGTCCATGCTGATATTGCAAGATTCATTGCATCTAACACATTTATTTTTGTTGGATTTGAAACCCCTAATTCATAACCCTCCAAAAGACTTCTATAAAATCGACGACGATAATGCATCTTAAAAGCTCGTATAATCCCCGCGTCACAAGGTTGAATTTTTGAAGTTGTGTTTGGTGGTAAAAAGAATAATTCAACATTTTTCGATCCTTATATATTTTTTGGATGAGCGGGAAATTATCCACAATCAAAAGAATTTTTCTTCCAACCATTTTTTATCAAGTTGGTGAACATATTATTTAAATAACACCCCATTCATCCAAGCTCGCTTGTTAGAACGGTATTCACAGTTCAAACTGTTTAAGTTTACATTCTTGAAGCACCTTAGTTTAGCATCTTTGCCAATAATCCATAAAGGAATTTTCTCTGAATCGTCCTCATTACAGCAAATAACAATAGTTAGTCTCCCCTTATCTTGTTTTTTCCCTTCAAGTTGCATTGTTGCAAGGGAATGATCCGGGTGAAGTCTAAAAAACAAACCTGTTTAAGATCAAAACATGTAAATAATTACATCACTAAAGTATAAAATAAAAAATAAAAAAATAATAAAAAACAAACCGGTTTCATCCATATTAAAGATGTCTTTCATTTCAAACTGATCCACTTTTTCTCTTATGGTTTTTAGTTTGTCATCCATGTCGTCCATTTCAACTGAACCACTCTCTCCGAAACGCCGATTTTTTTTAATTCCATATCTTGTTTTGAACTTCCCAAGCCAACCAATAGAAAAAGTAAAGTTTGGAGTATCCACATGATACATATCCTTCATGAACTTTTTCGCCTTCTCGATAATTAGTTCACCTGTCATATTTTTCCGGTTTGGGTCGCTTAACATCACCTCTTTCAGGAGGAAGTGAGAGATACTCTGAAAAACGCTTAATTGTATTCGATATTGTCCCTTGACTCACTTTTAAACCATAGTTACTAAGAACTCATTCTTGCAATTGCTTTTGAGTGAGAGTTGGATTGTCCTTGATGTGCTTGCACAATGCTCTTCGAATGTCGTCGGCCATTGTTGTTTTTTAGACCTTGAAGATGGGAAGCCATGTTGTGTGTGATCTGTTTGTGTTAGCATACAATATTTTGATCTTGCATTTATATAGAATTTTTTTCTAATGTCCATAAAGTGATACATTGAACATAATAAACATTTAAAGTGAAAGATTGAAGAGTTTTTTCAAATTAGACCATTCATTTGATACATCTTTATATATGCATTGTATAATAATTAAGTGGAAGTTTGAATGGTATTTGTAAATTAGGTATTTCATTATAAATTAATAAAATATTAATATATATATAAATTAATAATTATTAATTTATTAATTAATTAATAACTCTTTTAATTAATAAATTTTAATGGTCCCAAGTGTATTAATTTATAGAGTTTTTACAGTATTATGACGTGATTGCCAACCTACCCTTTTGAATCTAAATCGAGTTATTTAATCACATGTACTAAAATTTGTGTATGTTTGCCCCCTACTATCAGATTCCATCTAAAAAATTAAAATTATTATTTTAATCCATAAAATTTAGAAAACCTAGACATAACACCCCTATTTTTTTCCACTTACCTACCTCCAATTAACCCATAATTTTGAAAAAAAAAAAAAAATTGATCCCCTAAATTTTTTAAATTTTTTATCAAAACCTCCCCACATACACCCATTTTATCCTCTAAGTTTGAAGAAGAAATCAAATTTAAACTCCTAAATTTTTTTTAATTTTTTTAACAAACATTCCTACCTATAGAGAAAAACTACTCCAATATATAACGTGAAATCTCAAATTTAGATCCCAATTCGTAATAGAAATAGAAGAAACCAAACATCAATTCTGAAGAAAAAAAACCAAAAGATTTTTTTTTATCTGAACTAAGACCCTTGTGTTTTGAAAGAAGAAATCACGTTTATTTTAACAAAACCAAAGAAGATTTTATTTTATAAAGAGAGTTTGCTTCATTGAATGTAATGAAGAACAAGTATGTGATTTGGTGAGGCCCTTTCTCCCTTCATCAATGGTGTTCTCCATCAAGAGCCTGTCATATCATCACAACTTGTGGTAAAATTAGAAGTTCCAAGTAAGATGAATAACCATCAGTGGTGATATTTGAAAACCAAAAGACAGTTAGTTTAATTTCTTTTCATTCAATGATACCTAATTGGAGGCTTCCCTGAATATTGTCTTTGATTTTAAATCATGGGCCCAACAAAAGACTGTTAGAAATAAGATTTCGTTAGTTTATTTTTGAACTTTGTTGAACAAATACTAGATTTTAGGGATAAGTTAATTTCATGTTTTGTTATCTTTAGCACAATAGTAGGAGATAAGATTTCAATTCTATTATTTTGTAAGGCTATTTAATAGCCACATTGAACTTAGAATACACAAGAAAGTTCTCTCAACTTTTAGTGTTAATCATCATATTGTTTTATTATGTTTTATCCGATCTTTTGGTTTCAATATTTGATATCAGAGCCCCATCAAGGTCTAATAAAAGGGAGAAATCTAAAAACGTATAAAACAATAAAAACATGGCCAGTGACAGCAATATCGCATAGTTGGCCTTTTCAATAATTGATGGATATTATGATCACTGGATCATGCTTATGAAAATCTTTCTCAGGTCCATAGAGTATCAGAGTTTGGTGGAAATTGGAATCCCTGCCGCAGCAGGAGCGTTTCCTATTGAGGTTGAAAAAAAAAATTAACCATAGAAGTCAAAGAATTTGAAAGCTAAGAACTACCTAGTTCAAGCGATTAATCAATGCGTTTTGTAGACAAATTTGATGAAGGGCGCTGTAAAAGACATTTGGGATTCCCTAAGGCTAAAGTACTAAGGTACAACACTAGTCAAACGTGTCCAGTTGCAAGCTATTTGCAAAGAGTTTGAAATACTTCACATGAAAGTTGGTGAATTAGTAAATAATTACTTTTAAAGATTTCTCATTATTGCAAACAAAATGAGAATTCATGGGAAAAAGATAGAAGATGTAGTTTTAATTTTTTTTGAGGTCTATGACCCTAAAATATGACTATGTTGTGTTCTCAATTGAAAAGTCTCACGATATAAATACTTTTTAGATTGATGAACTTCAAAGCAGCCTTTTAGTTCATGAACAAAGGATAACTTGACACAATATAGATGAACAAGCATTACAAATTGATCATGAAGTTCAAATGCAAGGAAGAGGCGGTGGTCGCAACACTTATCGAGGACAAAATAGAGGTAGGGGTAGATTTGGTTTTCAAAAATCTATAATAGAATGTTATTATTAGTCATGGTTTTAGAATTTTTCAACATGAGTGTCCTAAAGGGGAGACTGATTCAAGAGCAAAATTTGAATAATGTAACAATGAGATATTACTAATCGATTCCTTGGACCCCAACGAAGCTACACATGATCATATTTGATTCTTGGACTCAGGTTGTAGCAATCATATGTGCCGCAACAAGAAAATTTTATCGTAGTTTGACAAAGATTTCAGAGAAGCGGTGAAACTCAAAAATGACTCAAGTTTTATAGTATTAGGGAAACTAAACATTTGAATGGAGATATAGGGGATCATGCAAATAATCACTGAAGATTTATATGTACCAGATTTGAAAAAAAAGTATTGAGCATTAGGTTTTTGCAAGAAAAAGGCCTCACATTTCTCATTCAACATGGAAAAGGTAATATTTTTCATCTTGATAGAGGTTTGATTATAGATACGATGTCATATACTAGAACGTATATTGTACTCGCAATATGTCAATCGATGGAAGAAACATGTTTTTCTTGGCTAACTACAAATCAGTCTCAACTTTGGCATCACTGGTATGGACATCTTAGTTTGAATGGTCTCAAGGTTCTACAACAAAAATATATGGTTGGAGGATTATCGGATCTCAAAGTATATGAGCGTTTGTGAAAACTGCTTGGTACAAAGACAAACTCGAGACCATTTTCTAAAGAAAAGCATATCAATGGAATCTGAAATTCTTCAGTTGGTGCACGCTGATATATGCAGACCAATAAATCCCACTTCAAACAACAAGAAAATTTATCTTATTACTTTCATTGACGACTTTAGTAGGAAAACTTGGGTATTTTTCTATATTGAAAACTTATAAGAGTTTTGTATATTTAAAACCTACAACGAGAAGGTTGAATAAGAAAGTGGAAAGTGTATAAGAATTCTTCGCACAGATCGTGGGGTGAGTTTATATCACAAGAAATTACAAATGTAATACAAATGGAATTTTGAGACAATTGACGGCTTCATATACTCCCCAATAAAATAGCGTGGCAGAGAGAAAAAATCGAATCATCATGAACATGGTTCGAAGCATGCTTTCGGAGAAGAAACTTCCAAAAACATTTTGGGCCGAGGCAGTCAATTGGGTGGCACACGTTCTAAATAGAAGTCACACCTTTGGCGGTGAAGAACAAGACTCCAGAAGAAACCTGGAGCGGGATTAAACCATCTGTTAGTCACTTTAGAATATTTGGATGCATATCTCATGTACACATACATGATAACAAGCGAATTAAACTTGATGATAAGAGTATAAAATATATATTGCTTGGGGTAAGTGATGAGTCAAAGGCTTATAGACTATTTTATCCCATTTCTCATAAAATTATTATAAGTCGAGATGTGGTTTTTGTGAATAAGGGTGTTGCGATCTGGATGATAGTCCACAGGATTCTATCTCGACTAATCTTGAGTAGGAAGTAGAAGGGGAAAATTATACTAAAGACGGAAATAATTAAGGAGAAAATGTTTGACCTACTGCGACTGAAGCTTAATATAGAAACTACAGTAGAGACTATGGATGATGTTTTTTTTAAATTTAAAAGAAGGTGAAATTCCACAAGGTGGAAGATGGAGAAGAAGACCACCGGGATGGATGAGGGATAATATGAGTGGTGAAGAACACCCTAGGGATGAACATATGGAGGCGAAAATGGTATCATTTGGCTTTGTACATGGCTCATTTATCTTTGTTCTCTAAATTTAATCCTATCCTTATAAGGAAGTTGTGAAAAGTAAAACTTGGAAAGAAGTTATGGATATCAAAATCGAAGTTACTGAAAGCAATTATACTTAGGAACTAACCGAGATACCACCTAAAAGGAAAATTATTGGGGTGAAATGGATCTTTAAAGTAAATCTCAATGAGAATGTAGAGGTAGACAAGTACAAGGCTCGATTAGTTGCTAAAGGGTATAGTCATCAATATGGAGTAGACTATGTTGAAGTGTTTTCACATGTGGTCCGTTTTTACACCATACGATTTGCTATCTCGCTTGTTGCTAAAATAATTGGACAATATATCAATTGTATGTCATGTCTGCCTTTCTGCACATAGAATTAAATAAGGAGGTTTTTGTAGCACAACCTCCATTTTATGATCAACGGGGCCATGATCAAAGGGTGTACAAGCTTAAAAAGGCTTTTTGCGGTCTTAAACAAACTCCTCGTGCTGGTATAGTTGTATTGAGTCCTATTTTATACGTGAAGGATTCAAGAAGTTCCCATATGAACATACATTATTCACCAAAATAGCCAGTAAAGGTATTTTAATTGTTTGTCTTCACGTTGACGATCTTGTATTTACATTAAAGGATTAAAGTATGTTTATAAAGTTCAAGAAATCCATGATGAATGGATCGCTATTACTGGTCTTGGAAAGATGAGTTACTTTCTTGGTATTGAGGTACAACAAAAACTAGATGATATCTTTGTTAGCCAATAAAAATATGCTCTTGAGTAGCTAGAAAGATTTGATATAAATCAGGGCAATCTTGTGCACAACCCAAAAGTTCATGGTTTCAAGCTTATGAAATATGAAGATTAAAATGGTTGGGAGTCTCATGTACTTGGCTGCTACACATCCATGCATGATATTTGTAATAAGTTTGGTTAGAAGATACATGGACGACCCACTAAAATTTATTTTCAAGTTGTAAAGTGAGTTCTACGGTATTGGGAGGTTACTTATTCTACAAGAGTGGTGGAGAGGAAAAAATATTGGGATACACATATAGAAATTATTCAGGGGATCAAGATGATATGAGGAGGACTTATGGGTATATTTTAGAGATAGGATCGGGAGAAGTACCTTGGTCATCGAAAATACAACCTGATCTTACACTTTCTACAACTAAAGCCGAGTTTATTTCTGCATGATTAGGTGTGCGTCAAGAAGTGTGTTTGAGGAGAATTTTGAAGGAGTTTAAACATGAACAAAACAACACTACTATGTTGTATTGTCACAGTGTTTCAGCTATTGAACTCTATAAGAATCCAGTAATGCGTGGTCGTAGCAAAAACATAGACGTTCGCTTTCATTTTCCTTGTGATCTCCCAAGGAAAAAGTCGTAGAACTAATTCAGTGTCCTTCTCAGGAGCAAGTTGATGATATTCAAACAAAACCTTTTCAGCTCGATATGTTCGTAGGGTTGCGCCGTTTGATGGGTATTATTGCATGTCCAAGCATAAACTGATTACTAATAGCATATAGTTTATATAAGGATGTTAGAAATAAGATTATGTTAGTTTATTTTATAACTTTGTTGAATAAATCCTAGCTTTCAGGCATAAGTTAGTTTCATATCATGTTAGATAATAGATATTTAGCACAATAGAAGGAGATAAGATTTCAATATTATTATTTTGTAAAGTTATTTAATAGCCATCGTTGAACTCAAAAATTTTTAAAAAAAAATTGGGGATTAATTTTTATTTTCTCAAATTTATGGATTAAAATAATAATTTAAAAGGATTTAAATCAATAAAAAATATTTAAAGAAATAATTTGATAAGAAGTTAACGTGAAATTGGACCGGAATACGTCGACAAGGAGTATTTTGGCACGCATATAAAATACAGGGGGTAAATTACCCGACTTAGATTTTAGGGGTTACTTTAATAATCGTGTTATAGTAAGAGGGGTTTGAGTGTATTTGCTCTAAATATAGTCTCAAATATCATAAAAACAATGCCTAAATCATAACTAGGGTTCTTTTTTTTTGTTAAAATAACTAGGGTTCATACATATGCAATTTTAAGTTAAAAGATATTTAGTTTATAATAAGATTATGAGAAACACAAAGTAAAAAATGTTTAAAATTGAAAGAAAGAAGAATACGGTTTACACTAATTGATTAAGAAATAATTGATGGAAAGTGATGAAATTGTGGTAAACCTTTGTTTCTCTTGATTTCTCGTTGCTCCAAGCGTGTGTTTCTTTCTATTAGCTGTTAAGTTCGGTTTTTCCAAATCTAAGTTAATATATAGCTCTGGAAAAAAAATTCCGAAGGTTGGCTTCACATAGATAGGGCAAAAGTATGGTGGAAATCCGTTAGATGGGATTGGAAAAAAGGTTGTTCAGAAATTTTCACCTTTTTAGAATAAAAATCAAATCAAATCCCATTTAAAAGAAAAACGTAATTTAAAATTTAATTCCGATTTCTAAACACTCAAATTTTTTGGAATTTTAGAATTTTAATATCTCTATCTTTTCATTTTAATTTTAGTAATTTGTAATATTATATTATTTATGAAAAGTATAATACACTATAAGTATAACTATATAAAACAAATCAAATCAGAAAACAACTAAAAAACAATACAAATTCAATATTTCATTCATAAAATACGACATTCAAAAGTTGAATAAGTAGAAATTTTTCAACATGTAAGAACATAGTTCCAAATTTCAACAAAATTTTTATGAGATCACGATAAGATAACCTCCAACATTTAACAAATTAATAAGGTTACAAATCAAAACTTCATCTAGTGATGTAATAGTGAACCTCTGGTGATGCAATAGTTGACATTTAATCATCTGATGGTAGTGGTGTATGGTGATATGGTTCATGTGGAAAAGAAAGGGTTGGGTCGTGTGTGTGGAAGAGAAGAAGTGACACGACTAATTTTTATATTGGGTGAATTTTGTAATTTAGGTCATATAGTTTTATATTGTATATAAATAGGAAAGAAGTGTACATATATTAACATAAATATTTGAATATATAAATATTAAATATAAAAATATTATTTTAGTAATCGAAAAATATTTAGAAAAAACTCAGAAATTGAAATCGAATTCGAAAAATAGGAAATTTCCAATTTTTTATACGTAATTCCAATTCTATTCCAAAATAGTTCGGAAAAACTGAAATCGGAAAATTTGGAATTCGGAAGGTAAAACGGTTATGCCAAAATTGGATTTTTCGGATCAGAATTAGTCAATATAGAAATTTTTTGTTCCAATTTCCAACTCTAGTCAAAAGTGGCCCAATGATCTCTTTGTTGATGTTGGACAACTTGGAGTTTCATGGAAAAATGTCCATAACTTCTTCTATTCATCTCGAAATTGATTTTTGTTTATTCACAGACTAACTAGACTCCAAGGGATGCCTTTAGCCAGAAGGGTTTGCTCAGAATCCTCGCAAATTAATTACCATGATTTTTCAAAGCTAACGGTAATTTTTTTCCAGGTTCTTGTGCTCGACCTTCTACTGAAGCTTTTTGTTCCTTTATTTCTCTTGGACTCTTTGCAACACCTCCTTGATTTCTTAACTTCATCTTTGGTTCTCATATCATCCGTGTTACTATGAGATACACATTTAACACAAAATCATCTCAAATTGCTTGGTAGAAATCAGTAGGTAATACTTGAGTTTATGTAAGTAGGGTGTTCTTTAAATTTTCTTAAAGAAGTGTTAATATATATATATTTGATATATTCAAGTACAAGTACAAACTAATATTGTAATTTATTTTTGTGAGATTTTCATTGGAATTCGGTCAATCCTCGTTTAGTTCCTAAATATATTTTCCCTTATAAGCTATATTTTTACTTAGGTAGGTCAAAGTTAGCTATTAAGTTTTTTCATACAATGGAGGTATTACGACTGTGGAGAACAAAAACCCACTAAGTACCCCCAAAAGGGGTACTATAGACAACCCTTGGTTCCTGTTCACCACATCTATCACAAGCTAAAAGATATTATATCCTTACTAGTGCCTTATCGTAGATCTTACTCCAATTACTCTGTGATAATCCTGACCTTAGTAGCAAATTCATGAAAAAGATCGGTTCTTTGAATACCCATGTCACTCAAAGCCCATATTTGACTTAGGCCTCTTTTTGTTTGCACTTAATGGTATCTTCGTCTAATTCAATAAAACTCTAAGCCAATAAGACTATTTGTTGTTTTACCAATTTAAATCTAAATGCATTTTAACTGGTATAGTTCATTAAGACATTCAGTGTAGTCTATCATTAAGACACTTTCTCTTAATAAAATAAGTTTCACTCAACTGTTTATTCAGTAATCAACACTTATCATTAAAAAAACATGGTCTTAGTATACTTCTAATTCCCTCAACCCATGTAGCAACCAGACCTCTATTCTTCCCCTCACCTTTAATAAGCGCCACTCTATCGCTGGAGTCCACTTCAATATATAAAGTAACCACCCTAACAAATCTGTCCACAATAAACCATCGTTAGATACACCGATTCCGCTACTATAGGGAGTACATTTACAAAACTCCTCACAAAACTACCCACCCGTATACCATCGTCATCTCTAAGTCGACCTCGTGTCCCTCCCAACCTCTTCATCGTATTAACGCTCCTGTCCATATTAAGTTTTAATCCCCCTCCCTGGTTTCAACCATCTCACCCACTTAACTGAATTGATTTGTGATACCATCCTATTTGGTATCCCTCCACACGACCCTATATAGTCTCTCGGAAGACTCTTGGCTTTCGACTATCTATTACGGGTGTGGTCAGTTCCAACTATGACAAGAACAAGCTTTTTACTATCTTAGAATTATATTTTGAAGTAAATTAAACATCTTAATATATTATTAGTAATTTCAAAGATATCTTAAAAAATTGTCTCGTTGGCTTCTCTACTATAGGACAGTTGAAAAGTAATTACTTTTCTTCTATACATAGTCAGAAGAAAGGAAACGTTCTTTTTTTATTATAATGGAGATCCAATGGATTGTGGAATGTCTAATCTAGAACCTCATCAATTAAACCAGAATTATGGATCAATCTCGGGGTTTTTCACTCTATTAGGTCCTTCATAAGAATGCTCCAAATCCCGTTAGGGGGATAGTTATGTTTATAATAAATTTCTCAACTTGTGCCACACCCGGTCGCTAATCCACACATGTGTTTTCCTCCCCAAAGATATCTTTCAAACTAAAAGACCTATTTCGTGCAAGGCTTTCTCGGATCCGTTGAACCCAAGATGCCGCTAAACCTCTACCATATTCCACCTTTCCAATGACGTCTAATACTTCCCAAGAATCAATCTCAACCTCCACTTCATTGAAGCCTAAACTTTCCACCATATGGAGCCCCTCACTTAGCGCAATAAACTCTGTAATAATGGGCATGTCTTAATTTAATTTCATTGAGAAGCCACGATCCATTTACCTTCCCCATCTCAGACTAAACCGCCTCCACCACCACCCACGTATTGCCACCTGTTACAACTTCCATCGATATTTAACTTAACACCTCTAGTAGGTTTGATCGATCCAATGAGACTCAAAGATCGTTGTCTCACTGTTGCTTTACCCAGCACCTGACCCTACACTCTCGTGTAGTTATGAGCCACAGACTTTTCTTTATCAACCAATATTCTAGCCCTCGGAAAAATAGTCCCATTGAAAACAATGTTATTCCATTCCTTCCAAATCGTCTCGATTTCATCGCCCCGAAAAATACGCTTCGCACAAACCCGACGAAAAGTTTTTTGCTGGCCATATTCTTATTCCACCATCTGCTATTTGAAGTTTTCGAAGTAGAAGCTATATTGTCCGAGAGTGTAATATTATTTTCTTGTACAGAAGCTACGAATGGAGTATCAGTAGAAGTATTCATGTCCTGCTGATGGTGAACACTTGGCCACATCAACTCCCTACCCATAGAATAAAACTCCCCTGAACTTGCGCTAGAACCTTCTGTGGTATCAAGAAAATGAGTCTACATCTGCTGACTAGACCCATATTGCTGCAGAAGGTCACTCAAGACCACATGACTTTGTGAAGAATCGCTAGAAGCCCCTGTACCATTAGTTCAGACATGTAGCTGTTGTTATCTTACTGCCCTTATCAGGAAAGGAAAAGTTGCAGCTTGTTTCCATACTCTAATTTATTAAGTTCCTCAAAAAAAAACTTTGCTCCGAGTTGGTTTATTAGTTTGTTAGTAATATAATTCCTCATCATGTTCTACAAAATAGAAAAAGACTAATAATTTAAACGTAAAGATGCATGGTTTTCCTCATTAGTAATACTAAAAATATATGACTTATAACTCACGGATAACAATATGATTTTTAACTCAGTGATAACAATATGATTTTTAACTCATGGATAACATATTAAACACATGTGTTTAATGATTAAAAGTGATGAAAAAAGTTAATGGAAATTTTAGAGACATATACGTATATATTAGTAGCAGATTAAAAAATACGAGTCAAGAAAAACATATTGAATTGAAACTATTACATTAATTAAATATAGTTTGTGATATAACAATAATTGTGGAGAAATTGAAACAAATCTTATTGACAACAATTGTAATGAGAACATATAATAAATATCTAAAGCTTTAATTCCAAATCAATTCCAGAATCATTCACTTCTTTGTTTTCCATTTGTCTGAGACGTAATCCATTGTTTACTTCGATGGTTGCCTTGTTCGCTAAGTTTCTAGGATTGTTGAACATGGAGGAAATTCCCCCAATCTCCATCTTAGGAGCACCAAATCTCTCCCTTTGTGCTTGAATGTTTTCCATCCTCCATTTATGAGAAAACAATGAAGGCCTTTGGAACCTATTGTTGGTGCCAAGGCCACCATAATTGTAACCAGGATATGACAAATTAAGATAAGAAGGCTTGTGAATCATTGATTCTGACCTAATACCTAATGATCTATGGTAAGATCCATAGTAAGATGGGGTATGAGGTAACCTCGAATATGAGTAAGGATAATAGAGTGAGTAAGGTGGTGGATGGCCAAAAGAAGAAGCCTCCATCATACCATGCCTAACTTTAACTAATGTACGCTCTTTCTTATGTGCATTTTGGTGCCCGCCTAAGGCTTGAGAAGATGAAAAATCTTTGTTGCAAAAAGTGCAAGAGTAACGCTTAGTATCACCTGAAGCCTCATTCGATGACTCCTTCAGCTGGGATTCAATGTTCGATGGTTTGTTAACATTGACTTCAGGGTTTGAGTTATCAGCTGAATCATCTCCAGCAAGATTGAGATCTAATAGCACACATGAAGATGAATCATCATTTGGCTGTGATGGCTGATCACATCCTTCAGCAATCTTTCCTTTCAGTTCAAGAGGACTCTCTTTGTTAGGAGAGACTAGAGATGCTGCTGAGATGCTAGATGAAACATGAGAAAATTGTTTGGTTGCCATTGGTGATGGATTTTGAACTAAATTGAAACTTTTTTGAGTGTGAAAAATTGTGAGATTGAGGCTCTCTTAAATAATTAAGAAAGTAAAATGTTAAACCACTTATGGAAAAACATCTGCATAAATTATTGCACTGGATTATAGTAATAAAATGAAATGTAGATTTCAAGTATACTTTGAAATTGTGTAAGAAGAGTAGATCAACATTCATTCAATTCAATTCTAAATTATAAATTTATCTACATCCTATTTAGGGTGTAACATATTACATAACTTTCTTAATTGGGTTTTTATTTTTTATAATTAGATAAATATATATACTAATTACCTTTATTGTTTATTTGACCATTGACCAAAGGCCAACATTAACATAATATAATATAGGAAAGTTATGTATTACTTTCTCTTTTTCTCTAAAACTAACCTATTATGATCAAAAAGAGTAATTATATATACTACCTAAATTCATACTATTCAAGTTAATACCATTTATAATGTAGTATGATTTGAGTAGAAATAAATTATTAATGTATTTATTTTTTAATTTGATTGGTGATTTACTTTCCCCCAGATTACACCACGTAATAGATGGTATATAACATTACTCAAAAGTAATAATATATACCACCCAAATTAATACCACCTAATACATTATCCATGACGTGGTACAACTTGAATAGATGTAAATAATGAATGTATTTTTTTTTTATTTGATTGACGATTACTTCCATTCAAAATATGCCACGTCATGGATGGGTGATGTATCTAGCAAGGATATATACCACCCAATATACCTTCTATGACGTGATGTAATTTGAGTGAAAGTAAACTGTCAATCTATATAATTTGATTTGATTGACGTTTTACTTCCACTCAAATCATGCCACGTCATAGGAATGCGGGTAGTATATATCATTAGTCATATATATCATTACTCTAAGAAAAAATAAAGCTTGTGCTTACTCCTTTCCTAATTCTTTCTAAAATATGTGCTTACTTTCCAAAATAAAAAATAGAAAAAAATATCAAAATAAAATATAATTAGAGAACTTCATCATAAATTTTCCTTAAACCCATCTAATAAAATAAATCTTACGAAATAAATAAAAAATAAATAATAGTAACATAATATAATGCATGAATTTTTATTAAAGAAATCTAGATGCTGATTTTCTACATTGTTCATATATTTATACTACCATTGAAACGGTTACAATATGTTTTCATCAAATATCAACAATTTGATATTTGTATCTATAACTGTTTTAGTAGTTCACATTGATATGAAAATTTAACATCTTGGAGAATACTCCATGTAAATGTATGAATCGTCCCTAAATAATATAATGATAATATTATCGTTATCCACCTGGAATATAAAGCTAATTTGGTACTTCTATTCTATACATAAGATGTTCGTTGAGGGAAAGTTGGAATTTAAATATATAATTTTGGGTATATTTAATTAATTAAATTACTACGCTATGAAATAAAGTAATAAAAAGACTTATTAACTATAACTAAAGTGAAATAGTATGTATTATAACTAATGAATTTGATTTTTGATGAACATCAATCTGATTTCATACCAGAAAGAGTAATATGTGACAACATATTTATATCTCACGAGATTGTTACTTTTATTGAAAGAAAAAAGTAAACAAATATTATGCAGCAATATAAGCTGATGTTAAGAAACCTTATAAATTCATAGAGTGGTATTTTTTGGAAAAACGTCTTCCAAAAATGGGATTCCATAAATTTTGGGTGGATAGAATAATGAATTGTATAACTGTAGCCACATACTTTATACTCATCAAAGGCAAAAAGTCATAAGATTAATAAACTAATTAAGGGGATCAGACATTAATGTGATCCTTTGTCCCTTTTTTGTTCTGTATCACTACCCAAATGCTCAATATTCTTGTAAAATACAAGATTAATAAGGTTCTTTTGGAAGGGTTTAAAATAGGGTCTCATTTTCCTACCATAACCCATCTCCTTTTTCTGATGAAAACATTTTTCTATTATAACATTTTTCCCTACCGATTATAAGCCCTTTTGTGGTCGTAGGTGCTGGAATTCAGATTTATTTGCCAACTTTATCTTTCCATATTTTAGCTTTTGTTTCCTTATCTCCAATTTCCATGTATATCTTCTTTCCTTTATCTCTTAGAATTGACTTGGCATCTAATTAATCTCCATATACATCTTTAAAGCTTCACACTAAATATGAAAAAATGAGGTAACTCGTCTAACTTTGAAAGACGTTAAACAAAAGTGGCCTCTGGGAGACATCCTGTAATAATTTATGTTGTTATAATTTAGTTTAGTTTAGTTGTTTTTAGTTGATATTTCATATTTGAGAAAGGTATTAGTGTTTTTGATGTTCTTGTGTTAAACAAATCGAGTCTGGGAGAAAAACGGATTTTTTTGGGCATGTTCTAACCTGCCACCGGTATACGGGCCTTACCGGCGGTATACCACGGGTCAGAAACACGAGCCCACGGGTACCAGTCATGTGTTCATTACAGAAATTTTATCTTCGAAGGATGACAACACCGGTATACCGGGTCATTCCTCCGGTATACCGGACAGACCAAAACCCGAGCCTACGTGTTTGCAAATCGTGTTTTTTGTCGTAACATGGATTTCAAGGAAAAGCAGCTCCGGTATACCGCCCAATGCCGCAGGAGAGAAAAAAAAATTCTCGTTTTTTAGGTTATAAAGAGGAAGAGGTGAGTTCTAGTCCGAATTTCGCAATCATTAATCGTCACTTTCTTCTCCAAACCTCTCCCAACTCCATTAAAGCTTAAAAAAACCTTCACCAAACATCAAAACACAACCAAATCACCATGAATTTACATTCAAATCCTTTCCTACATCATTACAAAGAAGATTCAAGGACCCAAATCATATCAAAACACCCAGAAACCAAGAATCAAAACCATGAATTTCAAAATCTTTTTCCAAAATTCCTTAAACCCATATCATCAAAGCTTGATTCCATCATACCCACATAGAGAATTATCATCCTAAAACCTTTCCTAACCCAAATAAAGCTTGTTTCGCATATGATCAAGAGTTACAAATTTCAGGAGTATTCAAAGCTTTGAGTTGGGGGTCAAAAGAGATGATGAAAAGAACAGAGATATTATCAAGTGTTATGGGAGATGAAGTATCAATGCAAGGTATTGGGTAAGTTTTAGAAGAAATCAATTGAGATGGGTACTAGTTCGGGTATAAATTACAAGATAATTCGAGTCAAGCAATTAGAAAGGAACCGGTTTTTGGTGGATTCAAATCCTAAAAGGCAAGCAATTATGATTAGGGAGAAGAAGATGCCAATACCTCTTCTAATCAAAGATTCCTATATCAAAAATGAAAAAAAGCTTCTTGGACGCTAGTAGCTGTGTTCAAAACATATTCCTGGATGAACACCGTCATATGAGAAAGTATTTGAGAAGTCGGAAGAAGATTAACAAGAGATTTCTAGAGTGTGATTGATTGTAATGGAGCATAAGAGGATGTAAGGGAAAGAGAAATTGGTGATATATGAAGTTCGCATACATGAAAGCACTGCACCCTATCCCGGGTATTGATCAGGCGAGGCAATATCCTCGAAGAGCATGTTTTCTTTCTTCCTAACCATTTATTTATGTGCAATATCTGTAAAATTTAAAAAAAATTTATCTTATTTTTTAGTCTTTTTGAGTCGTGGGTTCACGGCTAATTTTTGAGTTTGGGGTGTGGGGATTCGTTGTCTCTCATCTCTATTTTTCTGTTTTTAGGTAAAATTAAAATTTTGAAGGATTAGATGTATGTAGAGTGTGTTTAATAGCTTGAAAGCATAAGCTCAGCAAGTTAATGATAGAAAGTAGTATGTTTATGAGCTATATTATTTTGTATGCTTTGACTATTTGCAGGAAAACACACATTGATAGTAAAGAAAATATTAGTTAGCAATGCGATAGAAAGAATGTTCGATCTCAGGGAGCCATGAGTGGTGTGTAGGCTGTGAGATCCAAGCTAGTTGACAACCCCATTTGATGAACGTGTTAGAGGTAAGAGAATAACGAAATTACATGGTTTAGAAAATGATTAAGGTGGTTCTTTCATATTGAAGCCACTTGAAGCCTTTTAACTTTCTCACCCTGTTATTTGATTTAATATTTTATATCCTTCTCAGCCCCTTCTAGCCTTTCTAAAGCCTTTTTATTTAACCATATTAGAATCCATATCCCTTTATATTATAGGACTTTTCCATATGACCTGCACTCGAATCGCGATGCATAGACAATTGTTTTAGAGCTTGAGTTTGGGGTGGTGGGTCCACCATTATGGGAATTATTATTGGGTTGGGATTTTTGGAGCTTATTAATTGTTCTCAGTTATTATTTAGATGATGATTCACAGGTTTATATTGTAACCCTTTGTCGGGGTAATAGTAAATGAAAAAAGCTATGAAAGCATGAAAATAAAAGAAAAAAATATATGAAAAAATAGCGTGATATCTCAACATCAAAAAGAGAGTCATAGCTATACAGAAAAGAATATATATTTGGACCGGCAAAGAGGAATTTTTATGTGAACATCTTTATGCTTTAATTGGGTTATTGGGGATGCTACTTTGTGCATCAAGAAAAATCATTGGGTTGAGTGAGAAACGTTTTATGAGAGTAACTCAAGCTCTAGGGCGATTCGTTGATGGCTAGTGAGGAGAGAGCCAAAAGCTCACTCTAAATGATCCAAATATACTTATCATACCGTCCCTAAGCCAATATTACAACCTTAAAGACCTTTTGATTCTTTTCTATGTAATCTAAAGTGATTGAGCCAATATAGAGTAGTTAAGTGGATCTTTGGATACTAGTGAAGTTCGATGAACAATCTATAGCCTCCTTGGTGAACTGAGTAAAGTTCCAATCCTTCTTACATTGTGAAGCTAATCTAATCTTGAATTCAAACTGTGTTGATTGTGGATATGAGAAGTGTGCATGTATGTAGTTTGTAAATATTATTACATGAAATTTTCTGGGTAGTTGCTTTGAGTCTATTCTCCATATTCTGCTATCTTCTTCCCTTTGTGCTTAATTGACCTAGGTGTGTATTTAGAGACTTCCTTTTGTTTTTATCTTTATTGTATCGGGACGATACAACATTGAGTTGGGGGTCTTGATGTCTCCTCATTTGTCATGAATTAATATTAGTTAGAGACATCATTTTTAGTATTTTAGGAAGTCTTCTAGTCGATTTTCTCATTAAATATTGTACTTTCCTATTTTTAGTCTTGATTTAATTAATTATTATTTTTAGAGCATATTGGGTTTAATTATTTATTTAGTGTAAAGCTTTAAAGATATATATGGAGATTAATTAGATGCAAAGTCAATTATAAGAGATAAAGGAAAGAAGATATACATGGAAATTGGAGATAAGGAAACAAAAGCTAAATTATGGAAAGATAAAGTTGCCAAATAAATCTGAATTCCAGCACCTACGACCACAAAAGGGCTTATATCTCAAAATCAGTGAGGAATTTGGAAGAATGGTCAAGAGCAAAGTAAAAAATCTTTCTGAGACGATAAATTTCTACTATTTATACGCGTCAAACGGATAAGTATTGAAACTGTTATGACCAAAACAAAAACGAGGCTGATTCTATATTTTAGGGTTACGAATTTGAGTTGGGCTAGGAGTCCATTACTTACCTTCTCCTCCAAGAAAACGAATTAGATCTTCCTAAACACCTATAAATACACCCTTAAACCATTGTAAACATGTCACTGCTTAGTTTCAAGTATAGGCTTAGTCCTTGCTTGTATTTTCTCAGTTTTATTTAATAGCTTAGTCCTTTAATTTAATATTCATCCTTAGTATCAAGCTATTCATCCAAGAAGCAAGTTGTCCTATAGAGGAAGACAAGAAGTAAGAAGTTGTAGAGTGGCAAACTCCTCTTCTGCATCTCACCTTCTCTATATTTAGGATAATTAGCTATAGATTTGTGGTTTCACCATATTTCTAAACTTTTATTTTGTAAGTTTTACTTTCAATTGTTGGGTTATTATTTTGTCTACATTCATTAATACTATTTGTTATTTAATTGATTTGAGCTTGGCGTATATTGTTATTATGTGTTTTGACTTATTGTTACAACCCTAGATTTGGCCAATCTTAGGACTATTCTTAGTTATTGACAACACCACATAATCCTCTAGTAGTGACCCTACCTAGATAGCCATAAAGGTTTGATTTAATCACCAATCATTACTCAGGAATCCCTAGTAGTAGAGAGGTTGCTCCTAAGTCCACCCTGACGGGGGTTAGGTAGAATTTAGAATCCCGGATAATATATATATAATGCTCAATGTGTGACAGGTTAGAATACAACTTAGTAAAATAGACTCATATTAGTAACCCTAATTTATTTGACTTACGCTCATATTTATTTATTTTCATTATTTATTTATTCGCGTTTCATAATTATTCATATTATTATATTCTATTCTAAACATATAAATTCATCTACGCTTATTTAATACAAGTAGATCTAACGGATTAAATCCATGTGAACGAACTTAACTTATCATTAAAACTTGCAAACGATCTGTAATACTTGCAGTGAGTTTCTCGTGGTAGACAAGGTTGTGTGTCATTTATTATTATCGTATTTGTCTATTTATTTATCACACCTTTGCCCCCACCAGCAGATTACAAAGATATAAAAGTTTTTAAAGAAATCATGATGGATTATGAAACTTCCATATGTCTCTCACTTAATGAGAACAAGTATAGGGTAATTTTCAGCCCAAAAATACCTAATCTTATTCAAAATATTTTGTCTTTTAGACTAAGTATGGAAAAATTCAAAAACTTGGGCACATACCTAGGATTACCAATTGTGGAACGCAAACAAAACTAAAGACCTGGACTAGTTAATCGATAGAATTCTTAGAAAAATAGAGAATCAGAAAACATTTCTTCTATCAGATAGTGAAAAAGAAATCTTAATAAAAGCAGTTATTCAAAATTTGTCAAACTATACAATGTCAACTTTTATGTTACTAAAAAACACTTGTAATTTCATTATTTCCATTATTATAAAATACTGGTGGGAAAAGAATTAAAAAAAAAACATTCATTATTATGATTGGAACCAACTCATAACTCCCAAATCTGAAAGGGGTTTGGGGGCTAAGGGATTCAAACCAAATGAATTTGTCTATGCTTGGAAAACATGATTGACATGTTTTCATAAACCCAAACTCAATGCTCCACAATTTTTTGAAAATGAAGTACTTCCAAACAATAGTTAGGTTGGAGAAGTCTACTAGTAGAAAGAAATATTTTTATAAATGACATGAAATGGAAAATTTGAAATAGCTAGGATATAAATCTTTTATCATATGTTTGGATTTCTAATCTAAACAAAATTGAAAATCCAAAAACCAATGAGGTCTAGTGGGTTGAAAACCTTTTTACCATAATGAAAATTCATGGAATGAAGAAAAATTCAGAAACAATTTCGATCCAAACATCTCAAATATCATACTAAAATTGCATGTACCCTAGTCCCTACTTTGAGTGCAAAGATAAGCCGTGTTGGATTCACTTATCAGACGGTGAATATAAAGTGAAAAATATATATTTCAAATTGAAAAGTAAAGCCAATAAACTTATTAAGCAAGACAATTTGGCTAAGGCAACAACATATCATAATTATGATCAAAATCTATGGAATGTAATATGGATTATGAAATGCTCTCCTAAAATTAGAATTTTTGTTTGGAAAGTTTCTAGGAGCCTTATCCCTACATAAGAAAATCTCTACAAAAGAAAGTGTTTAAAATCTGATCTTTGCAAAATTTGCAATTTAGTCCCTTAAAGAATTGAACACCTCATTTATAATAAAGTCGTTTGGTTCTCTTCACCTCTTAGTCTTTTGACAAATAACCAGGATATAGTAGACTTAATAAATGGTTTTTGAAATTTATCAAAGAGATCCCAAAAAACTCTTTTGATGCCATTTTCACTAGCTGAAACCTTGAGCACCTTTATGTGGATCATCTGGAAAAGCATAAACAAAATTACAAAATTTAATAATATGCCCTTTAACCCTCTAAGAAAATATACTAATGCTATCAATAGTTGGGAGGAACAAGAAAATTCTTATAAAACTAATGATGACAATTTTGATATGAAGTTAAATCCTTGTAAGTAGAATGCTCACTCTACCCCGGTGAGTATTTCTTTGGATGACAAGGAAATGAATTTTTAAGAATAAGTGGAAACCACCATTCAAAAATTATTTTAAAGTCAACACAAATTCCTCTCATTCTATTAAGTGGTTCTTTTGTAAAAGGGGGATCTAAAAATCAATTCTGCAAATTCAGCTATGGAGGCAGAAGCTTTGGCATTTTAATGGGAGTGGAAGCGGTTAAAGACTATCATATTGGATCAGTTATAGTAGAGAGTGATTTCAATTCTGTTATCTCTCTTTTGGAGGATAGTACTTTAATTTCTCCTCCTAGTATTTGTGATATTGTGAACTCCATTATTAGAGGGGTGAAACTTGTAAACCCACTTTATCTCATATTTCCCGTATGAGCAACATGGTAGCTGATTAGGTCGCCAAACAAACGCTAGTTGACACTTTGTTTGATGATTGGTGTGTGGCTTTACCTCCACAATTAGTTTTTTTGTTCTGCCTTGATTTAGCTCCTCGGAGTATTGGTTGAGTACTTGTAATCTCTCGCATTCTTATCCATATACATATATTATTATGCATTTGGACAAAAAAAGCAGGGACTGTAAGGTAACTAGAGAGAAAGTACGGAGAAATATAACTCGAGATCGCATGTATTCAGTATTAGTATGACATGGTATTATTCTTGATGTAAGGGACAAAAAGGGATTCACTTGTCCATCAGGATTCTAAGGTCACCTTGATTCCCTCCTAGGTAGATAAAGGATGCTATTTAATCCTAGGATTCTCTCCCAACTGATTATGCCAAATTTAATATTATAATCCTATGTATATTATCTAACTAATTTTGATCTTTTTATTTTTAAACTAATTCAAACGTTAATAAGTGTACTTCTGTAAATTGAACCCCCTTATTAGGTGTAGTTCAGTCCTTTCAAAAATTCAATGTATGGCCAAATAACTGAATTCAAGAATAATCATAAGAATTATAATCAACAATATTCTACAAATCATTTAAATTAAAATATATATATCACATACACTAGTTGCCCCCTGTACAATGACGTGATTGTCAACTTATCATTAAAATCTAAAACGAGTCATTTCACCACATGTAGTAAAATTTGTGCATCTTTTCCCCTTACTAATGTATTTTGTCTAAATATTACGTTAAGTAATTATTAAATTACTTTTTAGTCATATTTTAATTTATTAAAATTATTTAAAATTATTATATTAACCCATACTCCCTCCATTCCTAAAAGGTTGTCACATATACTAAATATAGTTGTTCCAAAAAGTTTATCACTTTAGAAAATCAAGACACTTTTTTATTTTGAGATTTTGACCCAAGAGGTCTTGAACACACACCCCCTAGTACTAACCTAAACCCATCTTTTTGCTCTTCTCACTAAAGACCTAAATAAGATTTTAACACTATAGGCTAAAATCTTATTTACATTCCTACCCCTTTTTGTTTTTCTCCTCCTATATATAGTTATTTATCACATTCTCTCTCATCAAATTCATTACCCGTAACCCTATCTCCTATCACAACACTCTCTCCTCTCTTCTATCTCAATGGCCACCACCACCGAACCGAGCTACTTTCCGGCAAGCAAAAAAACACTGTCACCGTGCAAGCCACCACCACTCTGGCGAAACATCACTGTTCCAGCTCATCTCCACCACCGTGCAAGCCACCGCCACTCCGGCGAAACATCACTGTTTCAGATCATCTCCACCACCGTGCAAGCCACCACCGCTTGAAGCAAGCATGCACCAGCGACATCTGTTCGCGTGAAGCAAGCGAACAGGCCAGAGTTCATGAGATTGTGGTTTCTCACGTCGTCAAGGAGCTCCGATGGTTTTCCCACGTCGGTAGTGCAGCAGATCTCACGTCGGCAAGGAGATCTGGTGGTTTCTCACGTTGTCAGTGCAGCAGATATCACGTCGGTAGTGAAGGATCAAGCAGCGTCCATGGCTACACGGTGTCAAGTCTTGCCGGAGCCCAAAACATAGATCTAGAACGACGGAGGCGCGCTGAGCTCTTAGTTGTTCGTGATGGCTCGAAGCTCCGACGTGATGGCTCAAAGTTCTTGGTGGTTCGTGATGGCGCCGAGCTCTTGGTGGTTCGTGATGGCTCGAAGCAAGAACCGTTAATGGAGTCATGTAGTTTAGATGCTTCTTCGAAGAAGAAGCTAAGAACGAGAATTGATTATTTTCTTTTAGATCTGGTCAAACCAGTTAGTTTTTAAAAAAAATTGTAATTAGTTGTAATAATGTGTTGTTTTTGTTGTGTATTAATACATAAAAATATTGTAAAAGGATGCCTAGCTTTTTCTAATAATACTCTGCCTTTTTTGTAGCAAACCCATCATTTTTAAACTCATCAAATTTTTAGTAGAAACTCTGCATTTTTTCCGGCAGCCGGTGCTCGGTGGACAGAGGTCGGTGGTCGGAGGACGGGGTCGATGGTCGGAGTTCGGTGGTCGGAGATCAGAGATAAGTTGGTAGTGGAGAGAGATGAACAATGACATCACCTTTTTTGTCTTTTAGTTTTAGTAAGGGTATTTTAGTATTTAGTCACGATTGAGTTCTCTTTAAAGAAATAAGATTTCTACTAGTTTCTTTAGACAAAAAATCTAGTCTCTAAGACCCTATAGGTCAATCACCCTTGTATTTTTATACTTTGTTTTACCCCTAATTAAATATTATAATATATGTTCCCAATATATATTTAAGATATCAAGACAATTTATGGAGGTCATTTTAGTAATCAAATGAATAATAAATGACATTTCTTAATTTGTGTGCAAAAATAAATATGACAACCTTTTAAGAACGGAGGGAGTAAAATTTAAAAAACTCAGACTTAACCCCCTCTATTTTTTAATTTTTTCCGCCCACCTCCGTATCTACCTCCAATGAACCTATAATTTTGAAAAAAAAAAATCAAACTGAACCTCTATATTTTTATTTTATTTTTTTAAACACCTTATCCACTTCATCCTCTAAATTTGAAAAGAATCAAATTTAAACTCCTAATTTTTTTTTCACGAACATCTCTACATATAAAAAAACTAATGTATAACATAAAATCTCAAACTTAGATGCTAAATCGTAATAGAAATAGAAAGCCCTAATCAGATGCCAATCTTGAAGAAAAAAACCAAAAGTTTTATTTTATCTGAACTTTTAACCCGATGTTGTGAAAGAAGTCACGTTTTATTTCAACAGAATCAGAGAAGCTTTTAGGGTCCGATTGGTACGCGGTAATGAATTTGGATGAGAATGGAATAAGTCAAGTATTAGCATTACCACGGTAATACAATTAATTTGGTAGTTATTATACCATACTTGGTATGTCATAAGAATGGCAATGAAAAAAATTAATTGATTATTATCATATACTTGATATAATATAACAATGTATTATAATATTAAATACATTGTATAAAAATTTTAGAACTATCCTAATCATATTAATTCTAACAAATAGAATTAAATAATTTTACCTATTAATAATGTATGTTAATTTAAAAAAGTAAGCAACGCTATCGATTAAGAATTGAATTTTGTTTTGTGAATATAGCTAATATACCGACAGAATAATTTGATGTTTAAAAAAAATATTGTAGCATTCTTTTTGAATAATTGGGTTTTGCTTCTTTACCAATTAAATAAAATTTGGTTATAATGCTAATTATAACTATGTAGGTGTTGTCAGGATTTATAAGTTGAAGATAAATTGACAATTAAAAAAAATTAAATTTCATTCCAAATGTAAGTGAAATGGTCTAATACTATGGGGTTGGATTGAATGGATATTACTATATTTATGGGATTAAGATTTCTATAATAATAAATGCCCTATGTTTTTTAACTCCTACCAAGTATAGGATTAAAATTCATTAAGGAATGTTATTCCATTCCTAATTTTATTACTGCGTACCAATCGCATCCTTAATATATAGAAATGTGAGAGTTTAATTCATTGAAAATATGTGTAATGAAGAACAACTATATTATTTGGCGAGGCTCTTTCTCCCTCCATCAATGGTGCTCCTCTTTAAGAGCCTTCCATTTCATCATAACCTGAGGCAAACTCGATACTTCCAAGTAAGACGAATAACCATCAGCGGCGATATTCAAAAACCATAACAAAATTAGTTTAATTTATTTTCAATAAGTGTTACTCCTACAAGTGGGTTCACCTGATTATCATTGACCTCAAAACCAGGCGGTGGGTCAAGATTAGTCATCACGATTGGCTTCTTTCTCGTTCTTTCCCTCTTTCTTTGGTCTCGAAGTTACTTTTTGGGATCCGAGAGCATACACCAAAACATGTGAATCTCTGAAGATACAAAAACAAGAAAACCACGTAAAACCCAAAACAAACTAGACACTTCTATACTAAAATAAAAACATGAAAATATACACTATAATCCCTGGTAGGTGCAATTTACTTGTTTCCCCCCTCCCCCTAGGTGTGATATAATTAATCAACATTGGAAAAGATAGCTCTCAGCATCGTACGGATCGATGACAAGTAAAAATGATAAGTAGGGTTATATCTTTCTCCACAACACATAGATTATCAGTGAGAATAATTATGCTTAAACTAGTTTAAATCTTGTAATGGAATTAAAGAAATACTAAAGACTTCAAATAATGAAGTGTTTGTTTGGATTTTCAGAGATTGACAACTAAAGAAGCAATAAGTTAAAGATTAAACAAATAATGTAAATAGATAAATAAATGATAAAAAAAGATGAACTAACAGGAGATGGTTGCTTGAGTAATTTCTAGTAATCATCAATGCCGCTATTTAATTGTTCTATTAATAAGGGTGAGTGGTGATGTTCGCATTAGTCGGGATTCAATGGTTTCTCTAACTCCCGTTAAGGTAGACTTAGAGTGCAATCCTACACACTAATGGGCTATCAGATGAATTAAACTCCCACCCACTTGATTACCTAATGTACACGACTGTCAAGTTCAATGCCTCGCACTAGGCGTTTATATATTAATTTTGTAATTAAGCCCTTTTACTTTGGGTGTTAGCCAATTACTATAGCCACCCACTACTTGGCCAGAGTACATGTAGCATTATAACAAACATATAAAGCAATGGAATAGTTAATGAAACCCAACTCAATTAAATATTATAATATCTTAAATACCATTACTCAATTAAAAAGCTAAGCATAAACTCTTACATAAGCATCCTCAAGCAATAAGGGTGCAGTTTATTATAAAAGGATAAAAACTAATTAAAACGAAGGATAGATACATGTTCAAAATCAAAAATAAATATAAGTTACTTCTAATGATGAATGGAAATGGTGAGCCGTTGGGGAGAATCGCCAAGTTTATTGATAACCCTTCTCTTCTTCTCTCCACCTCTTCTGCCTTGCTCTTGTATGGTGAAATGATGGATAAAGTGTAAAATTATCCTAAGGGGATGCTAATATGACTTATATATGAAGTAAATACGTTTGGTCCCCCTTTTGTCTTGCTTAATTAGGTTTAGAAGGGGCCCGACCCGTTTTACTTAACAGAATTCTTGTTCAGTCACGGTGGAGGAAAATAACATAACTTCTTCATATTGACTCCAAATAGATCCTTCACTTGACACGTGACATTGACTTCAATCTCTCTCTAAATAAAAATGAATAGGTTCCAAAGCTCTCACCAATTTGTCGTAGTGACTGAAACACTAAGGCACAAAGATTTCTGTGGTAAATGCTCCAGCTTCCCAGAGTGACTCTAAGCTCAAATTTCATCTTGGCTTGGGGTTTATCTTGACTTCTTGACTTCTTCTTCTCATCTTGAAACCTTGTATCAAGCATGTACCTTAAAGCTACACACTTAACACACAATCAAGTCACAAAAGTTCTATAAATAGTAATATGTCCAAAATGAAAAGGAAAAGTACAATATAACAATTAATAGGGAAAATACCTCACTTATGCCTAATAAACTCAGAGGGATATAGTCTCGTGAATGGATCAATCCATCACAAAAAGAGAGAAATCTATCCTCTAGTTCACATATTAGGTGTTAGTGATACGTTGGCCATCCAAGAGGATGAGTAGTAAATCCACCATTCTCTAAGGGGAATTGTTTTTTCATCGTTAACTACAATTCCTAGCAAGGAAGAAGAAGAACATAAGGAATCTTCCCTATCTCTTTATTGTAAGAGGGCAGCTAAAAAGCCTAATTGGAGTTCTACTCTAGTAAAGAGTCAGCCTTTATCTTTTCTTGATTCGACTTTAGAGTTTGACCCTTCTTTAGCTCAATCTATAGCTTGCCTCTTGTTTCTTTAGAGAAAGCTTCTGATGCTTTGTTATTACTAAAATCTTCTATAGCCAGATACGTCTTTTGACATAAGCTATTTCCATGCTTATATATTTACTCTTACTAATTAACATTTTTTCTCATAGATGAAAGCTTGTTCAAACTATCTTTTCACAATGGACCCAATACTTTCCAAACTTGAGTGAGCTTTAACTGGTAAAATGAGTTTCCCTTATAAAACGTAGCTATGTTAAAAACTATGCAGGATTATATAAAGAGGCAAATTTCAACTCTCCAAGAAGTTTACGAGTCATCCGATCAAATTTTGGTGAATGTTTGAAAATAGGAGAGTAAGTTTTTGGATGACTAGGTAGTGATGACTTCCAAGTTCCAAATTCAATAATGTTACGAACCAAGTGAGACTCTCCAAAATTTCTTTTGAGAAAAGAGAACTCTTATGGAGTCTAATATTACTATAGAGCAGAATGCTCGTGAAGAACCAGAAAAGCGCTGCAGGAGATATGATATTGAGATATCAAACATGCAAGGTGATTTCAACCAATAGGTGTATGAGGTTAAATCAAAGATTATCGAGGATTCCAAAACCTCTAACGAGACCCTGTGAGAGGGTCTAGATGGGAACTATTTCCTTGGTATCAGGGTTGAAAATAAATTTCTCCTTAGTCAGTTATGACATATATGTGTAATATGGTGGAGGATATATAGAATGTCAAGTTATCCCTTAATTTTAAATTTTATTTAATCGTCTATTATCCCTTAGTTTAGTTAACTTTAAGTCTTATATCTTAGATTTCTTTCTCGTTCTTTATTTCTTCTTCTCAGCTATTATTTTCTCTACAACAAATCTAAAGCACCTAGCTTTGAGCCTATATTCAATTTAGATTTCCTTCAGTAAGGATTGATACTTTCTCTTTCCGAGTTTTTTATTTGCGACCACGTATACTTGCATGTGTTAATTAGATCCCTAGTTGGTGTAGCTTTGTTTCCGTTCCTTAATATATCTTCATTTTAGCCTGCTGACAGGGGCCGACGAGTTTTGGAGACTTTTTTCGAATGTCTGGGACATAATTTTAGATATCTTTTCAGGATAACTCCATTTGTACACTTTTTGTGTAATTCATCGTCTTGAGTCTTCATGATGTTTTGGTCAATCTCATGCATTTTAGGGGTAGATTTAGCAATTTCTAGGTACAAGGTGCTTAAAACTATAGTAGATATAAAATGGTCGAATATTGAACAAGTACAGGAAAGTTGAGACAAAAGTCGAAAGATTGGGAGACACATACATGAAAGGAGGAGGATACTTTTCACCAAGGCGTGAACGCCATGAAACTGACTGGACAACCATACACAAATTGTTACATAAGTAATTAATACGGCGACACATCTCTCATCATATCGCGGAATGGTACATCTCTGAGACTGTAAGTTGTTTATTTCCGTTACTTTAATATCTATTTCATTCGAATAAAAATAATTATCAAGGTTCGAATTCCCTTTGTGAACATGGACAACTTGGTTCTGATTTACTCAAGTTATACATAGGAGACATACATATTCTCCGTAGAATTAGTCGTGGTGTGCGTAATCTGGCCGAGATCACCATCCACATGTATAAAAAAAAATATCATTTGACTAGAAAGACCCAAAGTCTTGTCAAAAAAAAAAACCCCCAAAGACAACATGAACAAATATTTTCGACTAAACATCATCAAAAAAATGGATAACATGACGTGGCATCCTAAATTTAATCAACATCAATATCCGACGTGTCACCCTTTTTTCTTCTCCTTTTTTATTTTTTGTACTAGGACCCCTTTTTCTTCTCCGCACATAGTTTTTTCTGTATGCTTTCTCTCACACAAAATTCCACACACACTGATATGCAAAAACATATATATTACGTTACCTTTCCCCCTTATCCCTTAGCCCAATTATTCTTTCGGTTAATCTATCTTATACACGATAATTTCGTCAATATATTTTGCTGTTAATTCTGCATCGGCTTGTTATAATCCCGGTGATGCTCAGGAAAGTCTAAATTTCTTTATCAAATTGGGAATCTGTAAATTTTTTACATTCGATCAGTTTTTTAGTTGCAAATCACGTCTTTATCTGCGTATTTCTGGATTGATGTACATTAGTACAGAAATTTAATCTTTTTGTAATATTTTTGACTAAAAATTTGCGAATCCATTCACTATTGAGCTTTACTTCATGTTATAACTCTGGGTACCTATTAATTTGATGATACTTATCTAAAGTCATGAATTTTGGATTGAAAAAAATAGTTACGGTTAATATAGGGACGCTCCATTATGTATTGGATCATGTTTACGGAGCATTTATGCACAGAACGAAACTTAGCCCACAATTTTTCTCAAGAGGATGGGGTGGTACAAAGCTTGATCTACTGGAGAGGATGATAAATCAATTGTTTCCCGATCTTGAATGTCAAAATTGGCCACCTGTTAGTATTCAACCAATATGGAGAACTGTTTGGGAAACTAAATCTGCTATTTTAAGAGAAGGGGTGTTTAAAACTCCTTGTGATGAAGAACTTCTTAGTGCATTGCCTCCTGAGAGTCACAATGCAAGGGTTTATTTTCTTGTACCAAAATATGTTCCACCTCAGAAAATGGCTTGTGTTGTTCATCTCGCAGGTATTGATAGTCTTTTAGTTTCTAATAATTAGATCCAATTTGATGAAATATTGAACAAAGAGGTCTGTGTTTGTGTTTCCTTTTTCAGGTACAGGAGACCATACTTTTGATCGAAGATTACGCCTTGGAGGTCCGTTATTGAAGAAAAACATAGCAACCATGGTGCTTGAAAGGTTTAATTTAGTATATATTAAATACAATCCAATAATTCATTTCATTTAAATTTAAACACCTATTTTCTTACAGCCCTTACTATGGAAGAAGACGTCCAGTTCTACAGCGTGGTGCGAAACTGTTATGTGTTAGCGACTTACTTTTATTAGGACGAGCCACCATTGATGAGTCACGCAGTCTCTTACACTGGCTAGATTACGAACAAGGGTTTGGAAAAATGGGTATTTGCGGACTTAGTATGGGTGAGAATCAATAACAATAATAATCATGGAAAAAATTGAAAAATTTAATGGGTTTGGTTTTTTTTATTTTTTGTTATATAGGTGGGGTACACGCAGCGATGGTGGGGTCATTACATCCAACACCCATCGCTACACTTCCGTTTTTATCTCCACATTCGGCCGTAGTAGCGTTTTGCGAAGGGATATTAAAGCACGGAACGGCTTGGGAAGCGCTTCGTCATGATGTATCGGTCCAGTCAGCGGTCCAGTCAGCGATGACGCTTGAGGAAGTAAGACAAAGGATGCGGAATGTGTTGTCGTTAACCGACGTTACGCGTTTTCCGATCCCGAAAAATCCGAATTCTGTTATATTTGTTGCGGCTACTGTAAGTGTTTAGTATGAATTATATGTTTTACATTTTTTTTGTGATTTATGTTTTTGTTGTTGTTTTATAGGATGATGGGTATATTCCGAAACATTCGGTTTTGGAGCTTCAGAAAGCTTGGCCTGGGTCGGAAGTTAGATGGGTAACGGGTGGCCATGTTTCGTCGTTTATATTGCATAACGATGAGTTTAGGAAGGCGATTGTGGATGGGCTTGATAGATTACCGTGGAAAGAATCTCCTTTATGACCTATGGTATGGTATTTTATTTGTATCTAATTCCAACTTGTTGTAATATGATATGTTAGATGAATATATAGAAGATTGTTCATAACATTAACATACATTTTTTTGTTGGTTTTCTTCTTTAGTGTTGTATAATTACTGATTTTAACTTACATTTGAGATTATTGTTTTTCTTGTCTTTGTGATTTAGATTGAATGTGGATTTCTTACCTTTAACTTAAACACACACATCAAAACTCTATTGTTAAATCTAACTTTGAGTGACACAACAATTAAAAAGTCCACATATATGAATCAAATCAAAACCACTTAAAGCCCCACATAGAATTTTTGGTGTTATTATTAAATGTTTGAACAACAGATCCTAATAATGTTTATTCATCCAGAGGTGACATACAAAGGTCCAAGCTTTTGTTACTGTTACGAGAACACTTGGACCTTCTCCTATAAACCCTATCAATACAATTATTTGGTAATAAGTTTTCAGTCCCTACAAGCTGGGCCTCCTTTCTTCTGAGTCTTGTCCAAGATGGGCTGAGATTGATGACTTTAAACCCCTTTTCTTTATCTCATACTGGGCTTTATTAATAGGCCAAGATTAACTACTGGCTTTACATGAAAATAGTAAGCATATCTCAAATAATCATGGTAAATGCTTTTCTAACTTTATCTTGACCAGTGTTTTAAAAGGTGCTAGGCAGGCGGTCGACCACCTTCGAGCGCCTAGGGGATTAGGCTGGCACCTAGGCGGAGCCTAGGCATTTTCTTGCTAGGCGGTTTTGATATTTATTTAAATATTTTTTTTAGGTTTATATAATTTTTGAAATAGGTTTATATAATTTTTTGTGTTAAAAAATAATTTTTTTAAAATATACTGACTGTATTAACAAATAGATTTGATTTTTATTTTTTAGCTTCAGATCGTCTAGGCGCTGCCTAAACCTGTCTAGGACCTTTTGTGACTGTCTGAAAGCCGCTTGTGCCGCTTAGGTCGATTTTTAGAACACTCCTAAAATATCAGTAATGTATGTAGGAAAATCCTATTAGATAACATTCCTAAAAGATCAATAGATCGTGGTGACATGTCAGTAGCATGTAAGGTACTGTGGGTTTGGAGTCTTCATTGGTCTTGTGCTCGAGGATACTGCTAAGTGACGCATTTGTAGCATGTGAAGTTTATCACGCATGTTTAATTAATTACTTAGTGTTCGGGACTATAGTCTGATGAGAAATTATGCTACTCAATTATCCAATCGGATTTGATTGCTAACCAGCCTCCTTGTATCGAAGACATTTTCAATTTTCAAACTCAGCAGATGTAACTTGTAAGTTAGTCGTGATATGGATGGATGAGACATTGTCTTCTTTCTCTATGAGATGCGATAGTGTTGCGGCAGTACTCTTCAATGAGATATGAACAAGAAAGTAGTTACCTCGGCAATAAAAATGAAATAAATGTTACCGACGAAAAAGTCCCATGTTGATGAGTGGGCCTTTTCCTCTAGAGGAAATTACTTTATAGAGCCAACATTTTCTAACATTTATATTAAACCCCCTAACTAAATATTAATCCTATAAACATCCAGTTCCTAACTAAATGGTTAGGTTATTCTCTATTTTACCCTTTGCTCGTGATGGGTACGGACCCCGTAAAAGTACATTTACGCTAAGTCACCTTCCACACACCCCAGCCCTATCTCGGTTACTAAATCCGTGGGTACGGACCCTAAACCACAAAAAACAAACCTATGCTAACTCTCAACAAAAATATCATCCAAATCAACCCAAATTCCATCAACAAATCAACCCAAATTCCATCAACACACAAAATGAAAACAATCCAAATCAACACAATTAACATCAACACACAAACTGAAAACAAATAATTCAATAACTGCATTTACCAATTCAAGTTACAAACTATTCAAACTTCATTTACAAAAAAATCAACTGGAATTTCATTTACAAACAAACCAAAATATAAACTATTCTTTAGTGCTGGTTTGATATCCTAAACTGTTTTGATTTCAAAGAAATCAACAATGGTAAACACATGGCTGTGAATTCATTGTTATTTCCACATTATCACCAACATTATCAGCAATCACCTGGACCCATCACGGTTTCGCGCTTCAACAGTCTGGACCCATTACGGGTTCGCGCTTCAACAGTCTGGACCCATTAAATCAATTGGTATACGAGTATTTTTGAATTTTTACAATACCGTGGTTGTTGGGCCGAGCCCATGCCGTTACTAGGTTGGGTGTTGATGGTGCGATGGGGCTTAGCCCATGATCCTAATTAAACTGACTGGTGGGCTGGACCCAACACGGGTTGGGCTTCAACTGTTTGTACCCATCACGGCTGGGTTCGATGGAGGTCAAGAGATGGTTTTGGGGTTCGATGGTGGTGAAGATATGCGTTTCAATGTTTCGGTGTTGATGGTGGTGAAGATATGGTGGGGTGAAGATGGTGGGGTGGTTCGGTGTCGATGGTATTGCTACAGTGGTGAAGATATGGTGGGGTGAAGATGACGGGGTGTTATGGTGTCGATGGTGGCATTCTTCTTCTTCGACGGTGAGCAGTGGTGAAGATGGTGGGGTTTCGAATGGTGGTGGCTGCTGGTGGGCGGTCGTGGTGGGTCTGACTATAGGCGGCGGTGGGTGGCGTTTGAATAACTGGAGGTGGTTGATTTGTTGTTGATGGCGGTTGTGAGAAGCTTGCTCTAATGGTGGTGCTGGTGGTGCCGCCATAGATGTTGGTGGAGGGTGTCGGTGGTGCTGCTGGTGTGGCCATGGTGATGTTGTTGGTGTGGCCATGGTGATTTGTGACCGGGGCGGTGATGTCGGTGGTGTAGCCATGGGGTTGTTGTTGGTGAAGGTCAGATATAGGGGAGGTGCGGATGTTGGGGGTGGTGTGGTTGTGCCAGGGTTTGGTGGTGGTTTGATTAGATAGGGTAGAGGAGGAGGTGGTGGGTTGATGGTGGTGGATGATGCGGTGCCGGTAGGGTGGTTGATCAGAGAACGGGAGGGGAGACCGTAGGGGAGAGGGTGATGTCGGTTGTGATAATGGAGAAGAAAGGGGATGTGGGTAGTTATATAGGGGGTATTATTGGGCTATTTGGGAATTTTATTCTATTAGTTAGAAACCCAACTAGTAGTTAGGGATTAGGATGTTTTTTATTAATGGGGAGGTTGGGTAGGCCTTATAAAGTTAATGGCCTTTTCCTCTAGTGTCATCAAATATTGTCTGAGTTCCTATCAACCGACTGTTGTATTTTTTCGATCAAGATAGATTATTTTAAATCCAAAAACTATATTCAATTATAAAGTTTATTTTTACCATAAAATGATGTCAATGTTCGATCAATAAAAAATAGAGATTATCTATGTTAGGTTATATAACTAAAATTTACTTGGGGTTACCTTTAATATGAACGAATGACTAAGGTATTGCTACAAAGTATTACCTTACTTTACTTGAAATTGTAACATTTTTATCTCTAGAGATAGCCTATGTGCAACACAGTAGACTATCTAGAAATTCAAGCCTGAAGTAATATTAGTCTTGGATAACTCAGTCTAACTTACTTTGACCTTACGATGGTATGGTTTCCCGTGTTCGTTTAGGAGCGTTTTTTAGAAAAACACTTAAAAATATTTCTAGAATTTTAAAAGTATTTTTAGATCTTGAAAAATACTTTTAGAAAGAAACACGTTTTAAAAAATATATAATTACAGGTATATCCACTATATACCTCAAAATTTTGGGATGTTCCTGTTTGGTTTATAAAAACATTTTCTGTTTTCATTTTCAGAATAAATTTTCTGAAAATAATTTTCGTTTTTTTTTCAAAATTTTCAGAAAATATAAAAAACATCGATTTCATGTTCTTTAATATAGCAATGTTTTCATTTAATTTTCCAGAAAATTGTTTTCATTTTCTCTAGCCAAACAAACATGTTTTTATTAGTATTTTAAAAAAATATAAAAAATGGAAACAGAAAATACCTATTATTTTCACAAACCAAACAGGACCTATTTATGACCAAAATAAAAATAAAAATAAAGAGAAAAAAAATTAACATCCATGATGAATATGTTCTTTATTTGTCTAAGAAAATAATATCTTCTTTATCTTATTCAATCTTCTTTCTTTTTCTTATTCCAAATAAAAAGAAAAAAAACTATATAGAAGCGATAAATATTTATGGAATAAAACTTTATTCATTCATATTGAATAATTTTTGGTGCTTTTTGTGTTATTTATTCCAATATTCAAATTGTTTAAAATATAATTCAGAAAATATAAAATTACGCCTAATGGATATTCACTACAAAACAATTCCAGAAATGCAAAACAATGGGAATTTACGTAAAGTGTAGACCGATTCAGGAATTCATTTGCCTTTCATACAGGAGAACCGTCGTCCAACTAAAAATTAACAAATGTTGCATAAAATCATATTCCCTCCGTTTCAAAATGTTTGTCCACTTTGCGTTTCACACAAATTAAGAAATATAATTATTACACTTTTTATTACAAATATACCCTACATATAGTGTCTTGATATCTTAAATGTGTATTGAAAACATAAATTTTAATTTTTTAATAGCGGTAATAGTGGAAAAAAGAGGAAAAAAAGTGTCTTGATATTCTAAGTGGACAAACATTTTGAAACTACATTTTTAGTAAGTGGACAAACATTATGAAACGGAGGGAGTATAAAAATTCGATCAAAGGGTTCTCCGATGAAAAAATTTGGCCTTCATGGTGTATCATGCTGCCTGACACTAGGGTTGAGCATGACTTTGGGTTTGGGTAATGGGGATAAAAAAAGGGGATAAAAAAAGGGGGATAATGGGTATTTTTAACATTGTCCCAATGTTAACTTGGGCCTACCCTTTGAAAAATTAGACCCGTCCAAATATCACCGGGTCTCTCTTTGGCTTCTTAACACTCGGGTTGGACGGGTCCAACCCGACACTGTTCATCTAAAAATAAAAATATAACGTTGCAAAATATCAGAAACCCTCATTTTACTTCCGCCTCTCTTCACACTATAGCCAAGGTTCTCTCTTCTTCTCTCTGCCAATAACCAAAACCCTAATTATCTAATCCATCAAATCTACTCCTTTAAATCATCGCCATATGCTGTTTTTAATACCTTAATACCCTAGATATGTTACTACATTTCTCTTTCGATTTCTCGGTTTCAGATTTGTTTTTCAATATCTTTAATCTTAAGTTTATTTTGTTAATTCATTCCTATTTCTTTTTCTATTCGGTTGTAGTGTTAGTTGATACATACTAATGTTTTTTTTGTTTTTGTTTTTGTCACAGATTTAAGAGGTTTTCAGTATTGTTTTCTAAGGTGAGGATGAATCTTAATTCGAACTAGTTAATTTTTTGATTGTGAATTGGTTGTGTTTATGTGATTGTGAATTGGTTGTGTTTATGTGATTGTGACTTGGTTGTGTCTATGTGATTGTGAATTGGTTGTGTTTATGTAATTTTTTAATTTTCTGGTTCCTATGGTTATTAATTGATTGTTGACTTGATAAACTTGGTTCCAGCTCAACTCCGAATGCAACCTTGACTAAATAATCTAAGGCTGGTTTCATAAACAGGTCCTATATATAATGATTAGTTGTTATTAATTATATGTACGTAAATGAATTAACAAGTTGGTTAATTTGACAGAAATGGAAGCTCATATTAAAGTCCATTACTGTGTTCAATTTTGCAGCCTCAGATACCATCAGTGTAACTTTTGCTTTTGCTGCATTTTTTTTGAAGGTAACATTGCTAAATTCCTTGGATACTTTACTTGAGAACTCGTAGCTGGAAAGTTTCCTCTGTTCTCGCCACTTTTCTCCATCAACTGTGAAAATTCCATCACCTAAAAAGGAAATTTTAAATCAAACACAAATAACACAAGTAGTTAACAACTTCTTTATGGTTCTGTTTATTTACAGGCTCTTGTACACAAATCAGAGTTGAAGAACTAGAGGCTGAATTTGGTAATTTGACTTGTGTTTAATATATACTTACATTAATATATACTTAGTTACTGACTTGCACTAATATATACTTACATTCTGACTTGTGTTTTTAGGTGCATTTGACTTAACACCAAAGGAAAATGTTGGATAAAATAGTAAACAGGTCATTTTGGGTAAGCCCTTACCTTATTATCATTGTGTTTAATAAATATGTATTGGTAGCCGCCGTTTGTAGTGAGTTGCCTACGTGTTTAAAACACAATCCGGTGATGAGGTATAGTTGGTTTTCCGGGAATCCCGTGCTATTTTCCAACTATATCTGAGGCCGATGAAAGTGTTTTTAACACGAGGCCTGTGATGATCTACTCAATTATAAGCTATTCAATTCCAGCCTATGATGACACTGTTCTGAGGCTTAAGGTTTAAAGCTTTAATATGTTTAACTTAGTAACTTACTGATATATTTGGGAATGTTTTAAGTAACAGGAAACTAGAATGCTCAAGGAAGTGTGTTGTAATATTTTGGAAGAATTTAATTTAGGTGTACCTTTTATTTTGTGAATTTGAGTAATTCAAGGGATTACATTGCAATTTGTAATAGTTAACTTGTACTATTTTGTGAATCAGGGAGTATTTTGTTATTTAAGTCATTTAAGGAAGTAAATTGTAATTTGTATTAAATTTTAAGCTTTATATTAGAATTAATTTGCTAAAATAGAGGTTCAATTACCATAGGGTAAACCCGGGGTAACCCGTGTTTGGGTAACCCGAGGGTAGGGTAAAATTTAACCCTACCCTTACCCTTGGCAAAACGTAGACCCGACTAATCTACCCTACCCTTACCCTAGACCTCAACCCGGGGTAAACCCGACCCGTGCTCATCCCTACCTGACACCACAGGGGATGGAACGTCACGAAAGTTCATGTTCATCTTTGTTATAGCACATTGTGAATCTGTGTATCACACTACTCTCAAGCAATCAACACTCAACGTGTTTTGATAAATAGTATTAACATACCATCTCACTATAAATAATAATATATCGAGGACAAATGGAACAATAACTGTTTAGGGAACATCAAGTTTAGTATTATTCACCCGAGGGTCATGATATTTTCATGATTGGTTACACAAAAAGTCCATAAAGAATGAATAAAAGCAAGCGGATCATCCATAAATCCTCTAAACCTATACAAGCACACATCACTAACGATGATACAAGGTCATGAGTCAGCAGCCCTACCAGCCGACGAGCATGCAAGTGGATTTACTCCACATATGGTATACGTTGCTCCCCTAGATAACAAGATATTGTATATTTTGTTTTCTCACTTTCTTTACTTTCAGGATTGAACGAAAACCCCTCTTCTACACTCTTATCCTTAAGCAGGGTAAAATTTCTCTAAGGAGGTTTTTAATGAGGCGAACTATATGGAGGTTGTAAAGGTCCACAATATTCAATATTAATATATGATTGGAGATTTTTTATATTTATGAGCTTGATGCTTCCCACTCATTTTATCAGAATTGACCTAATCTCCTAACATTCAAGGTTATGGGGTCAACCCTAAATATTCATCAATCTAAGAATGGCGTTTATCAATATTGACCCAATATGCCAAACTTCAAGACTAGTGGATCAACCTAATTGTTCATCACCCTAATAATGTCGTTTATCAGAACTTCCCCAATCGCCTAAGGTTCTAAGGGAATGGTCTAATTATACAACTACCTAATAATATTGTTATTAAAATTTATTTCCAAACCCCTAATATTAGAAGCTATGGGGTCAGGTAATGGTCTCCATTCTTAGAACATCATGATCAAAACTTCTTCCCAAACCCTTAGGATTCTAAGTTAGGGGTTGGATAGTTCTCTTCGGCCTAAGAACGTAATAAAAAATTCTTCCCAAACCTTAAGATTCAAAACTAGAGGATCGAACAATGGTTTATGACCTAAGAACGTCGTGATAAAAAAAATTTATCGAACCCTTAACATTCGACGCTAGGGTTTGGCCAATGGTCTCTGACCTAAGAACGTCGTGATCAAAACTTCATGAGCCCATAAGATTTGAAGATAAGGGGTTGGCCAATAAACTTTGATCTAAGAATATCGTGATCAAAACTTCCTTGCGAACCCTAAGAAAAAAAGCTAGGGGATCTCCCAATGGTCTCTGACTTAATAATATCCTAATAAGAACTTCTTTCAGAACCCCTAAGATTCAAAGGTAGGGGGTCGGCCAATGGCCTCTGAATTTAATTTTATTTATGTTTTATTTTGAAATTATTTTTCTATTTTAGGTTAAAAATTAAAAGAACTCTTTTTTTCGAAAATATCACAACTAAATATAAAAATAAACACGTGATTGCTCTTTCACTTTCCACAGTACACTGGGGTAATAAGGCCATACAGGTCGCGTTTTGGTTTACCTTTGAGGTAAATTTGAACAAAAAAAAAAAAAAGGTAACTTGGGAAGTGTTTGAACAAAAAAAGTAACTTGGGAAGTTCGTATTTTTGTCCACCAATATGATTCAATATCATGGGATTCTTAGTCCTCACCTGCTCTTTTAACATTTTCTCACCCATGTTGTCCTTGTGATGTGATGATAATGGGATGACGTTTCTCTTTTTCCTTTACTCTTGTTTCGGCTGGGGATGGAAATTAAAAAGAACGGATCCAAACAAAGCTCTTTTGAATTTTTTTAAATTTTTTTTAGAATAATTTTTTTCCATTCCAATTTCAATCCTCGTTTTCAAACCTGGAAAAAAAATTCTAAATTTGGAATTTCGAAACTTTTGGTTCAGAAATTCCGAAACTTTTAGTTCGAAATTGCAAAACTAAGGGTTGAAAATCGAAAAAATAGTTAAAAACTTACATAAAATAAAAAATTTACATAAAACATATGCTAGGTTAAGAATTGTTGCGTAGCCAAGCCAGGTTGAAGTGGTGGAGAATGGTCCAATAGTGGCGACAGTTTCTTGTGCAAGAGATCAGCTTGGTGGGAAGGTGAGTGAATATGGGCAGATCCAAAATTTCAAATCCAAGGATTACTATTTAGTTTTAGTAAAATTAATGTATAAATTTTGAATTGAAGAGAATTAATTTTTTAATTAAGGGGCTATAATTTTTTTATTCATGTTCCTATTTTTCAGAAAAAAAGTAAGCTAAATTATACTGTTATCTCATAACTAGGGTGGGCTGCATCTAGGGATGGCAATGGTCATGGTTCAAAACTGAAACCGATGAAAATCCAAACCGATTAAAAACCGATTATGCAACCATGGATAAAACCGTTAGGTTATGGTTTTGAAATGTGTAACCGATGGTTAAATCCGTTAGGTTATGGTTTTAGATAAAAATAAAATCGAATAATCAAAAATCCGTTTTTTTTTAACAATACAAAGGGGTGCTAATCACCCCACAGCAAGTTCCGAATCCTATCCGATGCCTAATTTACCAAAAAGACCGGCTAACTGGAAAGGGCTGAGAGCCCTAGACCTGTCTTCCATTGCCCTGTGCCTAGCTTCCTTAGCGAGTTTATCCGCCAACTTGTTGAGACTCCTCTTCACATGGTGAAATTTAGGTCCGTTCTCGTCGCAGTTGTGAATAATCCTCCGAAGGATGGGTTGGATGGACCAACGTGCTGCTGACACTTGCTTAATACCTTGAATGACTTCAAGGTTATCTGATAGCACCACCTTGTTAATGTTATGGTTGAACTTCCCTAACTCGATGGCTTTTAGTACTGCATTTGCTTCTGCTTCGACTGCCGAGTCACAGTCCATACTGGAGGAGTGGTTGGCTGTAGAGTTGGTTTGAAGGTTGACCTCAACTACCGCTAATCCTGTGGGCTCGTATTTATTGTTGAAAGAAGCGTCACAGTAATATAGGATTTCAGGTTCCGTTGTATTTGTTATTGGTGCATCTTCTTCCTCCGTTGTGGTTGTAGAATTTTTAACACCGTTGGCTTTCCCCCAATCTATTCCGTGTAATTCTATATTTTATAATAATATAGATAAAAAAAAGTATCTTCATATCTCAAAACTAAAATCTAAATATTAAATTTAACAAAAAAGTAACAAATATGTTATTTAATCAAGGATCAACATAATATTTATATTTATTTTAAGATTTTTCTTGTATTTGTAATCTTGTTTTAATTTTTTTAAATATATTTATAAATTTATATTGTCGTTATGGTTAAAATCCGAAAACCGCTTAAAAAACTGAATCTGAATTATTCGGTTATGGTTTTGAAAAGTAAATCCGAAGGATAAATCCGTTAGGATTTGGTTTTAGATAAGTTAAATGATTATGGACATGGTTTTGGATTTTTTTTTTGCAATAACCCGATCTGTTGTCATCCTAACTGCATCTCATCCCAACCTACCTTTAGACCCGTCTGTGAGTAAAGTGGTTTTTTTTTCCCTTCCAATGCGAGTGTCAAAGGATGGGTTTTAGGCCAACTTTTTAAGTTTTACCATGTTTAATTGTTTTTCATATATTTTTCTGTTTCGAACATAAAAAGTATATTTCATTATTTTTCAACGTTTACTTTTTTTTTTCTAAAATTTTTCAACATTTTCGGTTGTATATCATTTTTTATCTTAATATTTCATTATTTGTTAAATATCCGAAAGGTAAATACGAAATAAAAATCAGATCGAAAAAGTCGGAATTTTCGGAAATTTATATATAGTTCCTCGATCCGATTTTTTTGGAAAAATCGGAAATCGGAATTTTGAAATTTCGGAACCTTAAAAATCTGTTCCGAAATCAGGATTTTCAGATCATAAAAGTCGAAAATCGGAAATTTTCGGATCCGATTTTCACACCTAATTCCAAGTAAATATTTTTTTCTTTTATCTAAAAACCAAACTCATATTATAAAAAGTAAATACCAAAAATAGGTCTTAGGAGCTAAAATTGTTTTTAGATCAAGTTTAAAAAAAACATTTTTAGATTATATGTTTTCAAAAATATCATTTTTAAATTATATATTTTGAAAGTGTTATTTTTAGATTATTTTATTAATTTCTTTAGATATTTAACAGAACTTAAAGCCAAAGTATTTTAAATAAAAAATTTAATTTGTGATAAAGTTATAATTTATTTGAAATATTCAAATTGTCATTAAAGTCTATGAAATATATAAATTAATGAAATGGCTAAAAATAGTAGTTTTAAAAATATATGGTTTTAGAAAATGATATGGTTGAAGAATATGATCTATGATGTATAAATAGCATCCGAAGACATATGTTTTGTAACCCTCGTTTTCTTGGAGTGTAACACCTTATTTATGGTGTGTAACCCACACCTTATGGAATTTAACCCACTCTTAATGAGACTGTAACTTCAGTGTTTAATGTATCTATAACATGTTTTTATGAAGAAAACTCTTTGGTGCCTGTATATACCAAAGATTCTCCTCTCTTTTGTGACATACCAACAAACATGAGAACAACACATTACTCTAACTCTTTTAATCTCACTTTCAAAATTCTTTTGTGTTTGAAAACATTATTCTGAACAGTTCTAGCAATACTCCAACCCTCATTTAGATAGGACACTCTAAATAGGGAATTAGTCATACCTTGGGTAATGATAAGTGAATATTGGTTAGCTCCCGCTAGCATCGCTAATCGTTTTTAAGGAAGTGAATTTGTCCACGCTACTACAATATCGTCGTCTGGTTCTTTAACATTAAGTTTACTACTTTCCATTGTTCTTTTATTTTTTCCGGTTTAATCAATGATTTTCCAACAATTTGAAACTTATTCAGATGTTATTTTAAATAATAGTGCATCTAGAACTAATGTGAACCTGGCTGAAGAAAAGGGGAGAATCAATACACTTATACTATAATTTCAGGGCTTTTTATGAGGAGGTGGTTGATGAGAAAAGCGACCACATGTGAAACTCAACCACAACTGGAGTCTCGTAAAAGGAAAGGTTTCTCTAAAACTAATTAATTGAAATATATCGTGTTCTACGTCACGTGTCCTATTTTGTTTCCATCACGATATCATGTATCGGGTCTCCATCTAAATCTAGTAGGATTAAAACCTATTTTTTGGTAGAGAAACATAGCATCACCTAGTACGATAATTGTGACTGGGGCCCCTTTGGTTTCAACATTTTTCTAAATGAATTTGCATATGCTCATGCTTATAGTTCTAAGGTCTTGATATGTGGCAAGACAATTTCTTACATGTAATTGTTAAAACTATTAAATGGCTAAAGTTTTTAGAATTTACAAACCTAGCAGTCGCACTCTCATTCCTGTAACGTGTAATAAGTTTCCAAAGGTATTCAGGAGGTTCGATAATATCTATCGGATGAGCATTTGAGAAGGCCCCTTCCTTTTCTAATTTATCGGCGCAAAAGTTAGCTTCTCTGAATATATGATTTACCTCAATGGTAGGGAAATTCCTCAATATCTTGCAACAATCATTAATTATCGAAACATGGAAACCACCTAAGTTCCTACCGCCCTTCACTAGCGCATGGAACTTCCCCGGGTCCCTCTCATAGTGAGTTGAGTTCCCACCGCCCTTCACTAGCGCGTGGAGCTCCTCTGATTCTGTTTCGATAATCAATTCCGTATAACTTTTATTAATTGCCCATCTCAGACCAAAGTGTAATGCAAACAATTCCGAAACCAAGGGTGACTCAACTAAACAAGCACCCATAAATCCCGAGATATAAGAACCAAACTTGTGCCTCACAAGCCCACCAATACCTGCCTTACCTTTCGCAGCGATAAAGTTTCCATCAATGTTCAGTTTTAGGCCAACACTTGGCTTTACCCACTTGATCATTACATTCGTAGCTAACTTCACGATACCTCCATCAAAACTCTTACCCCACGCTAATATAAAATTACTAGCTAAGGAGAAAATTTCTCTTTTAAGTTCTAGACTATGAGACAAAATATTCGCCTCGTTAAATATTAAATGATTACGATTAACCCAAATAACCCAAGGAGCGACAATAAAAATAAACGGCCGCTCTAGACCGTCAATGATTACGATTGACTTTACTTATGATGAATGAATTTTTTCCCTTAATGCACTTTATAATTCAACAAACTTATAATAAATTTAAGATTTTCAAAAATAAAGTAATAAATTTTAATAATTAAAAAAAATATCTAAAAAATATAAATAATTGGTAGAAATAATTATAATTGTAATTTAAATATTAAAAATAATTAATAATATTGTTTAAAATATATAGATTATATATAATGAAATTTTATAAAAATTTAGAAAAAATAATTGATTTAAGAGATATTAGCTAATTAGGTCCAAAAACCCAATAACCCGCCCCTTTAGAGTCCAACGAATTATTTCCTCCCTAAAAGGTTCAGCTATTTAATTTGTATACCATCCATACCTTGCGTTCAACATAGTAAGTAGATCATGTGCCATAATAATATTCAGTAACCGATTCCTTATTATTTGCAAATCTACTAAAGCCCTTAATTATAGCAACCTTTCAATGGAAAGTTTGGTATAGTTACTATCAATCCCGTCTGCAAGGCTTACATTCACTTGCTACAAGCGTATTACACACACAAATTCAGAAAATCCAGTATAAGCATCTCGATCAAAAGGTAAGAAGCTTATCAACAAAATCACATATAATCTATTGTTTTTATTATACAGTTAGATATGAGATTGTTAAATATAACATTGTAAAGAAGATTACATGTGTTTTTTAGTATACAGATTATGAAAGCGGTGTAGCATCTACTGTATTATATTAGGTTTAGAGTTGAATTGAAATTATCTTGTCATGATATGTTAGAAATACATTATTATGGTGCCCTTGTAGCTAATATGTTTTGTTGATTGACTGTAATAAGGTTTTTGAAGTGATGTAATGGTAAAAAGTAAACAAACATGATACAAAGCATGTTGATTTCTTGTATTTGATTGGTGAGCATCAAAAGTGCAAGATTATTAGTGAAGAGGACTTTGTCATAACTGCACTAAACCTTGTTGAATATCATAATCAGGATTGAGGATGTTTTTCATATAATAAGTGAAAAATTACTGACATATTTCCTATATAATTTTCGATTGTACTTGCATAAATTTGATTTACACTTTGTTTAATAAGAGATATTTTACATGCTTTATTTTATCTGTTTTGTATTCTAGCGGTCTACTTTTGTGAATTTTGTATGCACCCAAGTGCTATTTAAAAAACTTGAATATAATATACTATTAACCCACAATATTAAACTAATAACCCACTGAAAACACACGTATAACCCACTGAATCTTACACAGACACCACCATAAATACCCAAGTCCAGTCCTAGAAGTTGCAGGGTCAGAACACGCCATATTAAACTAATAACCCACTTAAAATACACGTACAACCCACTGAATCCTACACACACCACGATAAATATCCAAGTGCAGTCCTAGAAGTCGTAGGGTCATAACCCACTGGATCCTACACACACCACCATAAATACAATAGTAACTCATCCATAATTGTTATTCAACACATACCAACACTTTCAACCCACCATTATTAACTATCACACAGATACTATCCCACACATAACCCATCACAAAGTTTCCAATAGTAAATCTTACAAAGTTTCCGTAACAGTTAGGTTGTAAATCTTACAGCCCTGAATAATAGTAACAAAGTTTCCAATAGTAACAAACTTACCATTATATTGTGTTTTGATGATGGGATTTATTAGATATGCGAATATGAGGGAATCTGTTAAATTTATATATTTATGGAACATAATCTGACAATGTTTGGTAAGTCAAGCGACATTAATTTGAGCAGAAGGGCATACCAGACTTTCAGGGTGGGTTGGACTCGATGGGCAACTGTTAATTGTCCATGGAATGTAACAGTCAATCACCCTTGATTTAAATTAAAATATAAAAACTATTAAAATAAAATCAAAATACAGATTGAGAAGTAGAAATTGGGAAACTGCTGGCGTAAAGATGTGATAGGTAGCGAATATTTGAAAAAGTTAGCTATTTGACTCCCGATTCTAGCTAAAAATTTAGGAGTTGTTGGAATTAGCCTAACAAAGTTGTGTTTTTTCAACATCGTTCTTGCCATTTCTTGTAAATTTTGGGTTTCATTTCCATTACCTAATTTTATGGGGAATCATAAAAACAAAAATTTATTCTCGATATCAAAATAATCACAAAAATTCATAAAAGGAGAAATTCATATACTTGGTTACATTATTATACAAATGCAAGTAATAAAATAGTCTTTCTCATTTTGCACTTTACGACAAAGCTTAGCAAATTCAATGTAGGCTTGATTTTATAATACATGGAATATCACATAATTAGAAGGCTTGTATAATACCCATTTGTAAATTCTTGAAAATATCTCCACATGCTATACTATAATAGGGTTAGTTGCGAAATTAAGTAACATAACATAGAATTAATCAAATTCACGAGTAGACTTCTATAACCTTTGTATTTTCATTAGCTATCCATTTAGGCTTCCAATTCTACCATTCCTCTAGTTGGGTGACAATAGTATGTGACAAGACCAAGCCATTAGTAACAGTTTCAATTAATGACCAAACAGGAAATTTATAAGTAGTCGATTATTAAGTTCCAAACCATTGTTCCTAATAACATCCCATGTTAGTATTTTATCATTTAAACCACACTTAGTAGTTAATGTAATGCGTAACTAATCAATGATAGTAAACTAATCCAATCTTACAAATTCCTAATCTTCGTGAGTCTAGATAACATGACTTACACAAACTACACCAACCTTTAAAGGATCGTCTCTTGGCACCAAGTAGTGGTTAAGAGGAATATAAAATGAAATTCATAATTTTTTGTAGTATAATTTTATTGATTTTAAATTTGTAATAGATCGACGACCTTGCAAAAGACATTGGTGTGAGGCTTCTTGGACTACTGAGAATCTATAATTTTGGAGTTTGGGTTTCTATCCTAATCTCGTCTTCATATTTCATATTTTCATCTGCAATGTGCATTATCAGCTCTCTTGTCGGAATGTTGATATGAGCTTGCCTAATAGATAAGATGGGTCTATTGAGAATTATATCGGCATCCAAACCTTCATTACCATATAGTATGATAAAGTTAACCGGATAGACTAGATATCCTACTTTGACCAGCACATAATCTATCATACCCCATATAAAGGTTTGCAATCCGTCTGCTAGTTATAGAACTAATGTAGATGGGTGGGCTTTTCCTATGTTGAGTGAGCCGAACACGGAATTCTACATCAAATTGATTTCTGCTCCCATATCACAGAGCGCTCTACTTGAGTAGGTTTCCCCGATCAAACAATATATTATCAAACTTCCGGGAACATTCAATTTCTAGGCAGCTTGTTTTTGCAAATGTTAGTGCCATCGTGCATTAAAAAACATGCTCAGACTCTTTGAACTGCTTCTTTGTAACCACATATTTGTTGAATTTTAAGTGTACTATATTCTTTTTAATAGATTCCATCATTGGCCGGTTGATATGGAGTTGAAGTAGCTTGTCCAAGAATCTATGGATCTCTTCTTCTTCTTCTTTATATACTGATCACTGTATGTGATCATGTTACTTTTTTGTATTTTTGAAGCACCGTGAACTTATGTTAGTTGGGAGAATTCCACAAGGATCATTAATTCAATGATGTGCTTATTTATTTGAGTCGTGTAACCAAGATTTTCACAAGTACTTCTTGGATATTTAGTTGTTCTCTGGTTTTTGTCATCTTTGTCTTGACTTTCGACACAAATGAATAGAATTTCTCGTCTAGACCCCTTTAAGGTAGATATTGTCTTTGTTCCATGTTGAACTAATTAGACACAAATTAAAGTTCTTATATTGAATGCTTAGTTAAAATTCTTATTTTTCAAGTCCATACGATCTTTGTTGATGAATCTGTATGGTGCGTGGCCATCTTTGTCATCTCGTTTGATGTAACAAAAATATTTAGAATTTGAAGGCTACTTTCCTATTGTATGATCCTAATTGACATCCTCTATAACTAATGTATCCTCCTCAGTAAATAACGTGGCTTGGTCGTGCTGTCGTAAATCTAGAATGAAAATGGTGCATAATTTGTCTAACATTATGTTCATTGCGTCGAGTTTTTTATCTTATATTGCAATTTCTCATCCATCATAAAAAATTCTTGGAGTTTTCTGAGAATTTTGGAGATATGGTGTTGGCATATTGCACTTTTTGTGCGTGTCCTAATGTGAAAAAACCTTATGTGTTTAACGTGCTAATTACATTTATATACATGATTATATCTATCCTTATTTGAAACATAAATATTCTTGTTTTATATATATATATATATATATATATATATATATATATATATATATATATATATATATATATATTCACATGATTTGATCACTATTTAGATTATAATTGCTATATGATCGGATTTTGTATAAGAGGTCAACTAAGAACTTGTGTGTATGTTCCATTATAAAAGATCTAAAGCTTGCAATCATGTCTTACTTTCTAAATTGTACATCTTTTCATCTTGATTACTTGAGATTTTTTTTAAATAACATATTGTGAGTTCAATATATTCTAAATGTGTCAGCCTCATCGATATATAATTTTTCATTTAGGACATGTTTCATGTTAGCAATTTAAATCATCCATAACATGTTATCTTTTTGGCCATATGTGCACTTATATGTCTTTGAGCACATTCTTTGACTATGTGATCTTGGTTTAGTTAAGCACTCCCTTTGATATTACTTGTCATAAACTTAACCTTTCTAAATGTGTCTAATACATTGCTATATGATTCTACATTTAGAAACACATCACCTGATTAGAGCACAAGCATTCTAGTAAGATCTCTCTTTCGTCGTATGTGATTTTGTATGAGTTTTACACACTTTATGCTACAACTTGTTATGTGTATTATATTTTAAAAAAATATTTAATTACATACTTGCTTAGATACTCATTTTGAGTATATTTCATATTGGGAGGCAAAGAATCTAAATATCACTACTATGGCTAAAACATGCATTTACTTTTTATCTATCTTGAACCTGTTTTAGACTATATCGATTGATACTTTTTGCCAATGTGTTTAACTACAAAAGGTTTATATGATCATTTAGAACATATCACATGTTAGTAGCAAAAGAAACCTGAGTCTCATTCTAAATGTTTCATTGGCTTTCACATAGATTATACACTTTTTAGAGCATACATTCACACATGTAATGAACACTTAAGTGATCCAAACATATGACTAATGTAACAGGTTAATGAAAACAAAAAACAATTAAATAAACAATTTATTTGAACAAAAAGTTTGAACATAGATCTAATATTCTCTTAACTCGATTTGTTTATGAGTATGGATGTAAATGAGTCGTGTACTAGATATGCAAACTTGTTAAAATAACTTTTATAATCGAATCGAACTCAAATTTAATCGAGTCACAGATGTTCAAACATGTTTTTCTCTAAAAGTATTCAAACGAGCGTTTTGCGAATTGATCACGAATTGTTCACGAGTAGTTGTGTCTTTTATGGATGAAACTAAACTTTTATCAATGATATGTATTAGATAAAATGTTTGATATGAAATTTAATATTGTTAAAGAAAAGAGTAATGCTGGATATCACCTCAAATCACATCACCCTTGTATCACCTCTTAGGTTGACCAATCATAAAAAAGAAAGAAAAAGAGAAATCAGGATAGAGAAATCATATGGTTGGTCAATTTAAAATCCATCTAAGAGGCGATAAAAAAGTGATACGATTTAAGATGATATCCAACATTACTCTAAAAAATTGATATTTTAATATTTTACTTTTAATAATCTATCTATTAAATATATAAAATATTAATTTGCATTTCATAAATATAACACCGGGAGACCCCCTTTCCCCTCTTTTATTTTCATTACTTACAGAATCTCTCATTACACTTATTGAACATAAAGTGGAAGCGGGTCTCATCAAAGGAGTTCAGATTACACGTAATTGTCTGATTATTTCTCACCTTCTATTTGCCGACGATTCTCTGTTTTTTGTTTCTCTTGATGGACAGGATATTCAAGAACTACAGGAATGCATTGACACATACTGTAGAGGGTCGGGCCAAAGGGTGAACTTTCAGAAATCAGCTATCTCTTTTAGCAAGCAAACACCGGATACCCTAAGACAACAGGTAACGACTACACTACATATACGAGAAGAGAATGACTTAGGTAAATACCTTGGGATACCACTTTGTCACAAACGTTCGAAAATTGATACATTACAATGGATTGCGGATAAGGTTTTTAACAAAGCACAAGGTTGGGTGGCTAAATTACTGTCAGAAGGAGGCCGAGAAGTTCTAATTAAGGCGGTCTTACAAGCAATACCGACCTATGCAATGTCACTTTTCTCCTTTCCACTTGGTTTTTGCAGGAAACTAACGACGATCATAGCACGGTTCTGGTGGAATTCGTTGGAACATAGGAAAATACATTGGATGGACTGGGAAAAAATGACGTTACCCAAGATGATTGGGGGTATGGGTTTTCGAGATCTAAAACGAGAAAATACTGCTCTGCTAGGACGACAGGCCTGGAGAATTATACAGCATCCAAACTCTCTAGCCGCTAGACTACTGAAAGATATATATTTTCCACATCAGGATTTTCTACAGGTCAAGCTCAGACAAAGCCGTTCTTGGTCATGGGCAAGTTTAATCGAAGGAAGGGATCTTTTATTTGAACATGGGATCATCCAGATAGGAAGCGGGGTGACTACAAGGATTCGGGATGACAAATGGCTTATGTCTGGGAGAATTAAAGATAAACCGACTGAGACGGAACTGAAGACAGTTGACCAATTAATGCACCCAAATGACAACAGCTGGAATCGGGATCTCATTGATTCCAATTTACCAGAGCCGGTTAAAGAAGAGATTTACAGTATACCGATATTGGATAAAACCGCACAAGATACCTTCTTATGGCCTTACACCAAGTCTGGAACATATACTACCAAATCTGGGTATGCTACATTAACAAAGGAACACTTAGGAAGGAGCACACAATCATCAGCACAAGCACATATCCGCGAATCAAGACTATGGACAACAGTTTGGAAATCAAACGTACCTGCAAAAGTTCGTAACTTTGTATGGAAAGCTTGTTGGGATATCCTACCAACCAAACTTAACTTGTTCAACAAAAAATGCAGTGACGACTCACATTGCACTTGGTGCGGGAAGACAAAGGAAACAGTTTCGCACCTACTACTAACTTGTACTTTTTGTAAACAGGTATGGGCAGGCTCAGCAATCCAGATACGTATTCCGGAAGACGAGCCCAATAATATGGGTGACTGGATCATTAAAATACTCAACAATATTGATAAAGCCATTTGGAACCAACAAACTGTGACGACATACATTTTATTGTTATTGTGGAATATTTGGAAACAAAAAATGAAATGTTTACATGACACAGGGACACCAAACGTTAACACGGTATTACATTTAACTCACATAACGATGACTGACCTTTTCGGACAGGATTGGGCACAGGAACAACCTACAGTACAACAAAATGAGAACCACGGAAATCACAATACAGAGGCGCAAACAGTACCACCAGAGATACAAATAATCTACACCTGTGATGCATCATTCAAATCAGTAACGGCACAAAGCGGAATTTGGATAGTTCGAAGAGATTGTAGATCCAGATTCAGACAGGTGTTTTCAGCACCCATTTGGGCAAACTCGGCAACAGAAGCGGAAGCAATGGCGGTACATGAAACGACTAAAATGGCATACCAAGACACAGGTCAACAGGTCCTCATATACTCTGATAACCTTGAAGTTATTCAAGGTATCCAGCAGAGGCCAGCAGCGTGGTGGAAGATTAGACCGTTCGTTGGGCAGATTCAGCTGTTAGCGGAATCCCATGGACAGATGTCCCACAGACATCTCCCGAGACGCCTCAATGGATGGGCTGACAGAGCCGCGCGGAATGCTAGGCTTCGGCAGCAAGGGCAGCATGATCAGCACCAAAATCTCATCTTGGTGCAGGACTTTGGTAGACTTGGCATCGGTTAAATGCAATATGGAATGTATTGGTGTATCCGGCTGAATAAAAAAAAAAAAAAAAAACTAGTTGGGATGAATTCGTTTTCTTAAACGAATATTTATTAGAATTTGGAGTTGTTTATACAAATGCATGAACGAGTTTTTGTCGAAAGAAACTTGAATTACTCCTCCGCGATTGGATCGTTTATAACCCCATTCCAACCCCACTTGAACAAACGTACCTCTAAAAGAATCTTAAGTTTCACGACTATAAATATAGTCCATTTCTCAGCATCGTAAAGCCACACACAATACACCATGAAAAGTGTAACCCTTTTCACCATTTCCTTTTCTTTGTTCATCTTTCTCTCTTTACCATCACCTTCTTTCTCAGAAAGATGTGTTGCGAAAAAGTTATCACCGCAAAGAAAATGGTTTGAGAAAACGAAATAAATCAAATGTTTTAAATAACGAGTAAACACACTTATTACACGGAAATTGGAAAATCAACAAGAATTACAAAGCTATGCTATTACACGGAAAAATAAAAGCCAAACTTACACGGTAAAGGAAAAAATTCCGGTGTTAAAAAGATATTCCGGCGTAGTACCGGTATCTCTCAACAGAAATAAAAAAGAAAAAAACGTAGAGAGCTTTTTTATGCGTAAGGCTTTGTGTTGTAATTCTGCTGCTTTGCTTTGTAATTCGTAGTCCATAGTGGTGTGGAATGGGGTCTATATATAGGGGAAAGGAAGACCCAACCAAGCCATTCTGAAACGTCAGAATTAATTCCTTGATTCCCTCCGGATTTGATTTGATTGACAGTTTCTTCTTTTGACTTGTAACCTCCACGTTTCTATTCTTTGTAACAGCTTTGACTTTTGACCTTTGAGATATTCCCACGTGTTTGACCAAGTGATTGCTGCTAGAATATCCCATATCTTCTAACGTGTGCGTGATTGGTGGGAACTTGTCCCCACGTTTAAGTTTTGGGCTGCCAAAGACCACTATAAGAGCTTGTGGAAAAATTCATTTCATTTTTCATTTTTTGACTCCCCAAACTCCCCAAACTCCCCACGACCCACGACCCACGACCCACGCCCCACGCCTCACGCCTCACGCCGTCGCCGTCGCCGGTGCCGGTGCCGGTGCCGGGCCGGGCCGGGCGGGTGGGTGGTGGTGGTGGTGGTGCGCGCGTGTGGGCTTGATCAATGCCTTGCCATGTGCATGGTTATTGGCTTTTGGAGTTTGTTAATTTCACAAAGTATAAAAATACCTTTTGGCCTCTTTTCTCTACCGATGTGGGAGAGAATACCTTTTGTTTTTTCCATTCAAATGTCCAACAATCCCCCACATATTTGAAGGTTAACAAAAGGTTTGAAGAGAAGGTGATCAGGTTTCCATGACTTTCAGCATTTTGGGTGAATTGTACTTAAGTGCCAATATCTTTCGATTTGAATTGTCACGTAGTGAAGTGAGGCAACCACCGAATTCCGTTTAAGTGAACGTACTCTTGAACTTTAACGGTTTCCGATAGAGGCCCTCACAACACATACTCTACCCTGCTGAAAGTTATGGTCTCCTCGAACCTCACCTTTCAGTTTAGTTCATCAAGTCCTTCTCTAAGAACCACCCTTGTGGGCTATGAACTTTGTGGATACCTTTATGTACATTTGTTCAAGGACGTCTCCTTGACATTTTGTTTATAAAGGTTTGGGGTTTTGCTACTACCCTTGAATTCATCAAGTCCTTCTCAAAAGGACCACCATATAGGCTATGAATTCTGATTCATCAAGTCCTTCTCATAAGGACCACCACACGTGGCTATGAATCCATATTGCTTTAGTTTTATGCCATAGGGATGAATGGAGATCATCTTGACTCAAGAGTCATATGTTCCCCATTAATGGGTCTCAACCCCATCCCCCTCGACGTATCCAGAACTACTCTCCTGGGTAGGCCTTTGGTAAAAGGATCAGCGAGATTTTCTTCTGATCGTACATACTCCAAGGCTATCACACCATTCTTCAGTAACTGTTTTACTGAGCCATGTCTGATGCGTATATGTCTCTTCTTTCCATTGTAGGCACTTTGATGAGCGACTGCAATGGCTGCTTGTGAATCACAATGGATACACACAGGTGTGGCCTTACCTTCCCAAAGGGGCACATCTGATAAGAGACTTCTCAACCACTCAGCTTCTTGTCCAGCCATTTCTAGTGCTATAAACTCAGACTCCATGGTGGAGCGTGCTATACAAGTCTGTTTAGAAGACTTCCATGATATAGCACCTCCTCCTAAGGAGAAAACATAGCCACTGGTGGAGTTAACTTCGTCATGGTCAGAGATCCAGTTTGCATCACAAAAACCCTCAAGAACCGCAGGGAATGAGCTGTAATGCAGGCCTAGATCCATAGTACCTCGCAGGTACTTAAGAAGACGACGAAGTGCAACCCAGTGGTCATTATTCGGGTTATGAGTATAGCGACTAAGTCTACTAACGGCGTAGGCAATATCGGGTCGAGTGTAGTTCATTAAGAACATCACACTGCCTATGATTTTGGCATATTCATTTTGGGATACAGCATCTCCAGAATTTTTAGATAAATGAATACTGGAATCATAGGGAGTATTTACAGGTGTCACCTCAAAGGAGTCGAATTTCTTCAACATCCTTTCTACGTAATGAGACTGACTCAGGGAAATACCATTACTGCTCCTAATGATTTTTACCCCAAGAATTACATCTGCTTCTCCCATGTCTTTCATGTCAAACTTAGAAGACAAGAAGCGTTTGGTCTCATTTATGGTATGAAGAGAAGTGCCGAAGATGAGCATGTCATCTACATACAGGCAGATGATAGTACACTCTGACCCTCTTACTTTGGAGTAAACACATGAGTCAGAAGTGTTGACCACAAACCCATCGGAGATAAGGGTACTATCGAGTTTTTCATACCATTTTTTGGGTGCCTGTTTTAAGCCATACAAAGACTTCTTTAACTTGCACACCTTATCCCATTGACCAGGAACCACACACCCTTCAGGCTGGGCCATATAGATCTCTTCATCTAGGTCCCCATTCAGAAACGCAGTCTTAACATCCATCTGATGTATGACAAGTTTGTGAATGACCGCAAGAGCGATGAGGGTCCTAATGGTGGCGATTTTGGTCACAGGGGAATAAGTGTCGAAGTAATCAAGGCCTTTCTTTTGGGTGAAACCCTTAATGACAAGCCTAGCTTTGAATTTTTCTATTGAGCCATCAGGTCTCAACTTTTTCTTAAAAATCCATTTGCTGTTTATGGGTTTGCTGCCTTTGGGTAAGTCAGTTAATTCCCACGTATGATTACTTCTAATAGACTCAAGTTCGCTATTGATAGCTTCTTTCCAAAAACTGGCATCTACCGATCTCAAAGCATCGGTATAGGTTTTTGGGTCTTCCTCCATGAGGAGACAGGTGACAACCTGTTCACTTATCAGGTCAATGTGAAAGCCTTCGGTTAAGAAGGCTGTGATAAAATCAGGTCCGAAACTGGTCTCGGTCCTATGCCTCTTACTCCTCCTAAGTTCTTCCTCAGGAATACTACTAGGCACACAGGAGGTAGAGGGGCCAGGGGCACTATCACATAAAGGAACATTAACCTCATCAGATAAGTTACTAGAAGACAAAGGAGCATCAATACTATGAAAAGTTTTCAAAGGGAAGATGTTTTCAAAAAATTCAGCATCTCTAGATTCAAAAACGGAGTTATCATCTAATGATAGGAATCTATAGGCTGCACTATTCTGAGCATACCCTATGAAAACAGAGTCTATTGTTTTGGGTCCAACGGTGACTGTTTTAAAATCGGGTAGTTTGACTTTAGCCAGACACCCCCACACTTTTAAAAATTTCAGGTTAGGTGGAAACCCTTTCCACATCTCATAGGGGGTCTTATCTAGGGATTTATGGGGTACCCTATTAAGGACATAACATGCTGATAGAACAGCTTCCCCCCACATGTTGGTTGGTAAACCTGAACTTATTAACATAGCATTCATAGTCTCTTTAAGTGATCTATTTTTCCTCTCAGCTATGCCATTTTGTTGGGGTGTATAGGGGGCACTAAGTTCGTGGATTATTCCATTTATTTCACAAAACTCTTTAAGTGAATTAGAACTATATTCGCCTCCTCTATCTGACCTAAGTCTTTTGATTTTACAGTCTAGTTGATTTTCTACTTCAGCTTTGTATTTTAAAAACGCGTTTTCCGCCTCGTCTTTAGTTTTAAGAAGATACACTTTAGTGAACCTAGAGTAGTCATCTACAAAGGTTATATAGTAAAGTTTTCCTCCTCTACTAGCGGAGTTTTTAAAATCAGCTAAGTCAGAATGCACTAATTCAAGGAGACTAGTCTTCCTAGTGGTCACGGGCTTAAAGGGCTTCTTCGCAAGTTTGGACTCAACACAAATTTGACATTTGGAAAAGTCATCTATTTTATTGAGGGGTATTAGTCCAAGTTCTTTAAGCCTTTTAATAGAAGAGATATTAAGGTGACCTAGTCTACCATGCCAAGTGTCAAGAGATTCAACGATATAAGCAAAATCAGAGGCATTCTCATTCATTGGTACAGTATTTAAAACAAATAAACCACCATTCATGTACCCTTTCCCCACAAATTCATCATTTTTGGTAATAACCATTTTCCCCCCTTCAAATACAAGTTTAAGGCCTACTTTATTAAGAAGAGCTCCGGAAACAAGGTTCCTACGGAGACAGGGGACGAAGAGAACGTCATTTAACTCTAAGGTTTTACCAGAAGTGAGTTTGAGAGAAACCTGTCCTTTACCGAAGACCATGGCGGTTGAGGAGTCACCCATGTAAACAAATTCATCATTTGTTGCTTCTTCGAATTTCTTGAACATGGATCTAGTTGAGCAGAAATGACGAGAGGCTCCAGTGTCAAGAATCCACTCGGTTTTGTTCTCAATTAAGTTTACCTCAACCATCACTGCAGCAATGACTTCTTCGGTCTCGACCAGATTTGCGGCAGGTTTAGGACCTTGATCAGCTCTAAGTTTGCACTCGAAAGCCTTGTGTCCTTCCTTCCCACAACAGTAACAGGCTCCTTTGGGTTTCTGAATCTTACCAGAGGTTTTGAACCCACCACCTTTGGAGTTGCCGCGGTTCTTGTTGCCTCCATATTTGGATTTGTTGTGGCCTTGTTGTTTACCCTTCCCTTTGAACCTGTCTTTGTTACCTTGTCCAGAACTTTCAACAAGATTAGCTTTGGAGGATTGAGAAGGGAAAGGAATAGACCTGTCTTTGAGTCGATTTGCCTCTTCGACTTGTATGTGGCTGATCAACTCTTGTAGTGTCATCTCTTTCTTCTTGTGCTTTAGGTGATTACGGTATTCGCTCCAAGAAGGTGGGAATTTCTCTAACAGGATATTGGCTTGGAACACCTCACACATTTTCATACCTTCAGCTATCACATCCGCGCAAAGGTTTTCATAGATATGGAGTTGTTCAGTCATGGATTTCTGATCGGTGAGACGGAAGTTGTACCATGTCCCAGTGACATATTTTTTCTTACCAGAATCCTCGGCCCCATATTTTTTCTCAAGTGTCTCCCATATGATCTTTGCCGATTTTTCTTTGGCAAGAAGATCAAAGATAAGGTTTGATACGTTGTTCAACATCCATCCTCGAGCCATGGTATTAGCTCGCCTAAACTTGGCTTCCAGAGCAAGATACCTAGTCTGTTCTTCTTCAGTGGGAACCCCATTGTCCACTAAAAGTGGAGGATCATCGTATAAAACGAAGTCCAGTTCGTACTGTTCAAGACAGATAAGGATCTTTTGTGCCCAACGCTTGTAGTTGGAACCATTAAGAGGCTCCAACTTATTCACGTCGGGAAAGGCCTTTGCATTCAATGATGAAGCAACTGCCGATATTGGAAAAGCCATAAAAACGAAACGGTGATAAAAGAAAGCTACGAAATATCTTTTTAAATTGTTGCGAAAAAGTTATCACCGCAAAGAAAATGGTTTGAGAAAACGAAATAAATCAAATGTTTTAAATAACGAGTAAACACACTTATTACACGGAAATTGGAAAATCAACAAGAATTACAAAGCTATGCTATTACACGGAAAAATAAAAGCCAAACTTACACGGTAAAGGAAAAAATTCCGGTGTTAAAAAGATATTCCGGCGTAGTACCGGTATCTCTCAACAGAAATAAAAAAGAAAAAAACGTAGAGAGCTTTTTTATGCGTAAGGCTTTGTGTTGTAATTCTGCTGCTTTGCTTTGTAATTCGTAGTCCATAGTGGTGTGGAATGGGGTCTATATATAGGGGAAAGGAAGACCCAACCAAGCCATTCTGAAACGTCAGAATTAATTCCTTGATTCCCTCCGGATTTGATTTGATTGACAGTTTCTTCTTTTGACTTTTGACCTTTGAGATATTCCCACGTGTTTGACCAAGTGATTGCTGCTAGAATATCCCATATCTTCTAACGTGTGCGTGATTGGTGGGAACTTGTCCCCACGTTTAAGTTTTGGGCTGCCAAAGACCACTATAAGAGCTTGTGGAAAAATTCATTTCATTTTTCATTTTTTGACTCCCCACGCCTCACGCCGGTCGCCGGTGCCGGGCCGGGCGGGGGGGTGGTGGTGGTGCGCGCGTGTGGGCTTGATCAATGCCTTGCCATGTGCATGGTTATTGGCTTTTGGAGTTTGTTAATTTCACAAAGTATAAAAATACCTTTTGGCCTCTTTTCTCTACCGATGTGGGAGAGAATACCTTTTGTTTTTTCCATTCAAATGTCCAACAAGATGTCATCCAAATGATAAGAAAGCTCTACTGAAGATCAAGAAAGATCTTAACAACCCTTATCATTTAGCTTCATATGACCCCAAAACAGATTGTTGCGGTTGGTACACAATAGAGTGTGACCGTACTTCTAATCGCATCATTTCACTTACCATATTCTCCGGTAACATCTCCGGTCAAATTCCAGCATCTGTCGCTGATCTACCTTATCTCGAGACCTTAGTCTTTCGACACCTCACTAACCTCACTGGGAAAATTCCATCAGCCATTACTAAGCTTACTAACCTTAAGACTCTTCAATTAAGCTGGACTAATCTTTCTGGGCCTGTCCCTTCTTTCCTTAGCCAGCTCAAGAACTTAAATTATCTTGATTTATCATTCAATGATCTTACAGGTTCAATCCCTCCTTCTCTTTCCAAGCTGCAAAACCTCGAAGCCATTCACTTAGACCGGAATAAACTCACTGGAAATATCCCCGAATCATTTGGAAAATTCACAGGGAGAATCCCACACCTTTTTCTTTCTCATAACCAGCTGTCAGGTACAATTCCAAGATCTTTGGGTGATTTAGACTTCGACACGCTTGACTTTTCACGTAACAAGCTAGAAGGTGATATATCATTCTTGTTTAGTACCAAAAAGACTATCCATTACGCTGATTTTTCCAGGAATAAGTTGAAGTTTGATTTATCGAAAGTGGTGTTTCCAAAGACCTTGACATGGTTAGATTTGAATCATAATGAGATATTTGGGAGCATTCCTGCTGGGCTTGCGAAATTTGATATCCATTTCTTTAATGTGAGTTATAATAGGCTTTGTGGTAAGATTCCAAATGGTGGAAGCTTGCAGGGATTTGAGAATACTGAGTATTTTCATAACAAATGCTTATGCGGTGCTCCATTACCAACTTGCAAATGATATTAGCTGGTAAAATTGGAGTAGCTAATTCTACCTAAGTTAAGCTGCGATTTTATTTTCATTTCGATTGTTGGTTGATTTTAGGCCTTGTAATCGATTATGTGTTTTATTAATGTATGCAAAGAGCAGCTTGTGACACATAAAGTGGAAAGCTTCCACTGAAAACTAACAATCTTAATCTAATCTCCCTCATCAAAACTCACTTCTTTAAATTGTTTCCAAATATGATTAGTGATATTTTTAGATCAGTTATTTCCTTAAGTCAGTTTTTTATACATCGCATGTCGAAATCCAAAAAAAAAAAAGAAAAGGAACTCATATCCCACAAGGATAAGAAATCACCTAAAGTAACCAGTGGGGTAGCTTAAGTGACCTAGTTTTTTTATTTCTTCAGTTTTTAAAGAAAATAAAGTAAAAAGTATGGGGTTCAAATCTTCTCCCTAAATATAGTAACCTACAAAATTAAACATGGATAATAAAGTAAGAAGTATGGGGTTCAAATCTTTTCTCTAAAGATGGGTAACCTACAAAATTAACTTAAAAATATATATGGAGAAGCATATCTATTTTTTATGAGATTAATTGTGATGCCAAAAAAATACCCGAACACTGATGATATAATAAAGGAAAAATAGAATCACCTAAAGTAAGTGTAGTCCAACCGATCTCTAGTAAAGATCAAAGCATTAAAGGTTACAAGCTTGACCATCTTATTTGGATACAAGTTTACCTTTTAAAATTTTTTAATCACCTCAAAGTGTGCATGCCTCCATAATATCATCCTTGTAACTTCTACCCTTTTGATTGAGTTTTTTTCTAATTGTAACCTAAATAAAAAAATTCAATAAAAACGTAGCCTAATCCATTAATTTAATTAATCTTGTTTACTTAATAAAAAGTAAATTAGTCAACAATCTTTATCCTAAATCTATCTCTAACAGATGTTGTAGAAAAAAAATTAGCTAACAATTTTTGAAATTTTAATAAACAGTCTTCATCATTATATTAGTATCTTTTTAAAACATATTGAATCGCAACACATTGACTAGTGGTTTTTTTGGAAGATACTGATGTAATAATAAAGATTGTTTATCAAAATTTAAAAAATAGTTGACCAGTTTTTATTCTTTACCTCACCTGTTAGAGGTAGATTTAGGCTAAATATTATTGGCTAATTTTAATAAAGTGCCTTGATGTAGTAAGGCCCCAAACTGATAGGGTAAATTAGGTTTTAAGGCCTAAGACCACCTCTATCTTATAAAATAGGGCCCCAATTGGAAACCAACTAATCTAATTGAAATCTAACTAAAAAAAATACATAAAACCCACCTCCTCCCCCTTCTTTCTCGACAGAAAAACCCACCCCCTCCCCCTTCTTTCTCGACAGCTGCACCAGATCTGCTTCGTCATCCCAGCAACACCACCACCACGTGTCACCCTGTTGCACCAGGCCTTCGTCATCACAGCAACACCACCACCACGCGTCACCCTGCTGCACCAGATCTGCTTCCCACCATGGCCTTATTCATCACAGCAACACCACCACCACGCGTCACCCTGCTGCCGTCGAGATCCACTGCTGCATCAACACTGCTGCGCCAGAGCACCACCACGCCGTCGAGATCCACTGCTACCGTCGAGATCCACCACCACCACGACCTCCGCTGCTGCTGATATTTCGAGGCCACCAAAACGAGCCACCACTGCATCAACACTGCTGCGCCAGAGCACCGCCACGCCGTCGAGATCCACCACCACCACGACCTCCGCTGCTGCTGTGATTTCGAGGCCACCACGACGAGCCACCACCACCAAGCCATGCTTCTCTTCTTCACCCACCACCAACACCACCACCATTATTGTCTGCAGAATCGAGATCCAGACCCGCCTTTTTTTTTTCTCTGCGCGTGTGTATTGAACCAGCACGTTTTGGGCTGTAGAATGTTTACCTCCTGTGTTGTACTGGTTTAGGGGGTAAGTGTTATTTTAGGGGGTAATTAGGGGAAAAGTGTGTTATTGTAGGGGGTAAATATGTTATTTAGGGGGGGTGAACATGTTATTTTAGGGGTAAAAATCCCCTGCTTTGTTATTGTATGGGGTAATTAGTGAAAAGCTCGTTATTTTAGGGGGGAAAATGTTATTTTAGGGGGTAAGGATGCTATTTTAGTGGGTAATGGAATGACCTGAACAAGGACAAGGACGGACCAATATGGACTTAACTGAACGCTGAACAATATGGACTTAAATTAAAAAAACGGTGGGTGTGTACCCCCGAAAAATTAAAATAGGGGGTTTCTACCCCCTAAAAAATTAAAAATAGCGGGTGTGTACCCCCTAAAAACGTGACCCCTAACCAAAAAAATTCTAGTTAGGCCCTTAAAAAACATACAAAGTAACTAGGCCCTTAAAAATTTCATTTTTGAAATTGGGGCCTCAAAAGGTATATTCCTCAAATTGATACGCGTTTCACGAAATTTGAAAACAAAATACAAAAGTTGTTCTCCATATTTTTCCAAGAAAGTTGTTTGACCAATCATTTACGAGACATTGGATACATAAGAAAATCATTAGAACTGGTCTTTGTTATCATTTACGGGACAAATTCCATTCTCTCCATAGTGATAGAATGGAATTTCACATTATACGAATTAAATATTATCCATACATGTTTGACTAGGTTTTTTTCTTCAAACAAAATATATATATAAAGATCAATATCTATCAAATGGGAAAACTGAAACCGGGGCATTTAAGAACATATGCACAAATAAAAACAAAAACAAAACATAAAGTGAAAACTAAATTACAACGCATCCGTGATGCACCTTGCTCCATCTTCAAGTCAAGCCGAAAGCTACATGTCTAACAAGTAATAAAAAAGAAGCAACTTGGTTAAACTTTCTACCTTTTAGAGATGTGTAATAAGAAGCTAATGTTAAGTTCAACAACCACTAATTGACAAGTCAGAATTAGAAATTAAATAGGAGGTTTCTTTTAAATAATAATTTTGAAAACAGTTTTATTTCAACAACTTTCTAATTTTAACCTTCCAATCTTATTTTAAATTTATTTCAACAATTTTTCTATTTTAAATGAATTATCGTTATTTATATCTTTTTATGTATATGTTTATTTTTAATTTATACACAAATACTTAAAATTAAAATTAATATATTTAATATTAATTTTTTATATTAAATATTACTAAAAACAATTATATATAGTTATTATTTTCGTAATATTTTTTATAATAATATGTCTATTATTTATTTCTATACAAGAATCTTAAAAGTATTCATTTAAAATAGAAAAGTGTGTTATTAATATTCAAATATAATCGAAGTTATTAATATTCAAATATTAAATTTAGGATGAGATTGGGGTTAGCCACATGTAGCTAACATTTCTTAAAAATCGGGTTCTCTATTCTGGCTTTAGCTAGAATTAGGAACCTGCTGGAGGTAATTTTTTCATTATTCAACCTCCAATTGTAACTTTTTGCTATCATTGGAGTCCTATTGGACTTAGCCTTAAGTTAAGCTCACCAATAGAAAAGTTTGAAGTATAAGATTCATAGCACTTTCAGCTATTTACATTTTTTATTTTTATTTTATTATGTAATATTTCCAGCTATACCAATTAATTTTATAGTAAAAGATAAAGAAAACTATAAAAAACTGAGAACTTATAATAACCCTCACCAAGTAAATAAAATTATTTGTCACTTGAAAATCGGATAAAATAATTAACTTAAGACCATTATTTGTAAATTACAAGTTGATCAATTTAACTTTCAGCATTATTTCACAAAAGTAATGGTGTGATAATGAGAATTGTTCAATAAAATTTTAAAAATCTTTAGCCAATTTTTCTTCTTTACAGCATGGCGCTCTATAGAGGAGCGCCTCAAGATTAATTAAGTTAATAAGCTGGACTATAAGTAAAGACGTTTTTCAGAAAAGCGCCTATAGGTTAGTTTTGAGATTATTTATGCATATACGTTTTTTTATTTTAGGTTAAAAATACAAAAACTCCTTTAGATTAAAAAAAACTTTTACCCAAGTCGTATATGGCTCGTTTTCCTTTAAGGTCTGTTTGATTAAAGAACTTAAAAGAAAGGAATAGGCACGAGACAATTTTTTAGAATCATTTTTCCGATTGGATTGAAAGTGACAATAAAAGAAAGTAAAAGAGTGGATGTATTAAAAACATGAGTAATAATATATACCACCCAAGATTATACCACCCATGACGTGGCGTGAATTGGTTGGCTATAAATCGTTAATCTATTTATTTTCTTAATCTGATTAACGACTTGTTGCCAACCAATCCACGCCAAGTCATAGGTGGTAATTGGGTGGTATATATCATTACTCTAAAAATATTTAGTAATATTAAAACACAAACATCCCGATTTGGTATTCAAAAGGAGAAAGATTTGATATTCAAATATTCATATATTCTTTTCACTATCCACCTACCAATTATATTTTCTTTTTCTTTTTAACATTTCATTAGAATAGAAACAAAATACACATACTATTAAACCTACATAATATACCTACAATATTTACAACAGGCTCTAATTGGCTACATTGCTAACAAAAGTATCATTACAAACGGTGTCACATCGTCTAATTTTCTTAACTACGCTATTAGCCTTTTTGTTCACAAATTATAGAACGTGACAGAAGGTTAAGAGCGAATCACCTCCACCAACTCCTTAATCCTCTGAATACTCTGACTGGCATATGCTAGAAAACTCATGACAGTCCATTAATATCTCGAATACTCTCTAGGTTGTCGGAATATATCACTTTATAGACTCCATGCAGGTTGCTAGCCTCTTCGATATCTTTCAACACAATCATTGCGAAACCTTCTTCCAGTCTTATACAAAAGAACACTTCTCCAATAGTATTTGCTCATGTGTTATGTTGTTTCTTTTGACTACCGCAATTCATGTTATTTGATTATTTGTGATAAACGAAGCACCACTGGAAAATAAATCAATTTATCCATTGATATTTGACACTTGTTGGACTACTTCAGGTGTTGGTACATGCATTGTATGTTGATTGAGATTGTCCTAACATGCACCAAAAGATTATGTCATCTAGTGCTCGATCCTTATAATTATGTGATCGACATATAATTTCTTTCCTTCATAGTGTTTGGCCATCTTTTCCTTCCATGTATTCCATATAATAAACAATATGTAAGAAGCTATGATATGTTTACCCATCCAGATTTTTCATAGGCGTGTTTTACTCCCGTGATTTATTCCGCCAGTGTAATCTGACTTTCTCGTCAATTTAATATATGTCAGTTATTTTGTTTTCTGCTATTTTCTGTCAATTCATTCCTTAGTGTTTTGTCCTTCAATTGTTTCCCCGTCAATTCCTTATCTCTTTTGATTTTTCAGTCAATTTATCAATCCTCGTCTGGGGTGTGGTAGCAGTCCAAACCAACCGAATCTGATAAAATGAGAGTAATAGAACAATTATCCATTGATAAACATATATGTTGTACCAAAATTTGTGTCGTTTATAGCGCATTGTTGCATCCTTCCAAGTGAAAAGACGTAATTTTGTTGGCACATTATTGCTCCAGAGTACTTGAAAAATCCTATGATCTTTGTGTTTTTCCATCTTCGATGATTGTGGCATTTGTTTCAACATGTCAATAATTTATTTATGATATTTCGATCTTGTAGTATAAACCATATCTTTCATCTTTTGCTAGATAAACTTGTCGTCCTTGTCTGGTTGAATGACTTTGATATTTATTATTGCTACTTTTGTGATCTTGGGAATAATTCATCCATAATTTCCTGGTTCCATCCATCGCCTTGTTGGTTCTCCAACTGCGCCACTTTATTAATCTAACATCCTTCCAGTTTTTGTAAAGGAAAATTTGTATCGATCCATTTTTCCTTCCATATGTTGATCGACTAGCTCATCCCAGTGAGGACATTTCATTTTGTTGAAGAATATTCCTCTTGTGTAATATACTTGCCCATGACCGTGATCTAAATTATCGCATTTGTGTCTCTGCAAATGATGCCTTTAGGTGATATACTTCAAGCTAAATCAATATAGTGCATCGACACAATCTCATCATCAACATTAGCATTGTACTAATTTATTAGATCGATATCAACAACCTAAGCTGACAATCTACTGAAGTTTCAAATACATTATTAAAGTAGATTGCATTATTGGTCCTTGTTATGTGAAATGAACCCGAATTTTTTATATTAGGGTAAATTGCATTATTGTTTTATGTTATAGTTTTTTATTTTTGGGTTTTTTTCCATGTTGTCAAAAGATGTCAAACATACACCAACCTTTAGAGACAGATATTAACTCTACAACAATTTATAATAATAATAATAATAATAATAATAATAATAATAATAATAATAATAATAATAATAATAATAATAATAATAATATTAAAGTAGTATTGAGTATTTTACTTTCAAGTTTATTAAAGTAACAATGAACATGATGAAGAAGGCAACAAATATAAATTTCCGAGAGTTAAAGATATATGCCTATTTGAAGACGATCACTCAGTTGATAAATTTCTTTCTCTTTTCACTCGATATTACAATTAATATCTTTTTATTTTCATAGTGCCTTAAAACACATGCTATACCTAATATATATATATATATATATATATATATATATATATATATATATATATATATATATATATATATATATATATATATATATATATATATATATATATATATATATATATATATTCCATGTCTTACCTCCAATATTAGATGGTCCAATATTTACATCATAACCATTAATTATATTAACTAGCCACATCTTATTAGATTAATTAGGTAGTTAATATAATTAGTTAATGCAAGTTTAAAACATGAAATATGTGATTAGTAAAAAATAATATTGGACCATCCAATATTGTATGGAAGAATTTTCCATATATTTATATTAAAACACTAAACATATATTTGAATATCACTTGATTAATCTATAGTCTTTAGGACTACAACTCATTAGACTAACTGAGAAATGAATATTTTATAGTTTAATTCTTGTTAAATTAAGCAATAGTAATATTGAAGTATCACTAACTAGAAGACTCTAGAGCGATTTCTTGTTGCAACATGTATCTACATGCGCTTTTTCAAAATTATAGCAAGAGGGTTACAAGGATGAATAAACTTTCGTGTATGAAAGACTTATTGTGGAAAACATTCTTATTGATCCAAATTGTAATGGATTTATGCTAATGATAATATTTTTACATAGTGTGTCTTTAAGATTGACATCAAGAAGATTTCACTTCCATTTATTACAACTTCATATTTCTATATATGAAAGCCTTTAATTTGTTCTTATCGTCATTGTTTAGACCAACGGTATTCTTAGAGCTCCGAGATTTTCGTAATTAACATTAATCTTTGAGGGTTATTGTCATGGTCCAGAGTACATAAAGCAAGGTTACCGTTCTTTCTCTACTTATTTGTCATTGTGATGAAACTACTCACATATGTGTAGAATAAACATGGCACTTGAGACTTGTGACATTTTCACCCAATTAATTTAATGATATTCAGTCACGTTTGTTTTGCAGAGATATTTTTAACTTTTATAAGGTAAATGCAGATTCTATTGGTAGATTTTTGGATCATCTCTCCTTATTCAAAGAATTCTTGGGCCTCTCGATCAACAAGAAAAAGAGTGATATATTTTTTTGGGAGATGATGTCCACCTTTTTAAAGATGCGATTTACCTTGAGTTGGAATCGAGGAAGATACATTGCCTATTGATTATTTTGGCGTTTCTCCTTACTCAAGAAAGTATTTAAATCCATACTTTAAGTCTCTTGCTAAGATATAACTAGATTGATCATTGTCTATAAACATTGTTTTCTTTTAGGTTTTGGTTTTCCTTCTCCTAAAATGAGCGATAGCACATATTGAGGGAAAATTCGTGACCTTTTTTTAGAGAGATAATGGGTCTCTTGGTATGAAGAATGCAAGCCTTTGGATAAATGTGGTTTTCTTATGGATATCCGTATTTTTCAAAATCTTTTGAAGATTGTAAACTTGCAAATAATTCATTTTTTTGCTAATTCCATTCAAATAAATTTTCAAAAGTATTTTGATTGTTTATAGTGTAAAAAATACTAGTTTGATTTGAAAGAGTTTCCATTTGTTCGTTCTCTTAATCGGGTGCAACTCTAGCATGACATCGAGAATTAGGTTGATACTTTCTTTGGGTGTGATAGTTGACATCCACAAGGTATATATTCTGATTAGTATAATGATTGATATATTCATAGAAAAATTTATGAAATTATTGTGGACGGTGAATAAAACGACAATACTTCGTCTACTCAATTTTCTTCATATACACCAAAGTTCAAAAATATTCAACTATCCCTCTCGGAGAATTTTATTTGGTGGCTCCTTACCAAAATGGATCCTTCTCTTTCAAACATGATTGAGAATATTTTGGATTGTTTATCCAAAGGTAACTTGGTTCAAATTTGTTTTGTATAAATATTGTTATCTTAAACATATCATTATTGTATTATTAGTTTTTCTTCATAGTCTGTTCTCAAAACATAAATTTTATACTGAGTCACAATTTTGATCCCCAATGGATTTTCTAATATTTTTTATTGTAAAATTAGGATCACCTTTTTGTTAAGTGTAATTTCATGAATCATATTTGGATGTCGGGTATCGCATTATCTCTTGCACATTCCTATATTGAAAAGTGGGAGAATATCACATTTTTTTGAAAGAATCTGGGAGATAATGGTGATCTTCAATCTACTATTCTGCATTTTTATGTTTTGAATATATTATCGATATTATTTGAAAAGTACTCATTTTAGTATCAACTTCAATCAAGCACTAACAAAATTAGTTTTCTTATTTAACATTTATAAAAATGTTAAAAATGAAATTTATATTGGAATAGATTCATAAATACTAACCGATCGGGAATTTTATATTAATTAACATTTAAATACTATGATTCTCAATTGATTAGTTTCTGATTAGTTACCAATATTGACATTTTTTTGTGTTGGGTAAAAGATTTCATTAAAATAAGATAAATTATACACCTGTACAAAAATTATCTACCTATACTAAAAAAAATTAGGTAGACACTATCTATTCGCTAATATAATATCTTCGAGATACAATTGAAATTCCCCGATCATCCATGAAGGTATGATGAGGGTACAAAGTGAATGATATAGATAAAGTGCACATTATAGTCTTTTTTACAGCACTTTCATTGGAGGGAGATTCACGTTTCATGGCAAGGTTATTTCTCATTCGTCATATATGATAGATAGTAGTGGCAAATGCAATTCTCCATATCTTTTGCCTCCAATTTCCGCAGATTTTAAGTTCTTGAACCATTTAATAGCACATAGTATAGTACTCGTCTCTTTTTCAATACCCAACTATATTCACGCATCTTCTCAAATATTCTTAGCAAAAGCACACTCAATGAAAATGTGCTTCTTTATTTTCACCACACAATTCACATAATTGATCTAAATCCATATAAATCATCATATTCTTAGTGCGAAAATTCTCTTGTATGGCCATATGTACCATAATAACATGTTTGGGTATAACACAAGAGTTCCACACAATATTCGACCCGAATTTTTGTAAAAGAGCGGCAACAGAAAAATATTATAAGGTGATTTATGTAAAGTAGGAAACTCCCCACTTCGTAGCTCAGAACAACGTGTTGACCTTTGGGATGAAGAACCAATGATGCAACAGCTTAAACTCTCCTTGTTGTCCAACCAAAATCTCAATTGTTTTTAAATTTTCATAATTATTAGAAGAGTGGAAAATCCAATTTTTTTACTTGTCACCACGAGTATTAACATTTCTATATTGTTTTGGTGAAGTATATTACTTACTATCCAAGATTTTTTTTGTTCCTCCTATTCCTATTTAGTTTTAAAGTTGAATATTTTATATAAAATATCTGGTATGTATTTTTAAACTTTTTTCCACAGATCTAATAGGGTTGCACACATGCAGGTTAACCGAACCGTAGGGTTAAACCCTAAACCCAATCCGTTAGTATCGGATTTGTCATTTTATAACCCTAATCTAATTTTTTTAGTTAAGTTTTTCAGGTTGGGTTAGTTCGGATAGGATTAGGGTTGGATTCGGTTTTGGTCAAAGAAAAGTCAAATAACATAAAAAAACTAAAAAAATATTAAAATCCGGATAAAACTTTCCTTTTATAGTAAATTTCCCAAAATAGAAACTCACTATATATAGTAAGTTTCCAAAAATAGTAATTTGCAGAAAGTTAAAGTACAAGCCATTGTCAAACACTCAAATACATTACAAGTAGTGATTTTACATTACATTTTCAGAACAATACAATCAAAATACTTAAAAGTGCAACCTATATTGTGCAAAATAGCAAACTTGTACAAAATTGGGTGCATTCCCTTGAATTGATTGCTTCCAAAACCATCATATTTCCTGCAAAATTTCACTACAAATGAGGACGGAAACTTTAGAAATTAGCCTCAGATTATATTTCATCATTGGCTTTCAAACTTACGGACATGGGACAGATTTTTAAACTTACAAGCTACTAAAAACAAATCAAATATTGTTGCCAACTCAACCATTCATTCCATTTTAGGATCATACAAGCTAAATTATGTAATCATGGCAGGGGAATTGAATGGGAGATGCAAAGTCAATATTGAATTGAAAATGAAAGTAACTTGTAAATAAAAAAATGCTTTTATACCTTAGGTTATTGGCTACAAATTTGTTGAAGTGGGCTCAGGGGGAGTCACACTTAACTCATCCAAGCCAGAATAACCTGTCAAAGTCAAGAAAGAAGAAATTTTCAATGATTAAGGAGGAAAATAATACCAAAGAATGAAATAAATGATTATTCATAGTTTCATACCTATCCCAGCCTCCAAATTCTCAACTAATTCCTTAGAGGAATTAAGATCAATAGGAATGGAATATTTTAACCAATTTTGAGTACAAATTAGAGACTCAACTGTAGTAGGGGTTAAGGAACTTCTAAATTGATCAAGTACCCTTCCACTTGTAGAAAGGGTAGATTTAGAAGCAACAATGGAAGTAGGGACAGCCAAGATATGCCTTGCCATTTCACATAAGTACTTAAACCTCATAGAATTTAATTTCCACCAACTCAGAATATCAAATGAACATTTCATTTCCTCAACTTCTTCTTTGAGGTATCTTTGAAGTTCATTGCCCCTTGAAATATTTTTTCAGCCATAAATCATAGAAACCTACACCCACGCACTGAATTTGATTGATTGGGAGCCACTTCAGGACCAGAACTGGTTGAGCCACCAGAACCAGGAGCAGTTGTTGTATTATAATATGCAAAAATCCTTGTTAATGAATCATTCACCTTTGCAAGTAATTCAGTAGCCTGGGTATGAGTGTACATAATATTGAAGTAACAAGTTGAATACTGCAAATTTTTCCTAGGATCTAGTACAACTGCAACATACAGTAATATGTTGATATTATCTATTCCCCAATATTTCAGAAACTTTGCCTTCATTTTTAAAGCAATTTCTTGTAAAACATCATTATCAGATTTGCATAATTTCTCAATCTTCTCTCATATAATAATAATTTCATCAAAGAAAAGATTTGTAGTAACAAATAAGTTCCAAAAACTTTTTTGTAGAATTATAAAACAACCTCAGAAACTCAACAAAGGAAACATTGTCTCAAATTAAATAGCAGATTCTAGCATTTTGTAAGCCAAGTTCCATCTAGTGGGCACTTCAAGGCTTAAAAGGGCCTTAGACTCAATGCTACAAGTGGCCATAGAGTCTTTGAAAAATTAGAGCGAGCCGGAGAAGACGTTACATACCTTACTGCCTCACGAATATTTTTAGCTGAAGCATCTAATTCAAGCATACCTTCTCTCACAATCAAGTTCAAGATATGTGTGTAACACCTCACATGGAGAAATTCATGATTCAATATGGTTTTGGGTTTTGTTCCTGAGACTTTAATCAAGTACTTAATCGTAACAGTGTTAGAAAAGGCATTATCAACTGTTAAATTCAAATAAGAATCAGGTTCTCGATCCCTAAGAATTGTTTCAACTACTCAATCAATTGTCTCACCCTTATGATCCTCTACCATACAAAAAGAAATAATTTGTTTTGTAATTCCCAACCAGATTCAATAAAATGGGCAGTTAAACACATATAGTTCATATTTTGGTTTGAAGTCCAACAATCATTGGTCATACTAATTCACAAACCTTTCATTAAATTTTTCAATTTAATCTTTTCTTCATCATACAGGGACATACATTTCCTCATAATGGTCATCCTAGATGGTATTTTAACAAATTTGGGTTGCATTACATTACAAAACCTTTTAAATCCAATGCCCTCCACAAATCTAAAGGATAACTCATCTAAAATTACCATTTCAGCTAATTCTTTAGTACAATCATCAACTGAAAACATGTAAGGCACAACACCCTCACCCACATCTTTTGTAAACATTAACTCAGTTTGACCATCTTCTACAGGGGGATAGAAAGGGTATTTTTTACATCAGATGTTCCATGCCTTCTAGAATCTGCTGCATAAGTTATCTCACAGTATTTACACATCCCCATCCTAACATTATCTTCACCAAAGTATGGATCAAATACAGTCCAACAATCCTCTATAATCTTTTTGATCTTTTTAGCTAAAGGGGGTTTGCTACCTGATGTGGGTGGATGTTTAGGTGTAGGAGAATCACCTGGATTTGAGTAGGAGGGGTAAGTTCAATTTCGGACTCATTCTCATCCTCCATCTTTTATATATTTTCTACAAAAAGCAAGATAAATATTGTCAAAAACAAAACTAATAACTTGTAAATGAGAAAATGTGTAATAGGTTGTAGAGTTATACCTGAAAAATGTGTTATGAAACAAATCATTAAGCAACCAAATCCATTCATTTCCATCTCAGATTTGCGAATCCATGAAAATAAACAACATATAGGAAATTAGAATAAACTCAGAGAATAAGAAATAATCAAACAAGTCAGAAACTCAGAGAATAAGAAAGTTTCAAGCAACCCAAAAACTATTCGTTTTTCATAAACTCAAAGAATAAAAAAGTATCAAACACCCCATAAACAACACTTTTACGGTTTTAAAAACTCAAATACGTCTCGTAAAACCTTTGATTCTTTTTTTCATTCTCAAAATCAAACACAAATAACCGTGATTCAAACACGCAAATGACTAAATACCCTTAAGAATCAAAGTCTCATTTCAAATCCAACTAGATTACTCATACAATAGATTAAAAAAACCGTCAGATTAACAAAAAACACAGATTAGGGTTTCGAATATCATATTACCTGAAAATGGGGCTTTTGAATTAAAATAACCAGATCCGTGCCTTTTACAGACTACTTCTAACCCCATTTTAATCAGTAACCAAGCATATAAACAACCAAACACCTTAACCATGGTTTGATAAAGCAACCACAGTAGCAAATGATCAGAAATCAGAACTCAGAAGGCTATTAAATGCGACCCACTAATTTAGGTGAGAGTGTTTAACGCGGAAAACTCTCCCGCTCATTTTACCGGCGGGATTAGACTGAAATGGAGAAGAAGAGATAGGTTGAAGGAGCTAGAGAGCTTAGGGTTTTCATGAGAATAAGAGAGATGGAGAGATCGAGAGATAGAGAAAGAGAGTGTGGAATGAGGCGTGTAAAGGTTAGACAATACGCTCGACCTTTCAGATTTCCAAAGGCTTTTGCCTTTTTATTTTTTAAATTTTTATTTTTTTAGTGTAGTGTATATAAAAAATAAATTATTCAGCCCAAATATTATATCAGATTGGATATCCGTGGTTTGGGCTGAACCCGATCCGCCGACCGACCCAAAACAAAAAAAAAAAATATTTCAGCCCTATACGGTGGGCGGTCGGGTTTTTTTTATCGGGTTTGCAGGTTTTGGGTTTTCTTTGTGTAGCCTTAATATCTAACATTTCTAAATACTCGTTTGGAAGTGTTTTTTTAACAATTAAAAATACTTATAAATCTAGTGGCCAGGACGTTGGTCATCTAATCTAGTGGTGTAGGTTCGGACCGAGTCGATGACTTCAAATCCAAAGTAGCTCTTTTATGTAACAAAAAAATTACTTATAAATCTTTAAAAATGAATTCGAATAAGTATGTCCTTATTAAATAAATAACTAATAATTTTTATAAATATTTTAATTTTATTAATAGTGTATTTTATTACCATAAAAAAATAGTATTTTTTATTCTAAAATATCCATTCCAAACATGTCTCATAAGTCCATTTTGATAGGATAATGAGGTCACATCTGACTTATTTTCATTGTAAATATTTTGTGCATGTGCATTATTGAGCCTCACCCTTTTTTTTCCGAATCATTATTAGGCCTCACCCGTGTTTCAACATTTTCGCTTCACATGGGCTGTCTTGGACCCTGGGATGATTTCGAACCAAAAATAAAAAAAGGACCTTGGGATGTGACTATGGAAACATGTTTGTTGCTTCATGATACAGACTTTGTAATCTACTTTCTCTCTTTTCCTACCAAGCTAGAGTATTGTTTAAGAGTTTGACAAAAAAAAAAAAAAATGGTTTGACAAAAAATAGAGCATTGTTAAAGAAACCAATAAATATGCCAAAGCTATCTTTCTCAAAGTGATAAAAAGTTGAGATCTTAGGACTATTTTATCATGGTCAAGTTTCTGGTACAAACGACCCTATGTGACAATAATAATAGAGGTATTGAGTTTATAAGGCCTAAGCTATATTCATAATTAGGGGTGTAAATGAATCTAAATTCTCAACAAAAGCTTGAGTTTGAGTTTGCTAAAAGTTTGTCTGAGTTCGGCTCGTTAGTTAAACAAATAAAACTCAAGCTTTAAATTCAGGCTCGTTTACTAAACGAGACAAACTCAATCTTGTATAAGCTCGACTCGTTAAACTCGTGTACAGTTTGATAAGATTTCATTAAGAGCTCGTTAATAGGTTTGGTAGATATATTCAATTAAAAATTATCAATTTTATATGTATGTGTATATATATATATATATAAAAACTCAAAACTACATAAATTTTTTTGTATATCTAATTAATCATCACTAATATCTAGTAACTATATTTTTTTCCTTCAAGTCAAATTATGTAATGTGTTGTATATTAGATTTACTTAACTTTATTTTAAATCACATAAAATCCCAAATATATATATATATATATATATATATATATATATATATATATATATATATATATATATATATATATATATATATATATATATATATATATATATATATATATCATGGAAAAATAAATGAGACTTAAATGAGTTTTAAATGAACCAATTCAAGCCGAACTCAAGCTTGAAAAAAATAAGTTCGCTAAGGGTTTGTTGGCTCGTTAGTTAACAAACAAGCTAAAGAAAGCTAAAGTTTGGCTCTACTCGGTTCATTTTAAACTCAAACTAAGCTCAAGCTCACTAAAATATTAGCAAACAAACTCAAGACAGCTAAAGTTTGGTTCGGCTCGGTTCGTTTGCAGCGCTACCCAAAATATTCATAAAAATCCCAACCCAACAATCTATTAAAAGGCTAATTAGAAAGGAGAAAAAACCTAAAACTCCTTCCCCTTCCTTCTTGTTACAGTGAAAAACCCCAAACAGAACCCCAAACAGAACCCCAAACCCTATAATGGGTTGGATCCATTCACTCCCTCCCCCTCCCTCTCTTCTCTCTCCCGTAACAAAAGAAAACCGCCGCCCAGTGACCTTTCCCAGCTTCCCAGCTTCCCAGATCTCACCTTGCCACCTTCCCAGGTCTCACCGTCTCACCGACCCACCATTTCCACTCCAAAGAACCCCAGCGCCGGATCCTACTGTACAAGAAAACCGCCTCCATCATGGCCGACTCCACCATAGAACCGACGATCTACTCCACCATCTCAGGTCTCACCTTCCCGCCTCTCTCCTCCCATCTCAGGTCTCACTTTCCCGCCGATCTACTCCACCAAGCCGTGAATCAGATTTCCTTTTGTTTTTGTTCCAATGGTGATGAGTGTGCAGAGATTTCTTTTTGTTTTTTGTTCCTGTGTTGTGCATGTAAAGAGATTTTGTTTCCTTTTTGTTCCTATGATGCAAGTGTACGATTTTTTTTTTGTTCATATTATGCGAGTGTGACGTGTACATCCCAATAACACCTCTGCCATGGGTACAACCCAAGAACACATTTACCATGGGTACAACCCAAGAACACTCTGCCATGGGTACAACCCTGTGAAGAGATGTATATTGGGCTTGGGTACAACCCTGTGAAGAGATGTAGATTGGCCTTATGAGTTTTCGCTTTTAATCCATTACTGCGATTGTGAAGAGATGTAATGTTAGTGTCTAATTGGTCTAATTGGGTTTGTACCCAGATAGCCATTGTTCGTTATGGGTCTGTAGCCATATAGCTATTGTGCGAGATGGGTCTGTATCCACTTGGACTTTTACATAGACAACTATCAAGTGACTTAATAAAATTTAATAAACGACACGGGTCCGTACCCATCATTGTTTAATTTACAAAATGGGTGCGAGCATTAATGGGTTCGTACCCACGGGAAAAACTAAAAAAAATTCTCTCTTTAGACCAACAAAGGGTATAAAAGTAAAACTCCAAGCCAGAAAATTAGAAATAGGACTTTTATAGAATTATTTTTAGTTAGGACTTAAAAATAATGTTGGCAATTTTTATGCCTTACTTTGTATTTTCTAATAATAATATTAAGAAGCAAGGAAATATGTGAGAACATTTTATGATTTATTTATAACAAATTTTAATTGATTGGAAAATATTTTTAAATAAATAATCATATATAAGTTTGGAAATTTTTAATTAACAATTATAATTTCTTTTTTACCATTCTCACTTTTAATTTTTGAGCAAAAAAATTAACGTTTCATTAACTTTTCTATATTTTTGTAATAAATTTCCTTCTATTTAAAAGTAAAAATTCAATTATTTCATTGGAAAATTTTTCCATCCAATATTGGATGATCCGACACCAATAATATTAATACACATAACCCATGTTTTAAAATTACAAAAATAACTAACTTATTAATCTATTGACATGTGTTTTGTTATAATTATCAATGAGATGATATGAATATTGGACCATCCAATATTGGATGGAAGTCTTACCCTATTTCATTTATATTTACCATAGTTTCATTATTACGTAATGAACATAATTTTTTTTTTCACAATCTTTATTCGGCTTAAATATATTTTGACCCACTTAGTATATATACAATCAATTTGACGTAGAGCGTGTTTAAGGAGATAAACATAATTCAACGAGATTTCATGTAGGGTTTGACCATCGATCCACGCAAGATTTATTGGGTATCGTGGAAACAACTTTGTAAGCCAAAAAGGTCGTGGTTTGGGTTTCAGAAAGTCAAAGGATAGAATAGCGATCATGGTATCCTACAACACAATACCAAGACGATTGGTTCTCAAATTTGTAAGGCCATTGAGAAAGGTTTTGTCGTAGTTAGATGGAGATTCTGGTGGCATGTGCGAATCGGGAGACATGTTGCTTTCTAGTTGGATATTTAGGTCAGAGCAAACCCGCTCATTGAATTCACTTTGGTTCCTTTAGAGGATGGGCGAAGATAAACTCTTGATGGAAGACTATATTCAGAACGATGGGTCGTGGGCATGGGGAAAATTTCAATCAATCCTACCAGCCTCGAAACTTATGGAAAATGTGGGGGTTAGGCTGTTACTATCTTGATGGAACCAAACTGTCTCTCGTGAAATTTTGAATCAAATGGGTTTTACTCGGTAGATTCAGTCTTGTCGATGGATATAAAGCCGAATTTTGAGGTGGGTTGGAGTGGCTGAGGCTATGGAAAATGGGGTGTTCACAAAAGGTTAAGGATTTAATTTGGAGCGCCATGAACGATCGCTTATCGACAAGGGCCAATCTTGCAATTAGGGGGAGGTTCGAAACAACACTTATGTATTTGTGGTATGAAAGAGAATCGAAAACGGAAGAACATCTTTTCTGAACATGTAATGTAGCAAAACAAGTATGGGAACATTTTATTAGTGAATGTAAACGTAGTTTCATGAAAAAGGAAAAGGACACTAGATAGCAAGCTAACAAATGGTATTTCCTATCACGAGAAGAAAGAGAAATCATATTAGTTGTCCTTTACCTTCAAACTCTAGGATTTTGGATGACAACAATAGGTCAATCATAGTAGGTGGATCTCTTATTTTTGGGCCAGTGGGTTTGCTACAGTACATAGGTTAGGGAGAATCGATCCTAGCCGGCATCAAGAGCAGAATTCGGTGGATAATGGGGCTTCGAGGCGCTCTAAGCAAGATGTAGAAGATGGATCGAGAAGTCTTATGCCAATAGGCCCCTTCGCAGAATGGTAGGATGAAAACTTAAGGAACAAATATTTATTTGCATATATAACCTGGAATATTATTTTCTCGGCAGTGGTTTGGTCACTGTTGTTGAGTCGAAATGATAGATGTTTTAGAGGCAGGAGTCAATCAAGCGTGCGAGACATTGCCATGAAAGTCAAATGGTTAGGGAAGGACTACAATATTGGTGTAAAATAAAGTCTGAAATGAATTATGGGATCAACATTGTCATATGTGTGTGTTATGCATATGTTATATGTGTGTATGTCTCTGTTCTTTGCATGGTAATTTTTTTTATGGGTTACACATGTATTAACTATGAGTTATACCTGCTTTTTTATGGGTTTTGCAACAAAGTTTGTTCAGAACCTCATTTTCTCATGGTTCAACTATCTCACACACACAATTCACAGATTGGTGGACATGAAAAGTGTGGTTTATTGCTTATTACCCACCAAAATGTATAACACAACAAAATAATTTTTTATTCCATTATTAAGGGGATTATCACCCATAGATATTATTGGATAACCCATAATAATCAATCGCAATTCCAACCCATTCGCCAGACTTGTAGAAGACAATACTCGACTCCATCATCTTAGATTCGCTTGGAGTTCACCACCTTCTAAATACTTCATATTTGCACCATCAGAGTGAGTGTATTGATATTTTAAATATTTATTAAATATATAAATTTGAATATTTTAATAATATTAATAGTAAAAAAATTAGAAAAAAATATTTTTAAATTACAAAGTAGAAAATAATTTTAGTACATCACTTTTAATAATTGTATATTATTTATGGTTGATAGAAAATAATATACTTCTCTTTGAGTGTTCTTTTTTAGGAATAATCTTTCAATGAGATCAGTATTATTTTGTTCGGACAATTAGATCACTCCTTACATCACAAATCCATGTGTTCTGGCATTACATATTTAAGAACCAATCAAGTCAAAATGAACAAAATTGACCGAAAAAAGTATAATATAAATCAAGTTGCTACTTAGTACAAGACCTACTTGGGGCAGCTATATCTCATTAAAAAATCTTAGTTTCACGTGTATAAATATACTCCAATTCTCCACATCTCAAAACCACACAAATACAATATGAAAACTGTAATCCTTTTCACCATTTCCCTATCTATCTTTATCGCTCTCTCTTTGCCATCTTCTTCTCTTTCGGAAAGATGTAATCCAAACGACAAAAAAGCTCTGTTACAGATCAAGAAAGATCTTAACAACCCTTATCACTTAGCTTCATATAACCCTGAACTAGATTGTTGCGATTGGTACACAATTGAGTGTGATCGGGTTACTAATCGCATTATTTCACTTACCATATTCTCCGGTAACATCTCCGGACAAATTCCAGCATCTGTCGGGGATTTACCTTATCTCGAGACCTTAGTCTTTCGACACCTCACTAACCTCACTGGTCAAATACCATCCGCCATTGCCAAGCTTACTAATCTTAAGATGCTTAGATTAAGTTGGACTAATTTATCTGGACCTATCCCTTCTTTCCTTAGCCAGCTCAAGAACTTAAATTTTCTTGATTTATCGTTCAATGATCTTACCGGTTCAATCCCTCCTTCTCTTTCAAAGCTTCAAAACCTTGATGCTCTTCACCTAGACCGTAATAAACTCACAGGAACCATTCCAGCATCATTTGGACAGTTTACAGGAAAAATCCCTGAACTATATCTTTCTCATAACCAATTGTCAGGTACAATTCCAAAATCTTTGGGTAAATTAGACTTCAATAAACTTGATTTTTCACGTAACAAGCTAGTAGGTGATATATCATTCTTGTTTAATACCAACAAGACTATATATTATGCTGATTTTTCAAGGAATTTGTTGAAGTTCGATTTATCAAAGGTAGTGTTCCCGGAGAGTTTGTCATTGTTAGATTTGAATCATAATGCTATATTTGGGAGTCTTCCTGAGGGGCTGGTATATTTGGATCTGCAGTTATTCAATGTGAGTTATAATAGACTTTGTGGTCAGATTCCAATTGGTGGAAAATTGCAAGAATTTGAGAATACTGAGTATTTCCATAACAAATGCTTATGCGGTGCTCCATTACCAGCTTGCAAATGATATATGTATATTAGTAAATTGTAGCAGCTCATTCTGCCTAAATTGCGCTGCGGTTTTCTTTTTATTTCGATTAATTGGCTTGATTTTAGGCCTTGTAATTTGGTTATATGTTGGATAAATATAATGTGGATAAGCTTCCACTGAAAAATTTAATAGATATAACTAAATTGTGATAACGGTCAAATTAAAATAATAAAGTTACTAAGGAAAATGAATTGCCATCGGGTCAATCTCAATAAACTTTCACATGCTACACGGATTTTTTGATCCTTAATTAATCATAAATTTCTCGTTTTCTTGATATAACGAGCTTTTAGTAATGTTTAAAGTTTTTCTCTACAATTGATTTAAATTTTAAAAATTAATGATAAGTCAAGTCAATACTGAGGTAATCCAGAGTTAGATACCCTCTTAATATTACTAGAGTAATCAACAATACTATAATAATGATGCAATTATTTAAATTTTCCTGAAATTCATGCAAAGTTTTAGCTCAAATCAAGAGAGAGGCATAATCTTGATTGACCAGCGGAAGAACTTAAGTCATCTTAACTTTATAAGGCCCAAATATATGATGTCACTTATAAGATGTCCTTATGTATCTCTGAATACTATGTAGTAGTGTAAATAGCTAGTTAGATTTTGAAAATTTAGATATAAATTACCCATAAAAATCACATGTATGTAAATATTCTTAAAAGTAATTGTAAACATTAATCAAATTGCCCATACAAATACAAAATATCGTGTTACACGAGTAAATTTTGTTGATTATAAGACGACTGACTAGCGATTGGCACCAACTACAAAGATATAGTCTAATGGGCTCATTTTGAAAGATTGGGTCATGTTCAGATAAATACATAAAAGATGAGGGTTCTTTCAGCTATTTTCCCAATTTCTTGACCAAACACAAAAATCTAAAATGAAGAACAAGTTGCTACTTTGTACATAACTACATGGGGCAGGCATATCCCATTAAATATCTACATAAAGTCAGATCCTCAGCATCTCAAAACCACACATTAATACACCATGAAAAGTGTTATGCTTTTCACTATTTCCCTGTCTTTCTTCATCATCTTCTCTTTGCCATCTTCTTCTTTCTCAGAAAAATGTCATCAAAACGACAAAAAAGCTCTGTTACAGATTGAGAAAGATCTTTACAACCACACAAATGACCCCAAAACAGATTGTTGCCATTGGTACTCAGTTAAGTGTGATCAAACTACTAATCGTATCATTTCACTTGCCATATACTACGGTAACATCTCTGGCCAAATTCCAGCATCTATCGGGGATCTACCTTATCTTGAGCAATTAGTCTTTCATCACATCACTAATCTCACCGGGCAAATTCCATCCGCCATTGCAAAGCTTACTAATCTTAAGTTTCTTAGGTTAAGTTGGAATAATCTTTCTGGACCTGTCCCTTCTTTCCTTAGCCAGCTCAAGAACTTAACTTATCTTAATTTATCATTCAATAATTTTACCGGTTTAATTCCTCCTTCTCTTTCCATGCTGCAAAACTTAGATTATCTTCGCTTAGACCGGAATAAACTCACTGGAAACATTCCCGAATCATTCGGAAAGTTCAGCGTAAATAATATAGCACTATATCTTTCACATAACCAGCTGTCAGGTACAGTTCCAAGATCTATGGGTAATTTAGACTTTGATGCGCTTGACTTTTCACGTAACAAGATAGTAGGTGATATATCATTCTTGTTTGGTACCAACAAGACTATATTTTATGCCGATTTTTCGAGGAATTTGTTGAAGTTTGATTTATCCAAGGTGGTGTTTCCGGGGAGTTTGACAGGGTTAGATTTGAATCATAATCAGATCTTTGGGAGCCTTCCTGCTGAGCTGGCAAAATTGGAGCTGCAGTTCTTGAATGTGAGTTATAATAGGCTTTGTGGTCAAATTCCAAATGGTGGAAAATTGCAGGAATTTCAGATTACTGAGTATTTCCATAACAAATGCCTATGCGGTGCTCCATTACCAGCTTGCAAATGATACTTGCAAATTGTAGCAGCTAATTCTGCTTAAATTGCTCTGCGATTTCCTTTTCCTTTCTATTGTTTGGGTTGATTTTAGGCCTTGTAATTTAATTATATCTCTGTTTATTATATTCAACGAGTGGATTGTGACAAATTAACTGGAAAAGTACTTAATAGATATCATTACACATACCAACGAACAATCTTAGTCCAATTTATGCAAGGTAAATCTTAATCGAACAGCTTGAGACGTTTTTAGGGTGGATCAAGTTGTGAGAACTGTCAAACTAAATACTATACACGAGTATGGACAAGTGAAATTACTAAGATAATTGAATTGTCATCCCGTCAATCTAGTTAACCTTTCACGTACTACGCGGATTTTGGATCTTAAGACATCGGTTTCAGCAATCATTCAGTTCTAGTTTTTATTTATTTTTTAATATGTTATATTTTTAGCAATGGTTTTAAGTTATTCAAAATCGATTTACCATTTAAATATTTATGATTAGTCAATACTGGAGTAATTCGGATTAATATATTAGGAGTATAATCAACCATTACCATACTAAGAAAAATATCCCCATTGTTTTCTAATATTTGGGTCAGTTGATAGTTTTCTTGTATTTTAAAAATTATATCTACTTATTTTTTTTTCAAAGCAATATTATAGATAAAGATAAGAGTAAAGATAATAGGTTACAAAGTAGGTTGCTTGTCAACACTAAGAATAATTTTTGGTACCTTTTAAAAGCTCTTGGCAACCCAGTCAGCCGCGATATTTCTACTACTAAGAATACGAGTAAAAGAAGGGTGCGATAGTTCCGCTAAAAAATAAATATTACAAATAATGTTTTTAATAGAATGACTAGGAATAAAGTTTTTTGAAGAAAGGGGCTTCATGATCTTTGCCGCTTCATGCTCTATAGTCACACTTCCAAAAAGATAGTCTAAAGCTAATTCTGTTGCTTTAAGGATCCTGATGGCCTCCGCTTCTAGTACCGACTCAGTGTCGATTTTCCAACTTTACCTGTTACAACTTTACCATTAGAGTCTCTAACTAAACATGCAATAGACGACTTTTTATCTGAAAAAGCAGCATCACGGTTTATTTTAAAATTATTAGGTGGTGGTTTTTTCCATTTATCTTTAAATTTAGTATAGTAGAGGTATTATTACTAATACTATTGTTTGTGGTTTGGTTAGTGTTATCAATCCCGTTAATCTTATCCATGAAATTCGTATCATTAGGGTTTGATATTCTATAATATTCTTTCTTTTTAATAGTGTTAAGAGGGTCACATTTTTTATTGTTATAGATAAATTTATTTTTATCTTTTCAAATTTGTCAAGTAATTGTGCAAATAAGTTCTAAAATTCTATCTTGTTTTCCAAAAGTAGATGTTATTGGTTGTACATAATTTAAAAGTCATTGATCATTTCTATTTAGGCTATCATTATCAGTTATATCTACTTATCTTTGAACGTTATTTTCGTAATACATTTCCTTGTTTTAACAAATCCGTCAATTTATTCAGTTAAGTCACGGTAAATCATTATTTAGTTTTTTATTTTTATCATTTTATATTAAAAAAATCACAACAAAATACAAAAGTTAAAAACTATTTTATTATAAGAATTTAATTAAAAATAAATAAAATTTATATATATTTCTTCAATCTTCTCTAATTTATTAACGACGCCTTTTTACAAAGTTCACTCTCTGCCACCATCATCATCTTTGCTCATTACGTCATCAACAAGAATTCGAGGACATATATTTGGTGTTTGATTTAAAATTTTGAGAACTATTGAAGGTGCTATCCTTATATAATATAATGTTGCAGTCAATTATTGGATTATCTATTTTGCAATATGATCGATTGCTTCGTGATAAGGTTTTGGTGCAAACTTATGATAGACCTTTCATTTATAAAATGTTAAAGAATTTGGAAATGTTACATGCCTAAGAAATCAGCAGGTACTCTTACATACTTATGCCTAATCAATTGATTCGAGAAATAATATCTCAATGACGCAAGAACAATGGAATTCGATTACCATATATAATTCAGTATTCGAATGTAAAAGGATTAATGCAAGATGACAAGGACTATTTCTTTGCTTCAAAAGTTATCTTCATTAATTTATGATAAATAGATTATTGTATAAACCAGTAAAACAATATAAAACTAATGCAAAAATAAAATAAAAGTATATAAATAAATAACTTTACTTGTCGAGACTTAGATTTAATCCGATGTCTTTAAAGTATTTAGGCCACGTACCAGTGTCTTATGTATGTTGGCTTCAACCTTCAGGGTACAACGACAAAACTATTCAAAAGAAACTGATACACGAATTCTTAAGAATTTCAACGAACTTACTAATGTTGCTTCTTTCTATTTTCTTCTTATAATTTTAATGTTTTGAAAAATAAATGAATAAAATATTTGAGTTGGCCAATACTTATAGAAGATGAAAAGATGGATTTAGCAAAAAATTGTGATGGTTCATAAAGATTGAACAAAGAAAGGCACTTTCTCAAGCTTAGTAGATTGATCTTCGACAATCAGCCTTAGTAGATCAAACTTTTCCAAACTGGACGATAAACCTGCAACATTAGCAAGAAGTACGTTCTCGTGTACACTGTAATTACACCAAACTTCAAGTGTCTTTATGGTTCCAGAGTAGTGCAATATACCCACAATACCTCGGCCTCGGGTAAGTCATTCGTCCAAGTTTTAACAGATTCACGTATACGTGTTGCTATGTCATTGCATTGTTGACAAGACAAGTAGGAATAGTAAAGTTGGATCTTGTGTTCGCTAAATTGGTTCCAAAAGTAATCGAAGTTGAGCTATGTGCCAATATCAATAATGATGGAGTGAGGCAATCTGAATGACAGATCAGATTCTTCCGAATGAACTTCCACACCAATTTTAGCCCATTTTTCGAAGTACAAAAAAGTTACATATGTGAATTTCTTTCAATCTGTAATCGGCGGCAGTGCTCTAAAAAGCAGTAGGCGTTAATGGGCATTCAAGCACCTTCGAATGTTTAGATGACTAGACGCCTTATTAATCAGAATTTAGGTGGTTTTTGTGTATGTAGATTCAATATAATTTTATCAAAATATTATATTAATATTACATTTAATTTAATGAGTATTGAATTATAATATACCTAAAAAATAAATCAATACATTAGATTGTATGTTTTTACTATCCAATAAATTAGATTGTAGATAAAGCGACTAGTAAAAAAAGATTAATGTATATATGGATTTCATTAATTAATTGTTTAAAACATTTATGTTATAGGGTTTCAATAATTTAAATCTAATAACAACCAACAAACGAAAACCTCCAAAAGAGGTCTTAAGCAGTACTACATTTGAAAACAAACACACTGATACTTGAACGAAAGGAAAGTAAATCTATCCAACTTCACAATTCTTAAATCTTCAACAGGCTATGAAGCAAATCGAGACAGTAATACCCTTTGTGGGTACTAAAGATGCTCATTTGCCTACCATCTAAATGAAGTCAATGGCTGAATAACTACTATACTTTATTAATCTTTATTTACCTCCCCTCCTAAACAAATAATTTGAAAACTAGAACATGATCATTTTACTCAGGGCTTGTTACTTTCATTTTCTCCTCGTCTTGTTTTCGGATTTTATTTTTGTCGAGCCACACTCCAGAACCATTGCACGGAAATAAAGTAAGCTTTGGACAGTTCACTTTTTCCAGATACATCAAATCCGGGAACAAATGAGTTAAGTCCTTCCACGTTATCTCCATTTCCTCCAAAAACTTCAAGCGTAAAGTCTCGACTTTCCATGTGTTTTTGGCTAGAGTTGGTATATAACCATCCCAGTCATAAACATCACCGAGATCACGAAGCTTTCCTCCTCTTATGTAGAGTTTTTTTAGCTCCTTTAGTTTGTGAGGCTTCAGCCAATGAGGTGAAGATAGCTTTGGATAGCATTTAAGATCTAACTTCTTCAAATGTTTAGGCAGTGTTGGTCGCTTTTCTTCTGATTTTGAAGTATCCTGTGCTGCATCTTTCTGGTTCTTGTTCTGAACAGAAGCTGATCCCCAAGATATTGTTAAAGATTCAAGTGTTTCGAACTTTTCAAGCGCTTTCACGTCATTATTTAATGGAAAGTCCAGGACACCTGTGTAGATGCTAAGTTTTTTCAGTTTTTTCAACTTAACCAAATCACTTAAAGTACATGCCCTTTTCTCCTTGTTGATTTTCGAATCTCCTACCACGAAACCCTTAAGGACCAAAAGATTTTCCAGAAAACTAAGCTCTTTAGGTATGTAATCTATCAAGTAACAATCTGACATGTCCAAGTGTGTCAGACTCTTTAAATAACCGATACCAGTTGGAATCTTCTCCAGATTATGACATGCTCTAAGGTCCAGTATCTCGAGATTACCGAGCATCTTGATTGAATCAGGAAGCTCAGTAATCCTAGAAACCCCTTGTAAGCTAAGGAATTTCAAGAACTTTAAAAGCGCCAATTTGTTAAGAAATTCAGGATCTTCAATCTCAATGTGATGTTTCTCCTCACTCTGCCATCTTCCTAGAAAGAGAATATTAATATTCACCATTTTCTTAAACCATACACGCCTAAATTCAAGAATAGGCTCATTGACATTGAATATCATGTGTATCTCTTCCAAGTGATCAATGTCTGATAATCCATTGCCAACTAGACATGCACGTAATGAAGAAGAATAATCTTCTGTAGGTAACCCATCAACAAATTCGAAGAACCTAGCCTTTTCGGCTAAGAATATTAATACAGGTCGAGCTAGAGGATGTACTGTGTAGCTGTGTACTTTAAACCCGGGACTTTCAAAAACAGGATTAATGAAACCCTTGTCTGTAAATTCACCAAGAAATTCATTTCCTTTTTCTTCGGATATGAATCTTTCTGCCATCCACCAATGAATCATAACCCTCTTCTTGATTTTCGCATCCTCAGGAAACACAGCGAAACACAACAAGCATAGCTTCTTTGCATCACTATTAAGAGAATTGTAGAATGATTGGAATTCTCCAAATGTTTCGCTCGCCTCGAATTTTTTATTTTTGTATAATCCAGGGAGTTTCTTATCTTTGATTCTACTTGTTTGATGAGAACCTTCTCTCAATTCAGCTTTCTTTGCATCTTTTTCCAGGAGGTGAAGTTTGGCTTTGGAAGGGAACTTACCCTTTAATTTTGTGACTTTTTTCTTCAACTTATTAAGATTTTCTTTCACTTCTCTTCTTCTATCAAACAGATCTTCCAAGCTGGGCTTTGAAGATAACCCTTCCAACTCATCAGACTCCTTCTTCAATTCTAATAGCTCGTCATTAGCTTTAGCACATTCGCTTTTGAAATAATCTCCGTATTTCTTGAGTGTTTCTGGGTCATCTTTCATTGATTTAAGCTCTTCTTCTATCATTTGAAATAGGTTTTTGCTCTTGCTGACATCATCTGGTTCCCTAACCCCTGGAGGAGGTGCAGATTTGGATCTGTTTAGTGAGGGATGATCTTTCCATGTTAGTGTGGGTTTATCATTTGAATCAGCATTATCTTCATCTTCTGTGAATTTATTAGAAGCAGAAGCTACTGCTCCCAAACCATCAGATGGTTTTCCAGGTTTATCATCATCCTTTGAAGCCACATTTTCTTCAGTTGCTACAAGCTTATCATTATCTTTTGAAGCAAGGTTTTCTTCAGCAGGTACGGGTGTATTATCATCTTTTGAATCGATATTTTCTTCAGCTGGTGCGGATTTATTATCGTCTATTGAAGAGAGACTTTGTTCAGCTTGTGCGGATTTATCATCGTCTTTTGAAGCGATATTTTCTTCAATAGATGCGGATTTATCATCATCTTTTGAAGCGAGATGTTCTACAGCTGGTGCCGATTTATCGTCGTCTGAAGCGAGATTTTCCTGATCTGGTGTGGGTTTATCATCATCTTTTGAAGCGAGATGCTCTTCAGCTGGTGCCGATTTATAATCGTCTTTTGAAGCGAGATTTTCTTGATCTGGTGCCGGTTTATCATCATCTTCGGGTGCAAGGTTTTCTTCAACTAGTGCGGATTTATCCTCATCTTTTGAAGCGACCTTTTCTTTATCTGGTACAGGTCTATCCTCGTCTTTTGAAGAGACATTTTCTTTATCTGATGCAGGTTTATCATCATCTTTTGGTGCGAGGTTTTCTGTAGCTGTAGTGGGTTTATCATCGTCTTTTAAAGAGAGATTTTCTTCAGCTACTGGGGGTTTATCTTCATCTTGTGAAGCGTGATTCTCTTCAGCTGGTGCAGATTTATCATCATTGCGTGAAGCGAGATTGTCTTCATCTAGTTTGGATGCATCATCATTGTGTGAAACAAGATTTTCTTCAGTTAACTCAGGTTTATCATCATTGTGTGAATCGATATTTTCTTTAGCAGGTTTTGATTTATCATCATCCTGTGAAGCAAGATTGTTTTCCCCTGTTGTGGGCTTTTCATCATCTTTTGAAGCAAGATTATCTTCAGGTGGTGTAGTTTTGTTGGCATTTGGAGGCGAAACATCAGACAATGAATGATGGATCTCACTTGCCTTGTCAGGAACTGTTGATGGTTTACTATCATTTGGAGCTTGATTGTCTTTAGCTGGCTTGATTTCATCAGAAGTTGAAGGCAAAACATCAGATGGTGAAAGATGGGTTTCGCTTGCCATTATACGAGGTGTCTAGCTGTGCAAGGAGAAATCAAGAAGGTGAATGAAGAACAACTTTTTATGAAATTAGATTTGGAAACTAGTTAAAATCAATACTAATAGTGATGCAAGTATGAATGTGTACAATAATTAACAGAAAATTAGTAATACATCCATTCCAACACGAGAATTCCCTTTTAAGTAATGATTGGTATAATGGCTTTAGGGGAAGAATGTAATGAATTATGTAATTATCATTATATTGTTTGGTATGTATGATATAGAATATGGGGTGAATTCAAATGAAAATTTGTTGCCATTTTTTAGATTTTTAAAATCCATTCATTTTGCAAATTCTATGGATTTTTTTAATTTCATATGGAGTTTATAATTTTTTTTTTTAATTCTACGTAAAATCTAACGGGTTCTTATGTAAAGATTTTAATGGATTTTAATAAATTTTGATCTTCTTCTAAAAAATATATACATTCATATAAATAGTTTAACAAAAAAAAAAAAGTGTTCCTCTACCATTGTGGCCTAACGGTAACGAGGAATGGCTCCACCATAATAGGCTATCTGATTTTTATTTGTGATTTGTAATTCGGATTTTACCTTCTGAATATTAAATAAATAATAAATTTTAAGATGAAAAAAAATATACATCCAGAAATGTTGAAAAATTTCAGAACAAAAAAAGAAAAGAAAAGTAAATGACTAAATAAATAAAACACTTTTTTATGTTTGGAAAAAAATACAATAAAACATGATACAAAAAAATACAGTTGAATAAGATAACACCTAAAACTAGGGCTGTAAACGAGTCGAGCCGAGCCTAATAGTAGATGGACATGCTTGTTTATTTATTTATAAATTTAAACGAGCCGAACTCGAGCCGAGTTTTGAAGTTAGTATTTGAGCTCGGTTTGTGAGAATATAACAAAGCTCGAGCTCGAGCTCGAAAGCTCGATTGAAAGTGTTTCGAGCTCGAGCTCAAAAGCTTGTTTAAATCTTTTTCGAGCTCAAAAGCTTGTTTAAATCTATTTCGAGTTCGAAAGCTCTTCTTTTATCTTGGGATTTTATGGATTAATTATAAGATAGATTGTTGCAAATCTTTTAATTATATAAATTTTTAATTAGAACGTAATTGACTATTGTAAATTATCATTAAATACAATCACGTATTCTTTCTTTGGATTGTTAAATTTTTAATGGTCTTTTATAATTAGGTAGGTAGAGGGGGAGAGTGACATGTAAGTGTTGGGATAAGATAAGTTTTTTTAATATAGTAATTGGTTTTAAATTTTTAAATTGTAAAATATCAATATGTAATAGATATTTATACTTTAATTATATTTTTCACGAGCTTTTCAGAAAAACTCGCAAACAGGCTTGACTCGGCTCGTTTAATAAACGAGCTCGTTTTAGGCTCGAGCCCGACTCGTTTAGTTTAACAAACGATCTCGAGTCAAGCTTTTTTCGAGCCGAGCTCGAGCTGCTCGCGAGTAGCTTGGTTCATTTACAACCCTACCTAAAACCCATCTCCTAATATCCGCATTGGAAAAAAAAATCCCTGTAAGTTAGAAAAAATTTAGAACAGAAAAAGAAAAAAAAGTCAATAATGTTCCCAAAAATACAATGAAACATGATAAAACCTAAAACCCATCTCTTCAAACTCATATTGGAACAAAAACCAAAAAGTAATAATAATTTCAGAACAGAAACAAAAGTAAAAGATATAAAAAAAAATACACTGAAACATAAAAAACCTAAAACCCACATTGTCACCCTTGCATTGAAAAAAAAAACAAAAAGAAATCCCTGTACACTTGCCTTCTCAGTGAAAGTTTTTCAGTATATTAACTAGTTCAATCCCTATTTATTTAGAAAAACATGGCCATGAATGATTAAATATTAGAATAATTATGAAATAGCTTATGATTTTTTTTTTTACTTCGATCGTTGTTTTGGTTGGAGTTTATAAAATCCATGCTTCCGCTGAAAGATTTGTAGAAACTTTTTATTTATACTTAAACCTTAAACTCCTATAAAATCCAATGATTTGGAAAGTCTAATAACTTTTGAATACTCTAAAATTTTAATGGATTTTAAAGAGTCTTGACATCTAGATTCTAAAAGATTTTTTAAAATCTAAATCGAATACCTCAAGACTTTAAAAGATTTTTTAAAAACCTGATTGAATGCCCCTAGATTTTTAAAATCCAAAAAAATCTAACAGACTCCCAATTGAATACACCCCCTAAGTATGTAATGAATCGATTGATTTCGAATTAGTTAGTTTAATTATATGAGATTGTAAATAGGTTATTTAATGTTTAAGGAAATTATTTTATTGCTATAATTATAAAATGTAATAATTTTAATAAAATAAGAATTAATTTCTTAAAAGGTTCAAAAACATGTTTTTCTATCCTCAACAAGTTTAAATTTTGAACAATCAATTAACTATATTTGTATTTTTAATGGGTTACAAGTTTCTTAATAAGTTATGAGTTTTTTAATAGGTTGTGTGTGTTTATCAATATGTTACGTGTGTAGACCTATATAGACAATGGTTTTTCTGTATTGACTTTTGGGCCAAACAACCTAAAATAAAATATAAAAAATAAATTATTTAATAATTTTTAATGAGTTGTATATATAGTTCTATAAATCTTAGATTTTTACATATTAATTTTAACTTTTAGTGAGAATATATAATAGTCAAACAGTTGATGAGATTTAAAATTCGGTTTTTGAGTTATATGATTAGATAACTTGTTTAATTTTTATAGATAGGTAAATGTTCAATAATCTTTTATGTTAATATTTTGATGAATATGTCGATTTTTGATTGATAGGAATGTGAGAAATAAAAAGATTGTTATAATTATTTGTATATTATGCTTAAATTTACCACCTATATATATACAGATCTTATGTAATATGTATAATTTTTATATATATATATGTAGTATTTAAAATATAATATATAATTTTTTAAAACTTTTTAAAATAATAATAATTTATACATATATGATTCAAGGATAAACGTCCAATGAATTTTTTATTTTTTTTTATTTTTCTAGACCACAACTTTCATTTACTCTCTCGTAAAAGAAACCATGCGTTTACGTATTTTCCTTTTTGCCCTTATTGTTTCAAGTTGTTAGTTAATATCACAACAACCTTTCCAACCGAAGATTGTTAGTTATTATCACAGTAACCTTTCTAACCAAAGGGTGAAAAGGTTCTTGATATGAATCAGATTGTAACACAAGATCTCTTAAGAAGGGTAATCATTACCATACCTTTTAAGAGATAGCTCACAAAGATGCGAGGGTTTATTGAGCATTCATTCATATTTGATGGAAAAAAGATATAATAAGATATCTGTAATATGTTAAGTTTAATAACATTATTTTAGTTTGTTAAAAATCAATATTACAATTACGATCGTAATGGGTCATTCATATATAGTTTTTATGTAATATAAAACTCCATATTCATTGTAATGTGATTAAGGAAGGAATAGTTTTACAAAGTTGATTACAACATACATATTACAGTAATTAAGTTTAAATTAGCAATGTCATTACATTACTGATCTCATTGCATCACCTAAAAGCTAAAAAAGATTTAGTTAAAAATAACCAACATATCACTATATATCTATTAATAAGAGAGAGAAATTAAATATTTAGTTGTTGAAAGATTTTTAGAAAGATATTAAAATAAGAAAATGATCATTTATTTTGCATTTGAACGGTAAATATGACATATATTCTAAATATGATATCTTTCATTGCTGATCTTTTATCAAACTTTAGGTGAATATTGTGTGAGACTCCTGTATTATTGCGAAACATGTCATCATTGTTTGGATGAAAGTACAAGAGAAACTCTGCACAAAGGATATGGTGGTTTATATGGGATTGGATCCACTTTATAAATTATGTGGTGAAGATTTTGAATCAAACAAGTAACTTTTATTTGAATGTGCTTTTCCTAAGAGTATTTGAGAAGATATGAAAAAATTGGTGGAAATTAAGAAAGAGATGAGTACTATTTATTGAGCATGTAAAACTCATACATAATATATAAGATAACTCTTCATGATAGCTTAAACTTTTGGGAGAATTGACTGTCTATCATGGTCTCAGAGCCATAGATCTAAAGAGATCATGGGTTCGAGTCTTGCCGGCGTCACCCAATATAAAAATTCACGTAGCAAAGACTAGACATGACCCAATATAAAAATTCATGTAGCAAAGACTAGACATGAAAAAAATGATATGAATCTAGTTTACACGTAAATGGCTCATATTGAGCATGTAAAACTCATATATAATGTATAAGATAACCCTTCCTTTCATCACCTAAAAAAACTAAAAAAAAATTAGTTAAAAATAACCAACATATCTCTATTTATCTATTAATAAGAGAGAAAAATTAAATATTTAGTTGTTAAAATATTTTTGGAAAGAGATTAGAATAAGAAAATACTCATTCATTTTGCATTGGAACTCTATATATGACATATGTTCTAAATATGATATTTTTCGTCGCCGATCTTTTATCAAACATTGGGTGAATATTGTGTGAGACTCTTGAATTATTCCGAAACACGTCATCATTGTTTGGATAACAATACAAGAGAAACTCCGCACAAAGGATATGATGATTTATATAGAATTGGATCCACTTTACATATTACATGGTGAAGATTTTGAATCAAACAAGTAACTTTTCTTTGAATGTGTTTTTTCTAAGAGTATTTGAGAAGATTTGAAAAGATGGATGAGGATTGAGAAAGAGATGAATACTATTTTGAGTGCTCTTAAATGGCTCAAAGAAAAACTTAGGAAAATTGGCAGAGAAAGGTACGTAGAGTTGCATTTGCCGCTACTATATATCGCATACGAAGGATACGAAATATCCTTGCAGTGAAAGGTGAATTTCCCTCCAAGGAAAGAGTTCTAAAAGAGATTAGACTGTGTACTTTTTCTATCTTATTTGTTTTACACTCCCATCACGCCTTTAAGGATGATGATGGAATTTTGTATATGTCCCGATGGGACTAGACTAACAAATAGATAGTGACTACGCATACTTTTTAGCCTACGTAGGCTATTGTATAGTATACAATATACTGTTTCTCCTATATTTTTAATAAAATGGTTCACCTAACCAAAAATAAGAATTATTTTTCATTCGCCAAAATATGATAAATAGTAGCCTTACGGATTATACAGTGAAGGTTGCTAAATTCTAATCAATATACATCTTCTTTTTTAAATCAATATACTCTACAATAAACAGTTTCCCCATTTTTAATATTTAAATGTCAAAAGATATTTTAATTTAATAATATATTAACTTTATAATTATTTGTTAATAATAATAAAAAATTGTACAAAATAAATAAAGAAATTAAATAAAAGAAGAAAATGACTATTTGACATAAAATTAGATTTCTCACACTTGATTAATATTTTTTTTAATGCATATGAGAGCCACTTCAGATTCAGAATCATTTTCACTCCAATAAGATTTGATTTCTTAACCTTTTAGTTTTTATGGAGTCCTCTAACCACTAGATCAACTATAAATCTTAACCTGACTAATTTCTCTTTCTTTTATTTATTGAGTCAATTATCACATAGAAGGTATAAAATATACGACATGAAATAAGATGATGTCTGTTATTATTCTATTTTAATAATGAATTTATTTTTTATGTTTATTAGGTAAAAGTGTTTTGGGGTTAGTTATGAGAATTCTTTTTTCAATTGTTATTAGGTAGTTTGTGACAAAATGAGAAAAATACATGAATCTTTTTAAGCAAAAAATTCTTTAAATTATCTCCACATTTTAAACTCGACTAATCATTTCAACTTTTTGTTTTCTAAAATGTCATCCTGATACTGTTCCTAAAATTAATTCCTTTTTTTCTAAACAAGAAGAGTTCTCAAATGGATGTACATGATGAGGTATATTCTTTTGACCCTTATATTGAAGTTATTTATTATATAAAAATACACCAATCCAATATTGCATAATGTTGGCTTGTTGCCCCCATCTATTAAGTGTTTTAATGTGACAAATCCTCTATTGCTTAGTGTGCTAATCTCTCTTTATTATCTTGCACTCCAATTCATCAAAAAGTACATTTAACATCATTTTGATCATAGCCTTACTTTCATATCCTTAGTAGCTATTTTTCATACTATTTCTTTTAACCTTATCTTATGTGTATATTGAGAATTAGCTTTCATGATCAACAACAAAGTTTCTTAAAATGATGTTTACAACAACTCTCGTGAAGAAAACTTTTCCATCCGAGCAACGAATCAAAAAATCATAATCTCCAAGTCAGTAGAAACCGGGTACCCGCATTTGGGAAAACCGGGAACCCGGTTTGGTGAAGCTCAAGTCAACATCAACTTAATATAGCCGTTTTATAGCCGTTACAATTGAAAACCGGGTACCCGCATTTGGGAAACCGGGAACCCGGTTTGGAACAAGTTCTCCATCAACTCTATATCCATTGGGGACTTTCTTGTGCTATAAATATGAGCTCTTTGAAGGAGAAACTCACCTCTAACACTTCAACTATCTTACATATCATTCTCCTACAAAGTTAGAGGTCACAAGCTATCAAAGTTAATTATCCAAGCTTGATCAAGAGCTTAAACCAATAAGCTTCAAAGTTATTATCTACTCAAAGAGGAGTTTACAAGCTTATAGTCATATCTACTCTTTAGGAGATTATCTAGCAAAGTTGTTTGCACCCCTTTAAACACTTTGTATCTATCCTCTTAGTCTAGGTCTTGTAATAGATAGATTAAGAGAGAATTCAAGTATAGGAAGTATACTTGGTATCCTTGTGTTGAGATAGCATAAGTGTTTGAGTATCGGGAGTATACTTGGTGTCCTTGTGTTGCGATAGCACAAGTGTTTGTCCTTCGTGTTATCGAAGAGGTTGTAAGGGTTATTGTGTTCTCGACCCGGTTAAGAGAGACACGGAAGCTTAGTGAAAAGCTTGAAATCCTAAGGAGGCTTCCTTAGGTAGTGGATGTAGGGAAACCGAACCACTATAAATCGTGTGTATCTTTCTATCCCTACTCTATTTACTTTCCGCACTTTATATGTTTGATAATATGCTAGCATGAATATTGTGATATTAATTATCTAGTTTATCTAACATATTGCCATCTAGAGTAGTTAGAGATTAGAAACTCGTTTTACTTGTTTCAATTATATATCGAACCTCTTAGCTCATCCATTGCATGATCCCTTAAGAGTTTGATATATTAGTTGACTTAGAAGTTTCCTTCTTAAACTTATAATTGTCCAAAAGATTTTTAATTAGGCATTAATCATTTTAGTAATCCTATTCACCCCCCCTCTAGGACTTTCACATAATGGAATACTAATAATATTATGACACATACCTTATGTTAATGTCATGCAAAAATTAATTAGAATAACTATCTAATTAATCTAATGATACGTGTTTTTATCAATGTTAATAGTGATTATGATATTAATATTGGACTATCTAATATAGGATGGAAGTCTTTTGCTATAAGGTCGGTTTACATTCATTTAAAAGTTAGGCGGAGCTACCTTAGGGTTTGGGGGCCACTCTCCTGATTGTTACAAATTAAAGTACCATTAAAATAATTAATTATTAACTATTAGTTCTTCTAATTTTTTGGAATATTTATTTTGGCTTCCTTAATTTTTAAAATTTATATATTTATCTTATAATTATTTTATATATAGATATTTTATTTTTTATTATAAAATAAATGTTATTTCCTATAATATAAGATTTTACAGGATAAATAATTTAAATAAGTTCTTATAATGAAATTTTTACCTAATATACGCAATTTTGTATAATATATGGACCTATTTTTTAATTTTTGCATAATATATGGACCTATAATACAAATATGTTGCAAAATGTTGAAGACATTTTTGAAACTGTCTTACAAAAATTCCCGACTTCGTTCCTAAATACCTAGCAAATTATTATTAAAATTTATGAAGAATCAGATTAAAGGTGGTTAAATATATTAATGCCTAACTTTCCAATTGTTTTTTAACAATAGGGGTCTTTTGCATTTAGACCTCACGAAATATAAAACTATTTATTCTAAATAAATTAGGAAACGCAGACCGGGTACACTTTTCTTTTAGAATTTTGGGCAAGATATACTTTATATTTCGATGTATTAATCGTAGTAGGAATAAGCTAGCTGACGGCTATGCTGTAGATCTCCCCGCCTAGGCGCGTCTAGGCGCCGCCTAGGCATCAACTCCCCCCTCAATCGCTTACGCCTAGCTAAAACTCTAGGCGTTTTTGCCTAGCGCCTTAGTCATCGTGGAATAGGCGCCTAGCCCGTCTAGGCATCGTCTAATGGCAAAAAATGGCCGCCTAGGCGCCGATTAATGGAATAACATGCCCGCATAGACCTTTTCGTTATTTTTCTTATTCTCGAGAATTCTTTAGTTGATATTATAACTCAAATTTTAGTATTTTTATATTTACTATAGTGTTGTTAGATGATTTTAATGACTTAAACAGTTAAAATTGATATAATTACTACATATATATTACTAAATATACAAAATTACACATCGGAATTCAAAACTGTATAATTCCGCCTAGGCCCCGTGTAATCCCGTCTAGGCGCTAGGCCCCGGTCGACCGCCTAGCGCCCGAAACCGAGATCTACAGCATAGGCTGACGGGGTAGCCAAGTATAAGCTTAGTGACAACATGCAAGACTCGTGTTTAGACACGTATCCGAGTAGGCTAGTCGAGATAATTAAGGCTGAAACTGTTCCTTCGAGAAGTGGTTAACTTTTGTAATAACTGTTTTTTATTTAAATAAGGTTTGGAAAGAAAAAAAGGCAAGGTATAATGATATACTAGTACGATATATTTTTTGTTTCCACAAATAATATGCATTACTGAAAATAATGTTACAAAAAAAATTTAATTTTTATTTTTTTATTTTTATCGTAATATTAAATTTTATATTTTTAATATATATTTAAAATATTAATATGTTTTAATATTTATGAAAAATTAAGTAAATAATATTTGACGAATCGAGTAAGTAATAAGATGATGTGAAAAACTAAGTGCACATACTTCTATCAATTAGTAAATGTAAATTTAAATTTCGACCAAGAAAAGATGTCAATTATCGTAAATGTAAATTTAAATTTCGAAAAGATGTAAATATTTTTATAAAAACGGCCTATTTAGAGAGAAAGATGATGATAGAGTGAGTACCTTCACATAAAATGAAGCAAGGACATATTGTCTTCTCTCTGGAATTGAATAGTATGTGCCTTTACCAAATGGCAGTTGAGTTTTATATAGTTTAAAGTCTTCGAATAAGTCCTTTTGCCTTGAGAATTGTTTATTCTTGAACCAAAAATACAATAAAGTTGTTTAGTCTAGTTTTGTAGGTCACATCTATATTCTTCACGTGTTTTAGATTATTTCTTATTTATATAGATTTTAGATTTTATATATTATAATGTCTTCATGTATGTTTGCGTTGATAAACACTCCTACCGGTTGGTTATTAGTGACCGCTCAAACTATCATTACAGTTGACTAAATCGGTCGCTAGATGATTTAGCAACCGTTTGTGGTCGCCAAATCTTGGCCGCTACCGCATGGTCGTTGTAGTCACCATTTAGCGACCACCTGTTCGATATGTCGACCACTGTCCTCCAGTAACCACTGTCGTGGTCTGTAATGGGTAAATTAAATAGCGACCACCGCGTAGTCGTTAAATGTTTATGACTATTGAGGTGGTCGCCAAAAGTTTAATCACATCGTCGAGAGCTGACAGTCGCTAGAGGTGGTATTCCAAATTCATAGGTAATGTTTGCACGAGATCCGAAGGGGACCTATATGCCAAAAACTTAAAGATCATTACTCGATTGGATTAGGTTAATTTAATTGAGTGACATACTTTATATGCTTGTCATACAGATCCTCTTTGGTCTCTCGGTTAACAGTTCCTATAAATTTAAAAAATTACCTTATATTTAGTAAAAGCCTAACGATTAAAACTAAATCATACATCAAAATATATCGGAAGTTACATTTGAATGTTTAATAAGATATAATAATAACAAATTCAGTTATCTTATCTACTTTTACCTAATCCGTAACGCCATGACACGTGACGAGATATTATCTCGTCCAATAATCAACATACTCGCGATGGTGACCTTCGTACTCATACATATCCTGTATTAGTAAACTACTTGATGCCTCACTTTTTGGAAATGCTTGGATTGCATCCGAGAACCAAAAATGACGTCATTATCATGTAACAATAAGTAGTAAATTTCTAGTTCGACTCCGTCCCTATCGTAATGGTAAAGAACTTGTTCCAAACATGTCTTACAAGTGTCAAATCCGTGATTTGATAGATTGATGGAAAACCTCTCGTAATGCTCTTCTATTGGCAATCATGGTGGGGGTATCAGAAGACCCCGGTGTATATATCATCTAAGTATTTTGAATAAATTTATTAGGGGCAGTTTGTTACTCTATTAGGGGCGATTTTGACAAGAAAAAGACCCTAAGTGAAATTTTGACTATCACCCCTCTAAAAATATTAATTTCTCTATTAAGCTTTTTTTATTGCACTTTTAAACCTTTAAAAATATTAATTGCACTTTTAAGCCCATAATTAATATATTTGTACTTTTAATACTCTACAAATATGAATAGGACTTTTATATCCATAAAAATATTAATTTCACTTCTAAGTCCCTAATTATTGTACTTTCATATTTGAACTTTTAAACCACTAAAAATATTAATTACACAATTAAGCCCATAATTATTACATTTGCTCTTTTAAACCCTTAAAATATTAATTGCACTATTAATCCCCAAATTATGATATATGCACTTCATGCCCCTCAAAAAAATTTAATTGCACCATTAAGTCCCCAAAATACACTTTAACTCCTAAATAATTTAATTTCACATTAAAGCCCCCCAAAATTTTTAACTGTACTTTTAAACTCGTAAGTAATTTAATTACACTTTTAAGCCCCTAAAATTAGATCTTGTACAGATAAACCCTAAACTACGAAATACTCTAATAAGCCCCTAAAATTCAAAATTAGTTCAAATTCTCCCCTTTAAACAAATTAAACCCATAATAATTCCCACAATATCACAAATACACCTAATAAAAATTTAAAGTAATTGATATATATATATGTTTAGTCTAATATAATTATAAGATTACCTAACAATAACGGACGAAGGTGGAACGGCTACAGATATGTGGCGATGACAGAGGTGCGGACACATAGGTGCGGCGACGAGCGTGGTGGGGTGGGCACTGTGGTGGGGCGGTGAAGGGGTCGAGGTGGTGACGGAAATGGGGCGACGAAGCTCCGACAGGGACGGTAGGGGGGCGGCGACAGAGTGGTGGAGGAAGCTCTGGCAAGTGGACTCACAAATCCAGAAGATGCTTTGTGGTGGAGGAATTTTTTATTGGAGAAAAAGTGAAATGAGTTAGCGGTCTGCTTTATAAAATTTCCCGTACCCTTTCGCAGCCTCTATGGCGGTTGCTAAAAAGGTAGAGTCGCTAAATCTGTTAGTTCAAAAGACGGATAACATTTGACAGTCAAATCATTTATTATAGTGTAATACCGACCATGACAGTGGTCAGTAAAAATTATATTTTTGTAATTAAGCAACACGATCTAGCGAACGTCAAAGTTGTCGCTAGAGGTAGGGATCTAAAACACCAAAACGACAAAGTCGATAAGCGAGAAATGATAGACGGTCGTTTTTTTGCAGACTTCTACGTACTACCAAGGTGGTCAGTAAGATAATATATATTTTTAAATTTTTTCCATACTTCTGACTGCTGACAAAACTATTAGTTTAAGTTTTTTTCAAATCAATTTTTCTTCCTGCGACTAGAGTTGATTGCGAATTGTACGTTCTAGCTACCACATTTCTTGGTCACCAAAGGGTTGGCCGCCAAAAACGCAAGACGTCACAGTAAAAGTAGATGAAAAGTATTTTTAAACCCTGGAAATGGCGATTTAGGAATTACTTTTTTTCAAAATCAATAATAATCTTTCTAAACTTTTTAAATCCTACAAATTCTATTAGGAGAAGCACTAAATATGTGGTTTTTAAATAAATATTTAAACTGATTTTAAATTTCAAGATATTTTTAAGAATATATGACAAATATTTTAATTTTTACTAAAAATACTCTTAGTTTTAAAATAATCAATCTCAAATATGTTCTTCAATTATTAAAAGAGAAAACATTGAGAAAAAAGAAAGTTAATATCTCTATTATAATTATTTATTTAATTTATTAACTTTATTAAAAAAATCATAACTTAACCAGTTGAGATCAGTTTAACTTGCTAGAGTCTTGATTTTCCTTTTAAGTGGTATGCACTCAAACCGTGTCAATAACACCGAATCTAAAAATGGCTCTCATATGTAACAAAAAAATCATTACTTAATCATATAATATCTGTCTATTTATTAAAAATCACAACAAATTCATTATCACAATTCAATCGCTAACACATTTAGCGATCGATTTAGTGAATGTACGTGAGAACATATTATTGTAATGTTTGAAATCTAAAATCTATATAAATCTTCAAGTTTTTTAATATATGTGAGAGTCATTTTGAATTTAGAATTATTTTAATTTTAATAAAATTTGATTTCATAATCACTTAGTGTTTGTAAAGTAATTTAATCCCTAAATCAATTGTCGATCTTAATCCTCAATATTGTAAAACATGGGGAGAATATAGATGTGACCTACAAACCTAGAATAAATAACTTTATTACATTTTTGGTTCAAGAATAAACAATTCTCAAGGCAAAGGGACTTATTCGAAGACTTTAAACTATACAAAACTCAAGTAGTCATTCGGGAAAGACACATACTATTCTATTCCTGTGAGAAACAATATTTCATTGCTTCATTCCTGTTGAAGGTACTCATTCTATCATCATCATTCTATCATCATCATTCTATCATCATCTCTCTCTATATATATGCTGTTTTTACATCAACATTTAGCTAGGCACGAATACACTGCGTTATGGGAGTAACAAATTGAGCGCGATATTACACTTACAAAGTTTAGAATAAAAAATAAAATTTAAGCTCAGCATGTCAGAAAGTAATTCCAACACCATCGTTGATACCAATTCTTTTGTCTAGGGATTTTATCGTTAGGGCGTTAGGGAAAGTACTTTTAGTGATAAATTATTGATCTACCTTATTTAAATAGCTTAAACCACATCTGAATTTATCATACTACTCGCTTACTTTTATACATTTTCACTTGTCTATATCTCTAAAATGCATTTCTATTTTAAGAAATCGTCAAAATTTTAATTTATAAAACATCAAAAAAGATTATTTTTAGTGGATTTAACCTCCCGATTTTCAAAAAATCATCAACCAGGGTAAGAAAATAATAAAAACTGAATAAAGAAGCGTGAGATTGAAGAGGAAACATCACAATATATTAAATCAAACAATTTATTAATCGAATACTACTAATTGAAAAAGAAAGCCTAGGATATCATGCTATAATACACGGCTCTCAATCTATATTATTAAAACGAACTGGAGAGAATGATTGCAACTGAAAAATGAGTGCTTATAAGAACATGTTTCCAACTAGAATTGGCCATCTTAAGAATTTTTAGATTATTGGGTAAGATTAGCTAAAGAATGCAAATCATTGAATATTGTTGCAGATTTGTTACATCTGCGATGGAGGCAACACAACCAATTGGAGAATCACTTGGGAAATTGAAAGATGCGATCGAGCCAGCAAAACCAATCGGAGAAGCACCTGAGAAGTTGAAAGACATGGTGGAGCCAGCAAAACCAATCGGAGAAGCACCTGGGAAGTTGAAAGACATGGTGGAGCCAACAAAACCGACCGGAGAAGCACCTGATCAGAAGTTGAAAGACACGGCGGAGCCAACAAAACCAAGTGGAGAAGCACCTGAGAAGTTGAAAGACATGGTGGAGCCAACAAAACCAATCGGAGAAGCACCTGAGAAGTTGAAAGACACGGTGGAGCCAACAAATCCAATTGGAGAAGCACCTGATCAGAAGTTGAAAGACACGGTGGAGCCAACAAAACCAATCGAAGAAGAACTTGAGAAGGTGAAAGATGCGACCGAGCAAACCAAACCAATCAGAGAAGCACTTGAGACATTGGAAAAGGTTGACGAATTTTATCTGACTGGTGCTCCTGGAGTCGGTAAGACACGGATAGCGAGAATATTAAGTGATTATGCCATCAAAAAGCTCAAGTATGACTATGTGCTTTGGGTATTCATGAACAACAAGAATCTTGACGAAAGGACTATCCATGAGACTATCTCTTGCCAGTTGTCTCTATCTCCTGCTACAAGCGACTATGAAGTTGAACCTGAGGAAGATGTTAGCAAAACGGGTGATCCTGGAGTTGGTAAGACAGGGATGGCGAAAAAGATGAGTGATTACGCTATCATAAAGCTCGAGTATGATTTGGTGCTTGAAAAATTCAAGAACAAGGAGGATATAGACGAAAAGGCTATTCACGAGCCTATCACTCGCCAATTGTCTATAACTCCTCCTATGACCGAGTCAGATATTAAGGAAGATACAAAGTCGAAAGCTGAAGAGACAAAAAAATTGCTTGAGGAGATAAAGGATATGTATTTGGTCCAAGATATTATAGATAAGCTTGCTGATAAGAAAGTTCTTCTTATTGTGGATGACCAAGTACACCCCCACGATTCTGGCAAGAATGGTAGATTTGACGAGCTGATGAAAAACGTGGAACCGTTGCTTCGAAAAATTAAGCAAAAAAAGATCCTAATTACTACACGTGCAAAATCCGATCCTAGCGTTACTGTGGAGCCTTTGACTAACACCGAATTATTGGTTGTGCTGAAGAGAGAGATGAAAGATGAACCTGATGATGAAATTAAGAGTTTTATCAAGGAAAGTAAACCATGCGCTACTGAGATTATCTTTGTATCAAAAGCATGGAAACACTTAAAAGAAAGTGAGCCATTGGAAGTTGCTAAAGAGAAATTTTCTAGCATTGGTAAAGAACCTCTTAAAGCTATGAAGTTTCTCCTAAAAGGGTATGAACCACTGCCTAATCGTGTTCTACTTGATTGGTATAGTCCACGAAACCAGTTCCTTAAACATGGTAAATCTCTGCACTACAAAGAGTTGATCGTATACTGGATCCTTGAAGGCTATCTTGGTCATTCTTGTATCACAAATGCTTACGCGAAGGGCCATTCTATCATTATGGAACTTTTACAATGTGGGATGCTTAAGGAACAAAACAACGGCTATGTTATGGTGAATCATGAGAAATTAGCCATTGATTCGGCTGAGCTTTGTGAATTCATTCAGACTATCCATCTTGGATTGGGGAATGTTCTTGATGGTGAGTCCGAGAGAATCGTGGAGAGTAACGGAGCGATCGAGATACTTTGTATCGGTAAAGAAAAGAAGAAGAAGTCTTCCGCTTTGTTAGTCGATTCTTACCATCTCGACCGAGAGATACCGGAGGTTTGGCCGGAATCCATGGAGGGACTTGAAATTCTCGCCACTTTTAATCCCACTAATGAATCGTTCACACTCCCCTTGGAAAAGATGCCGAATTGTCGTATACTCGTGCTTCGAGGCTGTGATTTCTTGAAGACCGTTGATGTACCAAAGAAACCTGATCATGATGCGTCTGGTGATGATAAACCTGAGTTATCACTGTCGGATAAAAAAGATATGATTTTTTCAGTGTCTGATGAAAATACTAAGATACCTGCATCTGTGGAGGCGTATAATCCTGGATCATCTCTAGGAAAACTGATCGTTCTTGAGATATCGGGACCTAATAGCTTGAAGGAAATCCCAGATGAGCTTTTCAGAAATACTCCGAATCTGCAAAGCCTGAATCTATCGCATCTCCAGATTAGTTTACTGCCTGGTTCCTTTTATAACCTCATTAAACTAGTCTGGCTCATCCTTCGAGGCTGTTCCAGATTAGAAGAACTTAAAAGTCTGAAGGATATCCCTAACCTTCAGGTTCTTGACCTCTCAGGAGCTAAATCATTCACCCGTTTTCACGACAGAACCTTCGAAAAAAATAAGGAGCTACGGATGCTTAATCTTTCTCAAACGAAGATAAAGAAATTACCACTGGTTCGTGATCTTAAAAACCTTGAACATCTCTTGCTCCGAGATTGCACTGAGATAACTCGATTACCCAGAATCAGAGCAGTGACGAGTCTCGAAATTCTCGATCTTTCGGGAGCTGAAAACTTCAAGGAATTTCACGATCCGTCTTTGGAAGACTTGAAGAAGCTTAAAGTGATTGATATTTCCGGGACAGCTGTCAAGAAGCTACCTTTACACATGAGTAATCCACGGAATCTCAGTCTCAGAGGCTGCCCTCGTTTGACAAGATTTTCGTTCATAGAATCTATGAAAGGACTCGAGGAGCTTGATCTCTCGGAATGTACAGTTTTGCAAGAGATTAACGAAAGGTACTTTAAAGAGTTGGGAAGTTTACGAGTACTCAATGTTTCAGGTACCAAAGTTAAAACTCTTCCATCACTTTCTAATCTCCATAACCTTCGTAAATTATTGCTCGCTCGTTGTGATACCTTGAAAGAGTTAGGAGATTTAGGGTCTCTCGGGAAACTTGAGGAGCTTGATCTATCAGGTTCAATAGCTTTCGAAAAATTAGAATCCTCTAAGGAACTAATGGACCTAAAAAAGCTCGACCTCTCGGAAACTAAAATTACTTCTTTGCCCCCCCTTTCAAATTTCATCAATCTCGTTGAACTCTTACTCAAAAACTGCACCAAATTGGAAGTTTTGGAAGAGGTACCTTCACCAGGAGCCTTAAAGAAACTCGAGAAGCTAAACCTTTGTGGTTCATTAGAGCTACGTGAGATACAAGATGGTTTCTTCAAGGGTATGACGAATCTTCATACGCTCGATCTATCAGAAACCAAGATAAAGAAATTGCCATCCTTGTTGGATTCTACAAACCTTACTCATCTTCTGTTGAGAAATTGTCGAGATTTGAGCGACGTGCCTGATTTGAAAGATCTTACAAAGATTCAGGTGTTGGATCTTTCTGGAACAGATGTCGAGAAATTACCGGAATTTGAAGAATCTTCGGAACTTCAGCATCTCCTTCTTAAGGATTGTTTGAAGCTGGAAGGGTTTAGTCAAGTTTTGAAGAAGCCTGATGAAGAAATTCCGTATAAGATCTCGAACATTCATGGATTTAAGGTGCTTGAACTTCCAAAGACGATTGTTTCAACCGTCGATGTGGAAGATAAGTGGACCATCTCCTGGCCAGCTCAGCAAACCGGGGCCGATTTTATCATTTCTGTAGATTGTGCGCAATTTCTTGAACATTTAAAGGTAAAACAAACCCAAGAAATCATAAGCGATTTACGCTATTATATTCACCCGGATAAGTTCAGCAAAGATGAGTTTTTGTTGAGAAAAGATTATATTCAGACTTGGGAAAACGAGAAACGAAGATCTTCACAAGCTTCAGAGGTGGAGAAGAAAGGGTTTTTGGATATAAGAGGATTTGTAGATTACCCCAAGGAAATCCTTAAGGAAATTGGGCTTGTGGTAACTCATGCTAAATACGTTTTCTTGATTTTTAATCCGGTTCTTAGATGGTTAACTGATTTAGGTGCTGAAAACATTAAGAAAACAGAGCTATGTTGGATAGAAAATTGTGAGAACATGGAGACAGTCTTGCCTGTGGAGAAAGTGAAAATCGATGCTGAAAATGTTGAAGATATTGCGAGTTTACATGGAGGGAACCTTTATAGCCATGACTTAGACAATCTAAAGTTTCTGTACTTGGAAAACTGTTCAAAGCTAACATATATATGCCACTCATCTCAACAGCTTGCTAACCTTGTTGTTCTTCAAATCAAGCATTGCGGAAAGTTAGCGACTCTCTTTGAAGATGAGTCGGCTAATTTGCCAAAACTACAGAAACTACAGTTATGGAAACTACCATGTTTGCAGAAAATTGTATGCAAAATGCCGTCATTAAGCAGTTTAATTGTTGGTGAATGTCCACAGCTTCAACACATTCTTCCATCAGCCCATGTTGCGGTTAATTTTAAGGTCCTCGAGATAAGATCTTGCGAAAACTTGGAGACGATATTTGTAGGCAGCAAACTGAACCTGGACAACTTAAGTAGGTCTGTTCTATTGGATTTACCAAAGTTGCGGAATATTGGAGATGATATTCCTGAGAAAAAGCATACGCTTAGGGGGTGCCCGTTGCTGAATCGGGCAGTTGAATTGGGGATGTTGTTAAGAAAAGGAGGAAAATAATGTGTAAGGAGCTGGATTGATATAGCTCTTTTGGCTTTTGTATGTTTAAGATTAAGTCAAGAACTTGATCGACCATCTATTTTTATGGCTTTGTTTCCTTTTCATTTGTGTGTACTGCATGTGTGTTTTAAGATTTCCAATTGTAGGATGAGGGAGAGATTATCAAACTCTTCTGTATGATTCAGTTGCATTTACATGTATTCGTGTTATTGTCATTGAATTCAACCACATTGATTTTGTATATTTTGGCGTTGGTTGGCCGAGACACTATTATGATCTAAGATATTGTATTCGGGACAAAAAAAAAATGTCATACTTCAATTCTTTTTTGTTTTTTAAGTTGAAACAATTCATTAAAACATCAAACCATAGTGAATTACAAAAGGAGTGGTCAAACTAAGAGACCGTCATAATCTATAATACTTCCATACTACTACAAACATGATCGGTTCTTGTTAGTCACTTTCTGCTCTGTCCAGTATTCCGTTAAGATATTTAACAAGGAAGACCCTGGGGAGTTGGCTCTAATCGTCCCACAACATGTGCTGCTTAAAAGCTCTAACTAGTCTATTGTATGGATGTTAAGAGCTTGAATTATGTGTTTTAAATTGATCAGAGGACATACATCGTATTATTCTGAATCCTGAATAAGCAGGACATATCATCTTTCTAGCACTAGGACAAATGGTTTAGTCTTACACAACCTCAAGACAGTCTCTGATTTTATCATATTCTCATCCCCTACCTTCCTAGGAAACTCCAAAGCTTCCACAAATGGGAGGGTTTCACCTTCAATGGTAGAAGAGCATCTCAGCTTTTTTATACATCTTGAAGTAAATTTCTTGATTTTTATGTACAACAACAGCCACAATACCATTTGGTTCCCATTTGAACGAGGCATCACACTAGACCGTGATAGCATTGTTGTTGTCATTGGCATTCTCAATGTCATGTCTTTCCAGCAGGTTAAGATCACTTGTATCTCTATTTTCTATCTGATAGGGTGAAACTACCATGTATGGGGTACTCGTGAAATGCCTTTTGGACTTCAAAAAGTCTTCGTCTTTCTGGTAGATGGGGGTGAGCACGGGTCGGGTTTACCCGGGTTGGGGTCTAGGATAAGGGTAGGGTAATATTGGAAAGTGGTAAATGTTGGAGGGTAAACCCGTGTTAATGGTAAAATAAAAATTACCACGGGTTAAGACGAGTTAACTAACGGGTTACCCGGGTTTTACCCTTGGTAAACTTCATAATTTAATCACAATAAAAAACATAAAACCAAATAAAGTTTAAATGCTACTATTCAATTAAAAGAATTTTTGTTCTTCAAAATAAAGTACATATTAGGTAAAATTCAAAGAAGAGACGAGGATAAGATTTCGGTGAACGAAGTAGCCAAATGTGTCAAATGGCCAGGTCTTGACCATACACACACACACACACACACACACACACATATATATATATATATATATTTAATGAACAGTGTACGGGTTGGACGGGTCCAACCCGTGTGGTAATGTATAGAAGGTAAACCCGTGGTAAAAAAATTAACATGCCCAAAATTGAAGGGTAAGGTATGTTATAAAATGGGCTAGGGTAATTTTTACCCTGTTTTAGGTCGGTTTTTATTACCCTAACGGGTCGGTTTACCATTTACCACTATTCTGCTCAACCCTAAGATGGACTGATATCTTATCCCACGGCTCTCATTCCGAGTGCATCATGCTTGCAAACAATGGATAGTCACCAAAGTGAGGGGTCCTTAAATGATACTCCAATAATCAAGTTAGTCTGAGGTGCATGATTACAAAATAATACCTTTTTTCTTTGGGACCATGGGGTATTTATAGAAGCTCAATAAATTTCAGATACACAGAGAATTTCTTTTTGTGTATGGGAGTGCCCTTTTGGGGGGGGGGGGGGGGGGGGTGGGGGAAGGGGGTACCCTCGGGCTCCCGTAAGAAACTTCGGCAAAATAGGCCGTAGCCAAGTCTATTATAGATGAGGAGACGGGCTTTTGGTTGGGCACGAGTTATAATAGTCACGCTAAGTTTTCGATCTGGGGTAGTTTTTTGCTGGGTGCATACCACTACAAGAAATAGTAGCATTAGCGGGGAAGCTATTGCGGGAACAATTAAAATGGCCTCTAATGATAGCATTAGCGGGGAAGCTATTGCGGCAACAATTAAAATGGCCTCTAATGATATTTTTAAAAACCAAAATGGCCTCTAATTATATTTTTAGCGGCAATATTTGCCGCTAAAGATAAAGTTAATAGAGGCAAAAACAAATAATTTGCTACTAAAGGTATCTTTAGCGAAAAACTTATAGAGACGAAAAATAACGACTATTAGCGGCAAAATTAAGATTTTTAGTGTTAATTTTTTTGCCGCTAAAGATACTATTTCTTGTAGTGTACCCTCGGAATTAAATATCATGTCTCCACTTGTTGCGGGATATAAAGGTGTGAAAATTGGCGGATTCACTAATACAATAGGTAGGGTTATGCCCACCCTCAAGTTATTAAAAAATAATTTAGCTTAACTAATTTAATTTATATTAAATTTTTGGCTAGTTAATTTCACTTATAAATTTTAACCTTAAAATTATATTTTATTCGCATCATATTTTTACAGAATTCAGAGTCACAACCTATATTAACAATTTATCATCAATCATCCCGTATTTTTTGAACTTCTGTTAATTTTTTAATATATATTAAAATTCTCTTATTTTAGTATAATTACATAGGTATTGTGTACATTGATTTTGATTTTTTTATCATCATGTGATTTTTATTAAATACAAAAAAGGTGTTGCCCCCAAACCTCCGTATTATTCAAGTCTATCCTCATTTATATTTCTAGATTCGCTACTAGGTGTAAATGATCCAATATTTTACTTTGGAGTTGATCATAGGATGTGACCATGTGATCTTATGCTCTGATGCCGGGGGGACGTTCTTGTAAAAACGTTATGGCTTATGCACAATAAATATAACATCGTTCCAGGTTTACGGGAACCGTATCATCAAGTTGATGTGACGAGTTATGAATGGGAAGCATTTGTTGGTATTTCCTTGGGGACAATTCTAGGCCAAGTTAAAATCCCTATCATGAAACTTTTATGTAAACATCAAAATTAAACACCGAGGACTAGAATTCTTAAAGACTCGTTCATTGACAATAAAAATTACGTGCAAATAAGGGATTAAGAATAAAATATAAAAAATAGTAAAACATAGGCATATTGAATAATAGAGACATTCAACCAAGGGAATGGATTGGCGACGCACCGTGAGAAAGCCATTGTGGGTCGTTGATACCGCACAACCACTAGAGCACTCAACCGAGAGAGTTGGGAGATATGCAGGATTTTAACTCGTTTCATCATGTTATTGATCCCGCTTGTAAGAGTCTTGCTGATTCGTCTTACTCCTTAAACTAATGTATTGAGAGTACGTAATTTTACGGTATTTCCTAGAGAGTTTTTCATGTTAAATAAGTTATAGGACTTGAATAATTTTTTACTACACTACAATAATGGTTCTACTATCTTATTTATAAGAATTTGTGATCATGTTGATCTAATACCTCTATCCTAAATCTAAACCTACTTTTAAGCATGCACATTTATTTGTAAATTACTATAAGACTTATTTTCTAATAAGTGTAGTCTAATATATGGACTAGAACTACATATTTTCTTACGATATTTGAACTTTCTATATTTACAAAGTTGATTAGTTAGTTGAGGTCTAATTAGGAAACCAAAATATTACCAATACCATTTTTGCGATGACCGCATTGGGAAGATATAAGAATTTACTATTATAAGCAGTAGACTAACTTTCTTTATAGTAAAAGTTAACATCCTAATCCATGCCTGACTTGTCAATTATTATTATTTGGAATGATATGTGCACTTGCAAAGAGTATATAGTGAACACTCATTTGCGAGTACCAATGCATGATGCTCATGCGATCTAGTCCGAGACATGTTGTGCTTAGAGTTTAGACTCAAAGATCTAGGGGTTAGCCATTTTTATAAGACTACACTTCCCTAAACTCTATCATTGTAGTCTTTATTGTGAATAAAGGCAACACTCAAGGTATCCACTTGGTCAAAACGAATAACATGTTAAACATTGGTGGTTTAGGTCGTAGCAAACTTGAATATTTTACCTTTGTTATGGTTTCAAAGCAAGTTTCAAAATTAATAATATAGAAACAACCACTTTTTTTTAATTAAATTATTTTCATATATATATATATATATCCCTATTTCCAACTTCTAGAAGTTAACAAAAAAAAATCTCATCCTAGTTTAGAGAAATGTCATAAAAGATATTGGACTACTAAAATAAAAACTCGTTTAGATTGTGGGTAATGGAATTAACATTAAAGATTGGAAAGATAAGTAAGATGACTCATTCACACATCTAATTCAACTTCTTAAACACCAACTTCTAAGTGGCACACAAATTAATCAACCAGTATACAAAATCTTTGGTCTCCATATTGGGGAAGTTGTAGAATTTACCTGATACATGTAATTTATAAAAAGAATGGTAGAAAAATAAGTTAAGACATGCATAAACTCGAATCTGACATTGAATAATATAATAGTAATTCCTGCAAATTCATAAATATGGGAGAAAGATCAATGATCTAAAATGTTAGAAGAAGGATCAACAACCAAAAATATCTTTGATTTTTCTCCATATTTTTTCAGGCTTTGGGTTTATTTTATATAACTTTCAACCTTTAGATTTATTTTAATCAACATTCAAATAATTAGAATTCAATCGATAGTCTGAAATATCTTCTATTTCTCTCTCTATATTTCATCTTTTAGATTTATTTCTAATATATTTTCAATTTAATTTATATATATGGGGTCCACAAATCTAGAGATAATGACACTAAGGGTCTTGAAGACACCCCCCTCTTCGAGTTAGCACCCCCACCTAGAGCCTCTTCTTACTAAAGACCTCAGGAACTTTTTAACACATGAACCCCAAAACCCCAATTACTAGACTACCCTTCTTTTGTTTTTTCTATACCTATATATACTAATTGCTATTTCTAATTTCATTATTCACGTTATAATTTCCCTCACCTCACAGCTTCTCTTTCCTCTCTCCTCTCTCCTCTCAACCACCACCGACACCACCTAAATTGCCACCACCACCGCCGATATGGCCACCACCACCACCACCACCGAGCGCCTTCTTCTGCTTGAAGCTCCGGCGAGCTCTCCTTCACCATATCACTCCACGAACTCGCCGGTTTCCCATTAACACATCGGAGCTACCATGGAAGCTCTCCTTCTTTCTGTTTAACAGCTGAAGCCGTTCGAAGCCAGCTCCACCACCTCACTGCAACTCCGGCGCGAGATCTGGTCGAAGCCGTTCGAAGCTTCACGGAGTGGAGGGCTGTCGCGCGCTGCAGATCGAAGCCATTCAAGCTTCCATTCCTCCTCGTCGGCGAACAGGTCTGCTAGGGGGGCTGCGCGATGGTGGTGCTTCAGTGTTTCTTCGCTGTGGTGGTCCAGATCTGCTCGATGGTGGTGCTCCCGTGCTTCTTCGTGATGGTGGTCAAGGGCTGCGCGATGGTGGTGCTTCTTCGCTATGTTTCTGCTCCTTCAGCTTCGAACGGCGCCGCTGCTCAGTGGCGGCGGTTGTTTGGTGAGCTCGTCTTCAACACCGCTGCTTCGCCGGAGTCCTGTCTTTTTTTTTTTTTTTTACTCGCGTACACAGTACGCTGTAGCTTAGGGTTGTTTTTTTTTTTCCAGATCTGGTCAACTTGTAATTAGTTTAGGTTTTTTTTTTATTCTATTGTAAATGGTTTTAATTTTTGAATAGAAATGTTTATTAAATGATACACATGATTTTAATAGAGTATTTATGTAATTTCTAAGAGTACTCTCTATATTTTATAGAGTACTCTCTATTTTTTATAGAGTACTCCGTATTTTTTTATAGAGTACTCTTTCTATTTCATAGAGTATCGGAAAAAACTGAGAGTACTCATTAAAATATATAGAGTATTCAGCCAATTTATAGAGTACTCTTAGTTTTTTTCCGATACTCTCAGTTTTTTCCGATACTCTTAGTTTTTTCCGATACTCTCAGTTTTTTCCTGTGACTGGTGGTCGGTGGTGGGTGGTGGGTGGTCAGTGGTCGGAGGTCGGTGGTCGGAGATCGGTGGTCGCTGGTCGGAGATAGGTGATAGGTGGTAGGTGGGTAGTGGTGGAGGAGAGAGAAACAGTGACATCATACCTTTTTGTCTTTTAGTGTTAGTAAGGGTAGTAAAGACTATTGTAAAAAATGAGGTCCCGAAGAATAACAACTTTCAAGACACTACTCTATAGAGAAAAAATAGTGCTCCTAAGACCCTATAGATAATTCACCCACAAATCTATCCAATATATCTTTAATTAAATTTATTTGCAATTCAAACAATAAGTTCCTAAAATCACTTTACTCACCTATCTCACTACTACAACACGTGTCATTAGCGCCCATTTTTTAGCGACTACATTTATGTAGTTACTAGTATCGGTCTTTAGCGAGGAGAGCTTATCAACGACGACAAATGTCGTCGATAATATACTTTTCAATTAACGACTATGAGATGTAGTCGTTAATTATTTAGAAGCAGTCGCTACAGGTTGTAATAACATTTTATTTGTTTTATTTCAAAAATGTAGTCGCGGAAGACCAGATTTATTAGCGATGATTTTTGTCGTCGCTGTCAACTGGAAATAACGACTACATTACTCTCATTAGCGACTACGTATGTCGTCGTTAATGAGGATATCGTAATAATGGCATATTACAGGATTTTCAGAACTGATAATAATACCCAAAAAAAATATTTCTTCTTGTTTCTCTCAAAACCCTAACAAATTTTTGCTCTAATCTTCATCACTTGTTTCTCCACTTCATCTTACACCATTCTCGGGTCCATCTTCTATGGGGGGCATACCCATCTTCAATTTCTCCAACCAAAATTAGGTATTTTCCTAAAATTTAACTTTTTCAAATTTGATTTATTTTTTATTATAATTGTGTATTACATGCTATTTAATTTGATTTGGTTAATAAAAAATTATTTTATAATTGTATTTTTTATTTGTATGGTGTAAAATATGCATATGATCATTTATTTTTTATTTTATTTTTGTAGTTGTTTAGTTATATCTAATTGTTATTAAAAGATGGCTTGGGGAATTGATAAGAGTTGGATTAAAACATGTAACTATGTTACAAACGAATTCATTGATCGGTTAGAAGAATTTATCGAGTTTTTTGTAAAACAAGATGGTCTTAATGGTTATATGTTTTGCCCGTGTAATGAATGATCGAATTATCGCCGCTTTGCCCAGAAAATAAAGTAATGTTACTTTTGGTGACTAAGAGATATGATGAATGGTTGAGGTAGAATTTTTGGGTTTATAGACAAACCCTTGTTCTTCCTCCTTCTTTCTCTTCTGGTGCTTCCCCTTTTCTTTCTGATGGATAAAATAATTTCTAAAATAAAGCGTACTGATATGGGCAGGAGAATGAGCTTATATAGATTCCAAAAACGTTGGGCCCTCTTTAGGTTTAGAAAATTAGGTTTAGAAGGGGCCCAAACCGTTTTACTTAACCAGATTTTTGGTTGGCATAACTTCTTCATCTTAACTCCGAATTGATTTCCGTCACTTGCCACACGACCCTGACTTCAAGATATTTTTACATAAAAAATAATCGGGTCCAAATATCTCACTAATAATTCATAGTGACAAAAACATTAAGGTGCAAGAATTCTCTGGTAAACGCTCCAACTTTCCACGGTGTCTTTAAAGTCATTTTTCCTATTTTCTCCTCATCTTTGAACCTTGTATCAAGATTGTACCTAAAAGATACACACTAAACACACAATTAAAGCACAAAAATCTTTATAAACAGTCATAAGTCCAGAACTAGAAGGAAAGTGAAATATAGCAAATAACAGGGAAAATCCCTCACTTAGGCCCCATAGACTCCCTAAATAATGTCTTGTGAAAGGATTTATCCATCACAAAAAAGAGACATCAGGAATCGTCAAAAGAAAGTTGGAACAATATTTTTTCCATATCTATAATTCCTACATCCTTGTTCTATGTAGCAAGTGGCACATTAGGGGATCATTTCTTCTAAAAGAAGGAAGAAACTTGAACGTGGTGTCGTAATAAACCTCTAGTATCATACACGGTGTTGGAAGTTATTCTTTGTAGATATCAAAGATAAAAGTTCATGAAAATATAATAAGACATGATGAAACTGACTTGAAGTTCTAGAATAAAAAAATAGAAAATCATGGTCTAAAATAGGAAGACATGAGTTTATGATTATGTGGGACATAACTGAAATTTGTATAAGTAGTAAGTGTATAACGTGGAAATACTTCCTAAAATCACAAACAATAGATAAATATTAACAAGATAAATAACCATTATATAAACCATGTGTTAGCTTAAAGACTATATTTTGATTGATAAATGGTGACAAAACAATATATCTTGAACATGTCCGGTCTTACGATATAACCGAGATTGGCAGTTATCTTTCAGGTTCAAGGAAGCATGAAGATGATGGAAATGAAGAAGAATAATATAGATTAAAAAGAAATAAAGAGGCAAAGATTAAGATCTTAAAAGAAAAGAAGATAAAAGGATAAAGGATTGATGCTTGAGAGCTTAGAAGAAGATGGTGCTAAGATGATATAAATAAGAAAATTGCATGCTTGGGATGCAAAGATTAAGACTATATAAGAAGATGATTCTTAGAGGAAGAATCAACAGGAGCTTGGAAGAGATAGAAGAAGTTAAAAATAAAGCACTAGACCTCTGAGAAACTAAAAGGAAAAATACCTAAAGAAGAAGAAGAAGAAGAAGAAGAAGAAGAAGAAGAAGAAGAAGAAGAAGAAGAAGAAGAAGAAGAAGAAGAAGAAGAAGAAGAAGAAGAAGAAGAAGAAGAAGAAGAAGAAGAAGAAACTCCTGAAACAAAGACTAAGCAATATTCCATATCCTATTGGAGATTGGAGCTGAGAAGAAGTGAAGATTAGATCCCTAAAGCTAGACTAGGCGGAATGCCTTAATTCATTTGACATTGAAACTGAGAAAAGATGAAGACCATATCTCCGAAGCTAGACTAGGAGAAATTCCTAAACATGTTGGATATTAAAGCTAAGAATATGAAAACCATATAGTTAGATCAAAATACATTGGATACCAGATGCACCTTATCGTTTAATTTGAAGACTCGAATCCAAGTATATGGTTGACATATTTGGGTGAGTATCCTATAGGTTACAAAGATAAAATTTAAAAAGGATACAAATAAATTTGTTAGTGTACTATATTTCAAGTGGTCGGGTGCTCCATGCAACTGACCATCCTAGAAAAAGAACCAGACATTCAAACATTCAAAAATTATCCAACCGGAAGGAAACACATGGACAATAACATTGGGGATTTCCCCCCTATAATAGTGGCATTGTGTGACTCAATTAAGTGGCTCTTCTCTGTATAAAATTTGAAGCTTCTGAAATCTATCTTTTAAGAGTGTCCCGAAGTGTTATATCCATACATATTGCTCTGTATATTCTAGATCATATAAACTTTCATATCAACTCATTTAGGAGTGTAGAGGCTAAGGTGGTTGACTAAGCGTAATCATAAATCCTAGGGTTTTTCTCGTGATCTAGTGAAATTGTGTTCTTACATAGACTAGACAAGGTTGAATTAGAGCTTGTGTGGTAGAGACACGAAGCTTGAAAACATGTTCGGATTATCTTTCTCACTTAATTCAACTTTTATGTCTTTATACGTATGAGAAAAATGGGTATAAAAATAAGTATATGCAAGCATAATGTCTTATTACAATAAGCATTACAATAATAATAATAAGGCATCAAAAGCCTTCTTTGAAGAGATCAGATGTAAAGCCAATAACTAAGCCAAAGGGCTATTAGCCTCTACATTAGAGCTTTTGAAATACGAGGGCATTTGTGCTCCAAGCCTAGAGCGCTCTAATTCAAACTATGAGGAACATATAAAGCCTCTATTTATCTTTTACCTTTCTTTCATTGAAGTGCTTAGGAGTATACTTATTCTTCCCCACCACTATAAAAGGTGTTCGGTAAATAAGAGTTTTTGTCGTTGGGATTTAAGAAACCTGTAAGAAGAACTAGAAGATCATCCGAGAGTATGCTGGAAAGTCTTCTTTCTGTCTCTAGTTGCTTCTCAAAGAAAAAAGTTGGGTTCTCGCTTCAGCGCTTGCAAACATATCTTATATCATTTATTTGACATCCACATTCCCATTAAACAAAGGCATGGTTTTAAAAAAATGAAAGAATTTCAAGAATATGAAAGGATTACCTATTTTCCAAGAAATTTTATTCTTTGTTCAAGGTTCTAAAACAGTCCTTTTCTTAGGACAGGCGGAATAATTAAACCTCTCTTTGTTAATTTTTATAATGAGGGTATAACTTGGAACCCTTTATAATTTTATTCCAAAAAAACTTTGGACAAAAAAACATCGCCATCACTATTAAGAATGGCTATGAAAAAAACCTCTTTGTTTGGATCAAGATCAGGCAAAATATATTGCGCATGATAAAATCCCCCCAATCTTCACAACATAGCAATTGTGAATTGTTTGACAAAAAAAACATTTCATTCCATCTAGAATGACTACTTGAAAAATTGTTAAAAAATAGATATATGGGTATAATCCTTTTTGCAGGAGTAGAAAGTATACCACCTCGCTTGCACTTTGATTTTCTCTCAAAAATATAAAGGATTGATTGCCAATTTAGTTGGGTTCTTCTCTATCGTATACAAAACTCAAAAAAGTTCATAAGAAGGATAAAATTTGAGGTTTTTCTTGCACTAAGCGTAGAAGGAGGAAATACTACCCCACACGTTTGGTGACAACTGAATAGGACTCAAATAGTAAACCCTTAATAGGCCATATATGAAAGGGACAAAGGGATATCTCATTCCCATGTCAAAGCATCAAAGATATAAAGCTATTTATCCCTCGTATACCTCACAAGTTTTTTTTGTCTCATTAGGCATAATTCTACACCTCTAGACATATCACTTGAAGTAAGTAAGAGATTTATGGTTTCGCCGGTTATGGAACACTCTATTTTCTTGAATCCAAACCTAAGGTTGGAATTAATATTAATTTTAAATTATCTTCTAGATCAAAAGATGTTATCTACATAAATACCTTTACAAGTTTCAAAGAAGGGTAATCACCTACATCCGGATATGAAAAAGAATCATAATTCCTAGTACATACATGAAAGTCTACAGTTAAATGGTTATTCTTCAAAGAGGGCATCACTTCCTTTCCTACAAAGTGTTCGGTTATAACTAAGGAAGGTTATGTGTTATGTCACCGTTATAAGAACATAAGATGCATTCGAAGATGTAGACATTGTAGAAAACTAATGTAAAGAGAAAGTGGGCAAACTTTTACCTTTGGAATGGAGAAGCATAGGGGGTTCAACGTATATATTTTCTTGAGATGATAGTAATATATATGTATGGGGGGATGGGTACATGGAAGGTGAATTGTCTTTACCGAAAAAAAAAATCAAGAGGTTCGTAAATAGTTAGTGATGATTATTCTACCATCATAATGATAAAAAATATCGGAAACGTAACAAAAACAAAGAGGTGATGATTATCGTTTGGATAATCCCGCCTCCCGCGGAAAAAGGACGATCACTATTACAATGGTATTATTTTAAATGCAAATTGTATCCAATATTAGAAGGTGTCGATATGACGAAGTACCCTAAAAAAGAGAAGCACCCTTATGTTAAACCTAATGATTTAAAAATATATATTCTAAAAGGTATTTGTTAAGGAGAAATTCATCTGACCCCGTATTTCCAAGGTTCGAGTACCCAGACTAGACGATGTTATGTAGATCAAGAGAAAACAACACTTGAATTGTCTGAAGATCAGACGTTGTCTCGAAGATGCAAGGATAACAGTAACGACTTCGTCTTATCCTTCGAACAACTTATATAATTTGTGGCATCATCAAAGACAACATAGGATTTGTGTCAGTCTTAAACAATTATGATAACAACTGTCAAGTTGTAAATATCTAAGGAGAATTTGGCTATGACTGTCCAATGAGCCTATATATAGAAATATCTTGTAAAGGATAAGGATCCAAAAAAAAATTATAATCATATTTATACATAAAATTCGACACAAAAGATCTATTTCTCATTATTTTATTTATGTGGTAGAATTTGTTCTATCTGGTCAAATATTAAAGTATGTTACAGTTAACCTGGTTAAGAAATATAAATATATATATAAAAAAATATTATTTGTGAAAAAATATTATGGCCGTCTTTTGTGATTGATGTATTTGTCTGTCTTACCTTTTATAAAATCCTTTCATGCAGGTAATGATATATCTCACACAAGGCCAATATCTTAGTAATACTCAATCACATAGAATATTATCTATGATTCTACTTACAAAAATTATATATTTCTTCTTCGCTCATTGTATTTATCTAATTAATATACATATAGGCCAAAACATCCATACTAAAAATAAATGGGTAGACCCGAGCAGTATACGTATTGCACATGGAATCAAAACGAGTATTATGGATGGTCATACGTGAGTATAAAGCTAGGATAACATGGACAACTATGAATTAGTTAGTAAGGCGGAAGAGAATATCATGACGAACGGGTCATACACACATGACCTCCTTTTGGATAGATATGTCAGGTAGAGATTAAGAGAAAATACAAGAGAGATAAGCATGCGAGATCAACCAATTATTATCTCCGTACATAAGAAGTTAAACATAAAAGATTCCTACCAAAGTACCTTAGCGGAAAGAGGCATAGCACGACTGGAATCATATAGCTACGCAAAATAGGTCAAAATACATCACATTCTCTTATTATTAAGGTACACAATTATCTTACGCAAGCAGTGACAAATGTCCTTTACAGATGTGAGCTTGAGCTCATCTTCAACTTTTTTTAAAAAAAAATTAGTAACCTTAAACCTCCATATATATATAAACCCTTTACATAATGTTAGATATACTTTTAACTAAAAAAATATATAAGGTTTACTCAATACTTGATTAATTTTTGGTGATACTCCTTCAATTCAAAGTAATTATCTATTTTAGTTTCAATATAAATATATGATTTAAGTTTGTATAAATATATATTTTTAATTTATGAATCTTTTAATTAAAATTATAAAAAAAAGATAAGAAATTATATTTTTATTTATTTAATTTTTTTAATTAAAAATTTATTGCATATCAAACTATTATTAATAATATTTAATTATTATATTAATTAATGTTAAGAAAGTAAATTATTTATTATTATTTAATAATGTTGTCGTCTGGCTACTTATTTGTTGAATTGTTAAAGAGAAATTATCGGCCACTTATTTTTTTCTATAAATTTGTTGCTCGCTTCTTTTTTTTTTTTTTTTTGTAAATTTGCTACTTGTTTGGCTTGTAGGCTCTTGGAGGCTATACACTTAGGGTTTTTTTTTTGTTCAAAGCATAATATATTGATAGATAAAGAAGGTTACAAAGTTACCCAACCCCTATTGGGTCCAAATCACCATAAAAGATAGATGCTAACTGGGGAGGGATACATACATCCCAGTCACCAAACAAACTGCTTAAAAGCTGTTGTTTAGCAACCCAGTCAGCTGCAAGATTTTTACCCCTAGAAATAAGAGTAAAAGAAGGACTCGAAAGTTCCGCCAAAAAATAAATATTACAGATAATGTTCTTAATAGAATGATAAGAGACTGGAGATCCTGAAGAAAGGGGCTTCATGATAAGCTCAGCATCATTCTCAATGATAACGCTTCCAAAAGGGTAGTCAAGTGCCATTTCAGTTGCTTTAAGGATTCCCGTGGCTTCTGCTTCTAACACCGAATCTGCCTCGATATTCCAACTTTTACCTGTTACAAGTTCACCATTAGGGTTTCTTACTAAACATGCAAAAAATATAATTTTACCTGTTACCTGTTACACTTAGGGTAAAGCGTGTGAAAACTTGAATATAAATTTTAAAAAAAATCTTGATTATTAAATACGACAGTAAATTTTCTTTACAAATTATAATCATAAATTAGGATAATTAATTTAAAATAAATATAGGTTACATAAAAAGGAAAAAAATTGCAATACTGATAAAAGTAAATATTGTTTAATTTTGATTTTTTAATAATTTAATTGGAAAAAAGTATAAAATTTAGTTAGTATGTTAGGATGTTAGTTGTTAGATTTAAAAAAACAAAAAATATAGTTTAGGTTTATTTATTTTATGTTATTTATTTATAATAGTTGTTATTATAAAAACAATTAATAAAAAAAAATTCTAAATTTTTAGATAAATTATGGAAAACTATTTCAAGAGAAAGTTAAAAAATTTACAAAAAAATGTTATTCCTCATTTTATGACTCAAAAGATATACCTTCAGCTCCTAGACAAAGGTATAAAGTTATAGAATATAATCTCAATGATCGACTCGGGCATGTTAAGCAAGGGTGCTACCCAATATTCTGATAAAATATTTCCATTAAGATAATTTGGTGGACAAAAAGGAAATTTTATCATGTTTGGTATGGTAAACATGCTTATAGGTCATAATATAGTAAATCTAAAGATGTTATATATTGTCTATGTTGTTATTATTTTAAATTAGATATTAGACATCAAGCGGTGGGTAATCATTTTATTAGTGAAGGATTCTTACATTGGAAAATAAAACAAAAACATTAAACGATCATGGGAATTTTATTCCCCATAGAGAAGCAATAAGTAATTGTCAAAATTTTACTTAATCCGAAGCAACATATTTAGACAATGTTTTCTAAGATATCAGATAAAGATAAAGCCAAAAATAAGCTTCGATTGAATAGGGTGATTGAGGCATTTCCACCGAACTTCCTTTAACCATAAATCCACCATACTTTGTAATCCTGGATTCAACACTGTATGCATGAACCCGTCTTGCGCTATTTTTCCTGCCTTCTAACACTACAATCAATGGTCTTTCATCGAATCAATATACTAACTTGATTGTCAAAGTCCCCTCAAGAGAACCTCCACCACGTGGTATTATTAAATAGTTCATATGTAAGTACCTCACTCAGTAGTACAATTTTAAAAAACAAGGAGAAAGGGCACACCAACAACAACATTATGAGTAACATTTCACTGATAGTGGTATATTGTGATCTTTTGGTGTGCATCGTCCCATTGAGAAACTCTTATGGAACCATCACAAAGGGTAGTTCTCTGAAAAAAATAAGTGGTATGTATATAGTTCGGTAAAAATTGATTTTATGTATTTTGATTTTTACTTTTAGTTAGAGTATATGACACTCGAGGGGTTCATAAAAAATTAGAAATCGATTTGTTATTTATATGATAAGGTAATTGGTTTAACTATTATAAACGAGTGAAAATTTAATTATTTAGTTACAGTTTCCATTTCATAGTGTGATATATATATATATATATATATATATATATATATATATATATATATATATATATATATATATATATATATATATGAAAAAATGAAAGTTTTGTTATAATATGATGTATAGTATACAATATATAACATATACAATTTATGTCTATATGTATTTACATATGAGTTTACATAACATTAACATATATATCTATATAATATTGGAGAAACGTCAACGGTCCGAAATGTCTCATATTTTTCTATACATTTTTTAGCCTTTGGTTCAAAATTTTATTCTTTCTAGCCATTAGATCTAATTTAATTAATGGTCAAGATTGTATAAATTAGATCAACACTCTGAAATGTCTTGATTTCCGTCTATATTTTTCAACTGTTAGATTATATGTGAGCCATTTTATTATAATTTATTTATTTTTAATACAATTAACTGATTTCTACATTTTTTTGGATACAAAATACAATATATTAATATTCTTAATAATAAAATTCTAACAAAAAAGAATTAATAATAAGATTTTAGTTTTTTTAGTTTGTTTTTATCTCAAAAGATATTTATTTATTTGGTGTTTGATTTATTTTTTAAATTAAAAAATTTCAAAGTGCCTTTATGCACGGGCTTATACCTAGTATATATATATATATATATATATATATATATATATATATATATATAACAGAATGAACAAAATAAAAGTATAAGCAATGATTCAATACTTAAAAAAATAAAAAATAGAACTCAAATTTCTTGAAGATAACACATGATTGTTTTTTCCAATCAATCAACATAAAGACCTCGCATTTATTGTAATGTGGTTATAGAGTGAATTTTATTACAATTTCGATTAAATCGGTATTGTCCTTACATCACAAACACCATTATGAAATTAGCAATCAAAGCCTTAAGTGTATGCATATTGGAACAGTTCAATCAGTCATGCCATGACTGTAAGGTATTGGTTGTTCAATAGGTTTGAGGTGGATTCAACCATTCCGTACATGTATTTGTGACGTGGAGATCTGACCAATACCCCTACAATCTTCAAATTAGTTATAATAAAAGAGTTAAAGAAATATCCAATAGACGATTGGTTGGTTTTACATAAATTTAAAGTGGAGAGTTGAGTATTATTAATAGATTAATAACATTAAATTTGTCTAATTTTTTTAAATTAGGATTAGATGGTAAGATTGTCGAATTAGTATGAGTTATGGATATATATATATATATATATATCCCAATTAAGATCTCACCACCACTACTGTAAGGAGTGTGTTGAACGAGATTAATGGTATAAGATGTTACATAAAACGTCGATCTCGTGTTAAGAAATCACAAATTGGATGGACTGAACATTGTTTGACTTATGCCCTAGAGGAGAGTAAAAAAATTTTATTATTTGAACAAGATAAACTAGTACCAAATGACCAAAAAGGTAAACTAAATTATTTAAGTAACGAGTTTGATACGAAAGCACTCTGAAGAGTCCAAACCATTCGTTCTCAATTAGTCATGCGCGGAGGGATGTCATCGGGGATTTCAAACCTCGAGTGGAGGGAAAAATGTCAACTACCATTTTACCGTCCTCGAGAAGCCATACAATAAAAAAATATGAATTTAACGATTATTGCAAGAAAATCGTGGCATTTGGAACTTTCAAACCCTCAATTTTTTTACTTATGAAGGAGAAAACATCAGACTAGAACCAAGAGGGGCAGAAACCAAGAAGGCCTATTGAAGAAAAACTCCATGCTACCGAAATAGATCAAAGTAGCAACCACCTATTGAAGAAGAATTCACCTTACTCCAAGATATAAAATAAACTACCCCATACCTCAACTTAACCTCAACCCTTTTGAACATTTTAACAAGAGGAAAAAGGCCTCGAACTCGATCCAAGCTAAATTTGACCAAACAATACATTAAACCATATAAACTAAACAAAAAAGGCGCACGTTTGAAAGAATGATAAAGTGGTTTTATGAAACTTTTGAAAATTTTGCTAAAGGAACTGTCAAACATTTGGAAGGCAGGATCCAAATGTCCAAGTTCAAAGTAATAGATAGACAACAAACTAGCAGAAAAGACACCATATAAATCATTGTATTGTCCATTGAAATGGAACGGGAAGTTGAGAAGAACACGACAACATAATAACAGTTTAAAGCATTATAACCCAAATGAAAGAAGTTAATTAAAAATGAAAGAAAAAAACACAACAAATAAAACTAAATTAAGGACATAAAGAAGGCATAAAAAAGGTAAAAGAAAGAAAGTGGATGGCGTCATAAAAGAAATAGGGAAAGACAAACAAGCAAAATAGTTTTTTAAAATTTAAGATTTTTAAGAAGGGGAGAGAACATCAGCGGCAAGGTGGACGATTCTCCCGATCATCCGACAAATTTGGGATGGAGCGGAGAACCATGGCCCAATACTCTTTAGACATTTGTCGAGGGAGTTGAATGGCCATGCGGACAGGCTTGCGAAAAAAGCTAGGTGCGGAGCCAACGCTTGGAACTCGGATCTCGATGATATTACTAAGCGGATGTTGAAAGTTGGGATTGGATGATAAGACGGACCTCTTGATACTACCTCCGACCAAAAAAAAAAAAAAAAAAAAGAAAGGGAGAGAAGAGAAAGTCCAATTAATACACTACATAAGCTATGTTATAAAATCTTAATTAATTTTAATCACATTCCTTCTTCCTATGCGCACCTACCATTTCTATATATTTTTCTTTTCTATCTGCAAAATATTTAATTTTCTTATAATTAATTTTTCTATTCAAAAAAAATAAAACCAATTATAGATTAATGCCTATTAAAACACTTATTTAAAAAAAGGTGCCTAGAATAAGATACTTTATAGAAAACAGCATCATCCCAAACTACCATTATAATTAACAATTAAAAAAAAAATTAGAAAAAAAAAACTAATAAACACACGCGCGTCCGTGAATTTTTTTTTTAAATCGTCATAACTAATTATAAAAAAATCAAAAAAATTTAAAAAATAAAAAATTTATTTATTTGGATAAAACAAATTAATATTTACGTTTATGATTTATTTCAGAATTTTTTGAATTTTTTAATTCGCAGACACGGAATTCCATGTTTTAAACATGAAATTCCATTTTATGAAATAAGGAATTTGTTTTTCCGCAGACACGAAATTCACTGTTTAAAACATAGAATACATGTTTTAAACATGGAATTTCGTGTCTTCGGAAAAAAAAAAATTTAATTAAAAAAAATTATAGACGTAAATATTAATTTGATTTATCCAAAAATACAATTTTTTTAATTTTCTGATTTTTTTGAATTAGTTATGACGATTATAGAGAAAATACACGGACGCGCGCGTGTGATGAAATTAGTAGTAGGTGTTGGTGTTGGTGGTGGTGGTTGTGGTTGTGGAATTGGTGATGGTTGTGGTGGCTGTAGTGGTAGTGGTGGTGGTTGTGATGGTGGAGGTGGCGATGGTTGTGGTGGTTGTGGTGGTGGTGATGGTGGTAGAAGTACCATATTATTTGTTTAATAATTAAAAATAAATATTGTATTAAAAATAAATAATATATTTAATAATAAGGATAGTATAGGTATAAAAAATATAAAGGGGATGTTTTCTATAAATAGTTGTTCTATTAGGCATTTATCTCTAAATAAAAAAATTAGAGATTTAAAAAAAGAGCCAATTAGAGATTAATGCCTATTAAAAAACTTATTTAAAAAAAGGTGCCTATAATAAGATTTTTTATAGAAAAATGCCCCATCCCAAACTACCCTTATAATTAACAATTAAAAAAAAAGAGATTAGAAAAAAACAAAACAAAAACTAATGAACACACGCGCGCGTCCGTGATTTTTTTTTAAATCGTCATAACTAATTCTAAAAAAATCAAAAAAATCAAAAATTTATATATTTGGATAAAGCAAATTTATATTTACGTCTATAATTTTTTTTCAGATTTTTTTGAATTTTTTTGAATTTTTTAATTCGTAGAACATGGAATTCCATGTTTTAAACATGGAATTCCATGTTTTGATATAAGAAATTTGTTTCCCGCAGAGACGAAATTCACTGTTTAAAACATGGAATTTCATGTTCTGCGAATTAAAAAAATTTAAAAAAAAAAATCAAAAAAACCAAAAAATTCAGAAAATTCCGAAAAAAAAATCATAGACGTAAATATTAATTTGATTTATCCAAATATGATTTTTTTCGATTTTTCTGATTTTTTTTTTAATTAGTTATGGCGATTTTAAAAAAAATTCACGGACGCGCGCGTGTGATGAAATTAGTAGTAGTAGGTGGTGGTGGTGGAGGAGGTGGTGATGGTTGTGGTGGCTGTAGTGGTGGTGGTGGTTGTAATGGTGGTGGTGGTGGTGGTGGTGGTGGAAATACCCTATTATTTGTTTAAGATTTAAAAATAAATATTGTATTAAAAATAAAATAATATATATATAATAATAAGGATAGTATAGGTATAAAAAATATAAAGGGGATGTTTTTTATAAATAATTGTTCTATGAGGCATTTATCTCTAAATAAGAAAATTAGAGGCTTAAAAAAATTAAAGGCATCATTAAGAAAGCATTTATCTCTAATTACCCCTTAAAAAAATTGGAAACTTAATTAAGGAGGCATTTATCTCTAATTACCCAAAAAAAAATACATTACTATATATTATCTATTTTTATTTCACTCATTTATTATTCTTTATGTGTCATCACACTAGACAAAGAAAAGAGAAATAATCATTTAAAAAAGAAAAACTTTTTTATTAGTATTTAAAATCTTTACATAGAAAGTGATAAATAAATAAAACAAAAAAGAATGATATGTATTTTTACTTAAATAAAAATTACTTAATCTTTTTCCATTTACAAGAACTTCTAGGTGGAAGATCTTTCTTCTTAGTGAGTGAAATTACCATTCCACCTAAAGGTTGAAAGTCTAATTACATTGAAGCAAATCAAGACTTTGAAGATGGAGATGTTGATTTTAATATGTTTTAATGGCTCAAGAATTGAAGGTAATAATGTTAATATTTTAGTAAATGGATCTATAATTGTATAATTGGGTTTGTTTGTTTATAATTTTTTTGTGTTTGGAATGTGATTTGTCCAATGTTTAAAATGTTTACTAGGTTTTCAATTTCGTAAATTTTGTGAAATTTTTCAAAATTTTCCGAATCGAAATGCACAATATTCAACTTGTTAAACCCGACCCCTGAACCAAGTGGCCCAAAACTTAGCGGACTAATAATGTCTTGTCTTTAATCGTATCAGACAAAAAATCCAATCTTAAGCTAATTCCTACTTGTGTACATTTTTGCTATATGAAAATTAAAACCATTATATATGAGATTGCTATCATTTTCAGTGTAGCTCATCTAAGTTTTGATAAAGGGTCGTTTTCGACCCTTAGCTTCTAAACAAATAAGGTTCAAAGAGGAGTGCATGCAAAATATTTGATAAAATACTCCGACCCTTATCTTAACTAATAATACTTCGATTATTATATATTATACCATAAAAGTCTAATAAACCACATCCATACCATTCATTTTACATGATCCATAAAAACTGAGATAAAGATAGCATTACTAATTTAAGTTCACTGGTACTATCATAATCTACTTCTAGCTAATAATAAGTTAATGTCTGTTTCAACTACAGAAACATGAAAGGAAAGACATGGCTGCTACACTGATAATTCTTCATTCTTCATTAATCTTGTCGAGGACGAGCTAACCAGAGAGAACTAAGGGCTCGAAGGCGGTGAAAGTATTCAAATATCGCCAACATGCACTTCGCAGTTTGACGGGTAGTCAGAATTTGATGCAGACGATGAAGTGTTGTGCGCCTTAGGTGATCCGCCTGTAGATTCAAATAAAGTATTATTGGAAAATAAATTTTAAAATAGGTAACAATTAATTACTATAATGCATGTGCATGAATTTTAACCGATAGAAAAATTATAAGTTACATATTTTATAATAATTTTTTCATGGTTAATTTCAATAAAATTGTGTAGTATTTGTGTCATATTTGTATGAGCAACTAAGTTATTAAAAAAATATCAATTATAGCGTCTCAAATAAAATAAACCTACTAAAAGACTTATGAACCCTTCAATTTGTACATTCAAAAGAAAATTTAAATCTTTCTTTGACCAAAAAAAGCATTTAAAATACAAGTGAATAAACGGTTGTACCAATAAATATATATACTTTTTTTTTCGACACGACACGTAGCTAGAGTGCACGTGGCGAGACGATAATAAAAGAAAAACAACACGCGTTTCTATTACCATAAAATAAGATAAAAAAGAAAAAGGAACACGAAATCAACTACAAAACAAAAAATCAACTACGACTTGACCGAAAAATTGTTTTCCATTTTATAATTTATTCGCTAAAAACCTTTTTCGATTTCAACTATGAATATGGCTCACAATTTTATTTTATTTCTAATACCCCCTCTATTCCCTAAACCCCCGTATTTGCCACATTATTATGTGACTACAATATAATATAACCGAATGTCTTTAAACTAATTGAAGATGATAAGTGGGCCATAAAATATTAGTAACCTAATTTTATACTAGGGTTTGTTTAATTAATGGATGACCTTGTCCAAATGCTATATATAAATTCGATTAATGACAATTACTTATTTGATATGTAGTAGGTTATCTGTTGGAGTAGGTTTCAAACCCAGATAAGCATTGTCTAATTAGTCTTGTCATAAGTGGGACCATACACTCACCTACGTCTTATGCATTAATTCCTCTAATTGATCTCTTTATATTTGTCTAATCATATATCATTTAGTTAATGACATTCTTGCTAAAGATGAGATGATTAAAATATTGAAAAAATAGCTGACCTGTCGGACGAGGGCTTCAACGGAAGTGAGTTTACTGAGAGCCAAAACCATCTGATTGGTGTAATTAGTCATGTTAACTGGGTTGCTTAATGAATCAGCAGCAATGGTCTCTGAGACATTCTGGTTCAGATTTTCCAGGCCATGATTAAGTGCATCCTCACTCTCCGTAGTTGATTGTTGTAATCCACACATATTCATAAGTTGTTGCTCACTCAAAGGCTGAACATGATTCATAATTATCTGCATTTTATATCAAGATAAAACTAAATTAGTCACCTTTATAACACAAATTGTAAAGTAATTTATTCATCGTTCTAAACAATTTATACCATGGGTAAATGACTAAATGTAGAGGTGGTAGTCACGGGTCTATAGAAATATTTACCTATATATATGTAATTTTATTGAAGATAGGGATTTATTTATTTATATATTCCTAATAAAAATATAAATTTTTGGACCATATAAATTCAAAAAGAGTTGGGAAAAAGAAGAAAAACACAGAGTGTTATAAGAAGAGAGCCGTGCAAGGCAGGATGTTTTGTCTTGGACACACAATCCATAGTTAGTACACATGAAGAAAAGACACTCATCATCAAACCAAAGTTTGGTAATAATAGACAAGGCTTTATGTCTTAGTTGGGAATTATACCAAACAATAACATTATCATGGTGATCTTCCCCCATATCCATTTCGTCACTCATATATTAACACACATTATGGGATCTTCATATTATTCTCACTAATGTAGTGGCATAGTGGCAACTAACCCCATGCAATTAACGTTTTCTCATAATCTCATCATTATGTCTTTACATATATCACCTACTTCTAATTTCCTCTTCAATCGGTTTACTCATAGTTATGATCCCCAACTTGTTCCATTGTAGACAATCCATTGACTCGGGTCAATAGAAAATAACGAGAAAGTTCATTTTTCAAACCACAAAAAAAAAAAAAACATAATTCAAATTCTGTTTTTAGCGAGACCTATCAACCTCTATAAAATTTAACACAAACGAACAAGCATAGACACGTACATATATCACGACAGCATTAACACACGTACGGAACTTCAACTATTAATAACTAAGGTTAGATACGATTTAACGGATATTTAAAGTATATTGGTCTTTTTACCGTTAATCTTGTTACGTTTTCTTTAAGAAACAATCATTACTATCGGTTTTCGTGCCACTATTGTACGGAAAAGAACATTTAAGAAGAAGTAGGTTAATAGCGTAACCTTAAAAAGCTCAGAGGGACGAAAACCACCGATCCATAAAAAGCAACGTTCAGCTGGGGTTTTCCACATGCCAGAAAAGAGATGAAAAACATCTGTTTTTGCTAACATTCCTTTGAGACTCAGAACCTGATCATAGTGAGCCAAACAGTTTTCAACATATATACGAAGATCATTCTCAGAAATGTGTTCTTGTAGAGCTGTTCGAAGCTCAAGCATGAGACGATTATGTTCCTCTACCCATCGAGCATACTCCATATCAAAAACCTGAGCCTCTATATAACAGAGAAATTGATCATATCATTAGTCAATCATGGAATTAAACAACGATGAAGAAAGATAAAATTGATACAAAAAGCCTATGTTTTTTCAGAACTCTAAATATGACTGATTAAGAGTAAGAGAAAGCTATGAGGTACAAAGGGTACCTGGGCTTATGTTAGCCAGAGCGAGGCCTTGGTCTCCTCCTAAAATACCATTTCCACCAATGAACAGTCCCTAAAAAAAATCAAAATATGTAAAACAATTATAAATATCAAGATAAATATCATATTATTTTATTTTAAAATGATGATCACCTGACTTCGAGCTCTCTGTAGCTCTTGTTCCAATTGAGTAAGCCTGATCCTGCTAGATTCAAGCTGCTGAACATAAGCCTGCAATTAAAAACAAATATTTAAAGATTTTGAGTTTGTATTGATAAATTAATTAATACTCAGTTAATAATAATATGTGTTTCTTTCAGATTAAGACTAATAATTTAAAACCTTTTTCCTGAGGCGGCTTTTCCTTGCAGCTTCTCGATTCTGAGCAAGCCTCCTCAAAGTCTACATAGCATATAAAATTATCAAATTGAAGGGGAAAATAAATACTATATGACACAATTAAATATCAATCTGCATTTTAATTTGTCTCGTTTTAAGTTAATTGAACTCGTTCACTTCTCCATTATTCTTTTAATTATTCAAAAATGTAGGAGTTCAATTCACTTATAATTAAAATTAAAAGAGTAGTGATCACCTTTGGATCAGGGGTTTTGGGGCCATCATGTTCTGAGCTAGAGGTAATTCCTCTACGTGGAGGAAGGAGTCCTCCTCCTTCACGCTAAAACAATAATTAAAACAAATAAATAACATAGTCAATTATATCAAATTAATATATAAACAAATTAAGATTGAATAGAATAATATATAGTATATAGTAAAATAATTAATTAAATATTACTTTAGGAATCCTGGACGGTATAGAACCAGAAGGAAGAGCATTATTTGGGGGGTTAGACGGCTCTATCTCCATGGATGGTTCAGAAGGTCTCTTTCCAGTACTAGTAGTAGATGGAGAACCTACTCCATCGGTTGCCTACCAAATACAATAAATATATTAATTAAAATCTATTAAATTTATATAAAAATATAATTAAAAATTAACAAACCCACCAAGTTGAAGAAAAAAAAGACATGATCGATCTTACCTGTGTTGATTGTGGTGTATCAACATGCATGGGTCCTGGTGGAAACATAACCAAAGTTGGAGGAATCATATCACCGTTGTTTTCTGCAAATTCAAAGATAAAACTTTCATGCATGTAAAAAATATTAAAAAAATTGTACGATTTTTGGAAATGGTAAGAAAATCATGTTTGTGAAAGAGTTGTTACATGTCGTGGTCCCAAAATCTGAAATCAATTAAAACAAAAAGACATCACTGAAAAACATTTTAAATTTATCTTGAAAATTGAAAAGATTTCCTTTTTGTAAAGATCTGGTCAAAGAAAGTACAAATGATCCAACACACTTTTTTAATGATCCTGTCTTCATAAGATTCTTTACGGATTTGGAATAAAATTGCAGAGTAACAAGAAAGACTGAAAAAACTTTAGTAAGTAATAGATCAGAGAGAAATAATCACGTATGTTCTCTTGTTGTACTAGACGAGAAGGTGCTTGTTGAGTAGTTGGTGCTTGATCTTGGTGATTAAGAAAGAAGTAACCCGGGTCCATATCGATTTCAACACCTCCTATATTATTATCTCTAGCCCTGTTCAAATAGATCAAAAAGGAAAGAAATGTAAAAAAAGAAGAAATTGAGAAGAAGTAAAAAGGGTTTTTGTGGGTATTTTTAAATATATAAAAAAATTAAAATAAGAAAGATTATTACAAGTAGTTGTGAGGAATGTTTGTTGATGACGAGGGTTGCATCATATGTGCAAACGAGATCTGATTATTCTGCTGGTGATGATGTTGGTGATGAAGGTGATGAGTGTTTTGAAAGCGTTGATTTTGCTGATGGTGATGATGTTGCTGCTGATGAGACAACATGAATTGTGTAGATCGGGGATGAGGGTGGTCATTACTAGAAGAAGCCATGAAAGCTGCAACTTTGAAGAAGCTTATTACTACTAGTAGTAGTAGTAGAATTTTTGTGATGTATCTCTGAATGTTACCCCAAGCCCCATTTATAGTACCCAAGCTACTTTTTTTTTCTTTTTTCTTTTTTTAATTTTTCCTGAACTTCAATAGATTCATCATCGTAATTTCTAGATGTATGTGAATTCCCTAAAAATTAAAGAAAGAAAAAAAGGAAAAAGGGGTCGGTTTTAATTAAAAGATAGCTAGAGATTTAATGAAGACAAAAAAGAGAGAAAAAGAGAGAGAAAAAGATAAGGAGAATTGAATGCTTTAGAAGCAAAAGACAAACCTATTTTAAGCTCCACCCCCATACAACTAGACGACTTTCTTCTCACCTTAAATGTCCAGATAAACCTTGTACTCTCTCTCTCTCTCTCTGTGAAATACCATACAAGACTTGGAAGAAAACTGGTATTGTGTTTTGAGGTGCCTTGAGGAATCTTCCTACCTCGAAATTACTATGATACCCTTCAAGATTCCAAGATTTTACTATGTGGCATTTTACATGCAAGAGAACTTACACGTAGACAAGTGTGAACACCATGAATACATACACCTCTTTCTCTACTTTGGTTCTTTTATTTTGTTTTCTAATCACCTAAATTAGTTCAAGTATTTGACATTATATGAGTTTGCTAATTTATTAGCTTATGTTGAAATTTATCCTATAACATAAATTTTGGATTCCGGAATTAAACATTTTTAAATGTAAATTGACAATCTATTATGATTTATTAATAAATATATATAATTTTTAAATTCGATAACCATTTTATATGTAAATGCGAACTATTAAAGATAAAGGAAAAATCCGCGTTTTTCAATAAATTTCCAAAAAATATATTAAAGTGACACGGCTATTAATTGCACACGTACAAAGACGCGTTTCAACTGTAAAGATTAACTCCCCAACCATCCTACATAAAGTTAATGTGTCGAACTCACACGGGAGTATCGATCTGACTAATAATATATACTATCGAAAATCCATATTATCAAAATACCTATGTTTAAAAATTGTCCAACGCGGTACCTAGCCGCTAGAAAGTAACCCACCTTCTAGAAATGATTCAGGCGGCCTCCAGACGGCTCTAGAATGTTTTAGGCAACTTCTAGGCGGAACCAGGCGGGCTCCTAGGCAGACTAGAGGTTAAAAAAATAAAATTTCATTTTTGAATACCGGAAATTATATAAACCCAAAAAAATATTAAATTATAATCGATTATCATTCATCTAAATTGTATAAAATATATGTAACTACGAACTGATATATAATTTTGTGAGTTTTTTAAATATATATTTTCTTATTCTTTCTTGTATATTATATGGATTTATAAATAAAAAAAACTAATAATATATAATATTAATAAGTAAATTTAAAACCCGCATAAAAGAAAAAAGCCTAGACTCCGCCTAAACTCCCGCCACCTCCCTACGCGCGCGAAGGTGGTCGACCGCTCGCCTAATTGCCTAACGTTTTTTAGAACACTACAAAATATCAACATTGACGTAATGTGATTTAATTGGATGTGGATTATCAATCATATATATTTAAATTGAGTAATTAAAAAAATTTGTTGATATACGCCCCTTATAGTGTATTTTTATGTGACCAATTTTTTTATAATTAATATCTTTAAATGTTATTAACTATATTATTGTGTGACTCCATGATTGCAACATATTCATTGGCATATAGTTTCTTCTATAAGTGTTTTAATGTGACAATTTCTCAAATGTATTAAGGGCTAATCTTTGTATTTAACTAAAAAAACTTCCTTTGCAAATATTCATCAAAAAGATTTCTTGTATAACTATAGATTATATGCTTCATCTTATTATACTTGGATTTTCTACTTTCTCCATATTTGTTATTTAAATCATATACTTGTATTCTCTACCGCGCGCACATACAGACACATGCAGACATACACATACACATACACACAGATTAAGCTAAAACCTTTTTAAATGCACACTTTGAATTCTTAAGGTTATCATCTCTTGTTTATCTTTTCTTGATTCATTTGTTGGTATATTGTGTTTTTAGCTCTTAAGAACAATCTTTTAGAATGTATTATCAAACAACTCTTGTGTAGGAAAAAAATCCCTTTGAAAGCTTAAAATTTATCCTAACTGCTCATTCTTCCTCAGCTAAAAAATGGTATAACCTTTTTATTAGAAAATACAGTATACTGTTTTTAGTTCAAAACGCCCAAAGAAATACAATACGATTCGGGGTCTTTGGCAACATCCTTATCGAATATAAGGAAAACGGTATGACGTTTTTAGGCAGAAAAATGGTATGACGTTTTCGCATCATGCAACGTCGTCTTCTCACTTTATGGGTTTATATATGTTGAATAAAGGATGACACGTGGATTAGAATCATTGGTGACAAAATAATATAATGTTATCAAAGGAAAAACAGTGTGTTGTTTTTATAGTAAAAGTGATCAACATCAATGGAGTCGTTGCTACCGTGTTCCTTTTTTATAGAAGACTCTCTTGAATAACTAATTCACCTCTTGAAACCTCAAATTGTCAAACCATATACTTCAAAAAATAATCTCCAAGTTTGATTTCCACTGTTAGATCATTAAAAGAAGTCTTGATCTTACAATTTTCATATCCAAAATATCAAAGAGATTATTCAAGCCAAGCTTCCTTCTTTTTCCACTCATTTAAGAAAATAAACAATCAAGTCACAACTTGTATATTCAACTCATCAAGGAGTTTATATACTAACTTGTAATATCTTCTTATTTAGAAGCACAAGTTATATTGTGTAAATTCTATTATCCAACTACCAAGGGTTCAAATATTCTTCTAGATTATAACATATCCATAATTGATAGAGTTTATAGAAAGGGGTGTTCTTCATTGGTTCTGACTAAACCTTTAAAAGTCTCACGGGGTGTGACTTAGCCAGAATTAGTATCGGGGTCTTAGGTTGTGGTTTAGCCTGGAAAAACCTCAAGTGTAAAGTTTTATATCACACCTTTAAGAGATCGTAGAAGCTTAGTGGAGAAACTTTAAAATCATATGGGGATGACCCTAGGTAGTGGATATAGAGAAACTGAACCATAATAATACTCGTGTAATCTCTTTCCTTAATCTCTTTAAATTTACAAACTTCATACTTGCTTATGGTTATATATTTCCTAATAAACTCTTTACTAACTTAATTAGTTATTAGTTTTCCTTAAATAAATTAGTTCAATCTTATAGGCTTTAATAATTCTGTCATTAAATTTGAATTAAACTTCTTTAAGTTTTCTAGTTTTACTTGCTTAGATTTCTTAATATTAATAATCTTGATCTTAATTCTTAGCCTTAGAGTTATCCTATTCCTTCCGTAACGTAAAAAATCCTATATTATCTTTAATATCCCTTAATATAGTTTTTAGAGTAGATTAACCTATGATTTAGGAGTCCTTCAATTTTAAATTAGGAATAAATTAGATTTAATTGTATTCATCCCCTTCCTCTAGGATTCCACATGTGATATCAGAGCCTAACTCTTCATAAATATCTTAATCGTTAGAAGAGTCAACGATATGGAATCTAATCTCTTGGAAGAATCTATTACTACTAAACCTCCATTTTTTGATGGTACAAACTATCCCATATTGGGATAAGGATGGAAGAATATGTATAAATTATAGATAGAGAACTTTAGAGCATTATTACAAAATTTCCCTAATGCTAAATCAGGAAGCAATATCCTTCAAAAATCTCACCAATGAGAACAAAGAAAAACTCACAGAAAATGTTAAAGCCATGAATATATATCGTTGTGTGGGATATCTGATTTGGAATTCAACCTCATTGAAGACTTCTCATCAGCTTATGCACTTTGGAGGTGTTTGGAGCTAGATTACAAAATCAACAATCGTGGCACGAAATAAGAATAAATAATTAGGTAGTACCTTATCCTAACTCCTCGTCTTTTTCTTATAATTCTTTTGATGAGCATGACAGTATCTTTTATGCATCCATTATAGAAACTCTTGAATTTCATATTCTTTCAAACAATCTTTTGATAGAAGATTTAGATATTGAACAAATGAGATGCTTAAATTTTTGTCCTAACTTAAATCACTCTTTTGAAATCAATTAGAAGTCTTGTCTTAAAACCATCTCCTTTCTTGAAGAAAACAAAATACTTTTAAAAGAAAATGGTTTATTACTTAGAGAAAATAAAAATCTTAATCTCAACTTTTACAACCTTTTAAAAGATCAGCTTCTCTTAGAAAATTTATCTTTTAACCAAAATCTCACTTCTAACAAAATCGTGTTGTGTGACCCTTTGATCAAGAACAAACACGTGAGAAATCATCCATTAAAATTTCCCACTTTCATCATGCATCTTTTTCACATCACAAAAACATCACTTGCGCGTATTGTAAAAAATTCGGTCATAGTGCATCCCATTGTCTTTAACGAAAACAACTTGAGCTCGGTTAACCAGTACCCCCTTGGAAAAATCTTAAGTGTGTCATAAAAATTTACCAATAAATCCCAAGGATGCAAAACATGATGGATACCTAGATAAAATTACCTATAAGTGTAGGTTATAAGCTTCAAGGACACAAAATAAATGAATACGAAAAGATGTTTGATTTTCATCATTGAAAATATGGGTATTTCCATCTTCTTCTTTATATTTGACCAATCATATGTTCTTGCTTTTTCTTTTATCTCTACTTGCTTTCCTTGTATAATCAAAATCCTTCTAAGTCTTGTGTGTGTTAGTATCTAATCGTTATGTTGGGGTCGAAAGAATATTAGTATTAATCTTAAAGACTTTCTTGCGATTTCAATTTCTCGGTCCGATCAAACAGCAAACCGTTTTTTACTAGAAAACGTTAATACCTTTTTTATTAGCTTTTTTAAATCAAGACCATGTCAGCTCCTTCTCTTTCACTTCTTTCACTTCTTCCACTCTTTCTCTAAAAATCCTAAATTCCATCTTCCTCGATCACTTATTCCTCTCCTCTTTCATTTCCAAATCACTTTCATCCCTGCCATCAAAAGGAAAGGGAAAGGTATCCATGGCTTCTTGTTTCTCTTCCTCCTCTTCTAGGTCCTCTAAGAGCAACAACAGAAGACTTGAAGATGAAGACTATGAAGAAGAATAAATGGAGTGTAAACGATTTGTTAAAGAAAAATAAGATCACCTTGAAGAAGGACCGTTCAAGAGAAGAACGGTGAGTAAAAGCACCAACATCCTTCCTAGGAGGTCCGTTGTGCATCTTCTTTTTAGTGTTCATATCCTTATGGTAAATGGCTCATCATCAACTCTATTTGAACTCTTTCAATTTCAAAATATTGTTGATTTTTTTCAGTTGAACATGTCACTCACGCTCTCCTGGTTGGTGATTTTTATAAAAATGCTCATCCTTTGGATTGTGAAAATTTCTCTCTCACTACCGTGGTTTCAAACAAAAATATTTCCATTAATTCTAGTTTTATGTCTAAGACTTGTTGTCTTCAAAATGTTGGGTATAATAAATTTATCATTACTGGTTGGAATAGAGTAAAAGAAGTTATTGATGTTGCCTTGACAAATGAGGTTGAAAGGTTTATGTCTTCAAAAAGGATTCAGGGTCATACCCAACCTTGGCTCTCTAGTATTTTCACTCCCGGTGTTTGTCTTGCTCATAAGATTCTTAATCAATTTCTTCTCGGTAAAGACAAGAAATATAGAATTATCGCTCCTTAAAAGGCCATTCTTTTTATCATCTTTATTCAAAATCCCATAAAATTTTGCAAAATCTTCATTAGAACATGAATCATAGGGATCATCTTTTCCCCACTCTTTCTTACGAAATTATTCTTAGTCATTTTAATACAAGTTAAGAAATTTACTCCCTTGCCTAATCCTCGTGATGTTGAGCCTACATGGAGTTTTTATCTTTGTTTCATCAATACCAGGAAAATCTTTATTTACAATAATGTGTACATCAATCGGCATTTCTCTGATCATTTTCCAATACATATCCAAAAACGATTCTTAATGATGTTATATTAAATGTTGTCTCTACGTGGCCTCCTATTTAGAATTTTATCTGGTTCAGTGATTGGAATGTGATTTGGGAGCAATCTATCATTCCAGATATTAATGTTTATGACGTTTTCAATTTACATAATGCATCCCCATTTCAGGACGTCTCATTTTGCTAAGATGTTAGTCCAGTCCCAAATTTTACCTTCTTATTTGGTGCGTACTAGAATGAGTGATTCAAGATATATAGGCCTTTAAGTACTTTAAAGATAAGAGAATTTGTATTATTGAGTATCCTCCACACTGTAGATGCAAGAAGGGAAAGGTTCATAGCCTTAAATTATATGAATCCCAAGCCACCATTATGTTTCATCGTTGATATATGTCTTAGGCTTTCCACTGAATCTGTTTATCCTGGCCTGAACCCCACCAAAATTTCACAACCATCTTTGATAACTCTTCACAAAAGACTTTCAAAAACTAAATTACCAACATTGAATAAATAGTAATATCTTAGAGGGAAGACTTAATAACGAATTCCTTTCCCCCATCTGAGAATATCCTTTCTCCGCAACTTATGGATCTTTTGAAAAATCGGTCCTTGAGCCATTGGAAGGTTTTGATTTTTGATATTATATGATTTATCAGAATGTCCATATTTTTTCAAAAATCGATTTTAATATCTGGATACCAAGTGCAATAAATATATGATCAATAAGGTTTGAAGGAATACCTTTACTAAAACATGCACACGATTTGTTGAGATTTTCCTTCTGGACTGAATCTTGAGAATACTTCATAATAACCTTATTTAACGAGGAAAACTCTTTATCTGTAAGGCAAACCAGAAAGAATGAGTCATCTTCAAAGATAAGATGGGAAAGTCTAACATGCTTGTGTTAGTTTGATTTACTAATATTTCCTTCTCAAAGTTCAAAACTATTAAGACCAACAAGAGCTTTGATCATAGGGAAAAAGAGGAACGGTGATAAGAGGTCCCACTATTTGATGCCATTGTTAGGTTTGATATTACAACCAACCTCTTAATTGATAGGTATCTAATATTTTACCATATATATGCATTTTATAATCCACCCAATTCAAGTTTCTTGGAATTGTATATTCTTGAGAACAATCTCCAAGAAATCTCATCCAACTTGTTCATCAGATTTAGCCATATTAAGTTTGAGTGCTGCAAAATGTTTATTGGTATTTTTGTTCTCTCTGAAAAGATTGGATATTTTGTATTAGACTAAAATTATGTTATATTATAAATGCTTTACCTTTAACAAATGTCAGTTGGGTAGGAAAAATCAAGGTAACAAGAAGAGGTTTAAGTCGTTCAACAATAATAGAGGAAATTATTGTATAATCAAAATCAGTGCATGAAATGGGTCGTTCATGCCCAACTTTATCTAGGTATCGGCCTTCGGAACCAGAGTAATAATGATATGACTAATCTTGACGATATCCAGTTTGCCTTCAAAAAAATGACGTGAGCATGTCGAGGACGTCGAGTTTAATGATTTCCCAATATTTTTTATAAAGCCTGAAATACCGTTAGGGCCCGGGGATTCCTTACCACCCATGCGAAAAACAATGTTTTGGCTTCATCAAGAGGAGTCGCATGAACTCAAGGTTCATTTCATGTGTTACTTTGCGTATGTGATTAGCAACATTCAGATCCTCTCAGCCAAGATCCCATTATAGATGTTGTCATAGTAGGATACAAACATAACTTTAATGATATTGGGTCATCTTTCCATACCTCATTGTTATATTGAATTCGAGTGATTTTGTAAATATTCCATTTTTGGGAAACCTAGGCATGGAAGAAAGTTGTGATCCTATCACTTGCCACTACCCATATATCTCTTGACCTAGCTTTCAATAATGCTTCTTTTTGGTCCAAATATTATCCAAAATTAAGGTACTAGATCTCATCTCCTCGAAGATCTCGGTTGGTCACCTTTTTTCTAGAGGTGGGTTAATTTCTCTTGAATACCTTTAATCACCAGAGAGTTATATTTGATTATTTCTTTACTTCGTCTATTAAATAATTGGTACTGATTTGTTTAAGTTGTCCTATTCCCTCTAAGCCTTCAACAAAATCTCCCTATAAGTGAGAAATAAGTCCCTTACAAGTCAAACCATCAACCCAAAAATGATCCATACAAAGAAACTTTGGGGATCTAGTGAATGTTGGCTTACAATCAATAAAAAGAGGGGAATAATCTGAACCAATGGTTGAGGAACAATAAGGATAGCGTTAGTGAAGAGGTTGAGAAAAGTTGGTTGCAAAGAACTATATCAAGTTTAACCTTAACATCTTGGTTGGCTTCCCTCTAAATACTCCAAGTAAAATAACATCCTTCAGGTGGTAATTTAATAAGTCCATTTTTGGTGATGAAGTTGTTACAGACTCGCATGTGATTTTCATTTGTGTTTCTAACCACTTGTTTTTCAAAAGAAGTTGAGATATCATTGAAGTCCCAGACAATCCCAAGGTAAATTGCAACCATCATTCCAGTTTGTGATTTCTTCCCACATACTTTTACAACCGTCAAAGTCATTAAGCGCATGTACGAACACAAGATGTCAGAGTTACCACATCATTCATTAATAAGACGTCCAGTAAGTTAATTTTTTTTTGGTCGAATGTAAAATACATTAAATAAATAAAGGTGACCAACTAACAGAGGTAATTTTTTTTTGGTCATGGACATACTTTTTAGGATCTTTTACATGGGGTAAAATGTCATGAAAACTTAGTACAGAGGGTTAAAATTCACAAAAACCGCACACATGACCAGTTTGTGACCAACTAACAGCCATTTTTGACAGATTTCGATAAATGGGGGTAACAAGTCATGAAAACTTAGTATAGGGGGTAAGTGGTTGCATTTTTGAAAACAGGGTTAAGTAGTCAATCGGGCCATAGTAAAGGGGGTAACAGTTGTATTTACTCTTCTAGAAATTGTTCGCTTCCACTTCACCTAGAGAGGCATCCATCATCCATGACACTCCAACTAAAACCATTAACAAGATTTTCATAATCATCTCTAACAATTACACCAACAACCTCATTAGTGGTAACTTTTATCGTAAACTAATATATAAGATAAGACAAAAGAGAGTAGAGTATAATATCCTTCCTTTTCATTCAACTTGTTTTCTCGACAATGATAGGAGGGTCAAATATTTATAGGTAATATATGACCCTTCATACAATAGAATAATTGTGTCATATAGGAGAAAATGGGAAGGGTTTGTAACCCATAAATCTTTAGGATATCCAATAAATAATCTTCTTTTTAAATCGAAAATGCATAAATAAAAAAAGGCCTAAAGGCTTGAAAATACAAAGTTAGCCAATCCCTATAAATTCGGACTCAAAAGACACTAATTTAGCTAATTAGGATGGGGTAAGACGCCCATTGTCTAAACAATAGGAGGTATAACTTCGATTTTTCCACCCAATCAACTATTCGGTCGCTCTTTCTTGGCACTAAAGTAAAAGAAATATTACAAGCTAATTTATAGTCCTCGATCTCTACTAAATTATTACAAATTCTTCCATCTTGCATGAACTTGGGTCTGAAATGGCTTAAAATAATGTTGTTGCAGTAGTTTTCCACAGTGATGGTATCTACTAGGTAATGTTTAGCCATCTTGCATAAGAAAAAAATTCCCAAGGCCTCCACTCCCATCGGTGAATGCGCGCTAATCATCCATGATTTTCCATCTATCATATATGTACTATCATTTCTTACAATATAATTGATAGCTGTTAAACCATTAGCCGCGTTCCACGCTGCATCACAGTTATTTTTAAAGCAATTAGTACAAGGTGGGTTCCGAACTAGGTTAGGTAAAAAACAAGCCAATCCCTTATTAACAACATTATTATTTGTTATAACCATAACTCTCGAACCTGTCCCGATATATACTCTTCCCCCACTAGACAAGTCACCTAGGGCGTTGGGCTAATCCTGCAAGGTAACTATATTCTCACTATTAAACACATTAGTTAAATACAGTTTTGATCTATTACCACTTTTATTACTTAATTCCTTAGAAAAGTGAGGTTTCTTAATCTAGGAAAAAGCCTCCTTGACACCTACAAGAGTAGGGTTAAGTCTTAGACTAAATAAGCTATATGACCTTTATCTTCCGAGGGGAGGTTAAAGCCTTAACCAGTTCATCATATGACCTGTTTGCATTATTGTCCATAACTTAAGAGTTGGGTTTTGTATTACGATATATTATATCATTTCGTGTGAGCTAAATATTCCAAATGAAGAAGGTCGAGTAACATACTGTGTCTGGGACTTTTTTCTCCCCATGAAACTATTTTGCGCACTCACGACTCGTATAAGCTATTCATTAAAGCTAGACGTTACTCTAATAATGTTAGTAAATTTAAAGGACTGGTCAACGAGGCTGCACTGGCTTGGTGGCAATGGAAGATAACATGTTTTACAGACTTGTCCAATTCCCTACACACCTCACACATAGCATTTATATATATATTCGTCTTAAATTTATTAAGGTTTATAGGTAGAGCGTTATTTGCCTCTTTCCACAAAATTTTTTTAACTTTAGTATTAATATTTAGGCCAAATATTAGGTTCCAAAGGCCTTTAGGGATGGTCTTAGAAATTTCCTGTCTATTATTTATATTATTTCTTTCACCTACTTATTTTTTAGGGTTGAGGTGCTTATACACTCCCTTAACTGTGACTTGACCAGAGACAAATCTAGTCTAGCTTGGATTATAAGGTCCCCCAAAGAGGGGTATGTGGATAAGAGATACATTATGCATTTGAGTAGGCGTTAGAGTTACTCGTATTAAATAATATTCTATTGTTTATATTACTCCCCCTTTGATATCTGTCTATTATAAAATATTCCTCGTTAAAACTTGCCAAGAAAAACCCTGTGGAATAACAAATTGGTCGAAGGAAAAAGAGTACATATACATGGATCTAATCATCCTGAAACACTGCCTCGTTAAAACCTTTCCAAGAAAACCCCAGTGTGATATAAACTTGGACGAAGTAATAAGAGTACAATGTTTTGTTCACGCTCCCCCTGATGCTGGAAAGAGATATCTGAGTTGTCGCATTCCAGTATTGTGGACCAACTTTTTGATGTTGTAGTTTCCAATGATTTCCTAAAGAAATCTGCAAAATTGTTACATGATTAAATCTGTCGAATGTCAATATTCCTATTTTTTATGGATCATGTGTGTAGAAATTTTTTGGTGAAATATGTTTCTTTATGTCGCCTTTGATGTAGCCATATTTGTGCGATACAAGTAACATTATTCTCATATAAGACCGTTGACATACTTCTTATTGAGTTTCATTCACCCGTCTCTTGGATATGTTGAAACATGGATCATAACCATATATGTTCTTGACTTGCTTCATGTAGTGTCAATACTTCAAGTGATTAGATGAAGTAGAGCCTAAAGTAGTTTTATGGATCGCCATGATATCGTAGAGCCATTACAAGTAAAAATGTAACCACTTTGAGATCTGCCTTTATGAGAGTCTGAAAGATAATCAACATCAACATAGCCTACTTTTTATCGTTCTGAATATTTTGAGTAAAACAATCCCATATCAAATGTTCCACGAAGATAACAGAAGACATGTTTAATACCATGTCAATATCTTTTTGTTGGTTTCGAGCTATAATTTCCCAATATGTTAACTGGGAATGCTATGTAAGGTCTTGTACACTTTATAATGAAAATTTATGCTCCGACGAAACTAAGATATGGTACTTCCGGACCTTATAATTCTTCCTTTTCTACTCATGGACAAAAAGGATCTATATGTATATGATGTCTTGTGTTTTGTGATATATTTATAAGGTCACAAGACATCATTTTGTAGGGTTATAGGACTTATTCTAGGATTATTCCCTATTATTTGACATATTGTGATTTCTTGTCTTTTGTCGGATATTTTGGTAACTTTTGGAGCTTTTGTGTAAATTTTGTGTTAAGTGTGTAGCTCCTAGGTACTTGGATGCTACAAGACCTCGAGATGATGAGGAAAATTCAAAAAGTAAAGGTCAGCCCCAAAACAAGGCATGAAAGGACCAAAAACCACAATAGAAAGTCAAGTGAATTTAGCGGTAGAATATTGAAGTCAACTTAAGGGAGTCTCACCACGTACATTGTATGCAGATTCTGAGGAAACCCTTTGGTTTCAAGATTATACATTGATCCAAGAGCGCGTGAGAGGTGACAATTTATGATTTGGAATTGAGATGACAAAGTTATGATATCGATTACACTGTGGCTCGAACCAATCTAGGTATGCTTAAAATTCGTTTATGGGTCACTTTGATCCACCTAAATGGGGACCAAACCCCGTAAATGAATTTAAATAATTATTAATTCATTTCACAAGATAAAAAAGTTAGAAAAATTGGGGGAGAGGAGCCACACGCCTAGAGCAAGAGCAATTAGGATGTCGACACCATTCCACCTTTCTATTGTCACTCTGTCATCTTTTTTAGTGTAAATCTTGTCCTTTTCTAGTTATTAGCTTGAATATGAATATAGTTATAATTGTATTTCATATTTTCTTAATTCATTCATATCTTGAGAAACGCTTAATATATGAACCCTAGCTTTTGTTATGTCAAATAATTGTGTTTTGGGATTAAAATTGAAATGAATTGATTTTTATTGCTTTGAGTATATAATTGTATTTAAATTTCATCCCTACATTGGCCAAGTAGTGGGTTGGAATCTCTACTTTCACCTGGGAGGTGGTCGCATTATGGAAAATAATATATAAACATTCGGTATGCGTTAGTGAACCATGAGGTCTTGACTAACCGAATAGTCAATAAGGTTAGTGTCTATTGAATTTTAAAGTGTTGTGGGGTCACTTGTGAGAGGTCCCTATCATTCTTGGACAATCTCCGATCTACTCGGGAGGGATTTAGGGAGATCACTGAATCCTAACTATATCTAGTAATATTTATTCTCTTTTATATCAATGAACGTGTAAATTAAAATTAGTGAATATTATTAGCGAATTCTCATGCTATACTTCTCATTCATATTTTATTCATATTATTCAGTCATTTATCTTTAATATTATGAGCTTGATTAAATTACTTACGATTTATTCCCTCAGTTTTAAAATGTTTGTCCACTTTGCTTTTCACACATATTAAGAAATATAATAATTACAATCCCTATTACAATATTACTCTCCATAAAGTGTCTTGATATCTTAAATGTGAATTGAAAATATAAATTTTAATTTTTTAGTAAGGGTAATAATAGAAAAAATGGGTAAAAGCAAGGCCCTGTTCGGTTTGTGAAAACATTTTCTAATTTTGTTTTTAAAATATATTTTCAGAAAATAATTTTCGTTTTCTTTTTCAGTATTTAAGAAAATTGGAAAACGTCGATTTCACATTCTCCAGTATAGCAGTGTTTTCATTTTCCAGAAAACTGGTTTCATTTTCTATAGCCAAACACGCCTATATAAGTATTTTGCAAAACACGGAGAATGAAAACAGAAAACACCTATTATTTTCACGAACCAAACAGGATCTAAAAGGTTGTCACTTATACTAAAAATAGTTGTTCCAAAAAGGTTGTCATTTTAGAAAATCAAGACTTTATTTTTTTTATACCACTTTTACCCCTAATTAAATATTAATATTTAGGTTCCCAATGAATATTCAAAATATCAAAACACTTTATGAAAGGTATTTTAATAATCGAATAAATAATAAATGACATATCTTAATTTGTGTAAAAGCAATTGTGACAACTTTTTAAGAACGGAAGGAGTGCTAAGTGGACAAACATTTTGAAACAACAAAATTAGTAAGTAAACAAACATTTTAAAACGCAAGGGTAGTCTTTTTTCACTTTAAAACCAAAAATTAATATTAATTTACTTTCAATATTTGCAACTCTGTATCAATTCACCTCATAAAATACAACTAAGTAATCTGTTAGATGAACAAATATTAAAGATACTTAATATCTCTCTACAAACTCACAAAACAAACTATCCAATGATTTGAGCCCTTAAAGGGTTCGAATCCCCTCAGCCGTGTTATTTCTTGAGCCCTTAAAGGGGGTAAGCAAGGGGTGCATGGTTCGAGTCTCCTCCCTGAACATGGGTAACCTAGTTCTGATTAAGTGGGAGTATGCATGAGGAGGCGTGTATATTTCCTATGTGATTAGTCGTGGTGCGCGTAAACTGGCCCGGACACCCATACATCAAAAAAAAAAAAACTATCCAATGATTTCCAATAGTCATGTTTTCACTTGTGACTCATGAGCACTATATAATATATATATATATATATATATATATATATATATATATATATATATATATATATATATATATATATATATATATATATATAATATATAAGCAATGTTTTAGAAATGTTAATCGAAGAGCATAAAATCGTTGTACCTTTTAAACGTTTAAGAGACTAGGTAAACACCCTGACAAAATCTAGATAGATTGTAAATTTTATTTTTCTAAATATTATACAATAATGAATAATGCTAGATATCAACTTAAATTGCATTGCTTTTATATCATTTTTTATGTGGACCAATCATAAAAGAGAGAGAAAATAATAAATCAGGCGAGAGAAATCACATGATTGGTCCATTTAAAATCCATCTAAAAAACGATATAAAGACGATGCAATTTGGGATGATATCCATCATTACTCTACAATAATAATTCATCATATTGATAAGAAAAATAAATCTAAGTAAATTAAAATTATACTTCCTTTGTTTATAATGTTTGTCTATTTAATAAAAATATAGTTTCAAAGTGTTTGTCTAATTAGAATATTAGTCACTTTTTTTTTCACTATTATCTTTATTAAAATATTAAAATTTATAGTTTCAATATACATTTTAAAATATGAAAATACTTTATGAAGGATAATTTAATAATAGGAATAATATATTTTTCGTTACATAGGCCAAAATGACCGGGAAGCAAAGCTCTATACATTTTAATGATTAATAGATAGTATTCTAGGCACAACCCATCCATAGCGATCATTGATTAACAACGGCCATAAACCAGCTAGAAGAACCCTGAGGGTCTCTAGTGCCTCTTTATTGCGTGCCCCATACTTAGACAACCAATTCACACATTTATTAGCTTCGCGATAATTCCATACCAGTTCAAAGTGTTCGTTAGATGCCAATATCTCTCTATACGCCTCCATAATATATCTCGTAAAACCTTTTGAATTCACACCTCCCTTCACTAGCGCATGCAATTCACACGAGTCCGTTTCAATAATGAGCATGGTAAACCCACGGCAAACCGCCATATGTAGACCAAAGTGTAATGCAAGGAGTTCTGCTTCGAATGTGTAACGCGCAACCCACCCTCTTGCAAAACCCCCTAGGTAGTCTCCATTGGTATCACGAAATAGACCACCCAGTCTAGCTACTAATCTGTACGCATCAAACGTTCCCTCCACGTTCAACTTGATTACTTTCTCCGGTTTTACCCATTTTACAAGAGTAGTTTTTGCAGACGAGATCAAACCACCATCCCTTTGATCCCCCATGCATGCACGTAATCACTAGTCGTATTATAAATCATTGCTCGAAGCTCGCGAGTCATTCTTTTCCTTGCGGGAGGTTCGAATAACCTCGTGTTCCTATCAACCCATATGTGCCACAAAAAAGTAGCTATGATATTGCTTCTTTCTACCCCATTTATTAAGACGTTTTGTGCTAATAACTCAGTCTACCACCTTCTACTATTTACCTGATTAGTCCCTTGGTCCACATTTGCCACTAAGCTCCTCTGTCCCATTCGAGAATTCTGCAATAACATTTCCTCAACACCAAGCTGCCTACTGATGTCAACAAAAGACCTGTTGTACCTGTCTGCCTGAAGAAGTTGTTTCCCCCTCGGATCAAAGAAAAGTGGTTGGTCCCCGAAAGGCCTGCTGGATGAGGGCATGTACACCTGGCGGACCTGCTGCCCCCACGAATCAGAAGCGAGTATCTAATCAGCAACAATCTGGTATGTTGCACTACTTCCAAGAACCGACCTCATCTCCTCTTCTTTCGACTTCAGTAAAACACCACTTCAGCAAATCTGTATAACCATCACACTCACGAAACAAGTGACCTGCTGTTTCCGTATCTACCCCACACCTTTGACACCTCGGATCATCAATAATGCCCCTCGAAGCAAGATTACCACCTATGGGCAAGCGTTCCCACACCGCCCGCCACATTAATACCATAACCTTTTGTGGGCATTTAAGGGACCAAATTACGTCCCATTTAAAGCTCAAATCAGTTCCTCCTTGCCCCAATATATTATACCCATATTTCACGGAAAACACCCCGAAGCTCCAAGAGACTAATTAGATATCTTCTCACCCCCATTATCTATCTCTATTATACCCCCGGAAAGGACTTCTCTACCCGCTATAATATTCTTACACATTCTAGAATCTGAAGGTTTTCCAACTTTTTCCATGAAACCATTCCTAAAATACTTATGTTTTAACGCACCTACCTAAAGATACGGTTCGTTACAAAGGATTTTCCAACCAAATTTAGCGGGGAGCGACTTATTATAATTGCGCCCCTACCTCCCAGCCCTCCGTATTTCTTAGGACGACAAAGTGTCTCCCAAGAGAGCCAGTGTACTTTCCGTCCTTCCTCAGATGATCCACAAATGAAGTCACATATAATTCTATCTATTTCTTCACATACATGAACTAGAAGCTTCATAGTTTGCATTACGAAAGTAGGGATAACTATAAGTACCGATTGTGCAAGAGTAATCCTTTCCCTCTAGCGACAAAGCCTGACTTTTCCAATTTGGGAGCTTGTCTTGCATTTTAGAAGCGATTCTACAAAGAAGCCTCTTGGAAATCGTTGTGACCTTATTAGAGTCCCCAGGTAAGTATCTAATGAAGAGCTTAACGTGAACCCGCTCCTTCCCGCTAGATATTCAGATTTATCAATGTGTATGCTCCTTGAGAAATAAATGAATTATATTTTGTAATATAAGTAAAATGTAAAATTGATAAATATTTTGAAGCAGAACGAGTAACATTTAAATTAGTTGATTTGGTTAGAGAAACAAAGTTACATAAGTCAATCTCATAATTTGATATAATTTTTTAATTATATTAATATTGTTAATAATATCTTTATAATTCACTCTTCCAATTTTTTTCCTTTGTTATATGATTCACTTATTATTATATTAAAATAGGTTAAGGTTGCAAAATAAAAAGTGTTTATATTAAAATAAGTTTAATTTTGAAAAAAAAAATACTTCGAAGCATTTTTAAAACAAATGATCATATTTTAATGGGTGATTAACCTATAGGGTTTTAGAGACTAGATTTTTGGCCTAAAGAAACTAGTGGGAATCTTATTTTTTCAAAGAGACCTCAAACATCACCAAATACTAAAATACCCTTATTAACACTAAAAGACAAAAGGAGTGTCACTGTTCATCACTCTCCTACCTTCGGTCACTGACCTCCGGCCACCAACCTCCAACCACCAACTCAAAAATTGATGAGTTTCGAAAAAAATGATGAGTACTCTCTAAAAAGTTGTTGAGTATTCTAAAAAGATTGCCGAGTATTCTATAGAAAATGCTGAGTATTCATAAAAAAATATGAGTATTCGTAAAAAGAGACGAGTATTCGTAAAAGAGATGGGTATTATTAAAAAATGAATATCACTTTTACATACATATCCATTATTACAATTTACAAGATAAAAAAATACACTAGCTAAAAAATTAATAAAAACTGAATAACCTATCTGGTTTGACCAGATCTTATAAAAAAACTGGAGCTCGTCCTCTCCAGCTGTTTCGCCGGAGTACTGTCTTCACTGCTGCAGTTTCGCCAGAGTACTAACGAGGCTTGAAGACAGTTTAGCAAAGCACAGGCCTATACTCCTTCTCCAGATCTAGCTGAACACCTTCTTCATAACCATATGCGCCTAGATCTGCAGCTCTTTGGCACACAATTCTATTCAGCTTCGAGTACGCCATTCTTGTGCTTTCGAGTATTGCCGGAGGAGTATTGTCGGAGCTCGACGGATTTGCGAGCCATTAAACGAAGCTGCACCTACCATGGCTGTTGTCGGAATAGCTGGCATGGAGCTCGACAGTAAGCAACAACTTCTTTGCTCCATTGTTGCACAAACACAGGTCCACTCCGGAGCTCCATTAACTGGCGTTAGTGAAAGCAAAGAAGCTGGATCAGCGGTGCTATGTCCTATCTCGGAGCAACTAAGCTAGATCGGCAGTGATGTGGCTGTCTCGGAGCAAATAAACTGGAACGGCAGAGCAGACCTTGTGCAGTTTCCATGAAAGCTCCAGCAGACTGCTCCGGCAATGGTTGTTCTTGAGCTCCGGTTGTGGCTGCTTGAGCTTCGACGATGTCTTCTTATGAGGGAGGGTTTTGACTAATGAGAGAGATGATAGAAAGTAGAGTCTAGGATTTTATAAAAATGATTTCTGAATATAAAATACCATTATATATAACAAATGAAAAACAAAAAGGGGCAAATTTGTAAATGAAAATTTAGCTTATAGTGTTAAAATCTTATTGAGATTTTTAGTGAGAAGAGAAAAAAAAAATAGTGAATAAACTTTTTCTTTTAGTCAAAAGACACCAAATTAAACGAATGAGAGCTTGCATTTCATATTTTTACAAAATTAAACGAATTCTTCTATTAATTATTAATAAAATAATGAGTACTGTAATAATTCTGCCTCTTTGAGATAATTATTCAAAAATAGAAATAGATAAGACCATATATCTGTTAATTCCATAAACTAATAGCAGAAAAAGAAAATGTGATAAATAACAGAGTAATACTATTGACACTTGACCCTTAATCATCACTTATGTCAATGAGCAGATCCTCCGTGTACAAATTGTATTTGGAGAAATAAAATAAAATTGTTTGACTTTATAAGGTCAAACCCGCATGCTTGCGACAAGTATGATGTTCATCAACAAAGGTGATGAAGAAGCGATACTCTAGCGTCTGGACCTGCTGGCGTTACCAAATCTTCATGAAGTTTGTCTTGAACGCATATTTACATGACACAATATACATAATATGAGTCACAATCAAGAGTGATACGTTAATATTTATTTAAAGAACAAATTCTATTTTTAGGTTCTATCTTTTTTTAAAATAATGATTAAAAAAACTAGACTAAACATTTTAAATGTATAATTTTTAGGGTCAATGACCCAAAAAATCAAAATAATATTATATTTGCCCCAAAGAATCATCCATTAACTTACTATTATAAGATTACATGTTTACCCGTCAAGGACGATTCCCGTCAAGGACGATTCCCATCAAGGACGATTCCCGTCAAGGACGACTCCCATCAAAGACGATTCCCATCAAGGACGATTCCCGTCAAGGACGATTCCCATCAAGGACAAAATTTAGTTAATGATGTTATTGGGAAGAAATTTTGTCATTGATGTTATTGGGCTGAAAATAATATTATTTTGATTTTTTGGGTCATTTTCCCAAATTTTTAAGGTAAATATATTTAAAAGCATTATTTTTATGTTATTTTATTAATTTCGTGAGATATTGCATAAATTTTTAAGGCAATGTTAATATTTCATATAGAGTTTCTAGTGTGTAATATGGCTAATAAAAATATAGTTTATTTAAAGGGGCATTTCTTTTAAAAAGCCCAAACAACCTCTCTACTATTTACAAAATCTCAACCAAACTAATCCAATTAAATTCTAACTAGGCTAAGAAACAAGCCCAAAATACCCCTTCTTATTACTTATTATGCTGAATCCCTAAACCAAAAATCAAACCCTATTAGGTTTTTTTTTTCCATCATCCTCATTTCTACTCTGTCCTCTCTCTCCCATACACCTTCACCCTCTCTTTTGACATCAAGCAGCCCCGCACCAAGCAACCCCGCCACCAACAGCACACCAACAATCAGCCCCATCCACCAACAGCAGCGTCACCACCAACAGCAGCGGCACCAGCGAGCAGCAGCGGCACCAACAACACCAGCGACAGAACTCTACCACCATGAGTCCACGCAGCCAACTCAACTTCCAGTCCTCAGATCCAAGTCGTCGTTCTTCTCGAGCCGCCGTTCTCCTCGAGCCGCTGTTCTCCTCCGCCGCATCACCAGGGTCGTGCTTTCATCAGCGCCGTAAGAAGGCCGCTCACCGTAAGAAGGTCGTTCTTCTCTGCCGCATCTATCTTCAACACCAGAGAAGGCCCATCTCAAATACCATATTATTTTTTGTTTTTTTATTTTAAAAAATGGTACGAGGCCTCAGCCTATCGAAGAGGCCCATCTCAAATACCATGGCCCTTCAACATCAGATTAAGTTTCTTTCTTTTTTTTAAATTTTTGTTGAACTTATTTTTTTTGTTTTCTTTTTAATTTAATTTTTTATTGTAAAAAGAAATTTAAGTTGTTTTAAATATAAATTTAGATCTATTTGAAATGTACCAAATTGATCTTTTTGGAATGACCCATATTCATGTGTTCGGAATGTACAAATTAGTTCGTGAATTTGTTTATTTTTTTTGCGGTAAAAACTTGATTTGCTCGTACCAATGGATGTATATCGACACGATATCTTGGATGAGATTTCTAAATAATTGTGGATAATAACCTCGGACACAAACAACCTCTAGAAAAATACTATTAGGACCCGTAAAACGTAAAAACAAACATTAAAAGCATTTGGTACGTACCAAACTCAAAAACATTGGTGTGTTCCAACAAATAAATATTGGTTTGTACAAAATTTAAAAATTATTGGTAATACCGAATTGAGTAAGGGTATAAGGGTAAAAAATCTAACTGAAAAATCTAACTTAGGCCTTTGTTAGAATAATTTTTAGTTAGGATTTTATGGATAATTTTTTGATTTTTTGGGCTTCAGAAAGTAATTTTCTCTTATTTAAAAGGCATAAATAACTCTTAAATTTATAGAATATCTCACATAGTTAATGAAATTATCCAAAAATATTACTTTTGAATATGTTTGGACTAAAAATGGTACTTTAAATATGTTTGGTTTAAAAATATTTTTAGAACATAAGTAATTGTCCAAAAATAAAATTTGCTCTTCTTTAAATTAAGGTAAGTACCCAATAATCCTCGCAGTCATGTGTACTATATTTTAAAGGACATGATCATTCTATCCTCGTTAATAAATCTTGGGGTCGAAATCGATTGGCGTCAACAATCTTTTCACCCTTCTTAAGAGATCTTGCGTTCGGATCTCCTTGACGTCAACAAATTAATCACATTGGATACATCAAGAAATTGTATAAGAATGACATAAATATGGAGTATTAACTTGTTAACTACAATGCAATGAAATGATATGTATCAGAAAAAAATTGAAAAAAACAATTTGAGTAATGTGAAAAATTCTCAAATTCCAAAAGAGTAATGCTATATATCACCCTTCACCTCTTCACCCCTTATGTGGAGCCCATGTGTCATTAAACAAAAGAGAGAGAAAAAAAGTTATTTAAGAAAGAGAAACATGATGATTGGTTTTTAAAATCTCCATATAAGAGGTGAAGAGGTGAAGGGGTGATATATAGCATTACTCATTTCAAAAATTGAGTTGTTAAAAATCTATGACTCATAAGAAAAAAGTAATAAGTTGAGTTACTGAAAAATATAATAATTAAGTTGAGTTATTTTTAAAAAAAAATATACAATTTTAGTTATATAAAAATTCTTAAAACTCAATAAATTGAGTTATTGAAAAATTCTCAAAATTTAAAAAATTAAGTTACGAAAACAATTTCATAACTGATGAAAAAAGTAATAAATTGAGTTATTGAAAAAGAGATAATTGCTAATTAGGTCTACAACCCAACAAATCATACCTTAGGCAGTCTAGCTTAAAAGTTTGAATAAATAAAGTCCAAAATATTATTTTAATTATATACTATATCTAATATAATCTTATAAAATAAAATAATAAACTTTTAAATAAAAAAAAATATACAACCATCAACGTTGAAAAAATCCGACAAGTCCGGCGGAAATCACAGAAAAAGTCTGAGCTCCTGATGTCATCGCCGCCTTCGAGTTCATGCTGCAGGCTCTGCCATGGATGCACTTTCACGAGCTCCGGTCGAGCACCACTACCACTGCCACGGCTAAGAAGAACGAGGCGGTACCCTGCAAATGAGACTAAGCAAATCGCTCTTCTTTCCAGTATTGATGGAACAACAATATATACAACAAGTTCGGTGGAAATCACAGAAAAAATTCGAGCTCCTTATGTCATTGCCGCCTTCGAGTTCCTGCTCTGCCATGGATGCACTTTCACGAGCTCCGATCGAGCACCACTACCACTTTCATGGCTAAGAAGAAGGAGACGACTTGGCTTTTGAAGAAGGAGTCGACTTGGCTGCACAGATTTGCCTTTGAAGTCATGATTAGTTGTTTACCGAGAATGGGTAAAGTGTTTGGGAAATGAACTCAGTGGTTTGATTTATGGCTTGATAGTTCATACTCTGGTCTTGATGGGGTGTACACACTGTACCTGAAAAATTCAATATTTAGTTTCTGATGGATTATGTGTGGAATATTAGTGGTATGCTAGTTAATATCGGTGATTTGTAGTTACTAGTGTTTGGATATAGTTCATACTCTGGTCATGATGGGTTGCTTTTTAACTTGTGGTGGTGTAACAGGCAAAAAGAAAGGGGTATACACAATGCGCATGAAATATTAAATCTTATGTATCTAATGGGTTATGTGTGGAATATTAGTGGTGTGCTAGTTAATATCGGTGGTTTGTAGTTACTGGTGTTTGGACAGTATGAAAAAAGTTGGGTTACTGGGGTAGTTGTGGTGGAGTGTGTATAGAATTCAATGGTTTATATACGACAGATTGGACTTTGATCTGATTACCACGATTACAATCAAAAAAAATATTAAAGATAATCATTGATTTCTATTCGTTTTATTTGTTTTGTTTTGTACTTTAATTTAATGTTTTTGGAAATTTTTTCCTTTTTTGTCTTGATGTTAATTGATTGGTTGCATATAATTAGGAAATTATTTTTGGTAAGTCAAAAGATATTAATGGAGCAGAAGGGCAATCCAAACTTTTTGGGTTGGTTGGACCTGATGGGCAACTGACAATAGTCTGTGGACTCTGTCAGTCAATCACCTATATAAAAAAACAGAAATTTTGTGTATAAATTATGTGAAATATGAAAATATAGAAAGGTTGATGTGATTATAACTGACAACGTGAATGAATAAGAACAAAAAAATAAAACAAACAAATGTATGGTGATTTTTACGGTGGAGTAATGTTGGTTGTGGTCAATGGGAATAAAAAAAAGAAAATGGGAATTTTATTAAACATTAATCCTTTAAATAATATCATTGTTTATGGAAGCAATAAATTAGAAAATATTACTAACGAAAAATATTTATAAGATAGCTAACCAACATTCCATGATTCATATTTGGTAAACTAACAAAATTACTGCTAGGGTTACTTGATGGTTAGATTGTACATGTATATTGATATTTGATTTATTTTTTAGGTAAATATACATAGGTAGACGAATCAATTTATTTATAAGTGTTTCAGTTCAACTTGAAAATGATATTTAATAAATGGAGTTTGTCTTCATGAAAAGATTTGTGTTCCCTCATTCCCTGTTGCAGACACTCTATTGGAGGCGCTTTTAAAATATAGTGTCAACATTCAGAGGGAATTATTTGTAAGACCGGCGTAGACTTAACAATTAAACCTTATCAAGAAATACCAACACATTTCTCAGAAAAAAAGCACATTTGGCAAGCCCTACCCAAAAAGCCAACCTCGTATCGGTTTGAAAAGGTAAGAAGGGATGAATTCCTTTCGATCACATCCAAATAAAGGATTCTGATCTCATAAATACAAAGGTTATTTATAAATCAAAATATGACTACGATAGGTGGTTTCTTCCAGAAGAGGTGGTGTTGAACTCTCGAGCTGAGGATACATAGATACAATTTGAGGGTATTGCGTGAATACCCGAGGAATAGAATTGTAAAACCCTTTCTAGGTCCAACATCTTGAGTCATCCGAGGGTAAACACATTGCACCCAAGAAGATTTGCATTAAATTTTATCATGCACATTCATCTTCGAGTAATACTCTGGACAATATTAGCATTATGTGCGCCTTATCGTCAACTATTAATACCCCTTTCCATAACAGAAAAAGTACACTCTGAGTATCCCATAAACTCTTAATCTTTCTCTCTCAATAAATTGTTTTAGTTATTATTCAGTTTGATTAAATCTTCATAGCTCCGCGGATTAAGTAATTCCTGATAGCAATAATGCTAATGTTGAGTGTCAGAGTGCCATCGGGAGCACACTCCCTATGGTCCTGACCTAATGTCTAGTTTCTGGAAACTTTGAAAACAAACAGGTCCTTGGGAGAGTCTTCAGGCCAGTCTTTAATTGATTCCTCGGATGAGTGAAGATAAAGGTCCTTGATAATGATAGAGAGTAACGTACACATTTTTTAACACTTTTCACCGTTCAATTACCTACTTTAATCTTTTATCCTCTTCTGCATATACATTTACATATATGGTGTTGTGTTTTTGTCCTTGGACTATGTCCTTGGGCCGAGTATGATAATAGCATTACTATTTATACTCTATCACCATATCATATAACACTTCACATATATATATCCACCAATATCCACTTTAAAGTGTGTATCTAGTAGATTGTATTTGCTCTATAGTAGGGTCCACTCAGTTGACTTCTCATCTCAATTGATTACAAAATAAGGAACCAAAATTCAACAACTTCAAGCAATACTTCTAATTGGTAATGGTTACAATTTGTGTACCAATATTTCATTGTTTTTCTTGGTAGCTATTTTTAATAACTTAACATCATTGAAATCGATTGTATTCTCATGAAATGGAAATTAACATCGATGTGTTTTGTTTGATAATGATAAACAAGATTTTTGCTCAAATTAATATCACTTTGGCTATTTGATTATACAACAACCTTAAAATTGATTAAATCGGTTTCATTCAATAACATTGCAACTAACAAGACTCCTTATATGATCAACTATTGCTACACACTCAGACTCAATTTTTGAAAATGAAATTAGAGGGTGGAAATGAGACTTCCAAATGATAAATTTCTTACCTAAAGTAAAACAGTAAGAAGTGGTGGGTTTTTTTTAGAATCCCTATCACTTACAAAATCTGAATCAACATACTCAACCAACTCATATGGTACATTGAGTTCCCATAACATAAATCAACATCTAATGTACTAGTTATGTATGTAAGTACATATTTTAAAGTTGTTTGATAATCATAGAATGGATTTGATATGAATTTAATAAGTAAAGATATAGCAAAGGACATATTAAACCTTGTATAAATCATAACATACCTAATAAACGTATAATATTTGAGTAAGGAATATTTTTTGTTTTTAATTTATGTTAAGTACAAATGGCCAGCCATAGGCATATGTACCTATTTTCATTAAGATTTCCATATTTAGAAATCACCTTTTAAAATTAGGGTTTTCTACGTATCATAAATGTACAAGGTTCTCCCAATGATCATGCCCAATATTATTTTATCATTACCCAAGCCCTTCATATCAAATTCACTATTTAAAGCATACTTAATTTTATCAATCAAAATAATATTATCAACATGTAAGAGAACATGAATCATACAATTATCTTCAGAATCAAACTGGAAACAACTATCAAACTCACTTATCTTAAAATAAATACTCAAGAAAAGTGTGTTAAATCTTTTGTATAATTGTCTAGGGGAACGTTACAAACCATATGATGATGATTTTTATATATAAGCATACATAATCAACTAATTTATCATTGAAAAATACCTATGGTAGTGTCATGTATATGTTTCTTCAAGTTCACCATGCAAGAAACCAGTTTCAATATCTAATTATTCAAGTTTCAAGTTCAAACATGCAACCAAAGACATCATTACTCGTATACTTTTAAATTTAACAACAGGTGAGAAGATTTCATCATAATTTATTCATATCTTTGGTTATGATCCTTAGCCACTAATATAGTCATGTAATTAAAGGATTAGTTTTGTAAAAATCCATTTTTCGTTTAAACAATCATATATATTCAACTAGTTTTTTATCATGAGATTTTCTTACTAATACCCAAATATTATTATGCTCTAAAGATAACATTTCATCTTCCATGGAAGCTAGCCACTTTAACCTATCATTAACTTTTAAAGCTTTAGTGTAAGTGCAAGGTTCAATATATTTAATTACTATAATAGTTAAAGTAATATAAATAAGATCAACATAGAAATACCTTGTAGGGAAGTCTTACCCCCTTATTTTTCCATCTCTAGAAATATGTTAACTTTCCAGCCCTTTGAGATGACTCTTCTAGGTGTTCCATCACTTCAAAGTACTCAACTTTTTCATATGGTTCCTGAATAAGTTGTTGATCGCCATGTTGGTCGCCTCCTTGGATTGAATCAATTCTACTTTAAAAATCAACCTCAAATCAACACATATGGTGTTGTTATCAAATTTATGTTCAACATCATTATCTAAAATGGAAGCAATATTACAAGGAAAAGGTAGTTCATCAAATCCCATAACTATACTAATAATGGTTTGAACCCATCTAGCATCATTTTTCCTTTAATTTGTAAGCCTTAGTACCATATTTTTGTTGGTGACATTTAACACACACTTAGTGGACCTATGTCTAATTTTCCCTCTCTAGTGTGAGCATAAGCTGCATGACCAGAGATCATAAGATGGCACAAAGGAGTTTTCTATAAATCAAACCGGTAGGTGTATAAAGAGTTTCAACCCGAAATAATTCAGCAACCTAGAAGTAAATAACAAACATTTTTTAATGAAGATTTCTATTTATTCCCCAGTAATCCTATTTCACTGATAAATTTTCTAATAGTTTTATGTCTAATAATACCATTTTATTTACATTACTTTAAAAGAACTGTATATAAAATTCAAGGTCATTATCAATTTGAGTGTTTTTAAAACTTTCCAAATTATTTTTCTTCTAACATTTTCATTTATAATGTTAGAAAAGTCTCATCTTTAGTTTTAAACGAAAAAATCCATACTCTCCAACTAAAATCATAAACTATAGACAATAATTACCATTCACCGCCATGATTTGCATACCTCTCGGGATCCCATAAATCATCATATTCATATTCAAGACACTATTCAGATATTGTGCACCACGCTGGAAATTAAGCATATGTTTATTAGTTAACGCACAAGACTCACATAATTGTATATCATAATTAACATATATACCAAACATACCCTATTTTCTTATCAAAGTGATTCCTTTTTTACTAATATGCACAAGCCTGGGGGGACACTTAGAAGTAACAACCTCTTTGATATTTACAATCAAGTTATTAGCATAATAAAATAAGTGAACCCCATTAAAAAAGTACAAGATAACACTTTTAGTGTTCTAAAAAAATATCATTTTTGTACATATAGATACACCCATTAGACACTTTACAAATACAACTAAGGCCATCAAGGGGTCTCAAGGAAATCAAGTTCCTTTTTAGCTCATGAATATATATTACTTGAGTAAGAGTTGTCATTTTTCCATCATTTAGTTTCAAATGAACACATACAACACCTTTAACATAACAAGTATGTTTATTACCCTTATACATAGTTTATTTTTAACTTATATAAGGTTATGAAACCATTCTATGTTGGGGAACACATGAAAGGTACAATTTAGTAAAATGGTCTATTTTATAGACATTTTGTATGGAATCGAATAACTTTTCAAGATAGAATTATTATGATAAGATTGCACAAGAAAATAGTGATTCAAGCGCACCCTTGAGAGCTAATGCAATATTAGCACCATCGACATTTCTAATTACGATTATTGAAAGTTTCTGCAAGCTTCTTATTCTATTCCATTTTTTTCAATAGAGCTAAAGGCATCCCCTCAATATCATGTAGCAAAGCATATATCACCTTATGGTGAACGAGAAACACCTTCATTTTTTCTGCTAAACATCAAGAGTAGCACCTTTATCTTTTTCTTCCAAACACCAATGTCAATTTTTTGCATTTTAGAGAGATACCTCAATACTTTTTATTTTTATCAAATTTGTGTATATGCAAATACTTTTAACCAAGAAAATCAAGGTAGTTTAAACAATGATTTCACAAATTCAAGAGTTTTAGAAACTTCAAAGCTTCTAGGAAACCTAGATTTTGTTAAAAACACATTTTTAAATCAAAAAAATATTTCAACTTTAAGAATATTTAACATCTGAACAAATAGAATATGGACCAATTCTAAACATTTATGTATTTTGGGTTTGATACCAATTGTTTAACTTTTTACAATTCCAAACATTTCACTTTAACTTTAAGAACCAAAACTTTTAAAAACAATAACAAAAACATCTAACGAGAACAACTAAATTATATCAAGTAAATGACCTAATATATATCATGGTTCTCCTACAAAAATGGATTTACATTCATGTTAACCTACAGCGAGAGTAATCCCCCACTATAAATGTTTTAGATTACACCTTCAGTGCACCTTGAGTGTTCAAATTACAAACAACCCAGAAAACTTAGGTAATGGTATTTTTATCAGCCTAGTTTACTACGCAAACTAGATTATGAGTTTTAACTTAAAAATTCGTAATGAAATAAAGGTTATTACACTTTACAATAGAAACCATAACCTATACAAGCATCTAAAATTGTGATAGGCTTTTACAGAGAAACTCTTATTTCTGGTGAGAGGTATCGAGAAGAATAAGTGAATTATGACGTGTAAAACGAGTGGTTGTGCTTATTTATGACACATTTAGGCCAAGGATTTGAGTTGCACTGTTAAATCAAGATTAAGGATTGTAAGTCATTCATGTGTATCCACTACCATAGTTAGTAAACAACACTATTTTATAATTATGGAACTAATTTACATCAACTTAACAACATGTCAGTAACTTAATTAATTATATCATATAACATTTCTCTCTCACACACAAACACACACACACACATATATATATATATATATATATATATATATATATATATATATATATATATATATATATATATATATATATATATATATATACATCCAATAATATTATTATATGTCTAATAATTGAGATCACTTTCAATATTTTTTGAAATCTTGGTATTAGATATACTATGCTAGTAAAAAAAATATGTTCTTATATCTCAAAATAAATTCATTTTCCGAAGAAAAAAAATGTCTTTTGAAAAAATCTATACATTTTAAAACTTTTTTTCTCAAAATATAATTTAAATATTTAGTTAAAGAAAGTTACTCATAAAATTGTAAATCAATTAAATTAAATTAAATAATTAATTATGATTTAGTTCGACCTATTTTATCGCCATAGCATAAGCAAACCAACCAAATGGAGGATATATTTATTGTTTATTGTTATTATGCATGTGTTTTGATTGATGGTCATGCTATGAAGACAAATGTGCATTCAGTATTAGAAATTGAAACTAAGTATGTGCGAATTCAGAATTTTCAATCGTAAAGGGTTATTATTTAGTTTTAATAAAATTAGTGTATAAGTTTTGTGTCGCGGAGGATTAACTTTTCAATTAAGGGGGGTTCAATTTTGTATATTCATGTTTTTACCTGTTTTTAAAAAAAAAATTAAACTAAATTGTACTATTTATAGATTGGAGTGGGTTGTAGCACACCCTAACCTACCCTTGATTCCTCCCCCAGAAAGTAGGAAAGTGCAAGTAGCAAGTACAGTGGCTTCAAGACTCTTTCGTAGCTTAGTGACAATAGAGAATGATAAATCTATCTTGATCTCTCAACTCAAGTCAAGTACTAGTAATATTTTTGTTTTAGCAAAAGACATTTATTCTTGTAAGAGTTTGTTTAACATTAGTTTCTCACCTATATTGAGAAAGTTATATTGTTTTAATTAGGTGATTAAACAAATGTTATATGATAATTTGTTTAATCTTTAAATGTTCTATTTTTCTCCAATTAGCTAAATTATTTATTTTGGAATGTAAGATTCAAGAAATCAGTTAAATTGTAATATTTTCTATATTTATAAGGTAACTTTTCGATTAAGAAAAAGAAATGACAAAATTTGTCACTGATGAAAGAATTTAAAAAAAAAAAAAAAAAAAGACAAATTCGTCAACAGGAAAGATTTTTTTTTTTGTTCGATAACAGGAAAGATTGTTAGTTATGTAAATGTATGTTAATGTTATATTGAACGATCATTGTCCAAGAAGTTTGAAGCTTAAAGTAATTTTAAAATAATTAATACGAAGGGTGGGGGCAGAAAGTACTACTTACTTAATCTTTGTTCTAGTTGACCTGACATATCATACAACTAAACTAAGATTAGAGAAAAAAAATTGGATTAGGTACATAGCACATATATTCCTTATAATTAATAATTATTTCAATATTTTTTAACAAATAATGTAAATAGTTGACCGAATTACATCTTTTCAACGAAAACAAACATTTAAGGGGCAAACTAGATATGATCATATACTCCTTTTCTTGTTAAAAACAATAAAACATAATATAATCAATATGAAGTATATATTATCTATATGAGTAAATGACACTTTTGCCCCCTGGGTTTATACGTGATTGACAGGTTGCCCCCTAACTCTTAAAATGCACCTCGTTGCCCCCTAAGATTTGTTTTTGTGACCCGTTACCCCCTACTGCGTGTTCCGTCCATTTTTTCCGTTAAAAGTGACGTGGCATTTCCATGTCACAATTTTATTTTTTTTAATCCAGATGTCAATTAATTATTTAATTAATTTAAACCAAGGGCAAAAAGGAATTTCATTAATAGGTTTTATAATATTAAATATAATTAATATAATAACCACCCCCCACCCCACCCACCGCACCCCCTACCCCCCCCCCCCCCCCCCCCCCCTCTTCCCCTTCTTCTTCCCCATTCTTCTTCTTCTTCCCGACACCCCCTGCAACTTTTCTTAAAAAAAAAAAAAATAGAAAAGCTTCGAAGATGTGAGAATTAAACTCACCACTGCTATGTTATGGGTTAATGAAGCTTGAGCTGATTCCTCAGTTTTGAAGACAATATAAGCATTAACACTGTAATGGGTATCACAAATTGTAAGAAAAACATGAACTTGATGAGAATATGAAGGAGAACAAACCTGTCTGCATTTTCATTGAGTTTCTTCTGTATAATAGCACCTTTTCTTGGTACTTTTCCCTGAATAAAACAATTAATTTTCAATACATACATTATAGCAAAACAGTAATGTGAGGATTTTAGAATTTACTTACATCAGCAATTGGAACAGAGCGGATTCTCACAGATTCGACCTCACCGAATTTTTCGAATTCCTTAAGTAAGATCTTCTTTAATCTTCAAAGGTAAATTACCAACGAAGATTGTTCTTGAAAGCTTATCTTCATCATCGAATCCTTCTTTCTGAAGGGTGAAATCTTCAGGATTATCGATTGTCTTCCTCTTTTCCCCTACCATTGGAGCTTTCTCCTCCTCATTTGTATCATCATCCTTCATTGCCTCTTCCCCGTAAAGCTTCTTCTCATAGTTCACCTCTAACTCATCCCTATTCCTCTTTTTCTTCTTCTTCTTCTTCTCACTCTCTGCACTCTTCTTCTTCGAAGCTTTTCTATTTTTTTTTTTTTTTAAAGAAAAGTTGCAGGTGTCGGGAAGAAGAAGAAGAATGGGGAAGAAGAAGGGGAAGAGGGGGGGGGGGGGGTAGGGGGTGCGGTGGGTGGGGTGGGGGGTGGTTATTATATTAATTATATTTAATATTATAAAACCTATTAATGAAATTCCTTTTTTGCCCTTGGTTTAAATTAATTAAATAATTAATTGACATCTGGATTAAAAAAAAAAAATTGTGACATGGAAATGCCACGTCACTTTTAACGGAAAAAATGGACGGAACACGCAGTAGGGGGTAACGGGTCACAAAAACAAATCTTAGGGGGCAACGAGGCGCATTTTAAGAGTTAGGGGGCAACCTGTCAATCGCGTATAAACCCAGGGGGCAAAAGTGTTATTTACTCTATCTATATTACAATAAGTTTGAAATCTCGTCCAAAAAAAAAGTTTGGAGATTAACCAATTTCTGGAAAAAAAATTATCAAATTTAATCAAGTTTGCTAAGTGAATAGGAGATGAAGACACCCCCTTACTTGCAAAAGAAATAAAAAATTATATTCCTCGTATTGATAAAAGATGAGTATAGCATAATATTTTGTTTAATTCACCATCACTATAATTCTCTGTGACCTCCCACCGTTCACGACATTCCTTGCTTCTCGCTGCGAACGGCTGCGTTGAATTGACTAAGCGCCCCGTTTGCTAGGCCTACAGAGAAGCTTCCTCTATCCCATCTATCTTCTTGGGCAACGCATAGACTCTTTTCAACAACCAAGTTTCATGGTTGCTCACTCATAGCTGCAGGTTGCTTGCTTCCTGACTAGTAATCGCGGATCAGCATGCCGCGGTGAATATGTACCCGGGCCCTGTACACACCGCCCGTCACACCCTGGGAATTGGTTTCGCCCGAAGCATCGAACCAATGATCACCCATGACTTCTGTGTCACACTAGTGCCACAAAGGCTTTTGGTGGTCTTATTGGCGCATACTATCGTCATCGTAAATAATTGTGACGGCTCAGCAACCGTCATCTGAGCGTCGCCTTTGAAGCCGTCATTGTTTGTCTATCATGACGCTAAAAATAATCGTCACAATTAAATTAACTTCTTAACGATGTAGAGATTGTCATCTTAATAACAAATAAGTAACGCCTTTTAAACAAGTGTCATTATTAACAAAGGTGAAACAGTAACACTTATTCAGTCATCATAATAAATTATCGATTTATAATATAATAAATAAAAATATTGTATTTACGAAAATTCAAATACCATCATATTAATAAATAAATTATTATACCTCTCACACTAGCATCGTATTAGAAATGTGTAGTAATGACGTATTTTCAATCGTCTTAACAAATTACCGATTCATGATATTAAATACAAAAAAGAATATGAATCACTAATTTTACAAACTTAAGAACACTTAGTAATCCACTCATTGCCAGTATGATATGCAAATCTTACTCTTGCTGCTATATTTCTTGATGGATTCATTTGGAGGAACACTTTGCAGTTTCAGCAGAGACCAACTGATCACTGACACTCGCATCATTGACTCCATTACCATTTGTCTGAGATGAGATTCCAAATAGCACTTCGAGTCTTCTAATTCAATGTTTCATATCGAATTCCGTGTGAATTTCGACTGTCAACAACTTATACAAAATTACCACTTATTCAAATATATGATTTAAATATATCATATTTATATAAAAAAATGAAAATTATACATAATTTCATAAATGAATTGAATTGAATACCAAAAGATACTGAAAGCAGTAAGGATATTAAATTTTGCTAACTTTATCGGAGACCTTATAATATTAGGGGGTAATAGATTTGGGACTGTATTTATTTATTCATTCACGCCAAATGATTATTTACTACAAAACAACTCAAAAAATGAGTACAAGACCAAATTATTCATTCTATAAAACAATTCAGAAAATGAATATAAGGCCAAATTATTCATTCCAATAGCAACGACAAATAAAAACAGTGGTCAATTTATAAATTTATTTTTTATCAAAAATTTATGAATAACTTTTTCTTTTTGTCCCAGCAGTTGCGCCAAATGAATATTTACTTCAAAACAATTCAAAAAATACGTTTACCAAATTGTTCCTCCAACACATATGTGTTATTCTTAGCGCAACATTTCTCATCTGATAAAAAGCTTCTAAAGGTTATAAAATGACCATGGTAGGATTTATATAAAAAAATAATAAATAAATTTTGGAACGTTGGAAAAGAATTAAATCTTTTAATGGGAAATTATTTTTACCTTAATTGGGTTCTTCAATTGTTGATGGCATAGCTAAGACGGACTGATGATGGTGGAGAATAGTCCCCGAGTGGCGGCGGATTTTTTGTTTAAGAGAGTGGCTTGATGGGAAGGCAGGTGTGAATAGATTTCTTATTGTGAAAGTGATCACCAATGCGGCTGCGGTTTCGAACAAAAAAAAAAAAAATGCGGCTGCGGTTTTACTGTGAAGGTGAACGTTAATGTGGAGTGTAAAAAGATATCTTTTTTGATTTTTTATTCGAATTTGAGTGTAATAAGATGAGTTTTAGGTTTATGTTTCACTGTTTTTCAACTTTCACTTTTGTTTAATTTTTGTTTGTTCTGTAATTTTTCAATGGTTTTAGTTGTATACTTTTTATTTTCTAATTTTATTTAGTATGAATATAATTGAAAAAAATTATAATATTCTTAATATTTTTATAAAGTGTAATAAATAAAAAGATAAATAAATATGAGAAAAATTAAAATATTAAGAAAACCTTATATATTAGTATTGTTGATGATTATATATATTTGTCATATATTTTAGTGATAGATTATTAAGAATCGAGAAATAAATTTTTGTTGACAACTTTTTAAAATTGTTATGAAATTGGTTTAAATATTGATAATTTAGATAAGTGACATAAAAAAATGGAGGTCAATTTTTTAAATGATGGTTAAAACAATTCTCACTGGAAAATTATTATTGTATAAATATATTTCTAGTAGCGCGTGATCCTGAAACCTTTTTTGTAACAGAAAAACTTTCAAGCGATTTTTCTTTTATTTTTTTGGACGAGCTCTCAAGCGATTAATTATGAGAAAAATTGCTTTTGATTGCATAATTTTCCCTTTTCACATAGGGTCAATGACCCAAAAAATCAAAATAATATTATACTTGCCCCAAAGAATCATCCATTAACTTACTATTATAAGATTACATGTTTACCCGTCCCGTCAAGGACGATTCCCATCAAGGACGATTCCCGTCAAGGACGATGCCCATCAAGGACGATTCCCGTCAAGGACGATTCCCATCAAGGACAAAATTTAGTTAATGATGTTATTGGGCAGAAATTTTGTCATTGATGTTATTAGGCTGAAAATAATATTATTTTGATTTTTTGGGTCATTTTCCCTTTCACATATTTAACCAAACTTTCAGGTTGCGGGTTGTTTTCTTGTACAATGACCAAGTAGTAGGTCTCTTACGACTAAATCCTACATAGTGTTTATTTATGTGAAGTCACTTTATATATTTAGGTTGACCATCACAATAGTTAAGGTCAATTTTTTTTTTTCCGTTCAAAGAGTTAGGGTCAATACTCGAGACTATATTTTTCTTTTTTTAACAAAATACTCGAGACTATATACAACATGAAAATGTGAAGGATCTTGCTAGTGTACAAACAAAAAAGAAGATAAAAACACAAAAGAATAAAAAATTGCTAGTGATCTACATATAAATCTGTATTTTAGTATTTTGTCTAGCTAGTGTTCCAAAATTGATCATCTAGACATTAAAAATTGAGCCGTCAACCCTTTTTTAACATAGGTTGATTTTTCCCTTTTTTGGCGGGTAACATCGGTTGATTAAAATAATTTTTTTTTGGTACGTGAGTGGTTTGGGACATTTTGCGTGCATCACGACTAATTTTACGGGAATATGCAAATCTATATTTCCAAATAAATCAAAACCAAGTTATCTATGTTCGGGGGGTTCGGACCTTATACCTCTTACATTACACTCGTTAGAGAGGGAATTCGAATCATATACCTCCATTTAAGTGCTGAAGAAATAACAAGACTTTGTCCAGTCGAGCTACCTCAACTGGTTAGATTGCATCTTTTATTAACAAGTGTGAAGATACTAGTTTAAGAATATTGCATGTTCATAAAAATACAGGAAATCGAGTGAGAATATAGGATATAACAAGATGTGATTCAATTTGGATGGGGAAGCAATACAATTTACGAAGGCAACATCCAGATGACTGGATTTTTCAACTGAAGAAAAGACTATTCTCACAGATAACCTTGAAATTGTATAAGGTATCAGACACGTGTCAGCGGCAAGCTGGACAATACAACCGATCATCAGGCGTATTCATCTAATGGGCGGGGAGTTTGAACCAATTATTTTTCGGCATATAATGCTTTTTTTAGACAGCCAACCCGACCAGAAAAAAGATCTAGATCGTTTATTCAGTTTATGTGATCTAATATTCGTCCAAAAAAAAGGTGATCTAATAAATATTATTTTGAAACTCTACGATCTAGTAAATCTAATAAAAAAATAGAGTTAGATTATTTAAAAGGTTAAAAAATAAAAAGTAAAAGAACTATTCTTAACAAGCTTTTTTCTCCAGAAAAGTGCAGTCATTAATGGGTTGTTTTTGTTTTTTAACAAGTTGCAAGTTTGTTTAATAGGTTACACTTTTTACGATAAATTGTGTGTATCTTTTATTAGGTTGAGTGTGTGAAATTGGTATAGAACTTATTAGGCTTACTTATTTATTGCATAGATGGATCAAGTGCTTTATAAATTAATTCAATCCAACATAAATAATAAATAAAAATGTAACTTAAAAAAATAAAAAGCTAGTATTTTTTTGTTCTAAACTAAAGATAAGAAGAGATAAAGATATTGAGAGAAATATATTCTTATTTTTCTAAAACTTGTTTATTACATTAAGGAGCACCTCTTATTTATTAGACAATGTATGACTATTCATATTATACATTAATTTGTCAATAAATAAGAAAAATGTAAAGAATAGTAATTCATGACTCTTTAGGACATCCACTATAAAATACTATAATTTATAAGAGTAATGCTAGGTATCACCCAAAAAGGTATCACCTAAACATCACCCATGATGTGGCGGTTAGGTGGACCAATCATGGAGGAGAGAGAAAAAAGTAAATCTGGAAAGAGAAAATCTATGATTGGTCCACCTAACCGCCACATCATAGGTGATGCTTAGGTGCTACCTTTTTGGGTGATACCCAGCATTACTCAATTTATAATAATCCTCCTTTGTCTTTTAGTCAACATGTCTCGTTAAAACCTTACCAAGAAAAAATATGTGAAATAAAAATTTGATCGAAAGAAAACAAGTACATATGCATGGAATTAATCATCGTGAAACACTGTCTCGTTAAAACTTTGTCAAAGATTTACTCAATGGGATAAAAATTTGGACGAAGAAAAAATAGTACAGTGTATTGTTCACGCTTCGCCAGATATAACAAGAGATCTTTGAGTTGACGTATCCAATACTGTGAACTATTTTCTTGAATGTTGTGGTTGATAAATTACAATAGTTTGGAGAACAAATCAGCAAAATTGTTAAATGATTGTATTTGATGAATGTCAATTTCTCCATTGTTGTGTAACTCGTGTGGCTAGATAAATTTAGGTGATATATGTTGCGTTATGTCGTATTTGATGTAGCCATTTTGAATTCGTGTGATACTAGCATCATTATTCTCATACAATACAATCGGTGTACTTAATATTGAAAATAAACCACACTTCTCTTGGATATGTTAAAATATTCACTTAAGTAAATATTTCATAACACTCCTCCTTGGATATTTACTGAAGGATATGTCTCGTTATAAAGATGTCAAGAAAACTCATTAGAACAAAAATTGATGAAGGAAAAGAGTACATCATCCTTTGAGGTATGACACATATTCAATCTATCTCGTTAAAACCTTAGTAGGAAATCCCAATAGGAAAACATGTGGTAAAGGAAAAAACGAGTAAAAAATTTCAATATATTCTCCCCGTCCTTGTTACGACACTTTGTACTTCCTAATATATTAGATACTTGTGAACTTGTACCTTAAATGGTCTCGTAAACAAAACATTAATAATCATATCTTTTGTATTTTCACTTGAGGGTATTGAGTGTTAGCGACATCATTTACTTGATCAAGAAAAAAGAGTTTATAATCATTTTGATAATGAATATTTGGCATTGCCTCATTACAACCTTACTAGGAAAACCAGTGGGAAAAACCCTTAGTGAAGGAAAAAAATACAACACACAAATTTCACATCCTTCTCATTATGACATGAATTATGACAACCATTATTCATAGCACCCTTTCATAATTCAAGCACTTGTCTCTCGTGTTTTAAATAAATTATGTTCTTCAAGACCTTTTATTCTTCAGGCACTTCTTGATCTCCGAAAACTTAATATTTAGATTATTTAAGTACTTCAGGCACCTATCGTGTTTCAGACACTTGTTGTGCTTCAAACACCTTTCTTGTTACGATACTTTTCATGCTTCATGCACCTATGGTGCTTAGAGCACTTATTGTGTTCACCAAGAAATTTAATATCCATTTAATCATCAATACACCATATCAATAACATAATAATGACGAGGTCTCCCAATAAATAATTTTAGGTTTCTGCAAGAAAACATGTTATACATGTGGGAATTTTCATTTCAAAATTTACTATAATCATTTCTATAATTTTCGATATACTTCACCACTTTTTGGTTTAGGATCCTTATTATATACTTCATGCGCTATAGTAAATGAAAATATATTAATCCCTAAATTATCTCATAGTTTCATATATTATCAGTAGACAAATATCTACATAACTTTCCTTGTATTCATATACCTGGTCTCTTCAATTACCATTACTTCCTTAGAGATTAATGAATGTGCCAACATTAGTTGGCTCAATAATTCATGTCATATTACGTTGATGTGCACATTCCATAAATTTAACTATTTTTCAATTACTCGTGAGATTTTTTTCTTCGGGGCATGGTATATTTTGAACCGACGGACTTACCACGCTTCATGTGTTTGTTATATACATTACATATCTACCATGCTTCATGTGTTGGTTAGATGCATTACATGTCTACCACGATTCATGTGTTGGTTGGATGCATTCGATAGCATATTTATTATATGTTCATCTGAGACAATAATCTAAGTTGGAGCAAAGACAATATGTTTTGGGATTTTAAAATATTCTACATACTTGCGAATGTATTATGTATATTAATTGCAATACTTCGCAGATGGATATTATTTTAAACTTCAAGTTCTGATTCTTTCGTTTATGGATAGATATGAGACAATAAATTGTTTTCCACGCTACGTCACGTAACTCCAGGTAGCCTTGTCTCTCCCCCTATTAAAGGTAAATAATCTCTATTAAATTACACTCTACAAAGCGTGTCATTCGACATATCGTTATTGTCCTTGGTGACCGAGTCGATCATGTCATAATATAAAAAAAATCGAATTGAGATATCTTTCCTTTTTGCACAATGTGAGCTTCATTTGCTTGAATTTGTCTATAATACAACCACGAACAAATAACAGAAATTTTTTCTATTACATACTTCTGGTGTGACTTTAAGATAATAATGCAAAAATATGCATTGTTACTGATATTTATGGTTTATACAAAATATTTATTTCTCCAGATATCCTTTAAATCTAGTATTTTTTGGGGATTTACTTAAAACATAATCCGCCAATCATGTCAATTTTGTACTACAAGGTAACATAAGTTTTGGGATTAGCTCAACTAACCAAAGCCTTGGTTATATTTCTAGGCGGTACAGGTTTGAACTGTGTCAATGACACCGAGTCCAAAAAGTGGCTCTCCCATGTAACTTAAAAAAACTTTTGGGCATAAAAAACTTGTAATTAGATTGACTAGATTGTTTAGTGTACTACATGCAAACTATCGATATATAGTTACATTGTATTGATTATATTCATGGTTATGATTTCGTGATGGTTTATATTTCGTGGTCTATTAATTTCTTAATATTCCTCACGATTCATCTTATGTGGTAAGAAAAATGGTTACTGGATGTTAACCACACCATAGAAAGATACTCCTCTGTTCACTCATGAATATTATAGAAAAATGGTGTTTATTTATCAAATTGTTTGATTTGGTTACTTCTATTCACAAGCATGGCCAAGAAAAGATCCATCTCGGGGTATTAATGGTGTACATGTTATCTGGTTATAGAAAACAACTAAAGGGAGAAGATGATCCCACATGTGGTAGATTTTTCTAATGCTTTATGAAAGGAAGAAATCATTGAAGAGATCGTTGACACAAAGATCGTTGGTGCAAAGATTTTTGGCGTAGAGAACGTTAGTGATGAGATTGTTAGTAGAAATATAGTTAGTACATAGATCCTTGGCGGTTTGTCCTTTTTTCTCTCCTTTAAATATGGTTTTATTTAGTTGTCCGGTTAGAAAAGTGTGTTGGGTAGTGTCTCAAGGTTACAACTAGTTTTCCGTCGTCCAGCGACGAAGCTTCTAATGACAATGTGTCGTGGTCGCTAGAGACATGGAACAGCAACTGCAAGTGGTCGCCAGAGACAATCATAGATTTAAAATATAAACATTCACCGACCAAAGAAGCTTTCACTAGCGACCACTTAGTTGTCGTTACTGGACTAACACATTTGTAGATCATTAATTTGGCCGCTAAATGACACGTGTAATTACCAATAAACACTATTTCTCGTTATTGCCTATGTTCTAGCGACCGATTATGGTCGTTAGTGGTCTAAAAACCTTTGCAGACTACCATTCGGCCGCCAGAAGATCAAACAAATACTTGGCAGTCTAAAATTGCCCGCCCAATTTTAAACTCGTGTCTTTACTGACCATCTTACTCACCTCTAATGACTGCCAAGTCGGTCGCTAGAATATTAAAATATTATAAAATCTAGAAGTCAGATCCAATTCATTTCACCTTTTCCTTCTGCTTATTTTCAATTTGTACCCACCCCTCTCCTGTTTTCTTAGTTTCCAAATCTGTATCCCCCTCTCTACCAGTCAACACCATTCCACGTATAATTATCCTCAGAAGAAGAAGTTCCACTATTTCCCAGTACCAATTTCGTCTCCCGCAACCATGCTTCAATGATGTCGTCGTCGTCACCTCAGTTAATTTTTCGGCATCTTGAAGCTTTAAGGTTGTCCCATCAAGCCTAAAAACCTAAAAGCATGTAAGCATTGTTTAATTGGTTAATGATTTAATTTAATAGTCCCTCTATAAATATTTTATTCATATTATTTACTATATAGGAAAACAAGACATTGAAAAAGGAGTAAGAGAATTCTTCGTACAGTGGAGAAGGCTAAGGAAAAGTACGGTGGAGTGGTGCCACTTGAGTTTTGCCAGGAAAACGGGACGTGGAACCCAATTGGTGATATGACACCACCTGGCCTAGGTGATAAGGAACAACGTCTAGGACCATATCCTGATTTTCTTTACTGGAAAAGCGTCCTAAATGAGAAAAAGTAATTAATATGGAGTCATCTCAAAGTAGGTTTCTTTTTCATTATATGTCTTTGTTAAATTAAATTTTTTGATTAAGTCCTATTTTTTGTAACATTAATTTCCAATAAATGATTGTAGGAATCGTTAGGACTGGAATACCATACAACGATACGTCTACAAAAAAGTCGACATTTAATCTAGTGACCAAAAAGGGATGATAAGTAGGGAATGGATAGAAAACAGTGTTCCTCCAAAAGATATGAGTCAAGAAGAGTTTGAGAAGATGTTTCGGATGTGGGGAACTAAAGAGATTTTGGTAAATAATCATTTAATATTGTTCTGCTATTTTAGATATGTACTTAATAAAAATCATTTAAACAGTCGCGATCTGCTGCCTGGAAAAAGAACAACGACAAGCAAGGACTAGATGGTGGTCATGGATCGTCCACCCTTTCGAATACCCTCTATCGACTTCTACGTGTAATATTTATTGTATTTTTAGTATATCTGTTTTATTAACTCCACGGTGGTTGTTTTAAAGGACCCCGAGGATGATGACCCGGAGTTTCAAATGGAGACATAGTATTATCTGAGGCCAAAGATAGTTGAATATTATAGCAAATTGGGAAGCATAGACGACATATTTGAGGGATAAGCGCTTCTAGCAGTGCGATGTAAGTTAGAATGTTTTTTGCAATTGACTAAGTATAATTATACCAATCTAAAATTTTGTCTTCCAACATAATGAATTGAAATCAAGGACTGATCAAGTTTTGTCGTCTTCAAGTGATGTACTTGGATCCTTAGCCACACCATCACAATCTTTAAATAAGCTAGATCAACTCTGAACTATGATTGAGGTGGAACATGATTGTATGGGTCCAGCAAGAAAGGGTTGGGACCCCAAAGTTGGAACGGTCATTCCAACCTAGAGTCAAAGGCTGGCCAGGACCTGGATACTTTTGTGTTTCCCAAATGGATGTTTGATATATTCCTGCAGATAGTTGTGGTTGTGAAAATTTAAACCGGACTGCAGGCCCATCTGGAGCCTAGTGCTAGGGGTCTACCGGCACTATCGCAGCCACCCAATTCCTTCAATCTTTACTAAAAAGAACTATATGACACTGGTTGGTCAACTCAATACCTAATTTTACAATAGCGCAAGCCTCCATTAGAGATCATCCGACCCAGTCTACATAACTGACTAATCTACAACCACCTAATTCGTGCACAAGAGTAGCATTTTCGAGTGGGTCAAAACTTAGAGATGAAGAGGACAAAGACCAAACCCAATCTCTTGATAGAACTCGGTTCATTGACTTTATTAAGTTGTTATCCAGATTGTATAGTAATTTATTCATACTCTCTTATATTTTATTTAGACTTTAATTTCGTACTTTGTAATAAAAAAAATCGATAATTCTATAATGTAATTTTACATTATTTTTCCTACTTTTATTCGATAATTGAACTTCTGTAGTTATGGTTTATTATGCACTGAGTGGTCGATGGTTGTCCTTGGTTAGTATTAGTGATTGATGGTCGCTGAAGTGAAACTTTAACGACGAGGCACTAGTGACTACCATTTGGAGACCACATGCAGTCGTTAGTGTGTATGGCGACCGATTTCACCACCTTTGGTGATCGCTTCTGCATAAGTAGTCGCTAGAGTCAAGAGACATAGCAGTGGGTCCAAGATTTTGGACTTTGAGTCTTTTTGGATGGACGACAACCATTCCTCTAAAGTGGTATGGACGACAACCATTCCTCTAAAGTGGTATGGATCGATGGATAGTATACTGACCTGGAATAGTCAAGGGGATAGGCACTCTTGACTCATAAGGCGTTTAAGTCCCTCATTTTTAATTATGATGTAATTATTTCTTATTTATTCGAGTCTATAATGTTTAATAAATATGTTAGGTTATCTAGTCAGTTTAAGGATATCAATAATTCCTTTGTATTTGAACCCCGAGAGAAGAGCATTTAGGTTAGGGGGTATCCTTTTTTTTGTGGAAAATTCATGTTAGACTTATTAGTGTTTATTAAGTCTAGTCATCATATTTCAATCGCTAAAATTAACGAGTCTAGCATTTCTTCGTGGTACGCAGAGTTTGTTCGTGCTCATAAAGATAACACTATAACGAGCTAAACTATGGCAACAACTTTCATTTCGGAAATCAAACATTGATGAACCGATCATATTTTTCTAGGGATTTAAATTAAATCGCAAAAAAATCTGAAAAACTGGGAAAAATGATAATGAACTCGACAAAACTATTTGTTTCAACGAGTTTATCAACTACATTGGCCAAATCGATATTCCTTCAAATGGTTGCTTTTTCAACTGGTCAAACAAAAGGAAAGATGAACAAATAATTAAAGAAAGTCTTGATCGTGGCTTGTCAACCTATGATTGGATGAATCTCTTCCTGAATGTTACCGTTAAAGTGCCTCATCAGTCGACTCTTATAACCCACCTCTTATCATCCAGAGAAAAATTGATCGAAGAAATAGAAATAAAGACTTTATGTTTGAATCAAGATGGCTCGAAAACCTTCAGCGTCGGGATATTTGAAGTCTTCTTAGGAGGAGCACAGTCGTATCCTTTCGATTAAAGATTTTTGTCTCAAGAGAGACAATACCTATCTCATTCTTACAAGTTGGAATAAGCGCGTTTTCTGCAATAATAGATATTTCAATAATAAATATCAAAAATATCTCATGGAGATCCAAAATAGTGATCAGTCAGATTTTTCTTTCCTCATGTTTGTCTAATCCAAAAAAAACACAAAATTCTTTATGAATTTTTCTAAGTTAGTATTATCTAATCCAAACAACATTTTTCTCTCCATTTCTTTTCTTTTTTAATTTTTCTATTTTTTTCCCTCCTGAAAACAAACACACCCTATGTTTTTCTTTGCTATGACCCAAATGAGAAGAATCATCAATCAGATCTGAAGACTCACAGACTCTAATGGTTCTTAGACATAAGATTATAAGAATCTTAAAAGATTTGTTATGCAATTATCATAAAAATATGTTCAATGGCGAACCTTGTTCAGGACGGGATAAAATCACTAATCTCGCTTCTTGCAAGGTAACTATTTATATGAATGATATCCTCGGCAAGGTTTTGAAGATTGATGAAGTAAGGAATACCGTTTTTAGCATGTCAAGAACAAAATCTCCGGGACCGGATGGCCTCCTTAGGAATTTTACCAGGAATATTGGGATATTCTTAAGGTATACATCTTCTCTCTTGTTACGTAGTTATTTATCCACAACACTTCGCTCAAAGATATTAATGATACTCTAATCTCTCTTATTCTAAAAGGTGACACCAAAGAGTAGGTCAAGGAATTCAGATTGATTCTTGTGTCAACTTCATTTACAAAATCATCTCTAGCTCTCAGGCTACAACCGCTCATGGATGATATTATCTCCTCAAAATAATTGGATCTCCCTAAAGAAAGATGCGTCCATGATAACATCATTATTGCAGAGATCGTTTCAAACTTTTAAAAAAACAGAAGGAAATCTAAGAAACACTTTGTGGTGGTCAAGCTCAACATGTAAAAGGCATATGATCGGTGAACTATGAGTTCCTCATCAACATCTTACATAGTTAGGCTTCTGTTAAAAAATGGATAGATTGGATTATGAATTGTGTCACATCAGTCTCATTTCAGATCAAGTTTAATGGAAAAATATTGGAAAAGATTTTACCCAAAACAAGGTATCAGACAAGGTGATACGTAATATCCTCTCCTTTTTTTCTATCATGATAGAGGGTCGTATTGCATGCTTAAATAGGAAATGTATAATGGGTAATATTAAAGGAATTTCGCTTACTCGGGCTTGCCAAAATCTTACTCACCTGCTATTCGTGAATGATGTGTTGTTCTTAATTTATATTCATGAGAAGGAAACTAATGCCTTCAAGGAAACAATCAAAATGCACCGCCAAAAATCATGCCAGGAAATAAATTTACAAAAATCGTCTATCTGTTTTAGCAAAGGAACACTAGATGATATTTGCAAGTCTTTTTTAGAGTCTCCTTGCATTAGGGAGGCAACCACTCTTGGAAAATATTGGTAATTTATTTGAACCTGAAAAAGATCGAAGACAGAGAATCTCAACTATATTAAAGACCGACTTCTACTAAAACATCTAGTTGGATTTCTACTCTTCTCTCGGACGGTGGCAAAGACCTTCTCATCAAATTTGTCATGCAGGCAATTCTGAACTACGTGATGTCAATCTTCGGACTTCTAAAGACTCTTTGTGAAATATTGGCTAGCTTGGTCGCCAAGTTCTGGTGGGACGTACAAAACAAAAAAAGAATGGGTAACATGTGAAAATATTGTTGTTTCGAAGATTATGGGTGAAATTGGCTTTAAAGGCTTCAGAAAAATGAACACAGCTCTCTTGTCTAATCAATTTTGGAGAATTCTCAATAATCCATTTTTCTTGGTGGCAAAGGTTCTTAAAGGGATCTATTATCCTCGGACTTCATTGTGGGATGCTAAAATCAAAAAGGAAAGATCTTGGGGTTGGGAACGTATCTTCAAGGGTCTTCAGTTCCCAAGAGATGCGTGTATAATCCAAATTGGAAATGGTGTTGACACGAGAATATGGGATCATAAATGTCTTAATAACAACATGAGTATGGATAAACCAGAGGCTTGTGATCTGCAGGTGGTCGCACGACTCTTTAACGAAGATTTGGTAAGATTGGGATGGAAATTGGATCTGAAATTTCTGATTTTCGATCTTTCCGATCTAAAAAACTAAAATTTCGAAACATTTTAATATTCCGGTTTTCAAAATTCTGATTTCTAATTTTTTTTTTCTTCAGAAAATCGAATAGGAATCAGAACTACACATAAATTCCCGATTTTCAGGTCCGATTTATTTTTCCGATTAATCCGATTCTTTTTTACGATTTTATATACCGAATGTTATTTCTAGTATATATTATCAATTATTAGTTATTATATTTATTAATTTTTATATACATAAATTTTATACTCGTAATTACATAAACCGACATTTGCTCGCTTCTTGCCTCATGCCGCTTTGAATACTTGATTTTTTTTTTTGCAATTGTAGAAAATGAGGAGGATTAATTTTTAAATTAAAACCGTATGTATAGTTGGCTAGAATTTAGACATCTATTCTTATAGAGATAATTTTTAATTAGGTCCATAATCTAACAAATCATGTTTTAAGAAGCGCAGTTCAAAAGTTTAGATAAATAAGGTCAAAAACATTATTTTAAATTTATAATATACCTAATATAACCTTACAAAATAAAATATTAAAATATAAGATTTAAAAAATATACAACACATTTGATAAAAAAAAGTAAAAATTGAAAAACAATGAAGCGTAAGACCTAATACTATAATCTCTTCCAACTCACCTTTCCAAGCCGCTCTCCTGCACACTGTACGAAAACAAAAACAAAATCTCTTTTCACTCATCATTCTTCACCATCATCAATTGGATTTGGCGCAATCAACAGTTGAAGAATCCAAAATAAGGTATTAAACTAATCTTAACCATTGATATTTCAAAAAAATAAATTATTTTTAACCTAATCTCCTCACTTTTGCAAATTTTCAAAATTATTTAATTAAAGTATTACAATGTTTATTATATTTTTATACATATCTTACCATGGCTATTTTCATGATAGTTGGAAATCTTTTAGCGTATGAGAAGTGATGTGTTGAGAATAGTTGTTTACTGTTGGAATAAGAAATTTAGTCTAATAGAGGTTAACTGAAAATGGAGATAGAATTTTTAATGGGTTTTAGTAGTGGGTCCACCAAATCAATGAACACAACCCAACAAATGAAATATACATTTTAGGTTCCGAATTTACAATAGCCAATCAAATTATGCCGTCTAGTCTAATAATTCGTCGGATTCATGATTTTCTAGCCCACCAAATTATGTTGTCTAGCCCACCTATTCGCGTGATGTAAGCCCACCAAATTATGCCGCACATCCCAATAAATTGTGTCGCATAACCCAGTGAAGAGTATTATGGACTTGAATTGTTAGTGAAGTGGGATGGATCTTATGAAGAAAGTTTGTTGGTTTGTGGACCTTTTGGATTAATCACTCTATTCTTATATTTTGTAAATTTCCCACTTGAGTAATTTATTATTAATTAACTTTTAATACTAATTAAATATTAAATTTTATAATATTTATAAAGAATTTGTTTTAAACTTTTGAAATTACAGTTATATAATTATAATTTATTTAGTATTATAATTTCTGAAATTAAAAATAAAACAATCAAAATGCATAATTAATCCTTTTTTTTTGGCAAATAGATTTTTATTCCGAAAGTAATATATAATATCAAAATTTTCGCTTTCCGGACCAAAATTCCAAAATTTCCAAATCAAAAATATTAAAATTTCAAAAAAATCAAAATTTCTGATTTTCAGGTAAATTCTGAATTTCTAATTTCGAATTCTTTTTTCTGTTCAGAAATTTCGGATCGGATTGGGATTGAACAATCTAATCCGAAAAAAATCAGAAATTTTAGAATAATTTCTTTCCCGATCTGACTTGTCCAATTTCCATCCCTAGACAGGATGGAATGCGGATTTGGTCAAGAATACTTTTCCAGGTTCTGCATGCAATCAGATTCTGAATCTTCCCCTTCTCCAGCTGGAAAATATGTACAGCGTCATCTAGCCTCATACAAAAATTGTGAATATTCAACAAAATCAGGATATAATGCTATTATCAATAAGGTGAATCAATCTAAAATCCTCTCCAATCAATATTTTGGAACATCATTTGGATATCAAACATTTTGACAAGGATTGGATCTTTTGGTTGGAAAGCGTGTAAGAATGTTATGCCCATGCAAAATAACTTGTTCAAAATAAAATATGCTATGAATATGCCTTGTGATTGGTGTGATCATCATTCAAGAACAATCGAACACCTCTTCTTGTCAGGCCCCTTCAGTAGCGTAGATTGGGATCTTCAGCGATGCATATTAAATTGATCCAAACCATAGCAAAAATATTGATGGGTGGATCATTAAAAATAGTTAATGGATTTTCAAAAATTGATATGATAAGAGAATTATTTCGGCATATATTCTAATCACTATGTGGGATATTTGTAAAGAAAATATGCAAGGTTTCTTCAATAATTCAAAATGGTATCCAAAGATTATGAAACTTAGAAATGATTACGGGCCTTTTTAGGGACTCCAACAATTTTAGTCATCAAGGGGGTACTCAGAATCAAGTTAAAGAAACAAAACAAGGATCTTGGGTAATCCCCAAACAGGAAGAGAACGAAATTTGTTGGTTCAGTGACACATCACTAATTAATTAGTGGGAATCATCTGGAATTGCTTTTGTCGCAATGAAGAATCAAGGCAACATCATTCAGGGGATTGATTACTAGGCAAATGTACATTTGCAGAGAAGGGCGAAGCATGGGCTATTTTGAATGTCATTAAGATGGCAGAAAAATCAAAACATCCCATCAATTCTTTTTACTCAGATAATCTGAAAGTTACCTAAGATATCTGTGACATGTCTCGTGCAAACTGGTGTATTCGTCCAATCTTAGGAAAAATCTTGTAGATGGCTTTGTAAGATCCCTACTTGGAAAGTCAATCATATATGTAGGAATAAATACCCCTTTTGCCTCCGTACTATTAAGAAATTGACAGCTCACCCTCTCGATCCTATAAAGTGTAAATTTATCCCTTAACTTTTGTTTTTGCGACTCGTAGTCTCTGTTAAGTATTACTTAATTTAAATACTTACCCCCTTTAGTATTACTTAATTTTCCTACTTACCCCTTTAAGTATTACTTAATTGCCTACTTACCACCTTAAATTTCCTCGCACGTGCCTACTTAACAGTGGATTTGAACGGATTCCGTCATCAAGGGGTAACGAGCCGCAAAAACAAAAGTTTGGGGGTAAATTTACATTTTATACAATCAAGGGGGTAAGCTGTTAATTCATTTAAAGTACAGGGGGCATCCAGTGTATTTACTCTATATGTAGGTCAAACAATGAGGTGACATATATATACTTGCGAAGTGAACTAGACACAAAATTGATCTATCATCCTGGGTAGATAAATATACCGCCAATGGTTTTAAATTCCTATTATGTTTGTACAAATGTAGAAACATAAGCTGGCTCTGGAGTTTTCTTTGCATGTAATGGATCGTACGATGTTTCTATTGAATATCCTTGACAGAAGAAACCCTTTATTCTAGATATAACTACTTCAAGAGTATATTCGTGATATGCTTTAAGGAGACAAATACATGTTCTACATGATAACATTATATTTGTTTGTTCAAAATCTTCGATTAATTTAGTAATACTTGAATTTGTACTAACACTTTCTTTTGCCCAACTTATTAACAAATTATTAGCTTGTCCAAATGGTAAAGACTTTATACATACACACACACACACACACACACACACACACACACACATATATATATATATATAACATAGGTCTCTAGTTTGAAAATTTTATAATGCAAACTTTGCGCAAATTATTCTAAAAATGGTGCACTTCGTAATATTATTTAGTTTTCCAACTTATCTCTCCCTAATTTTATACCATGTTTATGAATTAAATCATTTTTATATTCAAGCGGGGTATATAATTCTAATAATATTTTTCCAAATTCATGTTTATATGATTTTTTTTTTATTGTATAATATTTATGTTGTTAGCCTCTATAAAGATAATGATCGAGAAAAAATATATATTTCATCACAATCCTCAAGAATATGAAAGTTTCTTATTTAATGATATGCCAAATTAATCAACGGACTTCTGGTTCATATATTACTTCTTGAATTATATATATGAACAAACTCTTGTTTGTGAGAATTATCTTCATTATTGTGTATATCAACAAACTTCGAGTTTATGAAAATTGAAAGTATATTTTCATCATCTTTACAAAGATAGTGATGAAATCATACCAATATTTCGAAATAGTGCTTTAGAGACATATTAATTAATTTTCTTTACAGTTCACAAATAATATTATATTGTAACAATTAACCTTTAACCCACATGAATATTTTGGTTACTTTAGTGCAATATCTTAAGAACACATAATTCTTTTTATTTAACAAAATACAATTTTTAATTATTCATGAAATTATGAGTTCTTCATCATAAAACAATTTTTGCTTCAAACCTATATATTTGAATTATTGCTTCAAGCCTTTGTAATTCTTTTAAATTTCGAGTCGTAGAAATTTAATTTAGGCTTCAATACTTAAAAAAATCCATATAGGTCTCGAGTCTTTAAAATTTAATCCACACTTTAAACATTTAAAAAATTGACATAGGATTTGAGCCTTAAAAAAATGATTTAAACTTCAAACCTTTAAAATTTGATCTTGGCTTCAAACCTATAGATAATGTATTCTATGCTTCAGGCATATAACTTGTGTTCTGAATTTTAGGTTTATAAAATTTATTATATGCTTCCGGCATACAACATTCGATGTAGGCTTCGAGCCAATAAATTTTGTCTTATATTTTCGGCATATAAAATTTGGTGTAGAATTTGGCCCTATAAAATTTATTTGAAACTTAAAATATATATAATTCAAACCATATGAACAAATTTATGTGATTCAGATCAGAAATATTCTTGTATCATATTCTTCAAAAAATATTAGTATAAAATATACAAAGATATTAGCATAACATAAGGATAATAATTATATAAATCTTACCAAATTACCTACATCTTCCACTAGATCAAAAGAGTAAACTCGTGTCAGTAATGACATAACGTGTTGTAAATTAAAAGAGAAGAAAATATAAAGATATTAGAACAATGTATTCTTTATTTTTATAACTAGTTTCTTACAATAAAAATTACTTTTATTTATATAACAATATATGACTATTCATATGATACATTAATTAGTCTATAAATAAAAAAATGTATTAATTTGTCTATGAATAAGAAAATGTAAATGATAGTAACTTGTGACTTTTTAGAGCACTCGCTATAAAATTCTATTATTTATAATATTTTAAAATTTTCAAGCCAACTTTCTTATATTGATCCATTTTAAACCAAAATTAATGAGTTATTATTTTTATTTATATTAGAATTGGTGCTATCTTGTAATGTTTTTGTTGGTTTTTAATCAGAGAGTGATTAATTCAAAAGGTCCACAACCAAAATAACTTTTTTCAGTAGGTCCAGTCAATTTTCATAATATTTTTGGTCTGTAATACCCTTAATGATGTACATGCAGCCCATATTCTTACAAGCAATGATTAAGGCCTACGAGCCCATTTCTATAATATTTTTGGTTTGTAATACCCTTAATGATGTATATGCAGCCCATATTCTTACAAGCATTGATTAAGGGATTTTTTTAGTCTGCCTAGGAGAGTTCAAATTGCTAACAAAATATAAAATAGTCAAACGAAACTGCAGAATGAAGAAGAGAGGGAGCCGGCCATGGTGAGCCCATTTGGCGGCGAGTCAACCCGTCACCCCGGCGAGGCCATTAAACGTCAAGCTCATTAACCAAGTGTTGTACTAACAGCCCATCACTACTCATAACTGTCATGGCCAGCAAGCCCTTTAATCAAAATCGATAACAGCCCATCACTATCTGACTCCGGCAAGCAAAGTGTCGTAATAGCACATCACTGTCAGGCTCCGACAAACATCCCATCACTACTCCTACATTAAAAGGTTTCCAACTGTCATGGCCATTGTAGGATTTGTATAAAATGATAATACAGTAAACTGACAACTCTCAAAGTAAAAGTTTCAATGGTAAAAATTATTTTTCCTTCATCAAATCTTTTTCCTGTTGCTTTAGTTTTCATATTCGCTCGCTTCCCCAAGGTCAACTAACCATAGTTTATCAACTACCTTTCTTCGTTTAGCGCCATCAAAGCACGACATTCATATTCAAATCATGCTTAAAAAACAAAATTATATTACTTAGATTTTGATATAATGCTATATTACTGTTTGATTTTAAGGTTTAAAAAGTAATTATCAGTGAAATCTACTTGAAGTTTTGTTCGACTCTGTGGCCCCCGTTGATCTAAAGCAACGTCCTGATTTGCATAGCCTCGGTGCTTGATTGAAATCAATTATGTTGATAGACTTAAGGTTTCCAATCTCGATCTCTCCATTACAACTTGTTTAAATCGAAAGGCTTTACACCAAGAAAAATTAACATCCTTGTTTTTTTAAAAGTTTCAATTGTAATTTTTTCCCTTAATTTGGGTTCTTCAATTGTTGATGATGATGGTATAGAATGGTCCCTGGTGGCGGCTTCTTGTGCAGGAGGTTTGGTGGAAAGGTAAGTGTCAAGAGATTTCTTTTTTGTTATTTTGTTCAAATACTGCGGTGAAGAGAAAATCATATGCGGTGAAGAGATGATTTTTAGATTTCTTTTTTGTTTCCTTGTTCAATACTGGTGGGAAGGTGAGTGTCAAGAAATTAACACCCTTACTTTTTTTCCACTTTTTGTTTGAAGTTTTTTTAATGTTTTCGCTTGTGTATTTATTTTATTTTATTATTTTATTTTGCAAGGTTATATTAGGTATATCGTAAATCTAAAATAGTATTTTTGAATTTTATTAATCCAAACTTTTAAGCTGAACTTTTTAAGGCATGATTTGTTAGGTTATGAACCTAATTAGCAATTAACTCTTAATGAAATGGTATTTTCACATAAAAAAAGTCTATCAAAAAATAAAATTAGAGACGCATGTTGTCGAATTCTTTTTCCATAATCCTAAAACACTTTTATTTGTGTTCATATTAGGTCTTCTTTAAGGATTTTTATTTTCAATGTAAATTACAATATTTATTTTTTATCTGTTACCATTGTTGAAAATTTGGGATCTATGTACCTTTTGCCAATAGGAAAAATGTTTTAGATTGTCACACTATACAATTAAGAACGTTTCTATACACTTAAACTACATAGTGCTACATTTTAGTATAACAAATTATTTTAAGTAATTTGACATGTAATCTTAGGCAATGTCAGATAGAGTGAGAATGATGAGATAATTTTTTTTTTTTTTTTTTGTCAAAGAGAATGATGAGATAAACAAGTCACTCAAAATCAACTTTCAAGATCCCATATCACCCTAGTCTACCGTGCCATTTTTTATGAGAGAGATAAAAGGGTGGGCAGTCTATACCACAATCTTGCTTGACGGCATGGAGATGCATCTGTTGGAATTTGGATACAAAGGAAGTAGTAAAGCTTAGTCTATAAAGAATTTGTACGAACTTTAGAAAGGCACAAGTTTTATTAGGTCGGGAGGGATGAATTTGATGGGGGTTTTAAAAGATTGTAAAATATATGTTTGCTTTTGATGATGGAGATAAAGTTTATTCTATATTTAGTAAACTCTTAACTTTGTTTTCATGACAAGCGCCTTAAATTTTGGGAAGGGGAAGGGGGCAACATGGGTCTTCCATAATTCCGCCCACATCACAAAACTCCATTCTCTAAGTGGGCCCCATGGGCTAGTTTTTCATTTCTATATATAGTAACATTGATGTTGATGCCAAAGTTTTCCCATTTCTTTTCTTTTTCCTTCAAGGGTGAGGGGGTCGTTGGAAGGTAGGATGGGGAGAGGAGCCTCGAAAGTGAGAGAAGAGAAACACGGTAGGAAAGTGAAAGAGCATTCAAAGTGAAAACTGTGTACATAAAAACTGAAATTATTACTATGATGTTTAAGTTACTTTAACACATCGTTACAATTTTATTTTACTATCATCAAAATTAACTAGTACATTAGTATAGTTCCGTTCCTCTTACTAGTGTAGTATCAAACATATGTTAATTTTATTGAATAATAAAATATTTAATCGTTAGATTTAGATTATGTTCATGATATATTATAGAGGAATATATCTTTTTAAGCCTAAAATTCAAAAAAGAAAATTTTAAGGGCCCAGTATTTTTTATGTTTTTTAAGGGCCTAACTAGATTTTTTGGCTGGTTATGGTCAAATTTTAGGGGGTTCGCACCCGCTGTTTTTTGATTTTTTAGGGGGTAGATCCCCCTATTTTTGAATTTTAGGGGGTACACGCCCACCGTTTGTTAAGTTAAGTCCTTTAAGTCCATATTGTCCAAAATAACGGGCTAGTCCAAAACGGGGGGATATACCCCACTAATTTTTCATTTTACCCCCTAAAATATCACATTATCACCTAAAAATCCTGTTTTACCCCTAAAAATCCTTTTTACCCCCTAAATTAGCAAAACAGAGGGAATATACCCCCTAAATATCCAATTCTGCCCAAAGCTCCCCTAAAACAAAAAAAAATATTAAACATAATGGTTGGTGGTGTTTGGTGGTGGTGCGCTGGGTGGGTGTGGTTCGAACAGTTGGTGGTGGTGCGCCGGGTGAGGTGGTTCGACCGGGGATGGGTGGTTCCTGGTTCGTGGTGGCTCATCGAGGGGGTGGTGGATCTGGAAGCAGCGTGGTGGTGTGATGTCTCCCGATTTGTTCTAATTATTAGCCCCTTAGAGACATCCTTTTAGGTGAATAAATGACTTGTTTGATAGACTTTTAAGCTTATTTGATCATATTGCACTTTCTCCCCTTGGAAATTAACTATTTGCAGAATCTGAGCTTTTGTGCGTAAATTTGACTATTTTTAATGCAAAGTTAATTGGTTCTTGAATCTCATGAAAGACCAATCCAAGGAGAAAAAGTGAGAATAAAGTCTTAGTATATTTTAGAGTGTTAGGAAATGATTTCTAGTCGAGGCTTGGTGTTGGTGGTGGTGGTTCGAACGGAGAAGGAGAAGGAGAAGCAGCTCGAACGGATTTCGATCTGGTGTTGGTGGTGGTGGCTCATCGTCGCTGCTTGAACGGAGCACCAGCAGGCCTCGAACGGATCTCGATCTGGTGGTGGTGTTGCTGTGAGGACGACGGCGATGGTGGGAAGCAGATCTCGCGCAGCAACGCAGTGAAGAAGGCGGTGGTGATGGCTCGGAGATGTTGGGAAGCAGATCTGGATCTGGATGGTGGGAAGAAGGCGGTGGTGATGGCTCGGAGATGTCGGAGATGGTGGGAAGCAGATCTCATGAAGCAGATGTCGGAGATGGCTCGGAGATGTCGAAGAAGGCGGTGGTGATGGTGGGAAGCAGATGTCGGAGATGGCTCGGAGATGTCGAAGAAGGCGGTGGTGATGGCTCGGAGATGTCGGAGATGGTGGGAAGAAGGCGGTGGTGATGGCTCGGAGATGTCGGAGGTGGTGGCGTGGTGCTGGCGCGAGGTGGGGTGTGGTGGCGGTGCGTGGTACGGGGGAGAGAGAGACAAATGGGGAGGGGGTGGGTTTTCTGGGAGCTCGACGTAAATGGGGAGGGTGGGGAGGGGGGTGGGTTTTATGTATTTTTTTTAGTTGGGTTTCAATTGGACTGGTTTGAATCCAATTAGGGCCTCTATTTATTACACTATAGTGTAGAAGGGCCCTAAAAGCTCTTTTACCCTATATTATATATTTATTTATTTTCTTGGATGATTGACTCCTTGTTTCAAAAAAATTGTACTATTGAATTTTAGAGGGAGTCTAATTATATTCTTGAACCTCGGTTGCTTCTAGCTTTTTTTTGCTTGGTGCAATGATTTATTTTGGTTAGGCTCATTATTTTTTCCTGTGGGTCGTTGTCTCAGGCTCGTTAGATGTAGTTGTTGGACTCTACTGTAACCGAAAAGAACGGTTAGCGTCTATTCTCTGTTCACTTTTATTTGCCATTTAAAGTGAACCAATCAACCCGCTCTCTCTCTTTATTTCTGAAGCCCAACCCTAACCCTAAAACGGTCGCCGTCACTGGTGGCTTCCCTCTAGTGATGGCGGCCCCCCCTTGCCTCCCTTTGTTTGTTTCCTTTCCTTTTCTCTTTTGGTCTGTGTTGTTTATCCCTTTTGCTCCCCTCCGCCTACCTCCCTTGCCTCGCATCTGCTCAACTTTTCCGAGAATTTTTTTGGCCCCACTATTCCTCTCTGCCATAATAATAATTGGAAGGCACATTACTGCTACAATGGCTTCTGTTATGCATAGCCCAATCCTGTCGGTTCTGGGCTTCGTGGGCCCCCACAGTGTTCGATTATCCTATCCCTTCTCTGAGTTCGCTTTTTTTTAAAATTAGAGCCCAATTGCAGACCTATCTTGAGAGCACTGTCCAGGGCCATACTAGAACAACATTGCGTCAGAATTTCTTGAAGAAGTGCGGTTTTGGATCTTCAATTTTCAGTGTTGGTTGCTCGGGTAATGCTGTTTCATATGTATCAGGCCTCGTTTTTTGCTCTTCTCCGCTAACGGCTAGTGGTGGTACACTCTGGGTTAATTTTCCTAGTTCTGTTGGGTTCGATTTGAGAGATTCAGGGTGTTTGCCGTTCACTTAGTTTTTCTTCTGTTCGATTCTTTATGGTTCAAGTTTATTAACTCGCGCTAGTGTTGGATTGCGAAATGGGTGGCTCTGTTGTGGTCTTGAGTGTAGTTGTGGTTTTGAGTGTTGCCACCTCGCTTCGAATTCGTGGGTAAGATGGTGTTTTGTAGCTTCTTTGATCTTTAAGTGTAGGGGCGATAATAGGGGGTGTTTGCCGTTCATCCTTTATCTTTTACCCATTATTTTGGAAGTTTCAAAGTTGATATGGAGCTTTAGTCTTGCTCTTGGTTTTAGAGATTTGAGTGCTGGTATCGCTTTTTTGAGTCTTGTTGCTCCAGGATATATTGTGCTTTGCTGTCTACCGCGACGCTTCTGGTGGAGTTTCCCCTTTCCACTTTTCTCACCCATTTTAGTGGTAACATTCCCTTCCTCGAATTTTTCGTTGAAGTTGCAATCTACAGAGTATGGTTTGGCACATGGTTGCATTATATCATCTTTGCGGGGTTTTCCCTGGTTCGTCGATTGCGGTGTTGTCTCGTGGTTCTCTTGGTGGTCGGTTTGTTCTTGGTTTTTCTCTCCGAAAAGAGGTTGGATTCTCTCCTGTTGGGTGGACTTCTTAGCATTTGAATATCTTGGTTTTGTTGTCTTTGTTTTTTGTTTTCTTTTTAATTTTGAGCCTTGTTTCCCACCTCTCCTTTTGTAATGTCGTTTGATATCAATTTTAATTAATCGTTTTTGACAAAAAAAAACTTTTATTTGTCTTTTTTTCAAAAAAAAAGTAAGTGTCTAATAATATTTTTCTTTTTATATTATATTATTAAGATATTTTTTCCCTAAATTTTTTAATATTACCTTTAACTAATTAGCTAAAAGTAATGGTGCAATAGATGACCCTGTACTTGATGAATATGAATAATATAAAAAAAAAAGAGGGTGCATTTAATATCTTTTTTAATCCTTATACCATAAAAAGTAAGACAAATGAAAATAAATAGAGAGAGTATTTGCTTATCCAATGGAGTGGGCCTTTAAAGTTATTCGTATCACTTTACTTTACGTGACCCATATTCCCAAGGACGGGTGCAAATTTTATCCGAATTATTTTTTATGAAAACCCTTGCTAAACAGTGTTTCACCTGGAACATAATTTTTCCGCACCCCTCCGTAAGCCCTCCCCGAACAAAAGATTAGCCTAAAAATATTTTGGACGATACCCCAAATCCTATGTTTTTTCTTAACACAAATTACTCATGCGGACCTGAAGGTAACCATTGGTTCATCTTATCCCAATACACCATGCGTGCTTGAGAGAGAGAGAGAGAGAGAGAGAGAGAGAGAGAGAGAGGTTGGAATAAGATACACGCATTTTTAAGAAAGGGAGGATGAAATATCCCGGTTATTTTTAATTAATTACATTGTTTTAGGATCATGTTTATTTGTAAAATAATGAGACGAAAATAGAATTAGACCTATTGATCTAGAAAATATATGAGTTTGATTTAATACCTTATAAAGAAATTAGATACACTAGTACATTAGGGATGTCTTATTTGATAGCAACACATGTCTGGGAGTAGACGACAAATGGTTTATATGAAAACAATCTAAATTCTAACTTTAGGAGATCGTAAGTTTATATTTAAAATGCGCGTATTAACTGAAGGATGGTAAAGGACAAGAGATAAACGGGTTTAATTCGTACTTTTAGAAAATAAATAAATATTATATCCATATATACATGTACATCTAAGATTTTTGAATAATTACACCTATTGAATAATTTTACCTAATATTGTGAAATTGTTTTTTTTTTCAAACTGATGAAATTATGCATTTGTTAATAGGAATGTAAAGTAGTATGAATTTGGTCGACTTTTAGGCGTCATTTGTATTTTTACATGATAAGAACTTAATGTTGAATGAACAAGTGAGTAAAACTTATTATATTAAGAGACAGTATCTGAATGAATTAGACTTAACTTGAAATGTTAATGAAATATACCAATGAAAAGACATTCAAATCTGAATTAGTTAGAAAAAACGAAATTCTGGATTCGTAAAACAGTTTTTGTATTGATTCAATACTTTAATAAACCATATTAATATCCCATTAAATCAAACAAACACCACCTTACCTAGACGTATACGGTCTAGTTATAATTTTGAAGATCAAATTTATCTCAAATAGCATAAAAGAATATTGAACCTAATGTTTTTTATATAGGACTGTCAATTTTTTTATACATTATAGTCGAGGAGTAAATTAAATTTTGTTGAGTATCTACTTATAACTTCTTTCTTTTATGGAATTATATTTAAAACATAGATAATGTAAGAAGATGATTTTTTGGAGAGATAGTTCTTTAATTAGAAACTAAATATTTGTTTTGAAAAAAATAATGTAATGGGATGTTTTCTTGGAAAGATAGTTCTTTAATTGGAAACTGAATATTTGTTTTGAAAATGATAGTTTAGATACTCTAAATGATGGGTTATTATTTTGGGATGATGGTCATTCTAAGCTAAGCTTGCTTCTTTTTTTTTTCTTATTAACTTCTTATTGTTTTTTTATTGTTTTTTTGTTTTTAATTGTTATTCAATCCTATATTTTTTTAGATAGTATAAGTTTCACCTCATTTAAACATCTTTTATATTTCGTTTTTATTGTATTACTATCTCGTTTAAAATCGATTAAATACGTATTTTTAGTTCTTCAATCCCTATGGAAAATCTTATTTACATTAATATTACCTAGCGATGCATATACTAGCGGAATATAATCTTTTTAGTGTCGATTTAATATCACACTCGAAAAGTTACCATCTCCCTGCAATCAAAGTGTCAAACACTGATTTCTTAGTTAAGAAGATTGGTGTTGTGAATATCACGAGAAACAAACTATGACATGTGGATGCTGGCTAATTGTGTATAGTACTATGCAAACAAAACCATCCATGGAAATAAATTAATGAAAAAACTGAATATTAAAAATAATCAATTAGAAGCTAAAACCTTATAGATTTTATTTGTTGTTTCTATAATGATTTAAAATAAAATCCTTTAGTTTTTTTTTCATGGGTTTATTGCCAAATACATAAAGTAACTTTTAATATTCTAATTTTATCCGACATAAGAGGAGGAAGAGATAAAAATACAATATATATACTAAAAATATTTACCTATATTCAACCGTCTTTAATTTGGAGACTATGGGATTATCCCCACATGCCATGCCTCTGTCGCCGCCGCCGGGGGTCAGGGTCGGGAGGGTGGTGGTGGCCCGCGTGTGGACATAATCTCAGAGTCTCCTAATTAAAGACTTTTGAATAGTTAATTTCTTATCCATACATTGTTGTGATGGTCTGATATCTGATATCTGGTGTAAATATAGCATTCAAAGCCTAATCTTTTTGTTGCTTTATAAACCCCTTTCTCCCATTTCATTTAAGACATATAAAATATTTTGATAGCTCTCTCCTCTTGTCGAAAAATCTCTACATTTTTAAACGTTTTTTAAAAGATTTTTCACTCTAGACAAGGGAGTATGACTACATTGAGAAACGACCAGTGCATACATTTTAACACCCCAACTGCACGACAAATCGTTTTTAAGGTAAGGCAGTAGTTCTACAAACAGGTTTTTGTTTTAGTTTTATTAACTAAATTATATTTCATTTAATTCTAGTTAACTCCATTATTCTTCAATGCATAAAATCCAACAGAGGATACTAACACACCATACACTTGTGGTGAAGACGGATACCTTGGAATTAAGGACACTAGTGGCATACCATATGGTGAAGACCGATCACTTGTGATTGAGGATACTAGTGACACAAAGCATTAGATGTCTAGAGTCATGGATCAAACATGTTACCAAAATGTATGAAAATCCTCTCTTATATTGTAACTTTTGATCTTTTTCATGCATGTGTCAGAAGGAACTTGTGTATGTAGTAGTGGATATTGAAATTGAGGATAATAGTGACATAATGCTAGATGTCTAGGAGTCATGGATCAGACATGTGTTAGTCAAATGTATGAAAATACTCCTTAAATTTTATTTTTAATCTCTTTAATGTTTATCAGAACAGGACATGTGTATGATGAAATAGGGAGTAAACACACAAGAAATGGCATATAAATTATGAAAAAGTCAGTCTACACTTCTGCCAGATCAATTACGAAAAAGGTCCACATGACACTTGAGTTATGATAGTTAGCCCAAAAAAGAGTTGGAAAAAATTTGTCATTAGTTTCGGGCTTAAACGAATACAAAAATCCCAAGTATTTTACATAATCTTCCTTATATTTATTTAAGTTATAGTTCTCTACATATGTTGTCCCTACTAAGGGACAATATACCAACTATTTGACCGTCTACCAACTAATATTGATTTCTAATGCCTACTTGTTCAATATTTTTAAATAATTTTAATTCCCTAGATAAAAAACACTAGGTAGTGTGTCATTGTCGAACACTTTATTCCTTCCCTCATAAATAGACATATCCTTGTCCAAATATTCTCAACAAAATTCCTGTTCTATTACTAAACTAACATATATTTACAGGATTCATTTCTTCATGGTGAAGTTAAAAAAGGACTCATCATTATTATATAAAATTAGTATTATCTTTAGATTTGCATCTTATTAAACAAAATCATGAAAGCTCTAAATAGAAACAATTACATAACACAACCACACGAATGACTCTGAACGATCCTGTAGTGCATTCTCGAACCTCATGCGGCAACAAAGCAATAATTAAACTTATAGAGAATCAAAGATACAAAATAATGATATGAAATTATCCAAAAATAGTTATGATAAAACAATAAATAATCCTTGCAAGTTGCAACAACAACCCAATGCGCATCAAGGAAAGAGCATAAACAAACTAGTTACAAAATCCAACCAAGAGGATGAAAATTCAACATTTAAAATGTCATAAACATAAAGAGAATGTAAAGAGAATGTAAAGATATTATCATATCATATCATATTCATACCAAACATAAGATGATCTTTTAGCTCCTCCTCCCTCATAACATGCAATCAGTTCTTGCAGGCAATCTCCTGAAGAAATTAAGTGGCACAGAAGGAAGCTTATGACGAAACCTAGGATGTCTCAACACCCAAAACCCAGAAAGAAGTGCCACAACTTGAAAAGGAGTAACATAAAGCACAATCGCACATATGAAACAGAATATAACAAACAAAGCAGTAGCTCTCGGATCTCGCCAGCTCAGCAAAGACTGAAACCTCTCTCCTTGTGTTGCTAAATCACCAACCACTGTTTGAATCCTCCCTGCAATACTTCTTAAACGATCATACCTCATACGTACCATATCAGGTGGTCTAGACGTTGGAAAAGTATCAAACTCCTCATCAAGTTCATCAGGATGAGCATTATCAGCACATGATAAACGAGTATCCATATGAGGTGGATGTCTTGGCCTCCATCTATAATACCATACTCCGATCAAGAACAAGTACAAGAAAATAGTGGGTAAGATTAGCTCAGGGTAAAGCACGAGTATCAAGAACAAGATATGAATTAAAACAGTAGTTATCGGATTTTTCCAATTGCATATCTGATCAAACCATTTTCCAACCGCAATTATACCACCTAAAACTCCCATAATTCGAAAGAAATTCGCTTTGCTTCGTCTCATACTCCACATATGAGAACTCACATCAAGCATATACTCCACTATTTCCTTCCTTAGAGGTGGCTCAGCTCGACTCAGTCTCATCGACACAATCTGTGTCGCTTGATGCCTTAAACTGTCGAGTTGACTCACGGTTAACGGATGGATATAATGCATCTTCGGGAGTAAAGGATGTGAGTACATATGCATCATGTTTAGTAAACTTGAGCAAGTGAATCTCATTGCGAGATGAATTTCACCCATTTTTTTAACCCCAGTTGGGTGTAAAACCAGAAGCGGGTATGAATGTGTGTAGACACGATCAGTTTCGAGAGTCGAAAGTCTAACCCTAACCTTCCCGATCCTCGAGTCTCGTGAACCGTTGGATTTATCTCCTCCGTGAAGATGACAATTATCGAATACTCCAATAGTTATAACTGTACACGGATCGTAAACTTCCCATGTGTATTGCTCGTTCCATTTCGGAGCAAAGCTATCGATTATAGTCCTTGTACGTACCCATTTTGACCCATATTTCGCGACACAATACGCATCTGTGGTAGCTCGACCATCTTTAGTTTTCATAGGTGATAAACCATGAGCGTTTAACACACCAAGTTCAAGAACACCTATGCTTGATTTCCATAGTTGTTTAGCAGTTGGACGAAGATCACTGCTGTAATGAGTCGATTCATCGAGCACATGGTACCCACCTTCTAAACATATCCTTAAATGAATCCTACTCGCGAATTTCACTTCCTTCTTCTTTTCACCATCGACCATAATATGTTTCTCGAGATGAATCCATTTCGAATTCACGGGACGATGATCTAACCTTCTGTCCACGTATTGTAACGGAATACCACATCTTCCAAGAACTTCATCTTTATTGGGACCCAGACGATCTTCCACACTTAAAATCAACGGCTCCTCAAACGGTTCAGCTGCTACAAACATTAAATCCTCGTTCCACATCGGGTTAATAGTCTTACTCATTGATACACGTGTCCGCATAGTTTGATTTCCGAGGTTAGCTTTCACGTACACTTCTGGAAATCTTGTACGATCACTAGGTTGTAAATCTTGAGCTTCAATCACGTTAACTCGTAAATACCAAAGCTTAGGCGAGAGATACACTTTGGATCGGATATTCGCAAGACCATCGTGACCACTCACTGTAGCTGCATCAGAATGCCATGCCTCGGGAAAAGCTTCATCAGCTTGAGTACCCATCCAAACAGCTAACATAAGCTCTCCTTTAACCTTATCGCCTTTCCGATCTTCCAATCTATACCACTGAGGAGCGAGAGGACTATCTGGTGGGACCCGTTTAGGAATCTCATTCATATCGAATAGAACCCGACCCACAAGATCATCCTTCAATGGATCCTTATCCTTCACCGTAACTTCAAGTACAGAAGCTTGAATCCTTTCCTTTGAGAAAGCAAAGACTTGACTCCATTCCGGGTTTGACTTTTTCTCAAAATGACGAGTAGTACCCTTGTAATTCCCGAGCCTAACCTCAACGTAAGGATCAAGACTACCTGTAACATCTTTTCCAGGTAATTCCCTAGCTTTGACAACACGAACGTACAGGTATTGCATTTGCTCAACAAGATCATAAGTGCTAGTGAGCTTATCACCAGTGACTTTACCTCCACCGAGGTGAGGTTTAGTCTCCTTGAGCGAAAAATCTTCATGTGGTGGTCTCTGCATTTTTCCGGTGTTTTGTCTTTCACTCAAACAAATTCTCAGACAAAGATATACCAAAAACCCTTGTCAGATCTCAGTATATATATATAAATTAAGAGCTAAGTACTGGAAAGCTACTAGTAAAAGCAGAGGAGATAAATCGATAAGACCTTGAACTTGAAATTCACGAAGCTAAGCTAATCTAAGCTCTTAATCTTAAGCATTAAGGACCTCAATAAAGAAAGAAACTGATAAACCCAAAATCTTCATCCAACACCTCAGATCTGAAAGCTTAAAACCTGAAAAAACACCATAAAAAAGACAATTTAGATAACCATAAAAAGGTTTATTAAAACATGTCCATATAGGTTAAAGTAAATTCTTACACTAAACATAAAAGCATATCAAGTTCTTTAGCATAACAACATGAAAATTTTAGGTGAAACAATAAATTAACATTGAAGTGTTTTTAATATGTGAAAATCATGTATGAAGATAAGGGGGGCCATGAATATACCTAGAGAGTTCATGAAAACCGAAAGATTAGGTTCTTGATAAGATTTTGTTATTTTTTAGGATCAAAGTGAAAAAGAAAGAATAGTAGTAGCGGTAGTGGAGTAGGGGCTAGAGAGAGAAGAGATATAGAGAGAAAGAGTGTTGGTTTAATCTCTCTTTAGTTTAATGTTGTCTTTTTTGGTGAGAATTGTTGAGATGGATGGATGAATATGAATATGCGAGAATACACCCAATTTTTCGAACAAAAAAGAAAAACAATACACCCAATTTTGAAACAAAAAAAAAAAGGAAAAAGAGAATACACCCAACGTCATACACTAGGTTTTGTCTGTAAGAACTTTTATATTTTTTTTTTGTCGGAATGTAGGATTTGTTTATTATTACGGGAGTATATTGGTTAATGTGGTATATTTGTCCTTAGGTTGCTTACACACCCCGGGGCCATGCGTGTGAGAACTGAGAAGTGTGAACGCACATGGTCAAACTTCAACTACCAACTCTTTACTTCTTTTCTTTTCGATAGTACTATTTACAAGATAATAGTATTCAATGAGAATTGTAAATATACAAAAAAAAAAAAAAAAAACTCAATAAAAAGATAAAAAAAGAATAGACATGCAACCCAAATAAAACATTCATCGGTTATCAAAATCTCCAATATTTCTTGACAAAAAAAGTAATAAAAATCAGAATCAATTATTAAAGAGAAAGTTACATCTAAATTTTATAATTACCATGTAAATGAAGGACTTATCTTTCTCGTGGTTATAATAAAATATATATGAAATTAGTCTCTTACTCAAATTATATTTTTTGAAATCACAAACTTTTTTGCTATAACATTTATTTTGTAAATAAAAATAACTCACCCTACAAATTTAAATATAAATTAAATTAAACTTTTTTATGAATCAAAGTCTCTTACCATATATCTAAAATTCAACATACCTATCATTTAATAATTTATATAAAATATTAGATGGATGTGAATTTAAAAATTTATAGAAAAATAAGTAATCTACAAATTGAATTTTTATATGTCAAGCTATTTATCCCTATTTTCATTTTTCCAAAATTTATCCATCCATACTCATGTCTTTTCCATTTCTAAAAGTATGAGTATAAGAAATTTTTGAAATTGAGGTTCCACCTTTGTTAGTATTGTTATTTTATTTTCTATCTAAATTTCTACTTTTATTGAAAAAAATAACATATAAAGTTCACAAAAAGTTATTTAGATAGAAAATAAAATATTATTTTATAAATAATCGGGTAAATAACATATTTGGTCGTTGGGTAGTTTGTATCTCTTATTACGTGTACATATAGAAACAGTTTAGTCCCTAAAATTTTGAAATAATGATAAGATCAGTCATTTCTCATACATTACATTATATTATTGGTAAATTTTTATGTCGTTGTATTCGTAATGTGTCAATCATTTATGTGTGATATGTTTACTAAACTCATAAAGTGTTAACACGTTATCATCGGTGTGTAATGGTAAGACGTGCGTTTGAAAATTATAATAAAAATGATATACTACTCAATAAGATAAGAATAATGAAAGATTAGAAAGATAAAACAATATACTACTACTATTTATGAAAGATAAGGGATGAAACTATAGAGTAGCAAAAAAATATAAAATAATTTTGCATAAACATCGTAACGGTTAACTAACATTAGAAAGTTTAAAACTCAAATTCAAGATCATTTACCTAACAAAAAACTAAACTAAAATAACCATGTAACTTTTTTGTAAATCATATTCTAGTGCTATCAGTTTTTATATCATGTGATATATACCATCATTATTATATATCTATTCCAAACATCCTAATGAGATAATTTTAATATATTTTAAAATTATTGAATTATTAATCTTTTAATATGATAACGATATATGTCTAATCTAAAAAAGATACCAGGGAATAGATCTATAGAATTTCAATAATCCTTAGAGAATTTCCAAGTGGATTTTCAACTTTGCTATGATTTTTCTTTCCACCGTGAATGATTTCATAAGTTATGATCTTACATCCCATTTCTCTAAAGTGGAACTTTGATCCTCCAAGTCGGAGCATCAATTATCGATCCAAATAAACACAATGTTATAGAAAAAGATATTACCTTTTAATGAGGTATGTGGTGGTTATGATGGTGGCGTAGTTGGAAATTGTGAAGGTGGTGGCGGCGCTTGTAGTGGTGTTTGATGTTTGATACGAGGCGGATGAGTATTTGTGATTTTCAAGAGCTTATGAGACAACCGTTTCTATTTATACATCTAAAACTTAGGGTTAAATATTTAATTATTGATCCTTATAAATTTACATTTGCAATTTGATTCCACCAATTTTTATTTGTTTCTAAGATTAACCATTGATAGTGAAAAAATGTCATATTCACAAAGTAAAGTACTTAAGGGTTGTCTCATTAGCTCTCTATATCAGACTCCTTTGCCTATCTGTATTGGAAATGGACCTATAAAACCCAATATGAACGTTGGTGCACCAGAAAGCTGGGATCCTAAAGGTAATTTTGACCCTCAAGTCGGTGGAGATATGGAGACGAAGTCCCCATAGAATAGGGTGTGAAAAAGAAAAGAGAAACTTGTACGTAATTAAAAAGTAAGAGATAGTAAAATATTAGTTGTCATCACCATAATAAAGTGGGCAAAAGTGATAACTTTGTGTTAGACACGTTCAGTAGATGTTGGATATACCTTGAATGTAGGTGAATTAGTTGAAAGTGTATATCACTTCTGATGAACATTGGAGACGTACACCAACTTGATTGATGTGTCCTAATAGTGGGTGAATACCTCGACTGTTTGTAACAATGTTAGATAATTTTACCATGTTATGTGTACTTTGTATAAATTATTGTTTAAGAAACGATTTGTCTATTTTACAATAATTGTCTATTTTTGAGATTCTCTGAAGAATTCTAAAAGCAAGGATGAATAGCAGTTGCTATATCAAAAACAAAAAACTAATTCGGACCCATGAAGAAACAAAGCCTATTGATGTCCCTTTATCTGAGAGTGTTTTTTAAGTGGTTAGAACAGCACTTAAGTATATTTGGGGTTTAAAACACATTGTATGACCCTATGTACTTTTATATCTTTCCGAGTCTCTAAATCAATTATTGTGTTTTGGACCATTTTATGTGATTTTGGTATTTTTGGACCATTTCTAGTAAGGACTCTGTGACGACAGTGGAAACATAATTGGAGAATGATCGAACCCGAATCAAGAATGGATATCAAAGGTCTTCTTCAGATTCTTTGTCAATCTCACGTGGAATCTTGAACAATTCAATTTCTATATTTTGCTGACAACTCTTGCACTTTTTAAAAATGGCTTATTTGTCCTTTAACTCTTGCTTTCCAATTTGATCTCTTTTCCTAGACTTCTTATCCATGATTTGGCATATAATATCATCCTTGTACCTAAGATATTCACACTTAACACATAAATTACACACAAATAGATCTACAAGTAACAAATCTCCAAAACTAGACAAGAAACAAGAATATATCATATCACAGGGTTAATCCCTCAACTAAGCACATAATGAACCTAAAACGATGTCTCGTGACTAGATTATTCTATCACAAATATGGAGACATCAAGGCTACGTCGTCATTTTGGATAACTTTTTGTGTACCGAGACTACGTCGACCTTTTTGGACAACTCCTTGTGTGTTAAGGCTATGTTGATCTTTTGGATAACTCTATTTGTCGAGCCTACATCGGTCATTTCGATAGCTCTTTGTGTGTCGAGGCTACATGTTCTTTCGGATAATTTTTTTTGCCGAGACTACTTTGGTCTTTTGTATAACTCTTTTACCTGAATAAGGGAAGACTTCCTTAATTAATTACTTGGGAAGCGGGAGACTTACTTTTGGCTCTATATATATATACTAGGTAAAACCCGTGTCTGCAGACACTAAAGCAAAAATGAATCCCGTTGACAGGAATAGAACCCAGGTTCAAAAAAAACGTGTCTGAAGACACTAAAGTAAAAATGAATCATGTTGACATGAATCGAACCCAGTTTAAAATAAAATTAATAAGTGGGGCCAGAATTAATCCTGACCACCACTTATGTTTAGCCAGATTTAATCTTGGCCATTACGTATGTGGGTAAATCTAGACCGTTGAAAAAACTCCGAAAAATATATATATATATATATATATATGTGTGTGTGTGTGTGTGTGTGTGTGTGTGTGTGTATATTGATTTTTTATTACAAGTTAATTTTTTATATATAGAATAGAATTATATGGATGAAATTTTTTATTTTTTGGTCTGAAAACACTAAAGCAAAAATGAATTATGTGGACAGGAATCGAACTCAGGTTCCCATGTCTGAAGACACTAAAGAAAAAATGTATCCCGTTGACGGGAATCGAACTCAAGTTCTCTGGGTGAAAGTCAAGGTTAAGGTTGAAGTAAAAAAAAAAGAGATAATTCTCAATTAATTACACTTACTCACTTTTTTCCATTCCCAAAAAAAAGGAAGGAGGAAATTACTTCCTACTTACTCACAAATTTTCAACTTAATTCCCAATTGAACACACTGTCAAATTTACCTTCCAATGTTACCCTTATGTGATTTTTTATATTTTTTTATTGTTTTTTATTTTATTTTTTAATATTTATTTTCAGATTTATTTTTCATTTTTTTTCAAATTTTTTTTTAAAATTTTTTTTTAAAATTTTTTTCAGAAATTTTCTTTTTCGAAATATTTTTTTCAAAATATTTTTCCCCGAATTTTATTTTTTAGAAATTTTTTCCCGAATTTTTTTTTAAAAAAATCGAAATTTCAGGTTATGTGTTGCTGTAACACACAAAGTCATAAAATCGATATAAAAGATTCTCTTCTTTAACAATATTGTTTTTTATATGAGATTATTACCCAAGAGGTCTTGAACTTACTATACCAAGACCCAACAACACCGGCTGGATTTACTCTTTTTACTAAAGGCCACAAGCAATAATTAACACTATGGACTAAAAATCCAATTACCTTTTTACCCTATTTTATTTTCTCTCTCTATATATACTAATTCTTTTCAGATATTATTTTTAAAACCCTAAAAATTCTTTTTTCTCTCTCCTCTCACTCACGAGGCTCTATCTTCACAGACTTTTCTAACAAATCTGCAATATAGCGTGAATCCATGGTACTGAGTTCGTGAATCCATGTTTTCTCCACCATCGCTGTTGAGAATCACCACCACTGCAACTCAGTTCATGCTTTTTTACCATTCTTTCCGGTCAAGAAAAGAGAACAGCCAGAAAACAGTCTTCGAATCTTCTCGATCTGCCATGAAACCACCATAGCAGCAACGTTCTCGATCTGCCACTGCAGGAAGGAGCTCGGCGTCGATTTCCAGGTGGTGATGCTCCGTTTTTCTTCGTTGTTTTGCTGCTCCATTTCTTTGATTTGTTGCCGGAGCTCGTTGGATCTCGAACAAGGAGTCATGGCGCGTCCCCGAAGCTCCTCCGATCTCTGCGCGCGAGCTGTTGCAGATCTAGAATATGGTTAGCAGATCTCGTCGGAGCTTCAACCTCCATGGAAGAAGACGGAGGTTCGGAGCAATGGCTAGAAAAAGGAACTCTGGTTTGGTTGAGATGAGAGAGGTGAGCTCGGTGGTGGTGGGGTGGCCATTTCGGTGGTGGTGGTGGCTATATAGAGAGTATAGAGGTGAGCTCGGTGGTGGTGGGTCAATTGCTGCTCTTTTTTTTTTCTTTGACTCTGACTGTGAAGCATAGCAAGCTTGAGATTACCCAAAACACCTCCGTCTGCTGAATTTGTTCTTCAAAAGTTAAAGACCTTTCTCAATAAATGCAAGAATCTTTTTGTTACGTTCGCAGAGTTCTTTGGTTTTGGTTATAGAGTGAAGCTGAAAAGCAAATGGGGAAAAAGAATTCGATAGCTGAAGATGGGCTCTTTAAGAAATTGAAGGAAACTCTGAACAAAGAGAATTTTAAGGAAAAAGTTTGTCCCTTGATTGTGGATCAACTTCGAATATTATTAAATTGAAGGAAACGTGTGTTAGTGTTGTCATCTGAAGTTGTTAAACTGGTACCCAATGGAAGCTTCATTATGAGGACGATAATGGAGAATCTGGTCAACCGAGGACGCTAATAGAGAATCTGGTCAACCGAGATTTGAGATTAATTAGTTGTTTGTATTTTTTTTCTTTTTTTTTTCTTGTAATTATAATGTAATAATTTTTTTTTAAATGTAAAACAGATTTTTGTATTAAACTCTATACTTTTGTCTAAATGCTTTTACTAATTATACGAGAAATGTTCAACACTTTTATTGATTAAACGAGCATGCTCAGCACTTTTATTGATTAAACGAGCATGCTCAGTATATTTACTTAATAAAAAAATTTGAATAAGCAGCAAATTTTTCTGATACTCGGTACTTTTTTCACGCTCAGTACTTTATGCTCAGTACTTTTCCATGCTCGGTACTTTATGCTCAGTACTTTTTCCATGCTCAGTACTTTATCCGGCGGTGGTCGGCGGTTGTCGGTGGCCGGAGACCGGAGCTGGAAATTATTAATAGTTAATGAAAGAGGAGAGAGAAAAAATGATAAAGGAGGAGAGAGATTAATGGTAATGGAGGAAAGAGAGTAATGGTAATGGAGGAGTGAGAAGAATCTATTTTTTTGTATTATATACACTATAAGGGTATAAAGGTATTTGTCAATTTTAAGGCCTCTAAGTAGGACAGAGAATCCACTTGGTTCCTATATGACTTTAAGATGGTCCACAAGACTCCTTGGGTAATTGACTCTTTTTATATTTATTAATCGCATATACCTTATTTTTATTCCTCTTTAACTATCTTGATATATTATCTTTTCATCCAACTCTTTTTTGTTATTTTTGTGTTTATGTTTTAGGGTTTTATGTTATTCCAATTCTGTGTATTCCTGGAACACACAAATCTCAGAATTGTGTATTCTTAGAATGAACAAATATAAGATTTGTGTATTCATGGAACACACAAATCTCAAATTTGTGTATTCATAGAACACATAAAAATTGAATTTGTATATTACTAGAATACACAAAACTTGATTTTGTTTGTTCCAATTCTGTGTATTCTTGGAACACACAATTCTCAGATTTGTGTTCCTGGAACACACAAGTCTCTGATATGTGTGTTCCTGGAACACACAAGTCTCTGATTTGTGACTGGACCACACAAGTCTCTGATTTGTGACTGGAACACACAAGTCTCAGGGTTGTGCGTTCCTGGAACACACAAATCGCAAAATTGTGTATTACTGCAACACACACAACACACAAATCCGAGATTTGTGTATTTATGGAACACATAAAACTCAAATTTATGTATTTTTTGAATTCAAAAAACTTGATTTTGGTTGTTCCAATTTTGTGTGTTCCTGCAACACACAAATCTCAGAATTGTTTGTTTACGGAACACATAAAAAATTCGGGGGGAAAATTCAAAAAAAAAATTAGGAAAAAAAAAATTCGGGGATTTTTTTTTTTCCGGAAAAAGGTTTTGAAAAAAAAATGGAAAAAAAAATTTAAGAAAACAAAATTTTAAAAAAAATTCTGAAAATAAAAATAAAAATAAATTCCAAAAAAGAAAATTAAAAAAAATTCCGAAAAAAAAAAATTTAAAAAAATTCGTATTTTTTTTTAAAAAAAAAAATTCCGAAAAAAATTAAAAAAAAATTCAGAAAAAAAATTGAAAATAAAATAAAAATGGATATAAATAAAAAAAATTATAATTAAAGTAATTAATTAATTGTGTATGGGTATTTTTGTAATCTTTCAATTTTTTTGTGCTTAAAAGTTGAAATTGTAATTAATTGGGAATTTTTACACTTTTCGTGTAATTAATTGGGCGTTGCCCCAAAAAAAATTAATAAGTGGGTTCAGAATCAATCCTGGCCACCACTTATGTTGAGCAAGAAAATTATCTAGAGGTAGAATTAATAATTTCCAATCCAAGAAAATAGGCAAGAGAGCAAAGATTTAATCTGGCTAAACATAAGTAGTGGCCAGGATCGTTTCTGGCCCCACTTATCATTAATGCCATTAACTATTCATTCTTTAATTAAAAAAAAAAGATAATTCTCAATTAATTACACTTCTTGGCTTTTCATTCTAAAAAAAAAGGAAGGAGGAAATTACTTCCTACTTACTCATAAATTTTCAACTTAATTCCCAATTGAACACATTGTCATATTTACCTTCCAATGTTACCCTTATGTGATTTTTTATATATTATTTTTTTTAATTTTTTTTTTAATTTTTTTTTCGAAACTTTTTTTAAATTTTTTTTTTCGATTTTTTTAAATTTTTTTTTTTAATTTTTTTTTTCGAATTTTTTTTTCGAATTTTTTTTCGATTTTTTTTTTCGAATTCTTTTTTTAGAATTGTTTTTTTTCAAAATATTTTTTTTTCAAATTTTTTTTCCGAATTTTTTTTTTTAAATCGAAATTTCAGGTTATGTGTTGCTGTAACACACAAATATAGATTTATGTGTTCCTGTAACACACAAAGTCATAAAATCGATCTAAATGATTCTCTTCTTTAACAATATTGTTTTTTATATTTATTAATCGCATATACCTTATTTTTATTCGTCTTTAACTATCTTGATATATTATCTTTTTGTCCAACTCTATTTCGTTATTTTTGTGTTTATATTTTAGGGTTTTGTGTTATTCCAACACACAAATCTCAGAATTATGTATTCTTAGAACGCACAAATATAAGATTTGTGTATTCATGGAACGCACAAATCTCAATTTTGTGTATTCATAGAACACATTTTTTTTTAGACAAAGGAATCAAATATATAGATCAACAGAGCATCAAGAGTTTATCCAACTTCTGATGCAGCAAAAGAGTTATCATAGAACACATAAAATTGAATTTATGTATTACTAGAATACACAAAACTTGATTTTGTTTGTTCCAATTCTGTGTATTCTTGGAACACACGATTCTGAGATTTGTGTGTTCCTAGAACACACAAGTCTCAGATTTGTGCGTTCCCTGAACACACAAGTCTCTGATATGTGTGTTCCTGGAACACACAAGTCTCTGATTTGTGCGTTCTTGGAACATACAAGTCTCTGATTTGTGCCTGGACCACACAAGTCTCTGATTTGTGCCTGGAACACATGTAAATCAAATTTACAAAACTTGATTTTGTTTGTTGCAATTTGTGTATTACTGCAACACACAAATCTGAGAGTTGTGTATTCATTGAACACATAAAACTCAAATTTATGTATTTTTTGAATACAAAAAACTTGATTTTGGTTGTTCTTTCAACACACAAATCTCAGAATTGTCATGGAACACATAAAAAAAAATCGGGGAAAACAATTTAGAAAGAAAAAAAAAATTCGAAATTTTTTTTTTTGAAAAAAAGAATTTCGAAAAAAAAATTGAAAAAAATTCAGAATTTTTTTTTAAAGAAAAATCCGAAAAAATAAAAAAAATTCAGGAAAAAAAATTAAATAAAATTTGAAAAAAAAAATGAATATAAATAAATAAATAATTAATATTATAATTGAAGTAATTAAATAATTGTTTATGGGTATTTTTGCAATCTTTCATTTTTTTTTACTTAAATAGGAATTAAGTTGAAGTTGTAATTAATTAAAAAAAATTACAATCTCCGTGTAATTGATTGGGCATTGCCCTTAAAAAAGTATATATTATAAAACAAAATACCTTAAATCACTCCCTTATTTCTCTCTTTATTCTTTTATTCTTCTCATAAATATTTTATTAATTAATCTTTATTTAGTTAATAAAAAAATTATATTTTAAAACAAAAAACTTAAATCACTCCCTTATTTGTCTCATAATTCTTTTATTCTTCTCATAAATCTCTTTTCATTCTTTAATTAAAAAAATATATATTATAAAACAAAATACCTTAAATCACTCCCTTATTTCTCTCATTATTCTTTTATTCTTCTTATAAATCCCTTATTAATTAATCTTTATTTACTTAATAAAAAAATCTATATAATAAAGCAGGATACACCTAACTCTTTCTATTAATACTCAAATTTTCCCCATTCGTCCCATAATTCCACCATTCGTCTCATAATTTCCCCATTCTTCTCGTTCTTATTTATTATATACACATACACATGACTCAATATATACACATTATTATATACGCATGAAAATAATTAATAATATATAATCCACTTAACCTTTATATGAATAAAATTATAAGAATTCATATTATTTTTCATATAAATAAAGTTTATTCCTTTTTATTAAAATTTAAAAAATACTCAAAAAATTAAGAATTTTTTCAAAATTTATTATAGGAAAAGTTCAACTAGATACAATATAAAAAAAAAGGATCACTTTACATTACAATATATAAATAATTTTTTATTTCTTTTATTTTGATTGTCAAAAACATGTATAATTTTGATAGAAATGATTTCAACTTTATAAAAATAAACTTTTCAAAACAAGAAATATATTGATTCATCCAATAAAAATTATAGAATATTAACGATTCAAACTTTTAAGAAAAAAAAGTACATTATATATGGGAATACTAGCGTTTACCTTACATTTATAATATAAAATCATTTCTTACTAAAACTTTTTAGATTTTTCAACTTTAAATTTAACCTTAACCTTACACTTGACCAAAAGCTTGACTTTAATCCTTAACCTATAAACGTAACCTTAACCTTACTATCAACCTTAACTCTTACCTTAACCTCAACCTTAACCTTAAACTTAACCTTGACCTTAACTTGAAATTTAACCATAGCCTTAGCCTTAATTGTATACTTAGTGGTAGCCTTAGCCAAAGCCTTAACCTTAACCTTAACCTTAACCTTAAAATTAAATTAACATGTACCTTAACTTTAACCTTACCATTAACATTAATCTTAACCCTAACCTTACCCCTTAACTTAACCTCAACCCCTTAACTCTCCCTATTAACACCTAACTCTTCCTATTAACACTTAAATTTCACCATTCGTCTCATAATTCTCCTATTCTTCTCATTCTCCCATTTATTATATACACATACACATGACTCAATATATACACATTATTATATACGCATGAAAATAATTAATAATATATAATCCACTTAACCTTCATATAAATAAAATTATAAGAATTCATATTATTTTTCATAAAAATAAAATAATTAATAATATATAATCCACTTAACTTTCATATAAATAAAATTATAAGAATTCATATTATTTTTCATATAAGTAAAGTTTATTCCTTTTTATTAAAATTTACAAAGTACTAAAAAAATTAAGAATTTTTTTAGAATTTATTATAGGAAAAGTTCAACTAGATACAATATAAAATAAAAAAAAGATCACTTTACATTACAATATATAAATAATTTTTTATTTATTTTATTTTGATTGTCAAAACATGTATAATTTTGACATAAATCATCTTAATTTTATAAAAATAAACTTTTCAAGACAAAAAATATATTGATTCATCCAATAAAAATTATATATTATTGTAAAGTCAATACGGAATTCATAGAATAATAAATATATATATATGTCTTTCATATAAAAATTTAAATTAATAAACACTTAAAGAATAATTCATATAAAATACTTTCTTAAACGGGTTGGACCCTCAACAAAAAAGATGAGCATGATTGTCTTTGGTCCCTTAATTTACTTCTTCACATTAATTGCGTCAATTTTTATTCTAATAAAAACTTAATTGTCCCTTATCCTACTCCATTAGACATCTAAAAGTTCTGTATTTGATCCACGCTGACCGCAAACCTCTAACCTTAACACAAATTCTTAACCATAACCTAAACCTCAACTTTAACCTCAACCTCAACCTCAACCTCAACCTTTGAATTAAACTTAACATCGACCTCCAATTTAAATTTAACCTTAAAATTAACCTTAAACTTAACCTTAACCTTCTACTTAACCCTATCCCTGGCCCTAGCCCTCGACCTAGCCTTAGCCTTAGCGTTAGCCTTAGTCTTAGTCTTAGCATTAGCCTTGTCCTTACCCTTAGCCTTAGCCTAAGACATAGCCTTAGCCTTATCCTTAGCATTAGCCATGGTCTTAGCCTTAGCCTTAGCCTTAGCCTTAGCCTTAGCCTTAGCCTTAGCCTTAGCCTTAGCCTTAGCCTTAGCCTTAGCCTTAGCCTTAGCCTTAGCCTTAGCCTTAGCCTTAGACTTAGCCTTAGCCTTAGCCTTAGCCTTAGCCTTAGCCTTAGCCTTATCCTTAGCCTTAGCCTTAGCCTTAGCCTTAGCCTTAACCTTAGCCTTAGCCTTAGCATTAAACTTATCCCTAGCCTTAGTCGTAGCCTTAGTCTTAGTCTTAGACTTAACCATAACCATAAACTTAACATTAACCTTAAACTTAACCCTTAACACCTTAACCTTAACCTTAACCTCAACCTCAACTTTTTAACTAATAACCTTAACCATGTCCTTAAATCTATCCTAACATTAACGTTAAACTTAACCTTAAACTTAAACTTAAACTTAAACTTAAACTTAAACATAAACTTCAACTTACACTTAAACTTAAACTTAACCTTATTGTTAACGTCAACCTTACCTGCACCCTTAGCCTTAACCTTAACAATAATATTAACCTCAACTTTAACCTTAAACTTAACCATAAACTTAGATAATACACCTTAAACCTACACCTTAAACTTTAAACCATAAACCTTAATCTTCACCTTCACCTTAACCTCAACCTTAACTTTAAACTTAAACCTTAAAATTTTACCTTAAAATTTACCTTAACCTTAAACCTTAAACCTTAAACCTTAAACCTTGAACCTCAAACCTTAACCTTTACCTTAACCTTAAACCTTAAATTTAACTTTCACCTTCACCTTCATCTTTACTTTTTTAACCTTTATCTTAAACCTTAAAGTTAAAACTTAAGTTCAACCTTAATTATAAAATTAATCTTAAATTGAACCATGAACCTTAAAGCTTATAGCTTAAACCTTAAACCTTAAACCTTAACCTTAACTTTAACCATAACCTTAATATTTAACGTTAAACCTTATACCTTAAATCTTAAAAATTAAACCTTAACCTTAGATCTTAAACCTTAACCTTAACCTTAAACAATAACTATAACCTTCACCTTTATCTTAACTTTTATAACCACTATCTTAACTTTAAAGTTAAAACTTAACCTTAACCTATATGTTAAAACTTAACTTTTACCTTGAACCTTAAACCTTAAACCTTAAACCTTAAACCTAAACCTTAACCTTAACTATAAATGGAGTATGCCAAAGCACAAGTTTTGTGCTTGGTTAATTTGTGAGGATAGATTAAGCACTAAAGATAGGCTTAGCAAGTGGGGGGTGGAAGTGGACAAGATGTGTTACCTTTGCTTTGAAGAACATGAATCGAGGGATCACTTATTTGTGAATTGCAAATTCACTAATTTAGCTTGGAAGGAGATTTGTGCTCTTCATAGTTGGCACAACTCGGGTAATACTTGGGAGGAAAGGCTTGATTTTATGCTTAAATTTGATGGTAACACCTTAAAAGATACCATATCAAATATTACTTTTCTTAGCTTTCTTTATTGTATTTGGGATGTGAGGAATAAAAAAGAGTTTAAGAAGATGCATCCTAAATATGAGGATATTGTGAAAATATTTGTGAAAGATGTTCAATACACACTTTGGAATAGGAAGTTATTTAAGAGGAGTGTTGAGAATATGAGATTGATAGCAAGATGGAAGCTACATGGAGTACCCAAGGGAGGAGAACAAGAAGATCAAGGAATATAGCTTGGAGCTTGGACCTAGTATAAGTCTTTAGCAATTGTTGTATAGGGTTTAATTTCCTAGCAATAGTTGTATAGGGTGCTTTTACTTTAATTTATTTTACTAGCAATGGTTGTATAGGTTGTCTTGCAAGTTGATAGGTTTTACTTTCTAGTAAATGTTGTATAGGGTTTGTTTTCCTAGCCACGCTTGTTTTTGAGTCAAAAACAAGTAGGGGTTTTATTTGTACTTGTCATTTTGTGGATATAAAATGGTAGGTTTGATCAAAAAAAAAAAAAAAAAAGACCTTAACTATAACCATAACCTTAACCTTAACATTTAACCTTTAACACTACCTTAAATTTTACCTTTAACCTTAACCTTAACCTTTATCTTAACCTTAACCAAATAAATATTTATAAGCGTTAATATTCGACCTTAAACCTTATATCTTATTAAACCTTAACCTTGAACCTTAAAATTTACATCTTAAACCTTAACTCTAACCATAACCTTAACCTTGACCTAAACCTTAACCTTAACCCTTAACCTTAACTATAACCTTAACCTTAGCCTCCTTCTTAAACTTAACCTTAACCTTAACCTTAATCTTAACCTTGACTTTCACCCATCAAACCTGGGTTCGATTCCCGTCAATGGAAAACAAAATCTTAAGTGTCTTCAGACACGGGTTTTACCTAGTTATATTTTTTTTTAAACACTTAAATCACTCCCTTATTTCTCTCATTATTCTTTTATTCTTCTCATAAATCTCTCAAGATTTTCAATTTTTTTATTTACTTATTTGTTATATCTATATAAAAACTACATTTACCTTTTAAAAGAAATTTTTTCAAATTGGGAATATAGGAGCAGTGTATTACCCTACACGATTTTTCGAAAAGCCAATAAGGAAAATAATATTAAAATATATGGTGGAGTTAAAAATAATAATAATAATAATAACAATAATAATAATAATAATAATAATAATAATAATATATTTAAACACTTAAGAACAATTGGGCATATCCGATTTGGACCATAACTTTCATCTTAACCTTAACCGTAACGGCGTAACCAAATTAAAGTTCATCGCGCTAATATTCAATCTTAAACACTATATCTTATTATACCTTAATATTAGACCTTAAACGTTAAATCTTAAATCTTAATTTAAACCTTAACCTTAACCTAACCTTGACCTAATTAACCTTAACCATAACCTTAACATTAACCTTAACCAAATGAAGATTCATCGCGCTAATATTCGACCTTAAACCTTATTTTTTATTAAACCTTAACCTTAAACCTTAAATTTCAAACTTAACCTTAAAAATAACCTAAACCTTAACCTTAATTAGGAACCTTGACTTTAAACTTAACATTATGCTTAAACTTAATCATAACCTTGACTTTCACCCACGGACCCTGGGTTCGATTTCCGTCAACGAAATTCATTTTTGCTTTATTTTCTTCAGACACGGGTTTTACCTAGTTATTTATATATACTTTAAATTTATATATATATTGGTAAAAAACTAAAAAAATCATAAATAAACTTTAAACCCGAATATTTGAGGCCAAATCTATATAAGTTTGGATTTTTTTCTCTTCTAGACACACAAGGTTGTGTTAACTAAAAGGTGTTTAAAAATTAATTTTCTTGTGGAATATATATTCTTTTTAATGGTTTTTTCTTTTTCAATGAATTTAATATTTCGTGATAACATGTATCTAATATAGTTCTCTTATAGGATCTTGCACTTAAGTCTTCCATGCTAGTGAAAGATATCTCGATAATTGGTATATTTAGCCATTATCGTGTGTGAACGAGAATTCCGTGCTATAATATATATCATATTTTGAGAATTTGGTGATGTAATTTATACTACTTTTTGAAATTTATGTATCGTAATATGTACCACTATCTGTTTATTTTGCAGGTAGGTGTTTAGGTTTTATTGTAGAGAAACGAAGTTTTTGCTAGTAAATTGTTTAATAAAAGTCTCGAATCATTAATTTCAGATAATGAATCTTACCTAAGTTTGAGTATTTAAGGATTTAGTAATGTTGGAATTTCAGTTTTAACAATATAACTCAATAATTTACATCACATTGAAGGTTCAATGGAAACTTAGAACAATATTTTTCATGTTTAAAAGTTCCACTTGTATATTTTTACTTTATTCTTTTTTTAATTTGTAAAAATTATCAAATCTTAACTTTTATGAATGGTAATGGATATAAAATTCGAAGTTTCTTAAATTTCTGAAAATAAATGTACCAAAGATTTCCAAAAAAATAAACTAATAAAATATAGGATTTCCGGAAGTTCCGAAATTCCAAAAACTTTCAGGTGTTACGAAATCGGAATGAAATTTTGAATTCCGATTTTTTTTGGATTGAAATTGGATTGAATTTCGCTCTTCCGAAAAAAAATTGAAAATTTTCGAACAAGGCCTTTTCCGATCCGATCCGGCCGATTTCCACCTCTATATATATCATGATGTATCTCTTCCATTATCACGCCATTCTTCTCGTTCTTCCTCAACAATGACTAGAAGATGATTCAGATTTCTCAACTTCCTTTCTCGGCACAGGCCTGTTTTCTTTCATCAAAGTAGGAAATCATTTCCATCTTCCTTAGCCTCTAGGTCCGAGGGATTTAAAATCCCTTGGATATATCTTACGTACTCATTGTACACCATGGATATCCCTTTAAATGGATCAAGTTTACTTTAGGCTAGAAGCGATTACCTCCTTGTTAAAGTAACTTTATCCTCCTTGTCACCACGATTCTCAAAATACTTGTCATTTAGGGTACCAAAATACAAAGACGAGGGCAGTGTATAGCGAGAGCACCCATAAATTCTCAAAATTCATTTTTTACCATGTAAAAATAATAGTTATATTATTACTTTGGCCCTCCTTAAAATTTTCAAAATTTCACTTAGCACCCCTAATTTTTTTAAAATTTAACTTTTTTTTTGTATGAATATTATATATTTTAATTATAAAATATTAAATATTTTATATTGTATAAGAATTTAATTAATTTAAAAATAATGAATATCGAAAGATTTAGTTTAACTTTTGTATATTGTAGTGATTTATAGTGCTATTTTTGCATTATATAAGGACCAATAATGTATATAATTTGAAAAAAATCGGGGACTTTACCCCTAACCCTGGTGTCGCCCCTCCCAACCCAAAAATCTTGGCTCCGTTTCATCCAGAATACTCGTGTAATTTTTCTTTGATAAACATAAACAAATAACTTAGGGTGAAGACCCCGTGAAGCCCTTGATACTTACCCAAAGTGCACTAGCCTCCCTCTGTCTTTAAAATCCTCCCCGGAGGCCCTCCAACTACATTTTTTGTCACCGTTAGCCCTTTTTTCCATTTTCTGTTAGTTGACTGTTAGTCAATGTCATCTGGCGCCACGTCAACGCCACATCACCGCCAATACTCTTCGTCATTATCGTCTCTAACTTTAAAAAAAAAACCTTTGAATGTTTGAATGCTTCAATCTTCAAAAATGGAGAAACCAAAAAACAAAAGTACTCTTCAAACTTACCTTCACACACCAAGCCGTTATCCTGCTCAAGAATCACTTTCACTCGTGTCCCTTCTCCACCATCCATTAACAATCGAAGAACCCAAATCCAAAAAAAAATCTCTCTTTAAATATTTCATGATATCTATCACCCTCTCTGCATCTCTTACTACCTTTATTACCCTAAACCCTAAACCCTAAACCCTAATAGTGAATGTATGACAATCTGGAAAAAGTCGACAATCAAACATCTCAATCAATAACATATGCCCTTATCTTTCATCTCAAAAAATAGTATAACGGCATCATCTACCATTCGGTCTCTGCAAAGACAGTCAATAATAGTGCTATAATCTTTAATATCTGGTTTAATATTCCTTTACTCTAATACCCTAAGCCACTCGATAGCCTTCGGTGTGTGCCCTGCTTATCATAACCCATTTATTAAGACCCCAAAAGTAACTTCAATCTTGAAAAAATCGACAATCAAACATCTCAGTGAATGTATGACAAATACATATCGTTCTGTTGTAGATGAGGGTAACAATTAATGACAATACTCATTGTGTAATCATTTATTGGAGCACCTAAAAAACGTGTTTCTTTGAATAGAGAAAGAGAAGCAAGGTAATTTTTCATCTTCACAACACTGTTTAATAGTTTATTATAGTCCATCAACAGAAAGCTTGGGTCGCATTTTGATCATTTGATATATAGTAAAACAAGCATCTTCTACACTATTGATATCATCAAAGAATGAATAAGAAGGTGAAATTGAAGAATAAAAGAAAAGACGAAAGATGTTAACGGTTTTGGTCAACGAACAAAGAGAAGATCTAAAGATGAACAAAGAAGAACCACTCAGTTTCATTATGACTGATGTACCCTAGACTTGTTTTATCGCCGGAAAGAGAAGGTTTTTAGAAACTGTGGATATGAAGTAAAGACTCTACAATCAAACATCTCGGTCATATTAAGACCCCAAAAGTAACTTCAGTATGCTCACAAAGTTTCTCCATTGATATTTTATCGAACAACTTACAAGCCTCTTCTCCTATATGGAACTGATTAGTTATATTTGAAGAGATTTTTTTTTTGGATTTGGGTTCTTCGATTGTTAATGGATGGTGGAGAAGGAACACGAGTGGAGGCGATTCTTGGGCAGGAAAACGGCTTGGTGTGGGAAGGTAAGTTTGAAGAGAATTTTTGTTTTTTTTGGTTTCTCCATTGTTGAAGATTGAAGCACTCAAATATTCAAAGGTTTTTTTTAAAGCTAGAGACGATGATGACGAAGAGTATTAGCGGTGATGTGGCACTGACATGACGCCAGATGACATTGACTAAAGCTCAACTAACAGAAAAAATGAAAAAATAGTTAACGGTAACAAAAAATGTAGTTGGAAGACCCTTAGAGAAAATTTTAAAGATAAAAGACAAATAATACATTTTGGGTAAAAATCAATGATTTTATAGGGTCTTTCACCCAATAACTTATACTCCTAAACTTTTATCAATCGAGTTGTAGCTGGGACGATTTATCAGTTATTGTAGTGTCCACGTAGAGAAACGTGCATACTCGTATAGCTTTACACCAAATAAAGAGCAAGTACGCCCTATAAATAGTAGTACCAAATCACAATACTCCAAAGCGCAGCACACAACATACTTTGGTTTCCACATGGACCTAAAACGCTTTCGGTAAAACCAGGAGGAGGGGTAGTTGTTCCATGTACCCAAAGCAAGACAAAGTGGTCAGAAACTCTTTTGCTTTTCCTTTGGACCCCACCCACCTCAGTTTTGGTCTCACCTAAGTCGTGTAAAGAAGTATCCAAAGCATTTCACTACATCATACTGATTTTCTTTTAATATACTCAAATGCATGATTGTATAAAAAATAAAAATGGGTATACAAATTATCCAATATTTGAAGGTTTATCACAACTCAACAAAATAATGAATTGAAAGAATATGATGTGGACTCAATTATCTAAGACCGGTTTTGAGGGTAAGTCGAAAAGGCTATCATTTCAGCTTTTCGAATTTTTGACAATTTTAGGGTCTCCTGACCCTGATCTTTATATGTGTGTATCTGAATGGGTTTAGAATTCAAGCTATTCTATTAATTGTTTTAATTTTATTGATAAATTTTTCTATATAGAGAGATCTCGTTTTATGAGTTTGTTTTGTATCCTCGTTTCATGAGAAATTTAATTTCTGATGCTTTTTGTATGCCTATTACTGAGGATCTTGGTCTTTATTTGGGGTTACCTACTGAATGGGGAAATTCCAAAACAAAAGCTATGGATTCTCTTATTGATAAAACTGCTTCTAAATTAAGTGGATGGAAAAAATCCTTATTATCAATGGTTGGGAAAGCTATTCTTATCTTTTCTATCATTCATACTTTCTCAACTTACTTTATCTCCTTACTAGCTCTTTTTAAAGGAGTAATTAAGAAAATTAATTCCTTTCCATTTTCTCTAGGGTAATAAAGATGATCAAGGGATCCACTAGATTAGTTGGAATAAGGTGGCTTCCCCTAAGAGTTCTGGTGGGTTAGGTTTAAAAAATTTGGAAGCTTTTAACTTAGCCCTTCTTGCGAAACAGGCCTGTTCTATTCTTATGCACCCTTCTTCTCTTGTCCATCAGGTCCTTAAAGGGATTTATTTTCCTGATAAGGATATACTGGATACTGGGATATTAGGAAGGGTTCTTGGATTTGGAACAATATTCGAAAGGGCTGTTCTTTTCTTAAACTCCATTTAATTCAACCTATTGGTGATGGGCATTGTATCCTCATTTGGGAAGACAACTGGACTGGTAAGATTATTGAAAAACCAGGTAACTATTCTGATGATCCCCACTTTCCCAAGTTTGTGGCTGATCTTATTCATACCCCAACTAAAACTTGGAATATGAATATGTTGAACCAATTGTTTTCTCCTGGGGTGGTCTATGTTATTTCCATGCTTAATATTCCTTGGACCTCCCAAGAAACTTCTTGGATTTGGTCACATTCTAAAGATGGTAATTATACATGTAAATCTGGTTATCAATCTGCCGTCTCCCCCTTATCATTCCCTCTCATCACCCAAGTTCTTCCTTTTTTCCTAATTTTGATATATTAACTTTAAACTGAGATTCTGTTGCGCCCGCTAAATTTAAATTTTTCTTTTGGCGAGTTATGATGAATGCTCTTTACACTGAACAGAACAGGTTCTCTAGAAACTTCTCTACTAGGGATATTTTCCATATTTGCCTTAAGAAAGAAGAATCCATTGAGCACATGTTTATGAAATACGAATGGACTAGAACTTTTTGGTTCTTATCCCCTCTTCATTGTCATATCCCCCATTTTTATAACTTTGGTATTAACTCGTGGATTGGCTCTATTATTGATAATGGGAATAATGTTAAAGAAAAAACCAGACTTTTACTTACTGTTATCCTTTGTTTATGGGTTATTTGGCTTACAAGGAATAAGTTTATATTTCACAACATCCCCACTGATTTTGATTCTTGCATTAACTTGATTGAAAATTTTCACAGGCAAGTCTTCTTTAGTGGTGATTTGAGCTCTAATGAATCCTTTCTTGGGTCAAATAACCTGGATAATGTTGGGCTCTCCTCTATCCCTACTTGGTCACCTCCCCTCAGCAGTCTCTGAAGATGAATGTTGATGCCTCCTTCAAGAATGGAAGCTACTGCTGTCGCAGTAATTCGTACCTGGAAAGGCGAGATCATTAATGGTTTTACCATGAATATTTATGCTTCTTCCAGCTTTGAAGCTGAAGTTAAAGCTCTGCGAAATGGTGTTCAATTTGCTATTTCCCAAGCCCCCCTATGCGACAGGATTGAAACTGATGCAGAAGTTGTTCTTAAAGTCGTATATTCTTCGAGCCCGATCTGTCTTTGGAAAGACATGACTATCCTCGTTGATATCAAAAATATGGTGAATGACCACGTTAATCTTCGTATCAGTGGTGTTAGAAGAACAACGAATAAGGTTGTTGATTGGCTAGCGAAGGCTTTTTCCAATTCTATTTTGTCTCCTTGGATTTGTAACATTCCTTTAGAGTTAAATGCCTTAATTTGTAATGAATCTGGTCCTTTTTCCGCAACGGGAGTTGGTTAAGCTCCCTTGCGTTTATTTTTAATATATTAGTCCATTTGCTTAAATAAAGTTTTACAATTATCAAACAAGACGCCACATAACAGTTGTTTGAGGTTGAATGACTGAATCGCGATGCCTTTACTTTACCTTCTGAAGATGCCCAAAATCTCCTTGATTTTACTTCTTTCATCTCACCCTGATATTCGGTTACAATCATGGCAGTGCTTTCATCTCACCTTGATATTACAGATCCTATTATAATCAAGTTGCAGTTGAGGTGTTTTTTGGATTTGTTGGAACGAATATTTTTTATGGAGCGATATGAGACACAAACTTTAATAAATTAACCCTTGGGTCAAGATATAAGTTAGATGTAACTTCTTTCAACATCACCAAATTGCGAAAGGAAAGACCGAACTACAAATATCATCCAACAGGCCCGAAATCATATACGCTGAAATGGTCCCTAAACAATAACTTTTGAAAGGAAAATTTCGTCTAGGAAATAAAGTTTTTGAGCTGACTTATAACCTGAATTCTATCCAATTCGAGTATAACAACACTAGGGACACGATCATTGGTCAAACTACCTTGAATGGTAGTCAAATGACCTTAATGTGTGGTGTAGCTCTTTTTTTGTTCTAAAGGAAAGAAGCCGACCATCTCTAGAATTTTTTTTAATGAAATTGATATTATTATATTATTTTGTTTGTTATGTTTTACTTTATACATATATCCGTACATTTTTTTTTCATACATAAGAGGCTTAAAAGTCGGGAATTATCATAGTACTAGAAATTAACATAAACTCTAATAAAATTTTAGGACTATCCTAACAGTCACACATTCACTCCTATCGTTTGTAATAAAACTCCACAGATAGTCGGGCGGATTTTGCAATTCAACGGGCCCAGAGCCTGTGCGTGCTCCTTCCTTAGCTAGCTTAATCTTACTTTGGTTAGTTTCGCGAAATACATGAGTTAAAATGAAGTTTGGATGGTCTTGCAGTATGTTCCTACACTCACGTCCTATATAGGAGAGGTGACTACTTGAGTTCCCACTGCCCTTTACTAGCGCATGGAGCTCTTTCGAATCAATCTCAGTAACTAGTTCTTTGTATCCATTCCAACGTAATCCATAGTGAAGCGCGAGAAGTTCCGATATGAAAGGGGAATCCGCAAGGCACGAACCAACGAATCCAGATAATAATATACCGTTTTGATCTTTCAAAATACCACCTATACCAGTTGCACCACTATTCATGTCATAACTACCGTCAATAATTAGTCTATGTCGATCCTTAGACTTTACACGTTTTACCATCACGTTCTTTGCCGCTTTGATAATACCACCATCAAATTTTTTACCCCAAGTTAAAACAAAATTACTAGCTAGTTGCAATATATCAGATTTTGTTACCATGTTCCGTGGCGCGGTAACTTGATCGCTGCGTTTCTTATTGTCCAAATAAACCATACCACCGCCGAGAAAATCAATAGCCATTCGATTCCAGAAATCCGTTCTTTGGCCAATAAATGATTAGTTAGCCATTTTTCAGTTCCAGATGAAGAGTCCAGTTCATTATTTGTATCATACAGAAGGCTGCGATGATTAAGTAAATCAACCTCCTGCCGCCACATTCCATTCATTGTATTAAGGTGTTCCAAACTTTTTTATTGTTCACAATATCACATGTTGACAATTCTTGTCAACATTTACATCAGCAGAAAGTGAAATTTGAAAGACATCATTATCCAGCTCAAAGAGATGCCATATTTTCTTGGCGCTAGAGCAATCCAAGAGATTACAAAATTTTGATAGATTTTTACTTATTTCAATTAGATCTTGTAGGATCAATCAATCCATTATATCCTAGACTATTTACTTATGATCAAAATGTTATATTTAATATAATATATTTTTAAATTAATATTTGAATCGTTATGATTCACTATATATGATTAAAGAAATATTTCAATTCACAGATATAATTTATGAACTATGTCTACTATATCAAGCGAGTTATAATGGGCAATGACTTAGAGCTCTAATCGGATAGATGGACAACAATCTTATGAGGATATAAGCAAAAGATCTTGGATGTGCCAGTCACCTTAGGAGGCTCACAATTTGTGAGCAAATCATTCCGGAGAAGGGATTGAATTCAATGGATGAACGTGAACCTATCACCACAACTATGAGGTACGAATAAGGGATGAGCATATTGATTAAATTTAAGAAACAAGCTAATGGATAAATGATTGATTTATTCAGAACTGAGTACATAAACATTGAGGACATACCTACCTTCCTAGCTAATCCTAAATTATATTATAACTTGATGACCCACTTACTTTCTATGACTTATATCCTCCTCTCATATAAATTAACCTGCAAAAGGCGATACCAAAGAAGACCCAAATTTCCCTTGCAAGGTCGGAAGGATCCAAATAGGCGGTGGAAGCTTCTTGTTTAAAGGATCGGGAGTGTAATGCCTTTTTAAACTCTTGTCTTTTAAGTTGAAAACACCCATATCACGAGGACCATGTGGTTTATAGAGGTGGATGTAGTAGTAATCATCGGTATAATAAATAGAGTTTGGAAGTATTCCAGGATAGTCCGATGCTACTACTGAAAAAGAATGATTGTCCCCTACAAATAGAGCTTGATCACCTATGTTATCCATCTCAATCCATGAAGGCGTCTCAGATTCAGATGTGTAGGTCAACTTGCCAACGTGGAAACCACAAGTCATACACTGTATATCAGATCCTTCCTCAAGGAGAAAGAGTCGTCGAACAAACAAGAGTTCTTCATCTCTGGTGGACTCTACAATATACGAATGTTCATCACCATTCACTCCTCCATATATCAATGGTTCTACACTGATTAACTGTGGGCGTTCATCATCGAGACCAAGACAAACAATAACATCACTTTGTTGTTTAACTGCATAAAACTTACCTTTGTAATAAGTAACGTCAAAAAGTCCTTTTATTTCAGGGAAGTGTCTCCAATCATCATCACCACGCTTGATTATGGCTAGATAGCGATGGTTAGTTATAGCTGCGACTGTATAGTCATCACACTCCAAAGGATTAGCTGAAAGTATGACTTTAGGAACAAGATATTCATTGGTATCGTCATCAGACTCTTCAATCGAGTAATTGTCGTCGATCTCCTCCTCCTCATCCTCCTTCTCCTTCTCCTCCTCATTATCATCATCATCATCATCATCCTCATCCTCATCATCATCATCATCATCATCATCATCATCATCATCATCATCATCATCATCATCATCATCATCATCATCATCATCGTACTTGTACTTGTACCCCTCCAACTCCCATTCATGCTTAAGTAAAGGTAGACGGATTGTATTAGGACCTGTAATGAAGGGATTTATAAGGGTAATGACAATATTTTCGTACTTCGCGGCGGCCAACCATCCATGTGAAGAACCGCATAATCTTTTAGAGAAGGATAAATTGAGACCAAAATTGTAGTATTTATTGTTGATTATGTTGTATAGACTACGTTCCTGACTACTTTTATCACAGGAAGGAACGATGAGCATTGCCCTTTGTTTTTGAGATGATGAAGATATTATCTTCTTGCTATTTTCTAATGCTACAGAATACCATGGTTTGCAAACGGATGCAAATCGAACAAAATCAGACAGCTCAATTAATTTGAAAATAATCCGATCAAGAAGGTGAACAGGCAAAAAAGCCCAATCACTTGAGAGTTCTTCCGCCATGCTAAGGTGCTACAGACTCGTATGATTGAGAGTAAAGGATTTTGAACGCTCTATGCGAACCACATTACCCGATCTATGTATATATAGAATACAAGGATAGCCGCCTTAATCAATGTTTTCAACTTGAAAAACAACTCTTTCTGTTGTGTTTCTAATTCAATTTGGTAGTAATATATTATATTATATTAAATATATTGTTATAATATTATATTATTACCGTAATATATTGTTATAATAATATATTATAACCATTATATATTACTATATAATGTATTACTATCATTATAGATTCTTACCTTTTTAGATTATTATTAGATGAGCCAATTGTTGATGGATGCCTATTAAAAAACTTATTTAGAAAAGGATGCCTAGAAAAAAATATTTATTGAAAACAGTCCCATCCCAAATTACTTTTATAATTAACAATTAAAAAATAAAAAAAAACTAATAAATACGCACGCGTCCGTGAAATTTTTTTAAAATCGTCATAACTAATTCAAAAAAAATCAAAAAAATCAAAAAAATTATATTTGGATAAATCAAATTAATATTTACGTCTATGATTTTTTTTGGAATTTTCTGATTTTTTTGATTTTTTTTTTTAAATTTTTTTTTCGCAGATTTATTTCACGGTTTAAAACATGGAATTCCGTGTCTGCGAAAAAAAAAATTCAAAAAATTCAAAAAAAATTCATAGACGTAAATATTAATTAGATTTATTCAATTTTTTTTTTTAATTTTATGATTTTTTTTGAATTAGTTATGACGATTTTAAAAAAAAATCACGGACGCGCGCATGTGATGGAATTAGTAAAGGTATAGAAAATATAAAGGGGATGTTTTCTATAAATAATTACTTCATTAAGCATTTTTTTTATAAATAAGATTATTGAAGGCATAAAAAACAATTAAAGAGTTTAATGAGGATGTTTTCAACAATAACCCTTTATTAGATTAGGTTATTTCCATATCATATTTATTTCTTAAATAGTTTAGTTTTATTTTTCTCGTTACCAAGTAGTTAAACCTATATATATTAGCCTCTCCCCACTAATTAAAATTACACAAAACTTGGATCAACGAATTATAAGTGACCATTCATGATATTCATCACTCTCTCTGCATCTCTTACGTATCCTTTCTTACTATATCAATCGACCAATATATTGTATGTAATAATATCTAGAAAAACTCGACAATCAAACATTGTTTAATAGTTTATTATAGTCCACAACAAAAAGAGGGAGATAAGAGTAACAATTGATAGCAATATTCATTGTGTAATCACTTAAAAAGCCCATTTCTCTGAATAGAGAATGAGCAGCAGGGTAACTTTTCATCTTCACAACATTATTTAATAGTTTATCATAGTCCACAACAGAAAGAGGGGAAAGATGTTACCAGTTTTGTTCAAGGAACAAAGAGAAGATCTAAAGCAGAACAAAGAAGAACCACTCGGTTTCATTATGACCGATTGTACCCTAGCTTTGTTTTATAGCCGGATAGTGGGGTTTTTTAGAAGATGAAATTGAAGAATAAAATAAGAGGGGAAATATGTTACCGGGTTTGTTCAATGAACAGAGAGAAGATCTAAAGCAGAACAAAGAAAAATTACTCGGTTTCATTATGATTGAATGTACCCTAGCTTTGTTTTATCGTCGAAAAGAGGAGTTTTCCAGAATATTTTTTTGGTCAAACTTTCCAGATTGTTATACATTGACTATATTTGTTGAGAAAATATTGTTGTAATTTATTTTTTGGGTATTTTTTTTAAATATGAATCTTTGATCATGGAGAAGAAGCTTTGAAAAAGAAGAAACTTTGAAGAAGAAGATGTGAAAACACCATAAATACCCATATTAAAATAAAAGTTTAATTAAGTTATTCTAAAAAAATGATTTTTTAATTAAAAAAACCACCCGCGCGTGCAAGCCACGCAAGTATTTAACGGAAAAAATTGACAGAATTTGTTAAAAAGGACTAACGAGTCACGAATATGAATTTTAAGGGCCATCTAGTCGCAAAAATTGTGGAGGGCAAACTGTCAAAATGGGTATAGTTCAGGAGGTAAGTGAGGCATTTACTCCAAAAGAGCACATATTCACAAGAGTAATATGGGTTATTAATTTTTAGAATCTCACATGTCACATTATTTCTAAAGATACTTCTTACAAGTTCCTCATTCCAGGCCCTATTGGTATTTAAGAAAAGTTTTTTCACAAATTTTATCTAATTGATTCTTAGTTTTTGAATACTATCATTGCTAGGCACCCTAGTGAGGTACCAAACCAAAATTGTATCACCATTCCTAAATTTCCAATTAGTGGTTTCCATGAAAGCTTCTTTTCCTATAAGCATATCTTTCCATCCCTAAGATGGTTGTCGTTCTCAAAGGTGTGATAAAATAAATCAACATCCGAGGGAGCTACTACCCGCAAGTGTATAGATTGTTGACAAATAATAAAAAGTTAAGTGATGGGGTTATTGTGCTCCACAAGGACTATGTTTTAGTGTTTTTAAGAAGCATAATGGGTTGAATTGCAATTAAATAAAATATAAAAGATATATGTTTTGTTTTTTAGTATTAAGGACTAAAGTGCAAATAACTAAAGTATGATTAACAATAATATAATTAAAGCACTAAATTAAAAATATGAAGATTATAAATGAGAAGGTAGATTGAGAGCTGCTAGTAATCCCCATTAGTTTCGAACTTACACGTTTATTGATCTAAGGGAAAATTTATATTTTATTATTAGTCGGGATTCTACAAACTCTCCCTAAATCCCTCCCGAGTAGATAGGGGTAATCGTGCAACACTAGGGACCTCTCCCGAGTGACCCCCTTACAACGCTTTCAAACACAATTGATACCAACTTAAATGACTATCTGGTTAGACAAGACCTCCCAACCACACCGAATGTTTATATATTATTGTCCATAATTGGACCCCCCCCCCCTCCCGTGAGACAGTCAAGTTTGAAAGTCCTAGAGGGTGAAGGTGAATAAGATACTAATATAATTATTGCCTAATTAAAAATCTTTTGGACAACTATAAGTTGGAAGAAAAACTTCTAAGTCAATATATATCAAACTCTTAAGGGATCATGCAAGGGACAACTAGAGGTCTGATAAAAAAGTAATACGAGCAATTATTATACGATAAGTAAAGGGTTAAGGGATAGAAAGTACACAATCGCGTATAGTGGTTCGGTTTTCCTGCTCCACTACCTAAGGTAGCCACATTAGGATTTTCAAACTTCTTAACAAAGCTTCGGTGTCTCTCTTAACCATGGTGAGAACACAATACACTTATAACCACTTTGATACCACAAAGAAAACTCTTGTGCTATCGCAACACAAGGAAACCGAGTATACTCCCTATACTCACACTCTCTCTAAATCTATCTATTACAAAGACTAGATTTAAGAGGACATAACCAAGTGTTTTATTGATTGAAATAACTTAGCTAAAAACTCCTAAAGAGTAGAGATAACTTTAAGCTTCAATCTCCTCTTGAGTAGATAATAACTTTGAAGCTTCTTGAATTAACTCATTGATCAAGCTTGAATGATAGCTTAAGACCTATAAAGTTGTATGATAGAAATAATATAAATTGTTGATTTGTAATAAATTTGGAAAAAAAAATTATATGATTGATCAATTTAAAATCCACGTAAGAGGTGATAAAAACAAAATGTAATTTGGGTGATATCCAGCATCATGGACTTCGTTCCTGGTTCATCGCCCGTCACCACCAGGAGATACATTTTGAGAGATTTTTACTTATTTAAATTAGATCTTGTATGATCAATGCATTATATTCTAGACTATTCACTTATGATTAATAATTTTTCTTTGCTATATCAAGCGAGTTCTAAAGGGCAATGGTGGGAGCTCTAATCGGTTTCATGGACAACAATCTTATGATGATATAAGCAAAAGATCTTGGGATGGGCCAGTGACCGAAGGTCACAATTTGTGAGCGAATCATTCGGAGAAGGGATTGAACGGGTTGGATTCAATGGATGAACGTGAACTAACTCCAACACTTTAAGGTACGGATAAGGGATGAGCGAGCAGTATTAATTAAATTTAAGAAAAAGGTGATGGATAAAACATCTTATTAATGATTTGATTTATTCAGAACTGAGTACATAGAAACATTGAGGACATACATACCTACCTAGCTAATCCTAAATTACATTATAACTGATGACTTATATCCTCCTCTCATGCATATGAATTAACCCGCAAAGGAGGATACCAAAGAAGACCCAAATTTTCCTCGCAAGGTCGGAAGGATCCAAATAGGCGGTTGAACCTTGTTATTTAAAGGATAGGGAGTGTAATGCATCTTAAGACTCTTGTCTCTTAAATTAAAGATACCCATATCACGAGGCCCATGTGGATCATAGTGGTGGATGTAGAAGAAATCATCGGTATAATAAATAGAGTTTGGAAGTATTCCAGGATAGTCCGAAGCAACTACTGAAAAAGAATGGTTGTCCCCTAAAAATAGGGCTTGATCACCTATGTTATCAATCTCAATCCATGAAGGCTTCTCAGATTCATATGTGTAGGTCAACTTGCCAACTTTAAAATCACAAGTCATATACTGTTCTCCAGTTCCATCTTCTTCGTAGTGGAGAAGGAGACGTCGAACAAACAGTAGATCTTCATCTCTAGTGGACTCTACAATATACGTATGTATATCACAACCCTTTGTTCTATCTATCAATGGTTTTACATTGATTAAATATGGGCATTCATCATCAAGACCAAGACAAACAATAAAATCACTTCCTTGTGTAACGGCATAAAACTTACCTTTGTAATAAATAACGTCAAAAAGTCCTTTTATTTCAGGAAAGTGTCTCCAATCGTCATCACCACGCTTGATTATGGCTAGATAGCGATGGTTGGTTATGGCTGCGACTGTATAGTCATCACACTCCAAAGGATTAGCTGAAAGTATGACTTTAGTAACATAATACTCATTGGCCTCGTCAACATTGTCATTGGCCTCGTCATCATTGTCATCAGACTCTGCAATCGAGTAATTGTCGTCAATCTCCTCCTCCTCATCATCATCAGACTCATCATCATCATTATCATAATCGTACTTGTACCCCTCCAACTCCCATTCATGCTTAAGTATAGGTAGACGGATTGTATTAGGACCTGTAATGAAGGGATTTATAAGGGTAATGACAAGATTTTCGTTCTCTGCAGCAGCCAACCATCCATGTGAAGAACCGCATAATCTTTTAGAAAAGGATAAATTGAGACCAAAATTGTAGTATTTATTGTTGATTATGTCGTATAGACTACGTTCCTGACTACTTTTATCAAAGGAAGGAACGATAAGCATTGCCCTTTGTTTTTGAGATGATGAAGATATTATCTTCTTGCTATTTTGTGATGCTACAGATAACCATGGTTTGCAAACCGATGCAAATCGAACGAAATCAGAAAGCTCATTTAATTTGAAAATAATCAGATCAAGAAGATGAGCAGGCAGAAAAGCCCAATCACTTGAGAGTTCTTCTGCCATTGTAAGGTGGATACGGACTTGTATGATTGATTGTAAAGTTTTTGATTGCTCTATGGCCAACAACAATAGACGAAGCTTATATATATAAGGATATCAGTCTTAATTAATGTTACCAACTAGGACAACAACTCTTTTCCTATTCTATTTCTGATTGAGTTTGGTAAATAATATGAGAGTTTATTTTACTGAAATATTTAAGAAGAGTCTCATTCCTAATATATAATAAGAATAGAATATATATTTTTTTTTTGACAGAGAATAAGAATAGAATACAAATCCGTCTTTTTCTTTTTCCTTTTTCAGAACATATATAGAAAATAAATAAAACGAAGGTTTTAGATAAGGAAAGAAAAAAAAGAAAGTAAAATTAAAATATTGATATGGAATCTATTATAAATCCTAATGAATTGTTTGATTAAAGTCCTATTTTAGGTACCTATTTTTTCCTACTCTAATTCCAGCCCAAATATTTCATATTATCTCATACTTAGGGGGTGTATTCAACAGGGAGTCTGTTGGATTTTTTTGGACTTTTAAAAGTCCATAGACTTCGCAGACTTTCCAGAATCCACAGATTTTAATGGAGTTTGACGGATTCGTTTTAATTCTATATAGAGTTTGACAGATTCTTATGTTAGAAATTTAATGGATTTTAATAGATTTTAATGGACTTTAAAAAGAAAATATACATTTATTCTTATACTTAAATAATACACAAGAAAAAAAATGTATCTCTCCCAATAAAACAAATACACTTTCGTAATAAATTTAAATGTATGACGCTAGAAATTCCATAAAATCCATGCTTAACTAAAAATTACTTTAATAAAAACGAAACTAAAATTCATCAACTTTATTATGTTTGATTCTCTTAATTCTCATTGTCGTCTCTTTCTTCATCATTATATTGACTCTCGTTTGTACCATTTTGTGGTCTATCATTCCACATAGTTTCAGCAATGCCAAGTCTCCAAGTATTAGCTTCCGCTCTTTGTTGTTGTTGAGTTTGAGAAATGAAATCATGATTTTCCTCGTCTATATCCATAGGCGACGAAGCGGATGGATCATGGTGCAGGAGGAAATTCATCAGAATGACACTCTTTGCGAAGAAAATTGTTTAATGACATATTTTTTTTCTATAACTTCAATTTTTTTTTAATTTATACAAAAATAAATAGAGATAATTCCTAATTATTTACAATTTCATACTTTTTATTTTCAAAAAATAGAAAGAGCAAATTACTTTCTACTTACTCACAAATTATCAACTTAATTCTCAATTGAACACATTGTCATATTTACCTCCCATTATTGTCCTTTAGGGCTGAGCAAAACTTTTTGGGCCCGTCCCAGTCCAACCCGGGTAATATTATTGGGTATTTTTACCCTTGGCCCAAAATACCTTGGGTCTCCTCTTCTCCTTTATAAACCCGAGCCCAATAACTCGGGCCTCCCCTTTATACTTTACCACACGGGTCCAACCCGATGGACCCGTGTATTGTTTAAAAATAATTATCATATATATGCTGAAATTTTGTTATCCTTTCATTCTTCTCTCTATCTGTAACCCTAAACCTCCCCTCCCGCTTTTATCTTTTTCTCCTATCTATCTATAATTCTAATTCCTAATCTACATAATCTAATCGAATCCATCTTAAATCAAACTCAATTCAACTGTCTATATCAGCACTCTTCCCCCCTGCTAGATCTAAATCTTTTATTATTGTATAGAAATTATGCCGTTTTCTCCCGATTTCGTGATTATTGAAACTGATATTAACGGCGCTTCATCTCGAGAATGCTCATTGGTGAGTCTTTATTTTATTTAAAGCTAGTTGATTTCAGGGATAATATATGTTGATTAATTGAGATACTGATTTTTTTTATTTGTTTCCAGGGTTACAGTTAATCTGATAGTCAATTTGATATTCAACTATTTCCTCTAGAGATGATGAAGGGTGTGTGAAGGTAAATTTTTGGTCAAGAATAGTTCATAATTTTGTTTATTTGTAGTGAAGGTTTGACAAGTGTGATGATATTTATGCAGGTTTGGTATACTTGTCAAGGTTCATGCTCATGAAGAATACATTTTAGAAGAGAGCGACTCTCTGTAGTTATAATGAGGTAATGTGTTTACAATATTCCCCAACTATTAAACTTGCCTCTTTTTTTAACATTATACCCCTTTTTTCAGATCTGAATAGACAAAAAGTTGTGTTGGAACACAAGCTGGAACACTTTTAGTCTATTCATGAGGTTTCTTCAAGGATTGCATGTAAATAAGTTCATCAATATTGTCTTATTTATTTGTATTAATTAGTTTCTTTGATTTTCCAGTGATCGCCTTATTGATCTAGCTCCAAGCTTAGTTGATGCCTTGCTAAAGCTTGATGAAGATAGATTATAGTTGGACCTGAGAATGGGCTTATCAGGTGACAAATAACCCTGTAACCATTTATTTGTGTAATGATTTTAAATTACTGAGGTTTAATTGCATAATTGGTAGGGGGTTTTAGTTTGTTTTGGTTACTATTGTTTAATTCACTGTACGAAACTTTTCTCTGAGTGTAAATTGCAATATTGGTCCTTTTGTTATATAGTAGCTGCAAAATTAGTTTCGGTTTTATTTGTTTGGATGTGGTTTTGCAGTTGCTAATGGTGTTGTCAAACCTTAGTTACTCTGTATTGCAATTTATATTCATTCAATACCTATTATCATATCTCGATTTGTTAAATGCAGGTGCAAAACAATTTAGATCTTGACACCAAATATTGGAGTTATTTTGCTGGAATTCGAAGTTTGTCTCCCTGAGAAATCGAATCTTTATAAAGGATGATTTAATGATTTAAAGTATTTGCACCTTATTGCTCTCTGAAAATTGATAACTAATCTGACATTATATTTATTTGCAGTGAAATGGGACCTGACATTGTCAAGCTCTTTCCCCGTGATTAGAACAGTTTCAACAATCTTTGATTGATACTAGCTAGAATTTCAATGCATTATACGGTTGTAGCACTAGGCAAGCTTGCTAATTTTGAAGGATTTGTCCAGACATGTATAATTAATCAAGTGATATTTTATTATGTAAATAATTGAAGTTAAAAAATTGACAAAATAGATAATATTTTTCTTGAACTTTGTTATATAACTATAATATATTACCCTTGGGTAAACCCGTGTGTAGGTAACCCGAGGGTAGGGTAAAATTTTACCCTACCCTTACCCTTGGCAAAACCTAGACCGAACTTTTTACCCTACCCTTAACCTAGACCTCAACCATGGGTAAACCCAGTCCGTGCTCACCCCTATTGTCCTTATATGATTTTTTAATTTTTCGATTTTTCTATATTTTTTATTTTTTTTAATTTTTTTCTTTTTTAAAAAAAAATTCAAAAATTGAAATTCCGGTTTATGTGTTGCTATAACACACAATATAGATTTATGTATTCCCGTAACACACAAAATCATAAGATCGATCTAAAGGATTCTTTTTTTCAACAGTGTTTTTTATCTTTATTAATAGCATATACCCTATTTTTACTCGTTTTTAACTATCTTAATATATATTATCTTTTTGTCCAACACTTTTGTTATTTTTGTGTGTGTATGTTTTATTGTTTTGTGTGTTCCTGGTCACACAAAACTTGATTTTATTTATTCTAGTTCTGTGTATTCATGGAACACACAAAACTCAAATTTGTGTATTCATGAAACACATAAAACTTGAATTTATGTATTCCCTAAATACACAAAACTTGATTTTGTTTGTATCAATTCTGTGTTTCGTGGAACACACAAAACTCATAATGTGTATTCTTGGAACACATAAATCTCAGATTTGTGTATTCATGGAACACATAAAACTCAAATTTGTGTATTCATGGAACACATAAAATTCGAATTAATGTATTCCTGAAATACGCAAATCTTGATTTTGTTTCTTCCAATTTTGTGTACTCCTGGAACACACAAATCTTAGATTTGTGTATTCTTGGAACGCGCAAATCCCAGATTTGTGTATTCTTGGAACGCACAAATCTCAGATTTGCGCACAAATCTCAGATTTGTGTATTCATGGAACGCACAAATCTCAGATCTGTATATTCATGGAAAACACAAAACTCAGATTTGTGTATTCATGGAACACATAAAACTCAAATTTTTGTATTCATGGAACACATAAAACTCGAATTTATGTTGATGTCTCCTCATTTGTGATGATTTGATCTTAGTTGGAGACATCATTTTTAGTGTTTTTAGAAGTCTAATAGTCTAAATTTTTATATATTATTCTATGTTCTTATTTCTTGTCTTGATTTGATGATTTATTATTTTTAAAGCATATCTGGTTTAATTATTTGCTAATTGTGAAGCTTTAAAGATATATGATAATTTATTAAGAGTCCAAATCAATTCTAAGAAGTAAAGGAAAGAAGATATACATGGAAATAGAAGATAAAGTCAAGAGAAGATAAGTATGGAAATATAAAGTTGCCAAATAAATTTGAAATTCCCCAGCTACGACCACAAAAGAGCTCATACCTCAAGATTGGCTGGGACTTTGGAAGAACGGTCTGAAGCAAAAGTGTAGAGCTTTCTGAGACGATCAGTTTCGATATAAGGAACGCCTCAAAGGGAGTTGAAACAAAGACGTTATGGCAGAAACAAAACAGCAACTGATTCTTACCTTTTCTATCTTTTAGGGTTACGAATTTGAGTTGGACTAGGAGTCCATTACTTGTCTTCCACTCCAAGAAAACAAATTAGAGCTTCTAAACACCTATAAATACACCCTTTAATCCTTGCAAATAATATCCTTGCCTCCCATAAATTAGTCCTTAGGGTTTATATCATTAGAATTATTGACGAGGACAAGATGGAGTTTATGTATCAATCTTTTAGTTTATTTACTTCAGGTATGAACTAATTTTCCCATAACTTGGGTTTTGCATTATGTATAATTTATGAATTCTATTTTCTTTCTATCTAAGTTTCTTTGGGAATTATATGTTTTAAATTGATTATAGCTGCTTAACTATATATTTAATTTATGTGCTTTTTTTTATTGCATGTCCTAAACCTGATCACTTTAGGCTTTCTTAATAGTGGTTAGATGGTCACCCGGAAAGGGTGTCTAATTATGGAAACACCACATAAACGTCTAGTGTACGGAATTGGTCATGACAACACCAAGCCTAACTAGTTAGTCATTAGGGTTTATTTTAATCACCAATTATCATTAGGAGGACCAGTCTCACTTAGGACCCTATTGGCACTGACCACCCTATTTCGAGTCCCCTCGCAATTGTGAGGTCGCCATCCTAGTTCTCTCTTTGGGGATAGGGGGAATTTAGAATCTTGACTACATATCTAAGAGCTATTATCTTCCTCATAAACTGAAACAAATAGATGAATTAGAAGGATTTGTGTATACTAGCAAAACCTAAGATATACTTTCTCATCATTATTTCTCTCGTATTTATTTTATTGTCTTTTATTTTAATAATTATTAATCTCATCTCTCAATCAATTATATTTATTTTCTGTCTTTTTAATTATTAATTGCTACTCTAATTTGAATACCCATTCGTCTAACACATTTAAGTACTTGAGGATCGAATCTTCTTATCATTAAAACTTGCATACATCAGGTAATACTTGCAGTACAATGTTAAGTCTAGGGTTCTTATTTGCATTATTTTATCTATATTTTTATCACACCCTAAGCGACACCATATGTATTCCTGGAATACACAAAACTTGTTTTTGTTTTTTGTGTATTCCTGAACACACAAATCTCAGAATTGTGTATTCTTGGAACGCACAAATCTTTTGTTTGTGTATTCATGGAACACATTAAAATCGAATTTGTGTATTCATGGAAAACATAAAACTCGAATTTATGTATTCCTGGAATACACAAAACTTGATTTTGGTTGTTCAAATTCTGTGTATTCCTGCAACACATAAATCTCAGAATTGCGTATTCTTGGAACACATTAAAAAAAATCGTCAGCCTAGTCGATTACCGATCTCTCTGGTCTGTCTAGGTTGTTAGTCGGTTCTATTTAGTGGAGTTGCTCTCCGTGTGGGAAAAAATTCAAAAAAAAATTACGAAAAAAGAAATTTTGAAAATAAATAAATTAATATTATTATAATAAATAGTGAGATATAAGATTTAAATGGACTATATAATTAAAGTAATTAATTAATAGGCGTATGGGTATTTTTGTAATCTTCCAATTTTTTGTGTCTGAGTGAAAATTAGTTGAAGTTGTAATTAATTGTGAATTTTTATGCTCTCCATATAATTAACTGGACGTTGTCCCAAGTATATATTGAGAAAAAATAAAATATTTATGATCAAAATTGATGAAAAACGAAAAATATAACCTAAATTGAGAAAAAAAATAGAAAGTATTATTAAATTTATAAAAACTAGTAAAAGATAGTGGTCTAAAATGAAATTACTCGAGTTTTTTATGTATTGAAATTGTTTATCAAAACTCCGAACCAATGTTAGGTGGTGTTTGTTTGCATTTAATGAGATCTTAATCTGATTCATTAAGATACTGGATCATAAGACTGTTTGCTTTTACTGACCAGTTCAGATCTAAATAGCTATTAATTGGTCTGTTTCATTAAGATTTAAAACTAAGGCGTCGTTTGTTTTTTAAGTAATAAGTGCTGAATGCTGAATGAACAGCTGAATATGACTTATTATGTTAAGAGGCAGTGTCTGAATGATTCAGACATAGTTTGAAATCTTAATGAAACAGACCCGTTAAGAGCCATTCAGATCTGAATTGGACAGAAAAAATAAACAGTCTTATTGATTGGTGTTGCCTAAGTTGTGATAAAAAGATGATATAATTCAGATGCAAATAAACACCCTAAGCTAACACGGTATTGCAAGTATTACAGGACGTATGCAAGTTTTAATGATAAGAAGATTCGTTCCTCAGAGACTGACGAAAGTTAGGAAGAACTTATGCAAATTATTCAAGTGCAGATATTAAAGATAGAAGAGATAATACGCAAGTAGAAAGAAGAGATAGATAAATATTTATTTGGTTTTTAAATAAGAAATCTAAACTACTAAATTAAAAGACAGAAAATAAATAAAAGAAAAGAAAAGAAAAGAAAATAGTATGAAAGTTTAGCTTGAGTAAATAGCATGTAATCCCCACTAGTTTTGCCGTTCTAAACATGTAAGGGTGAATTATGTAGTATTTAAATAATCGGTTCCAATTATGCTAGGTAGTTTTAAATAGGATTTACCTGTGTCAATAAGGCTTCCTAAGCAAACTGTTCCTGTAATTGGTAAATAGTAACATGTACTAAACCATAGTGATTATCTAGTTAGGTTGATTTGTCAGATCTAAACCGAATACTAGACGTTATGTGCTAAACATGTAATTAAACACCATTGTCAATGGTGACCTAATTACTAGATGGTAATTCTATATGGCCATGGTTCCACAAGAACACTGAATATAAATCCAAACACATAAACAGAGAATAAAAACAATAATTCAATTTAAAACATAGAATTCCCAAATTAGATAGATGTCAATCAAAACTAGGGTTCATACATATATGCTAAAACTCAAGCTAAAAATAATTAATTCATACTAAGAAAAGAAGAGAAAAGAATTACAGAATCAAAGGTTGAAGGAGACATATGGTGTTCTGCTCCTTCCAAACTTCTTCTCTTGTGTTGCAGCTTCCTCTTGGCCTTAAGGTCTGGCCAATGATGATTTTCTAATGTTCAGAGGATGTATTTATAGTGTATAGGTAGACCTAATTCGTTTTCTTGAAGGAGAAGTAAGTGGTGGACTCCAAGTCCAACTCAAATTCGTATGGTTAATTACTGCTGAACTGTTTTGAGTATATCTTCTTCGTTATTGGTCGGTTTTTGCTCTACAATATACCAAAAGAATCCTCACAGAATTATCTACGTCCCTATGAAAGGAATTCACCAAAATCGGCTTCTTTTAGGAGTTATCACCACTTATTTAGGCGTAGCTGCAGAATTTCAGATTTAAGGCAACTTTTCCTAATTGAACTTTGTTTCCTTCTATCTCCAATTACCATGCTTATCTCTTTCCATATCTTGTAGTCTTTGACTTGGACTCTAATTAATCTCCATAATTATCTTTAAAGCTTCACACTAAATAAACAATTAAACCCAATATGCTCTAAGAATATTATGTTACTAAATCAAGACTCAAAATATGAAAGTGCGCTAAATTAAGCTAAGATCGACCTATAAACTAATAAATACGCCTAAAATGATGTCTCAGAATTATATTTAATTGTCACAAATGAGGATACATCATTGATCCAGTATCTTAATGAACCAGATTAAGATCTCATTAAGTGCAAACAAACACCCCCTAAGTCTGATTCATTCAGACTGCCTCTTAACAGAATAAGTCATATTCAGCTATTATTCAGCATTTAGTACTTCTCACTTAAAAAAATCAAACGACACCTTACTATATGTATTTATCATTTTAGAATTTGACACATAATTGATTCCTTGAATAATTAAAAATTTGTTTGAATAGATGAGACTTTTCATTTTATGATTTATTGAAGCATTTATTGTAGCCTAATGAACCACTTTTATTTCAACTTCTAAGGGGTGAATTATATATAGGGTCTTGGAGACCATCTTTCTTCTCTATAGAGTATAGTCTAAAAAGTTGTTCTTCTTAGGGACCTCAGTTTTGACAATAGTCTTTTCTACCCTTACTAACACTAAAAGGCAAAAAAGTGTGATGTCACTGTTTCTCTATCCACTACCACTACCCACCTACCTCCGACCTCCGAACACCGACCACCGACCTCCGACCACCGACCTCCGACCACCAGTCACCGACCACCGACCACCGACCACCGACCACCAGTCACCGGTCACTGGAAAAAACATAGAGTACTCCGAGAATTTGCTGAGTACTCCGAGAATTTGCTGAGTACTCCGAGAATTAAACGAATTAAGCGAATACTCTAACGAATTAAACGAATACTCTATAAAAATAGTCGGAGTACTCTATGAAATAGTCGGAGTACTCTATGAAATAGTAGGAGTACTCTTTGAAATTAAAGGAATACTCTATAAAATCAAAGTGTATTTAAAACCATTTTATTCATTCATTTAATTCAAACTATAAACAATTTAAAACTTTATTATACATCTTTACAAATTCAAAAAAAAAAAAACCTAGTTTGACCAGATCTGAAAGAAAAAAAAATCAAACTGCCTAAACTATCAAGGATCTCGGCACTACCACCGAGCACCACCACCACACGGAGCTCTCTTTCCCAGCAGCAACAGTAGTTAATATTCCCACTGCAATCTGACATGACACCACCACCACCACCACTGAAAAGTCGACATAACACCACCACCACAACTGAAAATCGAAAAAAAAATCTGCTGCGCACGAAATAACACCACCACTGCAACTCAAAAATATCACCACCGCTGCAACTCGACTCCACTGCGCGAGATGCTTGAAATGGAGCAGATTCTTCACTGCAAACCTCCGGCGAAGCAGCACGAAACCTGCAGCAAACCTCAGGCGAAGCAGCACGAAAACACAATCTGCTGCACAAATGAAGTCCTCCAGTTGAGCTTCGAACCAGCGGCGAGCTTCAAACCTGCAGCAAACCTCGCCATGGCTGCTATTCTTCGTGGTGTTGCGGTTATCACCAAAGATTCTATTGGCTGGATCTTCAACCACCATGGAGCAGCATCTCATCAAGAAGAAGAGAGCAGCATCTCGGTTGTATCTCATCGGATCTTCAACCACCATGGAAGGAGAGAGGTGACCTCCGTCGAAGAAGAAGATGAGAGATCTTGTTGGTGGTGGTGGTGGGCATTTCGGTGGTGTTGGGAGGAGAGAGGAGAGAGGTTCCTATTTTCTAGGGTTTATATTTGTGTTTTGTTTTATAATTCAGAAAGTGAGGAGAGATATTATTATATATAGGGAAAAAAACAAAAGAGGGTAGTAAGGTAATAGGGGTTTTGGGTTTCATGTGTTAAAAACGTTTTGAGGTCTTTAGTAAGAAGAGGCTCCTCGTAGGGGTGCTATCTTGAAGAGGGGGTGTGTGTTCAAGACCCTAAGTGGCATTTTCTCACTTCTAAGATGTATTAAACCGGATATTATCAACACACACTAAAATAACCTCGGAATACAGATTAATACTAATAACAACAAAACATGTATTCCTCCAACAATTAGTAAAAGAAGTATCACAAAATCCATGAGTATGATTGTTAACCTTTAAATCCTCATTTAAAGGATTTAAAATTTAAAGTAGGAATTAAAATAAATTATCTACCATCGTTTAGTTTTTTAACCAAATGAATACGATGAAGTTGATTCCCAAATAAGTCTCTCGTAAGTGTAGAAACGGTAATTCTATTCTATACAATTAAGCTTTATACCCTATATTTTCAATTTCCATATATGCCAAAACAGAAAAAGAAGGAAAATTAAAACAATATTCTTATCCCAACCGGTGATAACTTGAAATAACTTTGTTTATCTACTCTGAGATATGAGTTGAATTATCTTTGCCAGTATTAATCTGTGCAACTGGTGGGGTGATAAGTGTGATAAAATGACAGATAAATAAAGATTATAATAAAGGACACACAATCTCTACTATCATGGGAAACTCACTGCAAGTGCATAGATTGTTTGCAAATTATAGTTCATAAGTAAGTTCGTTTGCAGGGATTTAGTCAGTTAGGTATAATTGTGTTTAAGATAAACGCATAGAAGAGATAATTATTAAACTATGAGATAAATAAGAAGATAAATATTTATTGAGTTTTCGTATAAGGAAGTAAATACAATAATTAAACTAATGCAAATAATTAAACTAATAGAATGAAGATGAGAATATAGCTTAGGTATGTTAGTATGCACATATCTTTCTAAACCACTATTCTAGTTATGAGGGTAATTTAAGCTCTATGGAAGTATAAATAGCCAGTATTCTATATTCCTTCTAACGATTACCAGGGGACCTTGCACAATGATCGGTGGTGAAAATCAAACCTTAGCGACTATCTAGTTAGGCAAGCCCGTCAGGATCACTACCGCATACTAGACGATTATGTGGTGTTGTCGACAATTGAATCCCTCATCAGGGCGATAATCCAACGACTAATAGGGAAACCCTATACTCGTGCACTAGTAAAGACTACCAATTGTAATTCAAAGACATAACATATATGTAAATAAGAAGCTAAACAAATTAACTGTCACTTTCCCAAATAACAAAAAATAAAGAAATAGAATTCAAATATGATACATATGCAAACCCAAGCTATGGAAAAATTAGTTCATAATAGAAGAATTAAAACTAAAGATAAAATACACACTGTTCACTTGTTTCTTTGGATGATCTCTAAGTGTATATTGACTAATGGCTGAGAAAGGACTAGCAAGGACATGTTTACAAAGGTAGGTAGGTATATTTATAGGTTCTAGGTCAAAATATTGGATTGTGGGCCAAGTAATAGAGTCCAAATCCAACTCAAATTTGTTTTTCTAACTTGTAGGACAGGACAACCTTAGGAGATGGAAATAAGCATATATCCTTTGTTATAGATCGAAATCCTATAATCCACCCATCAAAACGCCACAATTAAAAGACCTATCTTAATATCAAAGGGATCCTTCAAATTCCTAGCTAATTTTCTGCAGCATTCAAAACACTAGACATCTGTATACATGCACAAATTCTTTTGGCAGGTTTTTCACTTTCCTAAATCAACTTTATTTCCTTTTAACTCTTGACTCCGCCTTGAATCAACTTTCATTAACTCCTTAACATTGATTTGACATCTAATTAAATCAATTTACCTAAGAAATTCACATTTAACACACAAATACCACTAAAACGCTCTAAAAGTAACAAACCTCTAAATTAAGGCATGAATTAAGAAACTGATGATAAATAGGTAAAAATCACTCAACTAAAAACATAATACACCTAAAATAATGTCTCTACTCTAGAATAATATATCACAAATATGGCGACATCAGCAACATTGTCGGTCAATTACTTAACAGTTGTTGAACGATGCAAAAACACATGCTCAATAGTTTTATTTTCCAGATCGCACTTATATCAAGCTTTACTTTTGAAGCATTTCCTTTTGAAAAGGTTGGTCATTGTAGAAATAGCATTTCTATAAATTCTCTATTTGAATATCCTAATTAATTTTGGTACATTAGATTATCAAATGGACTTGAATAGTTTATTTATTGAACCCCTCGATAACTTACGATGTTTGACTTTGCGCGAACTCCTCAATATTAATAGTTGATTGATACCCTTATTTAGTAAATAGATACATGATTAAGAGTCACTATATTTCAATTTGTCAAGCTTCATAGTTTTGATAAAATCAACGATGTGAGTCATAGAGGAGGGGGAGGGGGAAAATAGGACAATAATCAATATTACTACTATTTACAAACTTTTAGGAAGATAATTTAAGTTTGAAAATTTGTTGAGACAATTTATAAAACACTCGGAGGCTGGTAAAAGACGATACTATTAGTTGATGAAAAACTTATGCAATTCTATATCGATAAACGAGTAAGGTTGGAGATTACACAATGATTTGAAGTGGTTCAAACTCCCGAGAGCCTGATCCATTACTTACGATTATCCCTTAGTATTTATCAAGCTTTTTTCAACTAAGGTTTGGTGTCTCTTAAAGGTGGGATACAAACCAAATACACATGAGATTTTTCCTAGCCAAATCATAACCCGAGCTTGAACACCACGAGCCAATTCCTCTTGAGCATACCCCAATACAAGAAACCACTTCCAATGGAACCCTTCTCTTCTTCAAATAGATGAAACCCCTGTTCTCTTAATTTTAATTAAAATCAAATCCTAATATAAAGAAAGAGTAATGTAGAGATTTCTTAAGTTTTTACAAAGAATTTGGATAATTTTAATGAATCAATATAAGAATGAGGAATATAAAGCCTTGAATTGAGATAATAACTTGAAAAAATTGATGCTTGAGAGTTCTTGACGATAATAGTATTTGAGAATGATCAAAGGTGTATTAAATGTTGTTGTCCCACGAGGTGTGATACAAAATTAATTATGGGAGTATGACAACTCGCAAGTGTACGAATCGTAACAAGTAATAAAGATGTAAGAAAAGTCTGTTCTCCATAGGTAATAAGAAGTTAACACATAAAATTGGCTCGATTATATATAACTGTTGATGTAAAAACAAAAACTAAAGAAAAGGATTTTGATTTGGTATTTTAATAATTTACTATGAACTATAGATTATAGATTAATTAAGACTAAATTAAAGGACTAAATAATAAATTACTAATATGTGATGGAGAATTATAGTTTAAGATTGTGTACTCACCACTAGCATGATATGTGACTATTCGTGATATAAGGGTAAATTTGGAATTTCACTTGTTATCTATGAAAATTCCACCCGAAGTTCCTCCTAGATAAGTAAGGGGTTGCTATACAATCCTTGGACCATATTTCGAGCGAATCCTACAAAATTATTTAACACCTAGAGTTCTAACCCTAATTGGTTATTTAGTTAGTTTAGATCTCCCGATTCTCAAACTCAACTAATCAATTATAATTCTTTTTTTAGAAACTACCCCTCCCCCTTTCGGGTGTAGTTTAATCCTAACACAACTCCACATGTGATCAAGATAAAAAATTCCAGTAAGCACAATAAATATAACAAACAACACATCTACATTCAATATAATTTAGCATGTAATCCCAAATCATAGCTAGGGTTCATACATGTGCAATATCAAGCTAAAAAATGTTTAGTGCATGCTCGAAAAATGAAAACAATAATTAATTACATAATATGGAGTTCAAAAGAAGAAGAGTTACAAAAAATAGAGGTCATGTGATGTTTTTCTTACAAAAGAAGAATAATTACAAAAGATAGAGGTCTGGTGTTGCTTCTCTCTTGCTACACGAGTTAATAATAAGTTAAGTGTGTCTAAAAATATGAACAACTTCTAACATATACTTAAAAATTGGGTGGTTTAAGTCTTGGGCCCAGAAAATAGGTCGAAAGTGGCACATTGACTTCTTTGTTAAATTCAACTTGCTCAATTCATCTTGACAAAACATCCATAACTTCCTCGTCTCAACTCAGAATTGATCTTTTTCTGTCATGCGTACTAGACTCCAAGATCTATCTTGTGTCTAAGTTTCATGATCATATTCATTACTAATTATTTTGTTATAATATTTCTAAGTTGACAAATCCTTTTCTGCAGATTGGTGTTTTTACTGTTAATGATCTTCTTGACTCGTTGGTTTGTCTCAGTCTCGTTTCCACTCATCTTGGGAATTTCCATAGCTTCTTGAATTTTTGGTATGGCCTTCAAATCCTTGCATACTCTATGTTTAAGAAGCTACGGAATAAAACCAAAAAAACCTCAAATTTATCGAAAACGCAAATAATCTCATATAATAGATAAATATTCAAATAATGCTAAATCCCATATTTTAATCACAAAAAATCCCCAATAATATCCCAGAAGTATTAAATTATATCACAAAATACGAGACGTCAAGTTCTCCTTTGGTGTGTGTATATATATCCTTGCAAGTCTCAACAGATTTGAAAAGATATGTTATCTAGATATTAATAGATTAAGATCTTGCTAACATGCCGATAAAACTTGTACAAAGATATCCTTGATGTTCCATAATATCTGTATTCCACCTGAGAGACCCACATCATTCACCCGCACTGAGTTGTTCACCCCAAGTGATTTTATGATATAAGTCACCTATTAACTCGGCGCATTCATTTACACCAACACATAAATTAAGGGTCTATGATTAGTTTGAATATCCTTGGACGTCCGTCTAAAACCTGGATTATTAGTGCTACAACTATTCCAAATAAGTATTCTAAAACCATTCGGGGTAACCTTCCACTTCCCCCACTACCCTTACCAAGGTGTATATAATACATAAACATAAAGAAGATAAAAGATCTAAATCCTGAGTGATTGTAAATTCTAAAACCATATGACTGGAATAAAAAACACATATAACAAGCTCTTCACCCAGATTAATGATCCAGGCGCACCTCCATGGATATTGCATTAACTAACGCTACATCCATCTTCGACACTATATTATTATACATAACTATTTCGAGATTATCATCCATATCATCTTCTTTTTTGTATTCAATGACCCGACACCTGAAACATTATATCTTGTATATTCTAGTACCGCTGATTCCCACGTATCATCTAATAATACATTATCAGCTCTAAAAAATATCACACACTCCTGAACAGTATTATTACTTCGAGCTAGTTGTTGAACCACTGAGAGAAATTATCCCGTCTTTAAACGATCCAATTCTGCAATCACCAGCCCTTGGATGCCCCTAACCTGACCCTATGTAATTCTCAACTCAAACCCTCATACTGTAATTTCATTTGTTCCCCTCTCCGCATCTAAATCCATATCAAGCCTGGTTCCCTGCCTTGACCATGGTAATCAACTTCCCTTAACTATCATGTTCTCTCTCCATGTAATAAACACAAATTTGTTGTTGTAATTCACATGTAGCCTCATTTCCTATCATAGCCTCGACAACATAATTCTCAGTCAAAACTTCCCCAACATATGCTTCGACCACTGTAAGGGGTACTGTGTTACCTTTCACCTTGGACTTCTTAGTTTTCCTCTTTACTTTTCGGTCCTAAAAGAACCCTATCAACAATTATCTGGTTGTCTGGGTCGCATAAACTACCTTTGATTTCGTTTCATGAGGTTTGAATAACCCCGTGAGCTTAGGGTATGTTTGGATAGAGGGATTCAAAGGGGATGGAAGGGATTATAAAGGATAATAGATATCTGAAAGTCCTAGAGGGGGTGAATAGGATTACTAATAAGATTAATGCCTAATTAAAAATCTTTTGGACAATTATAAGTTTTAAAGAGAAACTTCTAAGTCAACTAATATATCAAACTCTTACGGGATCATGCAATGGATAAACTAGAGGTTTGATATATAAGTTATACAAGTAAGTCGAATTCCTATTCTCTTACTACACTAGATTACCATAAGAATGATTAACTAGATGATAATTACTACGATATTTATACTAGCATATAATCAAACATATAAAGTGCGGAAAGTAAATAGAGTAGGGATAGAAAGTACACAACGATGTATAGTGGTTCGGTTATCCCTACATCCACTACCTAAGGAAGCCTCCTTAGGATTTCAAGCTTTTCACTAAGCTCCTGTGTCTTTCTTAACCGGGTCGAGAACACAATAACCCTTACAACCTCTTCGATACCACGAAGGACAAACACTTGTGCTATCACAACACAAGGACACCGAGTATACTCCCAATACTCAAATTCTCTCTTAATCTATCTATTACAAGAGCTAGACTTAAGAGGATAAATGTAAGTATTTAAAGGGTGAAACAACTTTGCTAATAAACTCCTAAAGAGATGATATAACTCTAAGCTTATAACTTCTCTTGAGTTGATTGGAACTTTGAAGCTTCTTTGATTAACTCCTTGATTGAGTTGATATAAAAAGTTGATTGGCCAAGCTTGGATTGATACTTTGATAGCTTGAGACCTCTAATTGATGTATAAGAATGATTAGAATTGGATTGGTAATAGATACTTGAATGAATGACAAAGAGCTTCATTATATAGGCAACATTCTGCCTCTGGCCGGTATGCCGGTCCCCTAGCCGGTATTGCCGGTTCGGTTTTGTCTTCTAGTCAACGGGAAGATCCAACGTGGCATGTGACCGTTGGGCAACGTCTCTTTACACCGGTATGCCGGTCCTGGCGCCGGTATGCCGGTCCTGGCGCTGGTATGCCGGTCCGGCTAGTCTTGAAGGTTTGAGAAAGGTTCTAACACAGACTAACACATTTGTATACTATATAAAACTGTGTAATACGTGATGCACTTTTAGCCGGGATGTTAAAACGAGATTTGGAAAATATTAAAACAAGATTAAAAGTATTTTAGGCCAACAATCTCCCACTTTTTGATGTTTGACAAATCGAAAACACAATTTTGCCTATAAAGAGTTTTTAACAACGATTTTCTTTAAACGAGTTATCGATCGGTAAATGGAGTAACTCCTCCTTGCTCTATGCATAAAATATTTTCATAAATATATTTCGTAAATCAATTCATTTGAAAACGCCCCCTTACACAAGGCATAATAACAATGCAAATTTGTGTTCAAAGATACTTTAAGGTTTATAAAACGTTTAAACTTGTATCTTTGATCTTTCTCCCCCTTTGTCAACAAAAAAAGAATTAATGAGCACAACAATGGAGTTATCAATACAGTTTTAAATAATTGAAGGACCAAAGTGAAAGTTATCAAAAATTGATGGACCTTTATGCCATTTTACAAAGTGTATGGACTAAAATGTAATTTTACAAAGTCTATGGACTAAAAATATAAGATTGTTTTAGAGAGAGTACATAGACCAAATTTTTGAGATTTTGAGGGACAACAATTTTAAATAACTTAAAGTGTAGGGATTAAAGAAAATATCTCAAGATATGGAGACCAAAAATATAATTTTCTCAAAGTATGAAGATCAATGTGCAATTTGTAGATTTAAAAACCATTTATTCAAGATTAAAGGGGCCAAAATGCAGTATTCAAAAAGTGTAGGGAAAAAATGCAATTTTTAACAAAAATAAACTCAATAGCACCTACATCACCAAGAAAAGGTTAGCAACTTAATCATCATATAATACAACCTAAAAACATAATATGTAAATATCATTTATCCATTAAATGAGGATTATATCTCAAAAATTACTATAAGAAGTAAACAAGATAAGCACCGAGTAATAGCATAACTTAACGGGATAGCAAATAAGATTTTAATGCTACATAAAAAGAAGAAATCACAAGAAATACCAAATCACATTTAACAATCCAAAATCTAATTTAACTAGAAATAACTTAGTTTGAACTAATACATTAATAAATCAAGAGTTATAAAATCAACACTTAAAAAAAACTAGAACATAATAAAGTTCATCATCCAAAAACATCAACTAGATAAACTTAGATAAACCATAAAAACCGAAAGCAATATCCAAAATACTAACAAAAGCATCAACACCAACAATATGATCAACGATTTTCTCTAGGAGATCGGCTCCTTGAACGGTGGAGAGAATGAGATACATCATCCTTAATACACGAGACATCACGAGCAAGATTCTCCAATTTTCCTTCTAATAGCTCAAATTTTCTTTCCACAAAATTCATAGAACGAGTAAGAGTGGATTCAATACGAGAGATATTTCGAGGTTCCTCATTAGTAGGAGGGTTTTGAGTTGGCTCATGATAAATAGGAGAGGCCGGGATGGGATCACCTTCATAGTGAGAGGAAGAAGTTTTGATGGAAGAGATTAGTTCTTCATCCCCTAAGTTATTGAGATGTTTTTCCGGAATGACCTCATTATTATAAACAACAAATTTCATTTTTCTTACTTGTTTATAATCAAAAATCCAATGGATATTAAAATTTTTGGATTGTGAGAGTGAAAGATCAAGGCCATGGTTTTCAAAAATATATGAGAGAGCTAAACCATAAGGAACACTAAGAGTATTTTGCCGAGCATGATTCATCATTTTGATCATTATAGCCGGAAAATTAATTTGCTCGAAATGATAAATGAGATATAAAAGATAATCTTCATATGGAGAAATCATAGCATCATGCTTATATTTGCAAAATAGGGCATTTAAAAAAAATTTATATGCAATTTGAAAATCCGGAGTGAAATTATATGATTTCCAAGCTTTCGAATCGGAAGTACTTAAATCGGGGATTTATCGATTAGGATTCCATAAAATCCGTAACACGGGAAATAGTATCCCCATCAAGACTATTCCAACCCACATTCCAAAAACTAGAAAACCCAAAAAAATTCATATTGAAAGATTAGTAAAATAAGACTCGGAAATTTTGATGACTTTACCCCGAACTTTGGATGTAATTGAGTTTGATTCACAATCATAAACAAGCTTAGAATAAAATTCTTCACAAAAGCTAGTGGCAAGATTAATTCAATGGAAAGAAATTGAATTAAACCTTGAAATTGAAGGAAAGTGTAGAAGCTATTACCACTTACAAAGGCCGAAAGGAGAATCTTCCTACCCGGTTTAACATCAAAAGGCTTGGAAATTTGAGGTGGAGGTGGTGGAGCACTTGAGTTCTTTTTTCTCTTGGATGAAGATCCGATTTCCTTTCGAAGACCCATGATATAGCAATGGAGATTGAAGGAGATGGGTTTTTGAGAGGATTTAGAGATGGGATTTTGAAAGAAGTGGATTAATTTGCCTTTTTCCCTGAAGAAAAACGAAGAGAGCGAGTTCTAGGGTTTTAAAAGGGGAAGACAATGAAGTTAGATATCATAAAAATCTGAATTTTGACGCTGCAGAACTCGCGACCGGTATGCCGCTCACAGGGCCGATATACCGAGCTGTTAAAACCCGTAAAAAAGATTCTCGCGCCGGCATGCCGCTCAAAGGGCCGGTATGCCGCTTAAACTCTCGGGTTTGGGACAAAAAATGGATTTTTAGGATTCTTTAAAAACGCCCGAAACCAAATCGAAAGCTCCCCAATAGTTTAAAAATGTTTTAAAACTTCCAAAATAACTCTTGTTTCAAAAAAAATACAATGTAGAAATCTCGAAAATAAAGAAACTAGTTATTTGCACAAAGACCCCTATACTTTCTAAAGAGTACAAAAAGACCCAAAACAAAAACTATACAATTTCAAGCATAATAAAAGAGTAAAATAAAAAACATGATAGCACATATGAAAAGAAACACATACACACATAGTAAAGCACAAATAAAAACGAGATAAAGAAAGAAATCACCAGATTTTTCTTTTACGAGATTTGAGCGTCCTTTTGTATATCAATTCTTTTTCTTGACGCTCAACACCTATAATAAATATTTCTATGGTATCCAAGGTGGAGTGGATCCAGAAATATGATTAGTGTTTTTCACGATCCATGTCGGTTTTTCCCACGAGGGTATTAAAGACCCGTATTCAAGTTGTTTGTGGTAATAACACGTAGAAACATGATGACCGGGTTTTCCACAATAATTGCAAGTGCTACTTTTTCGAATTGAAATATCAGGAGAAGGTTTTGAACACAGTTTTTTCGAATAGAAATGTTTTACGGACAACCTCACTTGACTATCTAAGGTGGATTTTTGCTCTTTCACCACCTCGAATTGGGGTTGACCTTGAGTTGTTGACTTCTATGCATTATCTCGGGGTCTTGCATCATCCACGTACCTAAAAGTTTCACACTTAACACACTATTGATGCTAAAAATTCCAAAAATATCATAATATCTAATTAATGTCACATAATAGGGATAAATCCCTCAAGTAAGTCCAATAACCCCTAAAAAAGATGTCTTGTGACCCTATATATATATATATATCACAAAACACTAGACATCAGTTAACCTCCATCCCTAGTCACAGTTTTCCTAGTTTCTATTATTCCTCTCACTCTCGGATACCACTCCTTCCACATTTTTTGAACAAATATCATGTAGACCCTCGTACTCTACCCTTTGTATATGATATTGTACACGTATAATTGAGACAAGATTTTTTTTGAGTTCTATCTCTATTGATAGCCTTGCAAAATTCCCTTGGGCCCTAAACCTAGTTAATGGATCGATTCTCACAATTTATCCTATGATATTCCCAAGTGTCGTTAGTATTTCTTCCATGTAAATCACATGTTGTAACCAAGGATGTCGTGCCTTCAAGAGCCGTTTGAGGGGTGAATTTTTAATGTTCCACTTGCGTATGCCAAAATACCTATCTAGACTCATCCACAACCCTCCATTTAGTATTGCATTATAATCCTCCCGACCCATGAATTGCACCATAAAATAATCGAGCCCCACATCAACTAGATCAATGTGTGCCTCAGGTTTCCAAAGTTGTCTTTGTTTCGCTAAGAGATAATTATAATTGATATTATTGTAGCCAAGTAAGCGAATAATCAGAGTTTTTCCATACCTTAGCACCTTGAGCCCTGTTATTCCCGGTACATATAGGTTTTGTCACGGTGGGGGATATCATCTATGAAACCGAGAAAATCTCCTAAACCTGCTACTTCTATACCTCCACCAGCCTCGGTTATTGTCTCTTCTTGTGCCCCTTATTCTTAGCAACAATATTCATGCCATCAACCTCTTCAGGGTACGATCTAGGTGACGCTTATTAGATCTCAACGACCTCTGCCACTAAACTTTTATTCCCGACGTCCAAAATTAGTCCAAATTTATTCAGACTCTACTTGAGTTCTCAGTGGTTGCACCTCAGCCATGGCGTGATCACCCAACAAAGACGTCTCTTAAAACGATACGCTATTAGTAATCCTATGCTTATTGCCTGCAAAATCACTATTTAAAGTCCTAAGCCCTTCTCCAATTCCATCCCAACCGAGGACAATTTATCTCTATCTACTAAGAAAAGAGGCCCTCTTAGTCATTCTGTTAGAGGAAGACCTCAACGTACTCGAGTTCGGAGGCATGATGCCATATGATTTGAAATTTGTCTTTTCCCTTTATTGACTGATAATGATTTGTTGCAATTGGAACTTTTGGAAAAGCGAAAAACTTGGAAAGAAACTAAAAAAGGAAATTTAGTAAACGTAGAAAGAACAAACAAAAGAGTCATACTCTTGTCATACATGCGCTGAATTAAACCCAATACAAATAATGTCAAAAAGAAAAAGAAAAAAAAACCAATACCCACATGCACACCAAGTTATACAAGATGCAAACCCAACAGGCCAACACAACATCACTTACAAGTTTCCACAACACAAATTTCCCTACAACTTATCTCTTAATCTATACTTTAGAAGCTACTGATTTGCCGTGCTTGACTTCACAGTGACTACGCAAATCACTCTTGGTGGAAAAACTTAATGGACAAGTTTGATCTGGGCATTTGAATTTCATGTTCCTATGGTTTTTGTTCATGTGATGAATGAGACCTTTCGGAGTATCTTTTGTAGATATGCAATGCTCACATTTGTAAACTAATAGTTCCTTATCATCTCTTTGTACAGTTGTGGTTGTAAGCCCTTTAGCTCTGGAACGTTTCAGTTTTCCAGCACTCATAACCACTACACTTGTTACAATCATAATTCCACATACCCAAAAAATTATGTTAAGAATAATGCGTTTTTTCTTTTTATAGTTCTCATGTTGATACTCATGGGACCTGCTATTAACCGCCATGATTTGGAAGCTCCAAGGTGGAAGGTCAAACTTGTTCCCTCCGATCCTAATACATACATGAGCAATACACACATAAGTGAAAGAGATAACGTATATACAACAAAGAAAAAATGTACAAAGCTTACCAAAGATTTGTTATGTTTCGGAAATTATCAGGAATCACCCCACTAAAGTGATTATCTGCTATATTCCTGCAAAAGAAACGATTTTATGAGTATAAATAAACACTTCTTAACAAATCAGAAATGGGAGTTTAGAATAACGAAAAAACTCACAAATCGGATAAGGGTGGTTTTGACAAATAAATGACTGATCCAGTAAATCCATTCCTCTCCAAAAACCTGCAAAAAGATGTTTAATTATTATTCGAGAAATAGTCGCAATATTATCGAAAGACACGGATAAATACTTACAGTTTAGTGAGGTTAGTTAATAATCCAAAAGAACTAGGTAGATCACCAGTTAGATTATTGTATGACAAGTCCCTGAATTTACGCTTTGTTTAAAAAGGAGATCATAACATAAGTAAATGAAAAGTAAAGGAAAGTTAAGGTTTCTTACATCTCTCTCAGATTTTCTAGCCCATTAAAAACATCCCCAAGTGGTCCAGAAAGCACATTGTGACTCAGATTACTGCAAATCGAGTCTTTATTAACACATATAGTTAAATAAATCATGTACAGTGTATAGAAGAGAGGAGAAAGAGAGATATGTGAAGAGAAGATTTTATTAGATTGATAGCTTTACATTCATGTATGTGTGATGTTTATATACTGATCATTACATACACTATACATACATATTTGTTATAACAAACTCTATAACAAACTAGCAACTTGGCAGCTGTCATGAGCTGTGATTCTTCTTTATCTTATCATCCCCCCTCAAGCTAAGCATGTTGATCATGGGCAGCTTGGATAGAAGAGAGGTGAATTGAGTAACTCCAAGGCCCTTAGTCAAAATATCAGCCAATTGATTTGATGAGGAAACATGTCTGAGATTGAGTATCTTAGCTTTTACTTGTTCTCTGACAAAGTGGAAATCCATATCAATGTGTCTAGTCCTGGTATGGAATACAGGATTAGTAGCCAAAGCCAAAGCTGACATGTTATCACAAGACAATGTTGGAGTTATAATAGGAATATGAAGACTTTGGAGCAAGTATGTGAACCACTTAAGTTCAGCTGAAACATGAGCAAGAGCTCTATATTCAGCTTCAGTGGAAGATCTTGAGACTGTATTTTGCTTCTTTGAGCCCCAAGAGACTAAGTTTGTTCCTAAAAAGATGCAGTAGCCAGTTGTATACTTTCTATCTTGAATATTACTAGCCCAATCCGAATCAGAAAAGGCATAAAGAGTAGGAGAAGAAGCTGAGAATTGTAAACTGTAATGATAAGTTCCTTTGAGATATCTTAATATCTTCTTTAAGGCTTCAAAGTCTGCATTGGTTGGCTTATGCATAGCTTGACATACTTGATTAACTGCAAATGAAATGTCTGGTCTTGTAATGGTTAAGTATTGCAAGGCACCAGTTAGACTTCTAAACAGAAAAGGATCTTCATATAATTCTTTATGAAAGTTTGATATAACACCATTTTTGGTGAGTGTAGGAGTTGTAGAAGGTTTACACTCACTCAAGCCAGCCTTCTTAAGAATAGAGAGAGCATAATTGGCCTGAGAAACAATTGTAGTTTCATTTGTTTTGGACACTTCAAGACCAAGAAAATAGGCTAAATGGCCTAAATCCTTCATTTGAAATCTAGTTTTTAAGGCAGTAATAACCTTTGATATCTCTTCAGCATTTGCACCAGTTATCAATATGTCATCTACATATACTAATATGATAGTTAAGGTTGATGAGACACCCTTAACAAACATAGACGAGTCAGCAGCACTTACTTTGAATCCTTGGAGAAGAAGGAAAGATTGAAGTAAAGAATACCAGGCTCGAGGAGCTTGTTTTAAGCCATAAAGCGACCTGTTTAGCTTGCATACATGTGAAGGTTTAGTAGAGTCCACAAATCCTTGTGGTTGTGTCATATATACCTCCTCATCAAGTGCACCATGAAGAAACGCGTTAGACACATCTAATTGTCTAATAGTCCAATCACTCGACACTGCTAAAGCTAACACAACTCGTATAGTTTGGTGCTTAACCACCGGGCTGAAGGTTTCAGTATAATCCAAGCCAAAATCCTGTAAAAATCCTCTAGCAACGAGTCTCGCTTTATAACGAGCTATAGACCCATCAGCATGTCTTTTAACTTTGTATATCCATCTACATGTAATAGGATTTCGACCATGAGGTGTAGGAACAAGAGTCCAAGTGTTTTGATTAATCAATGCATTGTATTCATCTTGCATTGCGTCTTGCCAACACTGAAATCTTTCAGCCTCTTTAAATGAGGAAGGTTCAAGTAATGTTGGTGTTTGAATGAGAGTTTGACACTTGTAGGAAGGTCTAAGAGAACCTGTTTGTCTTCTAGTCACCATATGATGATGAGGAGGGTGTTGTGGTGTAGGTATGATAGGAGATGGTGAAGGAGAAGTCGGATTATTTTGACTAGAGGTAGGGTCTTGAGTCAAAGGAGAGGAATTTGTGGGATTCAAAAGAGTAAAGGGTTGAGAAAGAGAGGATAGATTTATTGTTTGAAACAGGTCAGTATATGTAGAATTTGTTGGAGGAGAGGGAAGTGTTTCTGAAGGTTTAGTGGCAAATGGAAAAGAGTGTTCATTAAATTGAACATGTCTTGAAATAAACATTCGAGAAGAAGTTGTAGAGAAACACTTGTATCCTTTTGAATAAGAACAATATCCCAAAAACACACAAGGTTCAGATTTAAGAGCAAACTTATGTTGATTATATGGCTTTGTCCAAGGGTAACATAAGCATCCAAACACTTTTAAATGATTGTATGTTGGAGGTTTGGTAAATAGTAGTTCATAAGGACTTTGATTATGAAGTGAAGGACTTGGTAGTATATTAACTAAATACACAGAAGCAGCTAGAGCTTCACACCAAAATTTCATTGGAAGAGAGGCATGAGTGAGTAAAGCTAGTGTAGTCTCAATTAGATGCCTGTGTTTGCGCTCAGAAACTCCATTTTGTTCAGGAGTATGGGGGCAAGAAGTTTGATGAGTAATGCCCAATGATTGAAGAAAACACTTGAAAGCATTACTGGTATATTCCCCACCATTATCTGATCTTAAGCACTTGATCTGAGCATTAAACTGAGTTTGAACCATGGTATTGAATGCTTTGAATACTTCACAAACTTCTGATTTCAGCTTCAAAGGATACACCCAACTGAACCTGCTATAATCATCTATAAACAAAACATAGTATGTGAAAGAGGAACAAGAAGAAATTGGAGCTGGGCCCCACACATCTGAATGAACAATTTCAAAAGGATTGTTTGATTTAGAAGTAGACAGAGAAAATGGAAGCTTATGTGCTTTAGACAATGCACAAGAGTTACATTGAACACCATAGTTATCTAGTTTACTTTTTAAAATAGAACTTAAAGGAATTAAAGCTTGAGAAGAAGGATGACCCAAGCGCAAATGCCACAAGATAGCTGAGGAATTTTCAACCCTTGAAGACAGACATTGTAACTGTTGTTTGGAACAAGAACTGCCCTGTGTAGATAATGAGCTTGTACCAGATGAAATAGGGTATAAGCCATCCCTACAAGGGCCCTGAAAGAGCAACTTATGTGAGATACAATCATGTATAGATACTGAAGTAGAGCTGAATGAAATAATACAATTGTTATCCTTAGTGAAGTTTGAAATGGATAACAAATTAGAAGAAATAGAGGGAACATGAAGAACTGAGTTTAAAAGAAATGAAGAATTAGAGGTATATAGCTTACTATGACCAACACTTGCAATGTCAAGATTCTGACCATTGCCAACTGAGACTGAATGAGCACCATGATAAGGCTGTGATTGATCAATCAAGTGAGAGTCATTTGTAACATGACTGTTAGCTCCACTATCCAAATACCACATTTCAGGATCATAAGCTTGATGTTGAGTAGACTGATTAGGTGTGTAATTAGAATGTGCTGCTAATATGACACGATTTTGAGCCTTAGGTGAAGGGTAATTCACAAAGTCTGATCTATACCAACAATCAAGTGCTATGTGACCTATACGAGTGCATATCTGACATGTTGGAGCATTAGGAAGCATACCAGAATTCTGTGATGGATGAGCTCCCAACACAGAGTTATTTTGTGGTGAAAATTGTCTACCACGACCTCTATTAGCATAGCCTCTACCACGATTTGAATTTCCTCGTCCACGAGTTGAATTATTAGATGAGAAATTCATTGTAGAAGGTGTAAAAAGTGCAGTATGAGGCACGGATGAATCGTTTGATTCAGATATCTTCATATGCAATTCTTCAGATACAAGCAAACTACCAAGTGAATGAAAGCTTAGTGTTGATGTTTGAGCATTAGTAATCCGAATACTAGACTTAAACTGATTGTATTCAGAAGGTAAGCCTTTCAATGTATACATAATAACATCTTCAAGAGGTAATGAAGATGCAGCAGTATCTAATCCATCACATATGTCCTGTATATTAGCTAAATACTCAGTCATTGATTTGTCTCCTTTCTTAATGTTGCACAATTTCATTTTCAGTTGATGCACATGTGTGCGACATTGATTAACAAACAATTCCTCAAGTTTTACCCAAACGTCATGTGCAGTAGAAGATCGTACAACTTGCGAAAAGACAGAGGGAATCATTGATGATAAAAGAGATACCTTCAGTTGATGATCTTCGATTATCCAAGTTGAATATGTCGGATTACTTGATGAAGGAGGAGCTCCTGATCGTGTGACATGATCAAGATATCCATGAGCTTCTAACACGGCTTCAAGCTGAGCCTTCCAAACCACGTAATTTGTGGAATCAAGCTTGATTTGAACAAGCGAGGCCCAGTTTTGACGAAGCAGAAGTAAACCAGCTGGAATTTCAGAACTGGATGAGATAAGAGGTGTGGAAGAAGATGATTCAGCCATTAAGAATAAGAAAGAGATAGAGTAAGGAAACGCGGAAGATCGAAGAGCGAAAGATAGCAAAGCTCAAGAGAAAAAAATAGTTATATATTGTTCTTAAGACGCCATTAATGGCAGAAGAAAAGAGCTTGTTCTTTCATATTGCTCTGATACCATATAGAAGAGAGGAGAAAGAGAGATATGTGAAGAGAAGATTTTATTAGATTGATAGCTTTACATTCATGTATGTGTGATGTTTATATACTGATCATTACATACACTATACATACATATTTGTTATAACAAACTCTATAACAAACTAACAACTTGGCAGCTGTCATGAGCTGTGATTCTTCTTTATCTTATCACAGTGAAGGTTTAAGCTACTTACAGATGTCTTAAGTGCTTCATCAAAGTTAGTGAATAGGGTATGTTTTCGTTAAGGTTGTTCTCTGCTAAGTTTCTACATTTTCACCAAACAATAAATATGAATTTGTTGAAATAAAACAACATAAATTCAACTAAAAGGATCATTATGTAAAGCTTATCTTACAGATGAGTGAGATTCAAGGGTAAGCTGTAAGGGATTGGCCCATATATTTTATTTGAGCTCAGGTCCCTAACATATGCAAACATTCAATATAACTACTTTGAAGCAAAACACGATTGATTTATCAGAACTAACTTACAGTTGCTTTAAACTCTGTAGATTTGCAAGCTCAAATCCCAGATTTCCAGATAAATTCAAACCCTGAAGCATACTGAAAAAGCAGAGTAATAAAGTAAGTTTTCAGGCACATTTGGTATTAACAAAGAGCTTGTGAAATTAAATGAAAAAACAATAGAAAAGTACACGTGGATAACAGATGATCCAGCACAGTAAATTCCTGTCCACGATTCTTTACAAGGGTCACCTCCTTCTGGTTTCCACTCTTTTAGCTGGGGTGGGCTATTCAGAGATCTATACAGGTTTTGAAGGGCTAAAACTGCAATATAGATTGTGTAAAACATTAAATCAACAACATTCTAATCCCTTATCAACAACTAATTCAACGTATTCATCTAAATTATACTCTATGTAAGTTCATATCATTAGCATCACCGTCTTCATAATCATGCTTATATTTGCAGAAATTGATAGATAAAATAGAATCGATATAGACTGAAACTGAAATTAAATTAAATACCATCATGATAATCAGTGAGAGCCATCGATTGCAAAGCTAGAATCGCCCAGAAGAGTATCACCACCCATATGAACCGAGTAAGTTGCTTCACCATTCTTTCAAAAAAGATCTTCAAATTTGACCTGAAAACACATTTGCAAATAATCAGAAGCGCTTTACTCATATGATTTCGTACATTGATGAATATGTAATTATCAATAAAAGTATCGTAATAAATTCAAAATATTCACCCTAACGATAAAAACTTCCACTAAAAAGAACAACAAGCGCATCAAAGAAAATAAACTAAAAAAAAAAGAAATCTAGAGAGAGCTTACACCTAAAATATGAGCAAGAGAACGAGAAATGATTTGTAAAAGAAATGGAAAAGGAAAGCATGCAATGCAAAATGAAAGTACAGAGGAGCTTACAGAGAAATTAATCGGTGTGAATGTGTGTGAGAGTCCTAGTTGAGAGAAAAATCAAGAGCAAGAATTTATTATTAGAAGCACGTAGTGTATATATATATAGATGTATGTCTGTGAGATAATCATGTAGTGACAAAATATAGCAGAGGCAAGAACAGCATGTTGCTGAGTCACCAGAAATGAGCAGTCTTGTCAGCTGAATGGCGGTTAATTTGTTAAGTGAAATTCTTTGTGGAATCTTTATGTCTCTTTTAATGATTTGAATTTTTTTACTTATAGCTAAAAAAAAAAATTGTAAAGAAAAACGTCTGATAAAAAATAATAGCAAAACAACTTCAAAGGCGCAAAGAGGCCTTTGATTTCATTAATTTAATCCAGCATATTTAGCAATTAGTTAAATTAATCACAGACTCAATCAAAAATTCAATTCATTAATCACTTTTTGATCGTTTGCGATGAACATTAGGGTCCATCACAATTTTGGTGAGAAAAAACTGTCCAATCTGATATAATTTTTGGGATTATATTTGTTAGAATGTTGTTACATTTATTAGCTTATAATCATGTCGAAAATCGTTAGCCAGTCTTCTAAAATCGTTGGCCAAGAAGTATTCAATTTTCCTGCTACATATTTAAATAATTTAAATGAGTTTGATTTTAATAATACTCACATTAGAATCCGGTAATTAGAAGGTACAACCCTTAAAAATTGCTACATTAACTTTTACACAATTATTAAATTAATTGTTATTTTTTGTTGTATTAAATTAATTAAGGATTAATGCTTAAATAATACTTTAAGTTAAAATTAATTTTCCCTCCCCTCAACCATTATTTTTTGCTCATAAAAGACCACATACATTTTTTTCTTTTTCTTCCCATAAAAAAAGTCGTTTAAGTTATGGGGAACTTCCTAAAACTCAAATTTTGAGTTACCGAAAGCTTTCTAAAACTTAGATTTTGAGTTTTAAGAATCTTCTCATAACTCACTATTATTAAAAAAAAAAGACGGTGTCTTTTATGTGCCAAAGTGTAAGGTGGCAGATTCCTATTGAGCATTAACCCTTAAATTAATGGTATGAAAGACAATCCTTGAATGACAAAAAAAAAAAAAAAAAGAAAGACAATCCTTGGAAGAGAACATATGAGCTTGTTTTGCAATTATTTTTTAACACACATTCTTTAGTATTTGTTTTGTTGCTTGGGCATAAGTAAAAAAACCTAATTTTTTATATAAAGATTTATAAATCAGCTTAACTACTTTTTAATCAAAATCAACATATTTTTTTCTCGTTCAAAAAACAAATAAATTATAAGAGGGAAAAGAGTGCAAAGGGTTTACCCGATAACTGTACAGTCACCCTGGTTACCCAAATAACTAATTAAAGTGGTGACAGGAACTGAATACCAGTTACTCTGGAGAATATTATATATTATCATATTTTTTTCAGCGTACAATTGAAAACACAAAGTGAAAAGGCCTACAGAAACACAATAGTTAACATAAGGAAAAATTTGAAGCAAAATTAGAAAATAACATAGTGATGGGATTTATCCCACCATAGGAGTTCTGAAATAAATACTGTTATTTGCATTTTTTTTGTAGTAGTAATTAGCAATTCTCCCTTCTACTTGTTCCTCATAAATGTTCCATCAATAAAAATCAAAAGGTGACATGCACAAAAACTGTTATGACAGGAACCAAAAGCCATGTGACGACTCTCAAAAGCGAGGGTTAAAGGGATGCTTTGTAATAAAACTTGAGAAGTAGGATCGGCAGGGCGGAAGGAGGGGTGGGCTGAGGTGGGTTGCAGCCCAGCCCACCCTATCCCAATAGAAAATATTATATTTTAGTCTATTTTTTTCTAAAATAGATAAATTTATAACTAAAAAAAAGTTACAGCCCAATATTAGCCCTCTTCAAAGTTTATTGATCAATTTTATTAAATATTAAAATTTACTAGAAGAAATTGGAACCTAAATACCATTGAAAATTCAGTTTCTTGGTTAGTTTTAATTTTTTTTCATTAATTTAATGTTTTTTCCGATTATATAATATTGTAATACATTTTGTAAATTGCTATGAATTTTAGTTTTATGATTTTATAATATATTATTTAGAATAATTATTAAAGAGAAAAAATTCTGAATTTATTATGAATTTTTTCAATAAATTAATTAAAAGATTTGATATTCATTAAGTATGAAATTTTTTGTACAATTGTACGGAAGAAGGAATTGAATTGTAGTATATCAGAAGGGTGAATTATATATAGAGTCTTGGTGAACATGTTTCTTCTCTATAGAGTAGTTCCAAAAATGCTCTTCTTCTTAGGAACCTCATTTTTGTCAATAGTCTTTCCTACCCTTACTACCACTAAAAGACAAAAAAGTGTGATGTCACTATTTCTCTCTCCTCTACCTACCACTACCCACCTACCTTCAACCTCCGACCACCTACCACCGACCACCGACCTCCGACTCTGACCACCAGTCACCGGTCGCCAGAAAAAACATAGAGTATCGGAAAAAAACATAGAGTACTCTATATATTTGCTGAGTACTCTATAAATTTGCGGAGTACTCTCTAAATTTCTTCGAGTGCACTAATAAAATTACGGAGTACTCTACGAAAAACTCGGAGTACTCTAAGAAAAATCTCGAAGTACTCTAAGAAAATCTCGGAGTATTTTAAAAACTGGTGAGTACTCTATTAATTCGATGAGTATTATTAGAGAACAAAGAAAACATATTAAAAAAAAATCTTTATTACACAAATTTGAATACAAATTAATATACAATTAAAAATATTAAAATAATTACCCTAACTACCTTGACCATATCTGAAAAAAGAAAAACTCATGCGCCACGAACACCAATCTTCTCCGGCAAAACTGCAGGCCTCTCTTCGTCGAACCAGTGCACCACCACTCGAGCGAAGGTTCTCCATTACAGCTCCACCTCCTCCTTCGCTGTAGACTCCGGCGAATAAGGAGGTCAAGAAAGCTGCGGTCACGAACACTTCCACTTAGGATCTCTCTGGCCGGAGAAGAAGAGGACCATGGCTGCGCGATGGTGGTCCAGATCGATGGTGGTTCACTGCACGAACCATGCCTGCGCGAGTGTGGATCGAAGGAGAGCCATGGTTATTCAAGCTTCCATGGCTGTGCGAGTGTAGATCGAAGGAGAGTCATGGTTATTCAAGCTTCCATGGTTGCGAGAGTGTAGATCGAAGGAGAACGAAGGTTATTCAAGCTTCCATTACTCTTCGCCTGAGTGGTGGTGGTCACGAGCAGTTGGGTTATATAGAATTGGGTTAATAATTAATCAGATTCTATATGAGAATAATATATAGAATTGGTTTAATAATTAATCAAATTATTTTAAATAAATAGGCTAGTATTATAGTAAAAATGAATATGGTTTGTTTTGCGTTGTGCACATTTTTATTTAGTATTTTTAAATAATTTTGTTAGATATATAAAGATTTATTGGGTGTAATTTTTTTTTGTAACAATAATAGCCCTTCCTGACTCGAAATCTTGGATCCGCCCTTGAGGATCGGTAGCCTTCAACTTTTTTAAATATGGCCAAATTCTGTTGTACGGTAGCCCAATATCTCCATAGAGTGAATTACTCACTTTTCGTACGGTATTGCATGCTACTTTGTAGGATATATCAAACCCGTAATTATCTTTAAGACGACTAATAATATCCATATGTTTAGTTGATGGCTTACTCCTAACTTCATCCATGATTTACCTCCATAACAACATCGGAAGTGAGTTGATCACTAGTCATCGATTTGTCCAATGCACCGCAATTGTATTCTTTGATAAAATAATGGGCATAAAGCTGAATTTTGGAAATATCAGAAGTCGCGTAAACATAGCAGGCAGGACTTTTGGATTTCCTCATCTTGCGGTAGGCTCTTGCTTTGGAAGAACTATTATGACCAAAATCAAAATCATAGCCCGATTCACAGACATACTTACATATATCAAACCTGAATTCATTAATACATTTTTAGGCAAAAATCATTAATTCCACCATGGTAAACTTCACTGACGAACTTTAAACATTTATCCTAATCAAAACTGAGGAGTTTCTTCTTCGAATGTTTGTGACATAATTGATCAATATCACAACACTCACCCTCGGTATCATTAACTAGATCATCCAATTGTCGTGTTCTATATGAGAAACAAGTTGGGGCAGATAATATATTTATTCCAAAGATCACCTCAATAACCAAATTAGGCGGGGGAAATTCCCACATCCTAACTAACCAATAAATGACACATTTATTCAGAGATCACCGCATTAAGCAAATTAAGTAGCAGAATTCTCACACGGTAGTGTTGGACATGTTACGAGATTGTCCAAAGTTTGAATTTAATTATGTATTCCACAAAGCTAACCTATGTGCCGATAAGTTAGTTAGGAAAGGAGCAAGTGCGCAAATAGGGCCCTTGAAATTTGAAGATCCTCCAGATTATTTTTTAAATATTATTATGAAAAATATGAACAAATGTGCGATTGCTAGGTTGTCTTAGACTCTTAGGTGTCGTTTGATTTTTTTAAGTGATAAGTTATTAATGTTGAATAACAGCTGAATAAGACTTATTGTGTTAAGAGGCAGTGTCTGAATGAATCAGACTTGGTTTTAAATCTTAATGAAACAAACTAGTTAAGGGGTATTCAGATTTGAATTGGTTAGGAAAAACAAACCGTCTTATTGATTCAGTGACTTAATTAATTAGATTAAAAGCTCATTAAGTGCAAACAAACACCCCGTTAATAAATTCATATTTATCTTGTAATTTTATGTTAAACGGCATATGAAAAAAAAAAAGAATAGAAAGTTAGAGATCATTAAGTGCCCGTTTGGAAGTGCTTTTTTGGAAAAGCACTTAAAAGTGCTTCTAGCATTTTAAAAGTTTTTTTAATCCTGAAAAGCACTTTTATAAGAAGCATCTAATTAGTGCTTCTTGAAAAAAACACTTAAAATAATTTTAGATTTCAAAATTATTTTTAATAATTTTTTTAAATTTTAAATTTTATTTCAAAAACGTTTTTTTTCTCCAAAATAAGCACTTTCAAACGAGTTAACCTGAAAAATTCCCAATACTAGAAATAAAATTTTCGCTTGACCATCACTTGCTGGTACAGTCATTTTGCCACGTATACTATTTACCGTACACCCTCACATATGCGATAATCGCTCCACAGTCATCCCGCTTCACTCTCCATCATCATTCTCCATCCCAACAAAGGATCCACATTTCCAACCCAACACCACCCCACCCCACCACCAGCCATGTCAGATTCTCCAACACCTTCCGCCGATGTATCTTCACCGCGATCACCAGCGGCTCAACCCAGCCCGAACCCCACTACAACCACAAGCCCGAATCCAACTCCTAGCCCAAAATCAAATCCACCATCAAATTACATTCATTCACGACGCGAGCCTTTCGAATACGGTCTCCTCCCAATTCCTAAACTCATCTTCAACGACGGCACTCAAACCCTTGGCCCAATCAAGGACAAGCTCATCACCCTCTCTACCGAGTCAACTCGACGCGTTAACTCGCTAACCCTAGCTGAAACTCTCCAGATCTCACCTGAGCAAGCTCGTCTCGTCCTCGAAACTATAGCTGCCGTCCTTCACGACGATTCCGATCCTCTTGTTTCCGCAAAGCCTACCGAGATAGATTCCGTTGGCGTTAATGTCTTCGATTTGCTCGTCTTTTTGTATATTCAGAGCTATAAAAGGTTGCTTCCTAAAGGACATAAGGATTCTGCAGCTGTTGCCGATGTTTGGCCGTCCACCTCCGCTTTTGACGGATTCTTATCGGCCCTAACACCTTTACAGGTCCATCATTTCCTATTTATTTCCTTAAATTCACTTTCATTTATCTGCATTCAGTAAATATTCGAAATGTCAATACAATAATTCAATTTCTTACCTTTTCTGGACTTAATTTAAATTTCCTGCCGTCATATATGTGTCTAAAAGCTTATATTTATAAGCTTAACATATATTATATTGGTAATTGTGTATTAGCCAATATGCATTGGTGCTTATACAGTAATAACCATAATTTAACTATCAATAGTAAGGTCAATTGCACTATTGGTCCCTGTGTTATGCAAAATAGCCAAATCTACCCGTGTTTCAGAAAGTAGCAGCTATACCTCTGTTTTATACATCAATTTTGCACGTCTACCTCTCCACACTTGTATAATTGCTATTTTTATTGAAATAATTGAATATCACAAGGTATTTTTGCTACCTTTCAAAATATAGGGGTATATATATATATATATTTAGCACAACACAAACCAATACGAATGTATAATTAATAAGTAATTTGCTTATAATTAGTTTGTTTCTCTTATATACAGCTAGTACGCAGTAACAGTAGGCGATTTATGCCATCACAAATAGATGAAGAAGCTCATCAATTATCCTATTTACAAAAGCATTTAGGGAATATTCTCTCTCTTTTAGCTGACCCAGTAAATGAAGGTGAAGGAGAAGGAGAAGCCGAAGAATCATTGGTTTGTGAACTTTTTACTCTTCTTATTTTTAAGTTTAATTAGATTCAGTTATTTATAAGTGTTAATGTCAGGTCTTATCAATGGAGAAATTTGAACACCTTTCGTTTTTAATATACTTTGGTGAGAAAGGAGCAGAGAAATTACCGTTAAGTCAGAACGCTCCGTTTTTCGCGAATTCAGATCCAGACATGCCAGCTGTCCCTGTTCCAGCTGCTCAAGTTCATGATTGGCTTTTACAAAACATAGCTTCAGCTTTAGAACACACAACTGAAAAAACTGCAGCTAAAGAAAATGGACCAGTTGGTGGGCCCAATGATCCAGATATACCAATGACTGATGCCATTTCAACCTCTACTAAAGCTTCAACTAGTACTCGAGGTCCTAATTTTATCGAGGGTATCTCTAAAACATCCTTTGTAAAACAAGCTTCTGATCTAAAAGGCTCTTCACTCAAAGTAAGTTTAATGAAATTATTATTTTTAATCGTGAGATTAAAATTACGTTTTAACTTTTACAGGTTGTAAATTGCCATGAATCTGTTATATATATCTTAGCACCTTTAAGATATGTAACTATTTACGGATGTTCTGACGCTACAATTGTACTTGGAGCTGTAGGAAAGGTAATTAATTAAATGTAAAAATAATGATTTATTAATTAATTAATGTTGGGTATTTAACAAACAGGCTGTAAGAATTGAACACTGTGAACGTGTACATGTAATAGCAGCTGCTAAACGAGTGTGTATTGTGAATTGTCGTGAATGTTTATTCTTTTTGGGTGTAAATCAGCAACCACTTATTGTTGGTGATAATCATAAGTTACAGGTATATATACTTTAAATTTAGATGATTATTAAAACATTATATATGATTAATTAAAAATGATGTAATTTAATATCAGGTAGCTCCGTATAATACATATTACTCACTACTTGAAGAGCATATGAATGAAGTTGGAATAGATTCAAGTATTAATAAATGGGATGAACATGTGGCACTTGGAGTAGTGGACCCACATGATTCATTATCTCATGCAGCAGGTGTATCTGATGTTCAAACTGAATCTGCTACTAAACTTGATCCTGATCAGTTTACTAATTTCTTGGTACGTTAAAAAAACCTATATATATACCATTAATGAATTGTAACATAACTATTTTTACTCTACTCAGATTCCAAATTGGTTCGATAGTGAAAATACTGGTTCAACTAAAGATAATCCATTCCCTTTACCAGATTCTTACTTGACAACTCAGCAGAGAAACGTAAGTGAAAAAACACTGGAATGATTATTTTTTTATTTTTAAAACTTATTTTGTTTAAACATGGTTATGTTTTTATTTTCAGCACAAGAATTTGGAAGAGGTGAAGCAGATTTTGAGGGAAACTCAACTTGAAGATAATCGAAAAAGGGAATTAGCTAGTGCACTTCACATATGCTTCAAAGATTGGCTATATGGTAATTTACTACTAATTCTTTTTCTTTTTTTAAAAAAAAAGATAATTTTTATAGTCTTTAATGTTTATTTATATATTGTGACAGCCTCGGGGAATATCCGACAGCTTTACTGTCAAGGAGATTGAGATTTGAGAAATGATGACGTGGCAGCAGTAATGAATAAAACAAAAAAGAGCTGATTTTTCTGTTTTTTGTGGCTAGAGAGTTGAAGAGGAGTGCAAAAAAAAAAGGCCTCTTTGCTATTTTTCTTGGTGCTCGAGGGAGCAAATTAACCACCACCTTGTTTTTTCATGTCATATATCTTTTTTTTAGAGAAATGAATGGTTTGTAATATTTTGTTATGGTTAATATATGTTGTGAGATTTAACTGCATTTTCCTGGATCATTCAACTTTTGAGGTTTTCTGTGTTTCCTGATTATATTTTATTCCTGAGATGTTAGAGTTTGTTATTTGTATGTAACATTATAGAGAAATTTGTCTTGCCAAAGATTCTTGAAAACTTGGTTGCTTTAGTATAGCCTGTGATGTAATAAAGAGATTTCTAAGCAATCCCCAATATCTTTGCTGATAATTAAGCCATTTGTTAGGCGTAACTGAGATTCTATGCTTGCTTATATTTCAAACAAAGTTGAATTTTTTTCTTGACTAGCTTTCTTTCTTTTCGATTTTCCTACTTGAATGCTTTTCACATAATGGGAGTTTTGTGCACAAAAAACGAGTAATTATCAATCTCTTAAGTTTAAAGCTTGTGATTCTTCCAATATACCTCAGTTTTATGTGCTTAAGACGTGTGTAAAGCTAAGTGGAAATTTTTTCAAGAATGAAGGAGGTGGATATTTTTTCAAGAACAAAGGAAGTATCATTAATCCATCACTAATTTATATGCATTGTTGCTAATTTCATCTTAATGTTATATAGTTTAAAGATACTATCAAGCACTAAAATATTATATTGGTGTTGGTAATGATAATGCTATATAGTTAAAAGATACTATCAAATTCTAAAATATTATATTATTTTTGTGTAAATTTCTAATAATTTGTAGGTTTGGAACAATTTTTTTATACCAAGTAAGAATAATGTATCATGTTAATAAACAATTTATAAGTGAAAATAAACCAAACGCTAAAGAAGCTATCTTTTTTTGTTCGAAAGCTAAAGAAACTATCTCGAACTTTCATAATGTCAACCCTTTTTAAATCTAACTTTCTTGAGATTTCACAAATTTTCTTTGTTAAATCTTGAGAGTATTTGTTAATTTTTAGTATAAAATAATTCTACTAATAAGGAATTCAATTTAAAATTTCACCCACGTCCTTCAAATTTTTTGAACACCTTGACTATACTAGTGACAAACTCGCATATAGTTGTTTTGTTACTAAAAACCAATTTGAAGTTTGATTTTTTCTAAGAAAGAAAAGAATTTCAGAATTTATATGAGTTATACCATGATTTGACTCCATATCTGATATCTGGCATTCATGAATATGCAAAATTTGTCATCTTATTGCGACACTAATCAATGGATCGGAATTTGCCTATCTCTTTGCAAAATGCAATCATAATTCTTATCCTCTCATGAAAATGGACTTTACTTACTCCGAATGTTTTAACATCTACGTTTATTTCATCAACCTCCATCCATCTCTAGTTTACTTAACTTAAACTTAAAGCTTCCCAATGTCACATGAGACTTGGCCATCAATCTTAAAACATTTTTACTACTTGTTTATATATCTTGAATACTTCTTCTATCTCCAAAAGATTGTTACACTTGTTTTTACACATAAATTATGAAACTTCATATATTATCCATGTAATTACAAAATTAATTTTTCAAAAAATGTCAAGATATCTAATGATTATTGAGAACATGAATTATATTATTTAATTAAAGGTAAACATGGTATAAAGAATAAAAAAATGTCTTGATTTTATAAAGTGGCAATTTTTATAGACACCTATTTTTAGTAATAGTGACAACCTTTTGGTAATAGAGGAAGTATAAAATTGCCATGCATTTCAGTGACTTGCGAGTCATGTTTTGTAGCTAAGTTTAATGAAGGCTTTCATTTCTGCTTCCGTTTAGCATCCTAAAGCCCCATTTGAGTTTGTACACTCTGATGTATAGTTTCCCTCCCAATTATCTTATGTGAACATGCTAGGTGTGTTTCCACCCCACATCCCCCGGTGGGTGGGTAGGGAAGGGGATTGGACACTTGATAATGAAGGGCAAATTAATTTTCTCAAACTAAACTCTAACAATTAAAAAAATTCTAGCTAAAAAACTATACAATCTTAATTCTATAAATTGGTTAAGATAATAACACAAACATAATATATACCATATCTAATAGTGTAAGGATATAGAATAAAATTAGTTGGTTCTTCCCGAATGTTCAATTTACAATCTGAGGTCAAAATTTGAAACTCTCTTCAGTAAGTTTCTTGTGCACCAATGTAGATGATTCCTCATATAGTCATATTTATGAGTGTTTTACAATTTGCTGGAGATATCATTTTATTGTGTTTTTGGGTTGTTTATTAAATATTTTGAAACAAATACACTTGGTAGTGTAATAATGATAAATCGAGTTGTTATTAGTGTTTTTGGAATTTTTAATGCGCTATTAGTACATATTAAACACTAAACGATGATGTGAGAAATTGGACATAATGCATGGAATCAAGAGCATACATATCAAGGAAACACACACGAAGTACAACCAGATATTCATCAAAGCATAACCTCTTGTCTTGTAGGGTACTTTAATATCTTGTCTTGCTTTATCTTCTAGCTCAACCCTCAGTGAACTTGGAACTCGTGCGAGCCTTGATATTCATGTCTTTAGATCGTTTCTTGCTAACAATTCTTGAACCCCCTTTAGTCTTGATGTAAAGACTTTAGCTCATTTCTGATCTTCGGTGAGTTTTGATATTGACATCTCCAAACCCATCCCCTTGTTGAGAAATTCATACTCTCTTGATCATATCTTGGATTCTTGACTTAGTAATTTGTATAAGATCTTGATCTGTTGGCAAAAAGTTTTTTCGAAATTAGTCTTTAAATGTTTTAATGTGACAAATACTAGCACTCTTTGAAATCACTTTCCACATGCATATTTTAAAGAAAATTTTGGCACCTAAACTCTTCATTCCTTTTATTATAAAAAATTCATTGCTTTCATGCCATATATTTCAATAAGTTGGGAATTAATCTGCTTGTTGAACTATAGTTTCCATATCTTTCTATAAGTTGGGAACTAATCTGCTCGTTGTACTATAGTCTCTCTTCGGATGCTTGTTCAAACATATCTTATGAAGAAAGTTTATCCATTCAAGTAAATTATCAATGAGTAAGGAAAACTGAAATGATGGACAAATCGAAAACCCTGCACCTTACAAGACACCTTACAAGATCGATATCCCGATTCAAAATGGGGTTCGTTTTGCCAGTAAAATCATTCGAACGTTTGTGAAAAACAAGAAAAAGTTAGAGAGAATCAACAACCTTGCAATAAACTTATACCGGTATCCCAATCCAAAACGGTTACCCGTTTTTAGGCGCAAAACGTCATACCGTTTTTATCAAAAAAGACATTTGAAATCTGATCGTTGGATCATATAATGCACAAAGGGAAAATAGTACAATCTAGTCAAAACAGAAAGCCGTTTTAGTACAAAACGTTTATCGTTTTTGGCATACAAGAAATCTGGGTTTACACATAAGGGTCTTCATCAATGTCTATATAAACATCTCCTTTAAGAGAGATTTAACTACAACTTCAACCAATATATCTACTACAAATCTTAAGCATTAAATTTAAGCTCTCTTAATCACTTCTCAAGCATTAAACATATCACTTTCTCATCATCTTGTAAAGACTTGATATTATAATTGATATATTAACTCATTAAGAAGTATGATATTTATCGTACCATCCAAAACAATTATTCATTATTACTCTCCTCTAGATTAGAATTTCAACCTTAGTTCTAGAGTTTAGAAGAGAGTCAGGAGACTTTCATTGTTGGAAGAGGTTACTTGTGTGTAAATTGCACAAGGGAGATAGCCTAAGTTTTCAAGTTTTGATTATGACAAAACCAGGAAAAATCTCATTGTATCGGGTTTCTACCTCACCTTCAAGAGATATGGAAGCTTAATGGAACAACAATTTTGAAAATCCTACGGGGAAGACCCTATGTAGTGGATTAGGGTCTTGAAAGTTTGAACCACTATATATGTCTGAGTAATCTCCAACCCTCTTTTTACTTTCCATTGCTTGTGTTATACACTTATACTTGTGGTTAGTGTTGCATTTTCTATATCTTTTCTCTTAGTTGTGTTTCTTGCATTTCAAGTATTTGATAAACCGTTATAACCATTCTTAAACTAATATTATCTTCTAAAGATTTTTAAATTACTATTATTTCTTATTTAAAACCTATTCCCCTTATCTAGGTTAACATGATCTCTTAAACTCATTTCTCGTAGGTGTGCTCATATCCTTATTCTCTTTCTTGTGAACTCACTTAAGTCTTGATTCAACACATCTAGCTCGTACAATCATGCTACAACACAAACCAGATAGCTCAAATATGATTTGATAACAATCAAAGTATTCAATGTTTAATTAACCTTAAAGCCTAAATCAACATAAAAAACACATAAGTCAAGGTTAGACAAACACTACAAATAGGGAATTTTCTTCCTTATTGCACATAAAACTTGTGGGTTGGTTGCTTTACCACCTAATAAGGATGCTATAGGGTATAAAGGGGAGTACACAATTATAAGGAAGTCATGGAACAATTTCAAGGTATAAATCAAGGATAGTTGCTTAAGGTTTTCATCGGGAGTATGCCATAGATTACACAAAAACTTTTAACCCTATGGCCAAGTCTCAAACTATCAAATCACCATTTGTTGGCTATTAATATTAATTGCATGATTAAATAGTTTGCTGTTTCTAAGACTTTTCTTCATGGCCAACTTGATGAGGTTGTGTATATGTCTGTTAGCATATAGTTCCTCCTAGTAGTGTTTTCATGTGACAAATACTCAATTGTTTTAAGTGCTAAGCTATGTATCTAACTAAAATATTTCCATGTGCATATATTCGTCAAAATTTATTCTTGTAATATCATATTTTATATGCTCCATCTTATTATGCTTTGGATTATCTACTTGCTCCATGTTTGTTGTGCTCAAACTTATACTTGCACCATATTTATTGTGCTTACAATCATATTTATATTCTCTAAGCACACACAGACACACAAAAAAATACATACACATTAGAGATAAAACCGCTTCAAATGAACATTTGGGTATTCTTAAGGTTTAGCTCATGATTATCCTTTCTTGATTTATTCTTTTCTATGTTATATTTTTAGCTCTTGAGTTGTTGTAACATATATTCTTGAATGTAGTATCCAATAGTTATTGTGTAGGAAGGGTATCTATTTAAATGCTTAAACTATATCCTAAATTCTTATTCTTTCTCAACTGAAAAACGGTATACCACTTCCTAAGAAAATGTCCAAATAAACTTAGAACGATGCGGGCAACATGGCACAAACCCCACCGAATTTAAGGAAAACCGATATGACGTTTGGTATAAAGTTTTTACATCATGTGACGTCGTCTTCTCACTTTCTGAATTTGTATCCGTTGAAGAAAGGATGGAACATACATTAGAGCCACTGATGAGCAAAACGACATTTTGGAAGAAAAAACGGTATACTGCTTTTTGCAAGAAAAATGATCAACACCAGTAGAGTCGTTGCTACCTTGTTCCATATATAGAAGGATCTATTGTATCACTAATTTATCTCTTGGCACCACAAACTATCACCATACAATTATATAGTTCAAGAAATAATATCTAAACTTGTTTTCCACTTTTTAATCATTAAAACAAGTTTTGATCTCACAACTTTCTTATACAAAAATATCAAGGAGATTATTCAAAACAAGTTTCATATTTAATCCACTCAATCACGGAATCCTATAATCAAGTTTCAACTTTCACATCCAACTCAGAAAGGAGTTCATATTCTTACTTGTAATATTTGCCTATTTAGAAGCGCAAGGTTAATCGGTTTGTATCTTCTCTATTCAACCACCAAGGGAGTACACTCTTCATCTAAACTAGAACATAGCCATAGTTTCTAGAGATTAGTGAAGAAGGCTTTTTTTATTAGGTTGCAACTTAGCCTTGAAAAGTCTCATGAGTTATAACTTAGTCGCCAAAAGTCTTGGGTTCTTAGGTTGTGGTTAAAACCAGAAAAATATCAAGTGTAATGGTTTATAACTCACATTTAAGAGTTAGGAGAAGTTTATTGGAGAAATTTGAAAGTCCTATGGGATGATCCTAGGTAGTGGATGTAAGAAAATCAAACCACTCTAAATGCCCGCATAATCTTTTTCGTTATTCTCTTCACATTTATGCACTTTATACTTGTTTATATTTATATATTTTCTTTTAATAATCCCTTTCTATCTGGTGTCGTCTAGGGTGTGATAAAATTAATACAAATAAAGGTCAAGAAAACTACGCACTCTCACCCGAGACAGGCACAATACTGCAAGTATTACAGGACGTATGCAAGTTTTAGATAGTAAGTTGAGTTCGTTCTCAGGGACTTAAGTGTGTTATACGAGTAGGAAGCAATAACGAGTAAAAGTAAATAATTAAAGACAGAAAATAAAGCAAATAGAATTCGAGAATAATTAATTAAACTAAGAAATTAAAAGACAATAAAATAAATAACTAAGAATATGAGATGAGAAATATAGCTTAGGGTTTGCTAGTATGCACTAATCCTTCTAATTCTATCTAGATCTAGTTTATAAGGGAGAATATTAGCTCTTGGTATACTTAGTCAGGATTCTAAATTCCCATACCTTAGACCTTGAGAGCGACTAAGGGGGCTACGGCACAACCAAGACGTGGTTTCAAATAGGGTTATCAAGCGCTACCAAGGCCCTAAGAAAACGCAACAATCAATTGGTGATATGGTGATTAAAACAAACCCTAATGACTATCTAGTTAGAATCATGTTTTGTCAGAAATAATATCGACACTAGACGTTATGTGGTGGTTCAATAGTTAAACACCCAGCTAAGGTGATCATCTAACCACTATTAAGGTAATCCTATACTCGTGCACTAGCAAGGAAAACATACATTAAATCAAAACACATAATCAAATATAAAGGTAAGTAGCTAATATCAAATTAAAACATATAATTCCCAAAGAAACTTAGATAGAAGAATTAGAATTCATAGATTATACATGATGAAAAACCCAAGCTATGGGAGGTTTAGTTCATACCTGATGGAAATAAACTAAAATAAATTACAAAAGACATCATCTTGCTCTCAACAATAAACTGGAAGAATAAAACCTTAAGAACTAATTACTATGAGGCAAGGATGATTTTACAAGTGATATAAGGGTGTATTTATAGGTGTTTAGAAGACCTAATTCGTTTTCTTGAGGAAGAGATAAAGTATTGGACTCCTAGCCCAACTCAAATTCGTATGAAAATAAAGATAAACACTGCTGGACCGTTTTGAGCATATTTTCTTCGTTATTGGTCGGATTTTGCTCCATAAGATACCAAAAGAATCCTCACAGAATTATATATGTCCCTATGAGAGGAAATTACCAAAATCGGCTTCCTTCTAGGAGTAATCACCACTTCTTTAGGCGTGTGCTGCAGAATCTCAGATTTAGGCAGCTTTTCCTTTTCCATCTTTTTAGCTTTTGTTTCCTTATCTCCAATTACCATTCTAATCTCTTTCCATATCTTGTAGTTTTTGACTTGGACTCTAATTAATCTCCATAATTATCTTTAAAGCTACACACTAAATAAACAATTAAACCCAATATGCACTAAAAATATTATTTTACTAAATCAAGACTCAAAATAGGAAAGTGCACTATTTCTCAAGAAAATCGACATTTATGACTTCTAAATCACTAAAAATGATGTCTCATCCTAATATAAATCTATCACAAATGAGGAGACATCACTATCTTAAGTCACTTCTTAGATCACTTAGAGCCCGTTTGGCATTGCTTTTTAAAATAATCACTTGAAGTGATTTTAGATTCCTAATACTACTCTAGACCTTTAAAATCACTATTAAGAAAAACACTAGCCAGATGATTATTAAGAAAACCACTTAGTGATTTTAGATGTCAAAATATTTTTTAATATTTTTTACAAATATTAAAATTTAATTGAAAAACACTTTTTTTTTGCATACAAGAGAGGCTTAAAAGCTGTTAAGAATAAGAGATTACAAATAGAACTATCGTTCTTTATTGATGTTCGAACACAACTCTAGCAGTTGCGCGTTCGCTTCTATATCTAGTTATCACCTTCCAAATAAATGAGTTTGCAATTTCGCTCCCTCCTTTGCCAATTTATCGGTGCAAAGGTTCGCTTCCCTAAATATATGATTAAGCTCTAACTTTGGGTAATTTCTCAATATATAGCGACATTCAGCTCGAGTAAAGGCTACGCGGCAGATTCCGCCACTTGGCTGTCTAGCCACATTTCCTCGTCACCATCTCCCGCTACTGAGGTGTCCCACAGGGGATCAGGTGGCCTCTCTACTGATAAAGGATTCGCTGGTGCTATTATACCAGCTACTGTATTGTCCACTAACGCATGTGGAGGAGTGATAAGGGGAGACATTTGGTTGCCCACATATGATTTTTTATTAGTCTCAATAATTGCACATAAGCCCCTATCCCCTTGCTCCCCATCACGCACCAGCACTTCTACCAAGTCAACCTCTACATCACTCACTAAGCTCCTGCCTTCATCTACCTTAGCACCCGACCCACACCCCATGTCCAGTTCCGTTTTGCTACTGATCCGTTTCGCGCCACCCTGCTTTGAACCATTCAGACCTTTCTTCTTCCCCGATGAGCTAGAACCTTTCTTCAATTCTTCCGCTGTAAAGTCCATAACTCCTGGCACATTAGGCGCGAGAATCCGTGACCATTTCCTCGTCATCGCTCTCGTTTCGATGTTCGCGTTGCTGCTGTCCATTTTCAGGCGTCTCCATGGCTTGACTTCCAAGCCACATGGCGTCTTCGCCATCCATTGCCTCCTTCATATCCCATAAACGGTCAGGCGGCAGGGGCGCTGGAGTACAGCTCGCATCAACATCTGCAGGGCTGTTGATCACAGTCACCATTTCTGAAGTCAAGTGAGTTGCTACTCTCGGTATTACTTCATCAGCAGTTGCTGATTTCGAACTTTCATTATTTATTCTTTGGTCCCTGTCCACTGAGTTGCTCTCCATAATATTAACATCTATTAAGCTCTCATTTTCGCAGCCCATCTCAAGCACCCCAGTAGCCCCATTCGCTCCACCAGTACACATGCCATTGGCCTCGGAAATCACCAAGCTGCCCCCCTGCTTCTTTCCTCCCTTTGACCCCTTTTTTCCCACTTTCTTCCCTACTGTACTAACCATTTCAGTACACTCTATAGCCTCTACATCATACACCTCCACCTCGTCAATTAATTTCTTCCTTTGTTCGAAATTTGGTGTTGCAATTATGTTGTGTCCTCTCGCCCCACCTCCTTTTTTATTGTTCGTGTTGGCCCAAGTTACATTTTTATTTTTGCTACCATTAGTTTTTGTTCCAGAGCTTTGTCCCTTACTAAAAGTACTTTTCGCGGTAAAAATTCCCTCGTTGGTATTTTCGTCCACCCTTAACGCCTCAAAGCGTGATCCAAAGCCATTTTGATTATGGGATTTTGTCGTATTATTCATAGCACCCCTTCCTTGCCCTTTATTTCTCCTTCTCACGGTCATCCATTCTCCATACTTAGCCTTAGTTACGGGGACCTCTACTTCTTTTTCGACCATTATTTCCTTTCCTTTAGACGTATTCAAATCCTCCCCTATTCTTGTTGCTACATTCGGAAGGCAATTTCTTTTCTGTGACCAAATTTACCACATTCAAAACAAATCAAATGTAGTCCTTCGTATTCAACTTTACATATGTCTGATCCTATCCTTACCTCGGGCTCTAAAGGTTTTTTCAAATCAAGTTCGACCGCCAACCTTGCATAGTTACCCCTTAGCCTTCCTTTTGTCATCGGATCAATTCTCACGGTCCGGCCAAGTTTATCTCCAATTTTCCTCAAGATTCGTGCCGTATAGTTTTGCATCCCAACATTCGAAATCCTTACCCAAGCTGTAGTTGTTGTTATAGAATTAGATATTGCATTAAAGTTTGGTGTCCATTCTCTAACAACTAAGTAATGATCAAGCACCATCCACGGTCCACCCGAGAGCGCGAAGTTAAAGTCTTCCCTCTTTTCAAACTTAACCATATAATACCCATGTCCGACATCTACCAATTCAAAGTGACCTTGAGGAGTCCAAATTTGTCTGAGTTTTGATGATAAGTATGTGAACCCAACATCTCTACCCAAAAGTCGCATAACAGCAGTGTTTCGCCATAGTCTAACCCCTTCTTGATTCTCATCCCTAGTTCTAATGACAGTCGGAATCGAATCACAAATCCCTTCCTCATCATCATCCTCAATTAGGTCCTTTAACTCTAGAAATTCATCTTCATCCATTATACGACTAGTTCTAGTTTCATTACTATCCTCAATTACAGGTATGACAAGATTATTACCGGTCACAGTACCTTTCCACCCATACAATTTTGGCCTAACAAAAGCTCCAGAAGAGTTATCTGGAATTGCGTTTACACCAGTATTATTGATCGTTGTCTGGGCCGCGGCAGGGTCCCTCATGATTGTGTTGTTTGACTCGATATCATTCCTTCCCATCGGAGAAGCACGAAGTCTCTTCCCCGCACGGCCTTCCAGAGTCTTTGCAGACAAGGCTGGGAATTCTTCCATTACCAAATCAGTGGAGTGAGGTTCTATGGTTGGGTGGCTTGAAACCACTGGCTGTTGCATCATGTTCATGTTCTGCTGGTTTTCTGGAGGTAGGTTACCCGGAGGTGGCGTGTCGCTGGCCACCATGCTAGGCATTGAAGCCATGAACGTTGAGTTTTCTTTTTTTTCTTCCGAGTTCTGTGGAGCTCTTTTGAAAAAGTTGTTCATCTATTTTGAAAAACACTTTTGGCTCTACAATAATAAATTCCAAATGGGCACTTAGTGTAATCTTAAAATGTTTTTATACTGATCCTACCATATTATCTAAGTTAATTTTTTTTTTTTGTATTCAACAACACTAATAACTGAAGCACAAGCAATCCTGGAACCATCCAAACTTTTGATTGTCCACTCCGATTGACAAGACATCCTCCTTGATATAAATAATCCAACCAACTATAGATGAAATATTAAACCAATTATGAAAAAAGCAGCAAACTCTATCTCTCAACATGAGAACGTTCCAATCCAACAAATTTATCGCTCGATGAATAAATAGACAAATATTTTAGCTAAAAAATTTGCAAAGATTCAACCTATCAAGTAATTCAATATGTGCAGAATCACCTAAAGAAGAACCAAAATTTTAAACTTTTACCTCCCTCTATTTAAAAACTGTAGGGCAATCCAACAATTTCAATATATCAGAAAAAAACTTATCAGTTTTCATGATATTAATAACCATGAAGAAGCACTAATGTCAACACATCAAGCATATTAGACTGAAAAGATGGCAAAAACATATTTATTTGGATTAATCATCCTCTCGGGATCTATAGAACCAGATGATAAACCCCAGAAATGCAGTTACAGATCTGAAAAAACAACACAACACAGATACAAAAACATCATTAACTAAGCAGCAACAGAAGATTCACTCCTTTTCTTAGTGGTGTATGGATAATACTCTTTCCCAGTATCAATTCTTGAAGTCTGACCACCCACATCAATCAGCGATGATGTCACTGCAAGTGCTGCTCCTGCAGATAATGCTGTTGAAATACTCCTCCCTACAAAAATTTGCACCATAAGTCCCTAATGTTATACAAAATAGCCAAATATTACCTTTGTAACCCAAGATAGTAGCACCAGCTACAAATCCACCAACAGCTCCATTAACAAAGTCACGTTTCATCCTGTAATGAAGGACTAATTGTTCTACACCAATGTAGACCCCACCTAAAGCTGCAAAGGTGGCCCCGTGACTACCCATCATTTTTAATGTACGGAGGAGACCTGGAAGGGCTACATTTCTTTCAACTCGTGGTACATCGTGCCAGCTGGCAACAATTGTACCCCAGATGGTCCCTACTACAAGACCTGATGTTGCACCTTTGACTACTTTCATCCCTGGGGAAGTATCATCTTCCAAGTGTCTGAGCTCTGAAGGATCCATTATTATCTTCTAACTGTATAAACAATTCAATCACATTCTCAATAGGTACACATGGACGAATATATGAACAAAATTAGGCATCATATTGGATACACACAATTCACATAGCTTCTAGCGAACTTTCTATACACAAAAACAATGAATTCATATCGATATTACTACTTAATTTAGATACGCATCAACCAAAAAAGAGTGAAATTAAATCAACTATATAAACATTCCGCGCATACATATATTCAATTCATATCCTATATCTATATATAGTTTATTCCAAAGAAAAAAACGATTAAGTTAAGACCAAGTGAGGGAATTTCAAACCCTAGAACTATATTCAATAAAATCACATATATCTGCACGCATTTTACTATATTGTAATAAAAAATTGGACATAAAATGTGAGCTTACGTGATGGTAAATGATCGCTGATCCGGTAGAGTGAGATAGAGAGAGAGAAAGAAAGAGAGAAATGAGATTTTAGTTGGGAGTTGAAATAGATGGGACGAGTTCTTTCGCTGAATAACGAAAATGGTTAAGATCCGAAATATTGAACCCACCCATTTCAAGGGTAACGGACAAATGGTTTCCTTAAGGCCCGTTTCCTTGTTTCTAATTTGGACCATCTTAGAATGGGCCTAGTCTGGGCCCAAACTAATACCATAAATCAAAACCTCAAATAGTAGTTGATTGAAGGCCCATTCCAAACCTGTAACAGTCGTCCATGGCGCATGTTAGCACACAGTAAGAAATGGTCACCACTGTCAACTGTACACATATATATACATTTTGTAAAAATTAAACAAAAAATTCGAGAGAAAAATATGCAAAATCAAGATGATATCCGCAACCTCCCCATCGATATCGCTTTCACTCGTCTCGGAGGTAATAAAATTTGAACTAGTAAAATAATGAAATAAAGGTGTACATATAGTAATCATAGTTTTTTTTGATAATTGACTTTGATCTTTGATTTTTTAAAAGAATGGCTGGTGGATCGGAAGAGAATTCCGGCGGACTGGCGGAAGCGATTGGCGGTGGTGAGGGCTAAGATTTCAACGGCGTTTGCTTCGCTTCCGAAAGACATTGATCCTTACTTCCAAACCTTAGACCCTGAAGGTTTTGCACTTATTTTGATCTTTTTTCGAGTTCATATAAATCCCAATTCATTTCAATTTTCGAATAATTGAGCTATCATTTCTTAAATCTATATTTATTGTTCTATATATGAAGTATTGTTCCTGTTTAGTTTTCCGAATTGCACCTGCTAGGACAACGCTTAAGTTGTAGGTTTTTATTGTTTTGGTTTTCCATATGCTAACTCAGCAGGATAATTAATTATTCGATGTGTAGTTGACTTAAGTCTAATTCTGATTGTGATTGTTTTGTATTTTTCATTACTATAATCATATTACTATATAATCACAATACTGAATTTTATTATATTTAACTGTTGATCTTATTTCAGGAATTGGTTACTTAGAAGCCAAGAGAATATATGACATCCTTGTAAAGACCACTCCAGAAAGCCGTAACTTCTTTGGTCGGCTTTCAGGTGATTCTGTAAGATTTACAAAATAAACCCTTTCTCTCTCTCTATATATATATGTGTGTGTGTCTATATATAGTTTCTGTTATGATTTTTTCTTGAATTTTATCTTCTGATACAGGGAGTATGGGAAGCAATTGTTCATGCTCTCGAAAAGGATCATATTTTCCTAGGCGAAGCTGCTCAGATAATGGCACAAAATGTTAATTACGAGATGTAAGATAAAATTATAAGTAACTTTTACACAATCAATTCTGTATCTCATTATTATATATAAATTTTCCGTAATTTCTGTAACAGTCCCTACCAAAAGAAACAAGTTCAAAAGATACAACAACAACTTACTGAATTAGAGCGTAAAGAAGCTGATATTAAAAGAACTGCAGCTCTTTCAGCAGCTAAATATGCTGAAGCTTGTCAAGAGCTAGGTTTACAAGTAATGGCTTTTAACTATTTACTAACCATTTTTTTTAACTGTTTAAATGTAAACTTATAAACTCACAATAATTTTACAGGGAGTAAATGTGAGAGTAGAATTATTAGAAGCTGCTACAAAATCTCTCCCAGGCATATTTACTAAGATCTTGGAAGTGTTAAATGGTGAATCAATGTCCACAGCTATTGAGTTTTACTCAAACTTTGTTAAAGATGTTCACACTGAAAAAGATGTAAGACGATATTATATAACTAAAATTAAGATTTATTTAAGCATATACTTTTATTTTATTTTAATTTTGTTTGTTACATGTACAGTCTACACCTTGTGTTGTGTTACAAAATTTAAGGGATGCTAGAGAAAAGCCCCCTTCAGTAGATGTAGTTTTTAGCTCAGAAGTGGTGGATTCTACTCATGAAGAAGATGAAAACAAGGAATTAATAGAGAATAGTGTTGATATAGATTGGGATATTACTATGGATAGCTCTCAGATTGATTGGGATATAGGTACTGTTGAAGAAACAGAGGAAAATGGAAATGGATTAGGTCCATATGAGATAGTAAATGCCAGTGATATTATAGAGGAGACCTTGGTTAAAGAGGTTTCTGTATCTGAAATCTCATGGGATATTAGTGTTGATGATACTCTTATAGATGAAACTTCTGAATCTGGTTTGTTAAGTTCAGTTACCGAGTCTAGGTCTGTTGTAATGAATCATCCTTGTGCTAAGGATCATGAAAGAAGTCCACTTCTTGATACTGAATATAGGAATAAAATTCTTGATGATTTATTCGAGGTATAATATTGTATTTTCTTATTTAATTTGGCTATTATGTTTACTTATCTGATGTTACACTTGGCGTTTTGTGATAGGTTAAAGCGTTTTTGAATCAACGAGTGATTGAATTGACGAATGAAGAAACATTGTCTTTGCAACATCAAGTACAGTCTGTTGCTCCGTATATTTTACAGCAATATAGTTCGGATTTGATTCAGACAATGCTATCTGATGTTTCATTGCCCATTTCTTTGCTAACAAATAGGAAAACTCGGGATATGATCATGATACTTAACTCCAAAAGGTAGTTTTTTTTATATGATTTTTTTACTTTATTTGCCATAGCTGGGCATGTATAAAAATGTAGTTGAATTTTTGAGAATTGTTATTGTCAGGTTTTTGGATAGACTTGTAAGTACATTGGAGGAAAAGAAGCATCATGAAGCTAAATTAAAGGATGGATTGAAAGAGTTGTCAACTAAGCGTATGGAGCTGCAGAATTCATTATCTTCATCATGGCCAAAACAGGTCATTATCATTTACTCACTCTTTTACTCAATAAAAAGAAATTATATGCATTTGTTCAGTTTTTAAACTTGTTAATATCTCAAGTTTCGTATATTTCTATGCTAAGTGGTGGTATTAAGGTTAAAGTATAACTGTCTTATGTAGCTTTTGTCTGTTTTTTTGGTTGGTGTAATACAGGAAGTGGCTCTTCGAACAACAAGAGAGTTGAAGAAACTTTGTGAAGAAACACTTTCATCCATGTTTGATGGAAGACCTGTTCATGTCATCGGGGAGATAAATACATTGCTAAGCAGTAGTGTTAATGTGTAGAAACATTTACTATGTTGGTCCTTTGAGAAGTTAGTTGTGCTAATTCTGATGTATGCAAAACCTAGACATTGCACTTACAACAAACCTTTTCATTATTATATTCACTACACACTACAAAATCATAGTGTTTATGGTCTATGGACAAAATTGTTATTTTCTTTTTATCATTTCATTATATCATTTCCTTTCTAGCCACACATTTAAGAACTCCGTGCACCTAGTCTCACCCCCTAACTCTAAAATAAATATGCCCCTTCAAACAACCATTATAGACACATAATAAGATGGAATAACGAGACACAGTTCTTCTATTCATTTTATAAATTTTGGACTGTCAATTTTGAGACTACACCTAGGACTAACTAGTAATAACATATGCTCTATTGAATTTTGTCACATCAGAATGTTGTTATCCATGACCCCTCCCCTATACAAATGCAAATATATTCATAGAAATTATGCTTAAGCAATGCCAACTTAAATCTATTGGCAATGGCTTAAAAAATGAACTTATAGAGTTATAGGAAAAAATTGTTTCATGTAGCCACAACACTCTTATTCTCACAACTTGCCAAATCCCATTTCAACGAAGTTCTCTTAGCATCAATAACTTAACACAATTATAGCTACCAATCATCCATTCTATTAGACTCCAATAAAGCCTTTTGAATCTCACCATACAGTTTGCCCAAAATGGTTTGATGATGAGAGATAGTAAATAGTGTTTCAATCAAAAAATACATAAAAAAAGTCATCACCATGCACATATTAAAATCCATGTTTTCATTTACAGACCAGAATATAGGTAATTGTTATTAAAACAACACATCACAACAAACTATTATCGTCTCATTAACCTATCATCTTACAATAATTAGAACAATTCTATACAAACAAGTTTATATAGATTAGTAACTAGGCGATCCAAAAAATCCTGTTTTAGTGGAACGGAAAAATTTGATCAGTAGTTTCAGTAGTGCTTTTTGTACCCACACCACAACTGATATCAAAAGAGATAAAAGAAAAAAAGAAAAAAAAATGTGAAAGGAGCTATAAAAGAAAGTAAATATTAATACTACAAAACGAAAAGATGGATGACTTAGATAATGCCTCTTAACTATAAGAATTGGATATGGTAGGATAAGAGGCATTATACTTTTAGTTTATCCATGGCCATATAAACAAGATACTTCTCCTTCTCTTAAGCTTGAAATTAATAAGTTGAACAATAATTATATACCTCCTGGATCTGCTGAAACAGAGAGCGAACCTAAGCAGACCCCTCAGATGGACCAGATCGAAAAATCGAGAAAATCTGCCGGCTTTCTTCAATGGGGTTATCTTTTGTTACAATCCGTTGATATTTTCTACCTTACCAAAGCTTTTTTAAGGTTGAAAAAGGAGGACATCAGTGAATATAGTGAAAGATGAAAATCAAGAATCTGAAGTTTTCATGACAAAAGACATTGAACTTCGTCTTGAAAGTTTATGATATATGCATCGAAAAGAGTTTAGTAATTACAGAACTTAGATTACCTAGAACCGCATTGTATGATCAAGCATAGAGTGTAAATTTTCTGTTTCGTATTTACAAACCTGCTAAGCTATTAGCTTTTATGTGTAGATATTCGCATCTGATAGCTTTCTTGAGCTGACAGAGTATACACGCGAAGTATCTTGGTCTCTTAAGCTGCGAATATAAGAAGTAAATTTTCGAGGTGCTTACATTACTTCGAGCTAACAAAGTATATATTTATACGTTTAATAAAGAGAACGCGAAGTCTTCTCTTACATTATTGTTTTATTTTTTGTTATTTCAAACTAGGATAAGGTAAATTGCACCATTGGTCCCAGTATTATGTGGAATAGCTAAATATAACTGTGTTGCTGAAAGTAGCACATATACCCCTGTGAAGGGGTCGATTTGCAAGCTTAATGAACAAGGCTGGGGTATATTTGCTACTCTTTAAAACACATGAATATATTTGGCTAATTTTGTAAAACACAGACCAATGGTGCAATTTGTCAGAGCTTTATTTTAAAATTTACAAAGTTATTGTCTTGTTAACTCTTTATTTCTTTACTTTCCGTATGTGTAACAATCTTTATATTGATGTTTGCAGTTACAGCTGTATCAAATGGTTTATAAGCATGTTATTTGAGTTAGAGGACAAGATCATTGGTCACACTATCATGGATGGTGTAACTGCAAGGGGAAGAAGCGGACCATCTATATAAAAATTTGTTGATGAGAGTTATACTATTACTATTATTATAGTTATTAGTTTATTCTTTTGTTTTTGTTTCCAAAGCATTATTTAGATAGTTTTATATATCTCTATACAGTGATACTTGATATATAATTCATTTATTCAAGATCTTAGAGGATAAACTTCCTGTGTAGTTGTAGTAGAACTACAACTTTGCAATTGGACAACTACATTGAATGAGAATGAAGAAAGGTTTTGAGGTAAAATAAGGTAATTATCCCATCAAACTATCAAAACAATTATATTTATCCCCTTTCTTTACAATTTCATGCTATAATCTAAGACACCTTATTAATTATTGATGAATCAAAATCAGTACATAGACACGAACATTAAGTTTATATTTAGCTAGGTAGTTCTAAAATAAGTTTAAACTTGTTGACCCAATCGAAAAGAAAAAGAAATTATGGGTTGTAGTACTCTCAAATGAATCAACCTGCAAAGGACGATACCAAAGGAGACCCAAATTTTCCTCGCAAGGTCGGAAGGATCCAAATAGGTGGTGGAAGCTTTTTGTTTAAAGGATTGGGAGTGTAATGCATCTTAATACTCTTATCTTTTATATTAAAAACACCCATATCACGAGGACCAATTGGAGCGTAACTGCGGATGGAATCGAAATCATCTGTATAATAAATAGAGTTCGGAAGTATTCCAGGATAGTCCGATGCTACGACTGAATAAGAATGATTGGCCCCTAAAAATAGGGCTTGATCACCTATGTCATCAATCTCAATCCATGAAGGCTTCTCGGATTTAGATTTATATGTCAACTTGCCAACCTGAAAATCACAAGTCATATACTTTCTTTTTTTGAAAAGAAAACATCGTTGAACATACAATAGATCTTCATCTCTGGTAGATGAGGACTCTGATGATGTTGCTATAATATAGGCATCTATACAATGATGAGCCTTTGTATTACTTATCATTTTTTCTACACTGATTATATGCGGGCATTCATCATCGAGACCGAGACAAACCATAACTTCACCATATTGCTTAATGGCATAAAACTTACCTTTGTAGAAAGTAACATCTTCAAGTCCTTTTATATCAGGGAAGTGTCTCCACTCATCATCACCACGCTTGAGTACTACTAGATAGAGATAGTTAGTTATAGCTGCTACCATATAGTCATCACACTCCAAAGGATTAGCTGAAAGTATGACTTTATGAATATTATACGCATTGCCCATCTTGTCATCAAAATTTTCAATCAAGTCATCTTCATCATCATCATCATCATCATCATCATCATCATCATCATCATCATCATCATCATCATCATCATCCACCTCCTCCACCTCCTCCACCACCTCCACCACCTCCTCCACCTCCTCCTCCTCCTCCTCCACCTCCTCCTCCTCCTCCTCCACCTCCTCCTCCTCCTCCTCCCATGGAAACTTAAGTAGAGGTAGACGAATTGAATTAGCACCGGTAATGAAGGGATTTATAAGGGTGATGACATTATTTTCCTCCTCCATAGCAGCCAACCATCCATGTGATGAACCGCAAAATCTTTTGGAGAAGGATAAATTGAGACCAAAATTGTAGTATCTATTGTTGATTATGTCGTATAGACTACGTTCCTGACTACTTTTGTCACATGAAGGAACGATTAGCATTGCCCTTTGTTTATGAGACTTCGAAGATATCTCCTTGTTTCTGTTTTCAAGCGCTACATTATACCACGGTTTGCAAACCGATGCAAATCGAAGGAAATCCAAAAAATCAACAAATTTGAAAATAATTGAATCAAGAAGGTGAGCAGGTAGAAAAGCCCAATCACTTGAGAGTTCTTCCGCCATGCTAAGGTGCTACAGACTCATATGATTGAGTGTAAAGGATTTTGAATGCGCCAACAACATTAGCCGATCTATGTATATATAGAACACAAGGATAGCCGCCTTAATCAATGTTTCCAACTTGGAAAACAACTCTTTCTCTATTGTGTTTCTAATTCAATTTGGTAATAATATATTGTTATAATATTATATTATGGTAATAATATAATAATATAATATTATAACAATATATTATTACTATAATGTATTATTACCTTATTAGATTAGTTTATTTTTATATCGTATTTATTTCTTAAATAGTTTAGTTTTACCTTTCTTGTTCACCAAGCAGTTAAATTTATATATATGGTCTCATTCTATTATGTTAGACAACAATCAATTCATAAAGTAGTCTCTAGTAATTCTTGTTCTCTAGTCTTTATGGCTTTTTCATTATCAATATATTATTTCCTTTTTTTTCTTTTCTCTTTCACTTATTTAAATATCTCACATGGTATCAGAGCTCTAGGTACCTGAGGTCCTGAGTTCGAGTTTCTCCACCGCCACCCACCTGGATATCTCCACGTGCATTCTTTAGATCAATTCATCTCTTCTGCTAAGCATGCACGTCTCCTCGCCTGCTTGTGAGAGAAAGTGTTGGAGTATAAATCTTCTATTAACCTATTCTCCGTCTTCTTCTACCAGTTCGAACTTTTAGTTGAGTTGGCAAGTTAACATGGTATCAGAGACACAATGCAAGTGGTTTCCCGTTATCGTTTCGTTCGCTTCCGCAAGTCGTTAAATCATTCAATAGTCCCATCTCGTTAGGCCATTCAATGGTCCCATCTCCTTAGCCGTTCAATGGTCTCATCTCTTTAAGCCGTTCAATGGTCTCATCTCGTTAGACCGTTCAATGGTCTCATCTCTTTAGCCCATTCAATGGTCTCATCTCGTTAGGCCGTTCAATGGTCTCATCTCGTTAGGCTATTCCAATGGTCTCATCTCCGTATCTCGTTAGGCATCCAATAGTCTCATCTCGGTAATTCAACCAACACTCGGTTCTCGGTTCTTGGTTCACGTTTCTCGACGCTCACCTTATCGCTCCACATCATAACATCATTGTCACCACGTCAACTCCTCTGTCATGTTTCTCCATAAACAACACTCAAGATACATCATCAAAGATCATTATTTCAAACTCAAGTTGCTCTCTCTCCGACCTACTTGAGTTTGAGGGGGGAGGGGTGTTAATATATTATTACCATAATATATTATTACCACAATATATTATTACCATTATATATTATTAACTTATTAGATTAGTTTATTTACTTATCCTATTTATTTCCTAATTAGTTTAGTTTTACCTTTCTTGCTCACCAAGTAGCTAGACCTATATATATGGTCTCATTCTATTATGTTAGACAACAATCAATTCATAATGTAGTCTCTAGTAATTCTTGTTCTCTAGCCTTTATGACTCTTTCATTATCAATATATTATTTTCTTTTTTCTTTTTTCTTTTCTCTTTCACTTATTTGAATATCTCATAGTTAATATATTTTTTGTCGGTAACAGAGTTTATTTTACTAAAATAACTAATAAGAATCTTCCAATAGTATGGTATTGGAGTTCATTTCACCTAATCTTTAGGAGTATCTCTCTACATTCCCATCTTTTATTATCTTGTTAGAGTATAAATCTTCTATAATCTGTTTTCCGACTTCTTCTAAAAGTTTGAACTTTTAGTTGATTTGACAAGTTAACATGGTATCACAGCTCCAGGTACTTGAGGTCTTGGGTTCGAGTCTTTCCACCGCCACACACCTCGATATCTCCACTTTCATTACTTAATTTAGTCCATCTCTTCTACGTGCATCTCCTTTGCTAAGCATGCACGTCTCCTTTAGCCTGCACGTGAGGAGGCGTGTTGGAGTATAAATCTCCTATAATCTGTTCTCCGCCTTTTTCTAAAAGTTCAAACTTTTAGTTGAGTTGGCAAATTAACAAATCTAATTATCCAAACTTTCAAATTTTCTTTCACAGTTTTCCATTTTTAGAAAAAATATGAGCCAAGATGAGTCTGTTGTAAAGATTAAAAAAGTCAACATCCTACTATAATTTGTATAAAGACCACAAATAAATAAAAACAATTTAATACAATTTTTTTTTTAAATTCTATCCCCCAAATACCCTCTTCCTCTATATACACATTATAACACACATAATCTTAAACCTAAATCACATGAAAACCCAAGTTTAGCAGTTGTTCAGACCTAGGGTTTCATTTTGGTGGTGGTTTGTGGTGGTGATTAATTGTTTGTTTGATCAATGGTTCAGTGGTGGTTCGAGTGGTGGTCTAACAACAAGGATGACGAATTTTTTCTCAGGTTGTAGTAGAAAATGTCGGAGTTCGTAGAATGTAAAATGGAGGACCTTAGAAGGAGTTCGTGAGGTTTAGATTTGCGTGGATGGGTACTAAGCAAGGTTTAGGTTTTGTTCATGGAAGCTTGTTGCTTGGAGTTGTGCTTAGCAACAACAGTGGTGGAACTCATATATTTAAAATGGCAAAGCTCATGAGGAGTTGGTGTTGTTGACGAATAATTAACTATCTAGAATAATATATAAAATATAATTTTAAAAATTAAAATCGTAAAGGAATATGTTTTTGCTACTGAGATCATAGGGAGTTCTCACATGTACGACATCAAAGTATTTGAATTTCTACAACAACTTTTCGACATAGTGAGACTGGTTAAGGATATCTCACTTCTCTTTCAGATAATCTTAACTCCTAAGGTAACATCTTCTTCTTCCATATCTTTCATCTCAAATTTTGAAAACCGGAAGTCCTTAGTATCATAAATCACTTGCTAATTAGTTACAATGATGAGTCTATCATCTATATAGAGACATATGATCACACATTCAAATCTTGTAATTTTAGAGTAAACATAGAATTCGTACGTGTTGACTAAAAAGACATCTTTAACTTAAGTTATTATCTAATTTTTCATACCATTGTTAGGGTGCCTATTTCAATTCATAAAATGATTTCCTAGGTTTACAAACTTTACTACCCTGACCAGGTACTACAAATCCTCCAGGTTGATCCATATAGATCTCCTCATCTAAATTTCCTTTCAAGAATCGAGTTTTAACATTCATCTGATGTATAACTAAGTTATTAATATCAACTAAGGTGATAAGACTTCTTATTGTAGCAATTTTGGTCATAGGGGGGAGGGAGGGGATGGCTATCAGAGTAATATAGGTATCTCTTTTGGGTAAAACATCTAATTACTCATTTAGCTTTCAACTAAACCATCTGGTCTCAATTTTTCCTTAAAAATCCCCTTGCTACTAATAGTTTTACAACCCGTATGAAAATTGGTCAAACCCCAGGTTTGGTTTGACATTATAGATTCTAGTTAATTATTAATGCCTTTTATCCAAAAACTAGTATCTACAGATCACATAGATTCATCAAATAAAAACTGTCTTATTCAATAAAAAAACATGGTACTATCTCTTTACTTAGCATATCTAAGGGAAGGCTCTCAGTGATGAATGATGTGATAAAGTTTGGTCCAAAACTAGACTCTATCCTACATCTCTTACTCTTTCTAGGTTCATTATCAAGGGTAATATCATAACCAGGGAAAAGCATACTAAGGGAAGCATTATCACTAGCATGCAAATAAGTAATAACAGGTATATAAGAAGACAAAACATTAAAATCATTATTTAAAGAAAAAATAGACTCAAAGAATTATGCATATCTAGATTCACAGATAGAGATATCATCTAAAGACATAAATATATATGCATCATTATTCTGAGGCATAACCAATAAATATAGAATCTATAGTTTTAGCTCCAAAATTTATTTTCTTAATGTCGGGTAAGCCAACCTTGGCCAAACATTTCCACACTCTTAAGTATTTAATATTCAGTGAAGAACTTTTCTATAACTCAAAGAGAAGTTTATCAAGGCTTTTATGGGTAAACTATTTAACACATACTAGGCTAATAAGATAGTTTTTCCCTACATGTTTAGGCAATCCTAATCTTATTAACATAGTATTCATCATTTAAGTGACATATTCTTTCTTTCAACTATACCATTTTATTGGGGGTGTATAGGGGGCACTTAGTTCACGTATTATTCATTAGTTTCGTAAAATTCCTTAAGGAAGGCGGAACTATATTTGCCCCCTTATTAGAAAAGTCTCTTGACTTTTCTATCAAGTTAATTTTTTTACTTCAACTATATATTAAAAAAACATATGTTCCGCTTCGTCTTTAGATTTTAGGAGGTAAGTTTTAGTATAGCTTGAATAGTCATCTACAAATGAAATATAGTACATTTTTCAACCTCTAGTAGCGGTATTTTTGTAAATCCGGTTAAGTCGAAATGCACTAGTTCGAATAGCTTGGTCTATCTAGCGGTGACCGGTTTAAAAGATTTGTTTAATATACTTTGCCCATGTTTGACATTTGACATAATTATCAATCTTGCTAGCAAGTATGAGTCTTAAATCATATAACCTTTTGATAAATTCAATATTCACATGTCCTAGTCTACAATGCCACCGACTACTAACTTCCATGGGGTAAACTCTTCTGAAAGTAAGTAAATGGTTATAGTATAAAAGCTAATATTTATCCCATATTCCACTGATGTGGTACAAAGGAGGAATATAAAAAGTCATAAAGCAAAGTTTAAACTCTTTCCAAGACAGTCATGTAAAAACTAAAATGATATTTATTAAAAATTGCTTATTATTATAATTATTGGTTAGGTTTAGATCTGTGTGGATGGAAGTTGGTGAGTTTTAGGTTGCGTTCATGGAAACTTTCTACTCAAAGATGTGATTAGGAGCAACAATGGTGGTAAAAATTGTTGTGATTAAGAAACATATGGAAAAGAAAGCTAATGTCATGGTGATCTCAGCTAGGGGTGCACACAGGTCGGGTAACCGACCCATTCCCTTAGAAGGAACCAACCCGCATATGCGGGTTTTTGGTTTTGAAAACTGAAAACCAATCCATTGTCTTGAAATGGATGCGGGTGGGTTTTACTCGGGTTCTCTATTGCGTGTTAGGGTCGGTTTTGGTTTGGTTTCGGGTTCAATTAATATATTTCACCTTTGATCCTTGAATTAAAATTTAAGTACAACGTAAAATATAAAAACAGAAGAACATATGAAATTAAAGATACAATCCCACAATTCTTACAAAATACACGTTTAGGTCACATTACACCTACTTGAATTACCAATTACATAGCCAAAGGACCAAAACCAACTGAATTATACATATTACAAAGCCAAAGGAGACAAACCAACTGAATTAAACATATTACATAGCCAAAGGACCAACACCAAACTGAATTATACATATTACTCATCCGAAACCAGAATTCAAGGTAAAGATTTCCAAAAACAAACTACAACATTGATAGATTCCAACTCCTAGAGCTGAGTTTGAAGATACAAACATTTAGCTCCTTATTCATTTCCAACTTCCTTCCAAGTTTCCATCCCTGTTTGATAAAAGTTGTAGATAAAGAAATGCAAAAATGTAGATATCATAGCCTCAGATTGTTAAGGAGTTGAAAGTAAGTAAATAAACTATCATTATATTATCATTGGCTATGAATTAGTGCCTCCGGTTAGATTTTTAATCATCACTGGAACTTTACCTATAGGGACAAGGGACATGGTCAGTTTGATTAAACACCCTACATTTTCAAATACCAAATGATTGAACAAAGAATGCCATCTCAAATGAGTTAGTATATTACTTCCTCATCTCAATTGTACACTAAAATCCACCTATACAAATTATAATTAACATAAATAGCATCATAGGAAGTCCATGAGTTGCAATCTTTATTCTATATGCAAAGGTATAGTGAAATGCAAGTCATTAAAGTATGAATCTGACTTATAACTTACATAGGGTTATTGGCGAATTCATTGAACCAGTTAGAGTGGATTTGGGAAGTGTCACTCAAACTTAATTCATCTAAACCATAATAACCTACATAAGAAAAAACTCCAAGTTAGATAGTATTAAATATTGTTCAATTTATATTCGCAAATTGTAACAAAAATAGTAAAGTTCTAAAACGTTACCAAATTCAGCTTCCAAGTCTTCCACAAGTTGTTTTGATGTACTAAGATTAATTGGAAGAGAAGATCTGAGTCAATTTTGAGTACAAATTAAAGCTTCAAATGGTTTGGGGGCCAAAGAACTTCTAAATTGATCAAGTACTCTCTCACTAGGTCTAAAGGCTGATTCAGATGCTACTGTTGAAACTGGAACAACCAACACATGTCTGGAAAGTTGGGACAAGATTTTAAGCCTCATACAATTACCTTTCCACCAATTTAAAATATCAAACTAGAAGTTATCTCCTCTATATCTTCTTTTAGATATCTTTCTAGTTCTGATCCTTTAGAAGGATGTTTCTCAGCCTTGGAAGACTGAAATCTACCACCAAGAACACAAGAAGATTCAACTATGCTTGTAGTAGAGCTTCCCACTTCACTACTTGTTGAACTAGTATGAGCACCAGATTTTTCATAAGCTTTGAACATCCTTGTTAAAGCATCTTTAACCTTAGTGAGCAATAGTTCACTTTCAGTTGGTATATACATAAAACTGAAGTAGCATTGAAGGTATTGCATTTTTTTTTTCTAGGATCTAAAGCCACTGCCACATAGAGTATGATGTTGATACTATTAACACCCAAATAAGTGTTGATTTTTTTTCCATCTCAATAGCCATTTTACTAAGTACTGGATTCTCATTAGCACACAATTCCACAATTTTTTCCCAGATTCTGACTATCTCATCAAAGAAGTGATTTGTTGTAACAAATAAAGTACCACTAAAATTCTTTGTGGAGATGTAAAACAACCTCAAAAACTTAAGAAAACACCTTGCATTTTCCCAATCAACTATGTTAGGAGGATTTCTTGAAGTCTCCTTAAAATGTGTAGTATATGAAGTATCATCCAATTTCATTCTTGCAAATACAGTTTCAAATTTTTCAGCACACTCAAGCATCTTATATGTAGAATTCTATCTTGTTGGAACATCAAGGCACAAGTTGGATCTACATTCAGTCCCACACAAAGTCGCAAAATTCTTAAAAGCTCTGAATCTGGAAGGGGAGGATCTCACATATTTCACTGACTCTATAATTTCTTGATACAAGATTCTAACTCAACCATACCATCTTTTACAATAAGGTTCAAAATGTGAGCACAAAACCTTACATGAAGAAATTCATGCTTAAGAAGAGTTTATGGTTTTTCACCTGCAACTTTAATCAAATACTTCACTGTAACAGTGTTAGAAGAAGCATTATCAACTGTCAAAGTAAGATATGAATTGATATTCCATTACATAATTATTGCTTCTACTTTTTTACCTATTGTTTCACCTTTATAATCCTCAACTTTACAAGACCCTATGATTCTTTTATTTAATTTCCACACAGAATCAACATAATGGGCAGTCAAACACATATAATTCAAATTATGATTAGAGGTCCATGTATCAGTGGTCATACTAATGGTCATATTTTTCAATTCTTTTTTCAACTTAATATTTTCTTCTTCATATATAGACATACACTTTCTCATAATAGTCATTCTAGATGGTATAGTTTTAAATTTAGGTTGCATTACATTACAATTTTTTTTAAAACCAATACCTTCCACAAATCTAAAACTTAACACATCTATAATGACCATTTCAACTTGGGTCTTAGTACAAGGTTCAATAGAAAACACATAATTTCCAACTACATTCTTTCCCTCATCAGATTTCTTAAAATTTAACATAGTTTGGCCATCTTCTGTTGGAGGATAAAAGGGATATTTTAGGCATCTTCTAAACTTAATGTGATTATTCATATTAGTTGTACCATGCTTCCTAGAATTAGCTGCATATGAATGTTCACAATATTAGCAAACTGATCTTATACTACCATCTTCGTAAGTAATAATTTCAAAGTTTTTCCAACAATCAGAGGTTTCTTTCTTAGCTTTTTTAGGGACATGGGGTTTACTACTAGTGGGGAGAGTACTAATTGGATTAGAAGATTTACCAATAGGTGTTTGATCAACACCTTGAGTAGGTTGTAAAGTAATATCAATGATGGATTCGGATTTCATCCTCCATAATCAATAATCTACAAAACATAAACACATATCAAACAAAACATTAGTAATAATCATAATAGATTACAAAAGAATTGAAAAAAAGAAGAATTAAGAGAAGAGAGAGAAGATTCAAACCTGGAAAAGGGGGTTTTGAAGAACATGAACCCTAACATCGCCCTTTTATACAAATCCAGAAAACCCCACATATCATTAACCATGGTAAGCTTGTAAATCAGAGGTGATAAGCATCATGAGAGAAGTCACGAACATTAAATGCGGACCTCAAAGGTTGTTGTAAACCCTCCAAATAATAATGCGGAGTACAAAATGAGGCATGGAGACGACGATGGATGGGTGAAGAGACCGGTTTCAGAGAGTAGCGAAGAGAGAAGGTGAAAAGGCTTGGATTTTTAGCCTGTTTCGTGTAAGAGAGAGAGAGAGAGAGAGAGAGAGAGAGAGAGAGAGAGAGAGAGAAGTAGCATATAGAGGACGAACGAAATGAGGTGGGATATTTTATCCCGCCGCTTTTATACATACATGCATATATAAAAAAAATTATTGTTGGACCCAATCTGCGGGTTGGGTCAGTTACTCGTGGATTGGGCTTTTCCCAAATTGAGAACCAAACCAAATACACCAAAAAAAAAAATATTGGGCCCAATACAAATCATGGTTTGGGTGGGTTTTGTGCGGTTTTGCGGTTTCGTGGTTTTCGTGTGCAGCCCTAATCTCAGCGTGGGGTATTTTTCCTTTTCGAATTTGCATTTAGAATATTCTTTTTCCTTTTGGAATTCTAGCCTTACTTTTTTTATTATAGAAATAAAGTCTTGTAAATTTTTATATAATTATTCAAAATAATGAAACTATTTTATTTAGATTTGAGTTAATTTTTTCTTGATTTAGTTAAGGTTCGAGTATAAATATACTCAATAAAATCTCTATAAAAACATACCGAACATGCTTAGAGAATTTTTTACACGTTTAGAGACTTTTCTACTATGCTCAGAGACTTTTCCACATTCTCAAACACTTTTTTGACCATACATAAAGAATCTTTGAGCCGGTTTAGAGATTTTTTAAGTATGCTTAATGACTTTTTAACACTCACAGATTTCATACTCAGATATTACACATGCTAAGATACTTTGGTGAATTATATTGGTGCTTAGTGTCTCCCTGAACATGTTCTTATTGATCATTTTTCACTCATTTTTTGTTTTTATGTGTTTCTTATGTTATTTTTGAGCGTATTTTAGTATTTGGACACATATATTTTAGTATTTGTTTTCTAGTAGGAACAAATTTTTCTTTCCCTCCTTATCATCGAGTCAATTTGTCTCCAAAACCCTTTGGATAATAACAATTTTTTAAAATAATTTCTCAAAGAGCTTGCTTTATTAGTTTGTATTACCAGTTATTAGATTTGTCCTTTATGCTATATTCACTTATTGGAGGATTCTTCTAAAAATATATTGCAACATTATCCGAAGAACATGTTCCTTTAAATTATATTATAATAAGTTGTCATTTTCTAGTTGTTAGTCCTTTATGACTAATATAGTCTAGAGGCGTATCAGGCTTTCTCTTTGTGAGATGTGTGAATTCTTCTACAAAAACTCCCACCGTTCTTTATAAATTATGCAGGGTTTGTTTCTTTGAATTTTAACGTCATTTACTTTATCTTGTGACAAATTCTAATTTAATTCTAACAAACTCTTACTCAACTCAAAATATCTTTAAGTACATATATATATATATATATACACACACACACACACACACACACACACATATATATATATATATATATATATATATATATATATATATATATATATATATATATATATATATATATATATATATATATATATATATCTTTGTAGATTGTATCACAAGATTTCGTCAATCGTTGTATCAAATTCTTGGCCATGATAGAATGAATGAAGAAAAGAGTATCTTAGGTCATTCGTCAATCTTTGATAATCGATGTGTAATGTAGTTGATTTTTTAAATGGAATTTGACAGTTGTAACATATCCCTGGATGATACGGAGTTGTAAAGATAGAGGGAATACGTGTATGATCCTTTACCGGGTTCTTTGTACAGAGTTACTTCACGTTATCCGGTCGTTGGGGAGCGTTGTTAGACGCCAACCTCGATTAGTAGTTACTTAAGTTAACTATTTCCGGTTTAACGATGAACCCACGTAGTAGCACACAAATTAATATTCTAATGTAAGACCAAACTGAGACAAAAGAGAAAAAGAAAAGATTTGACATGTTTGTGGATCGAACGACGTACATCCATAGTAGGAATTGTATCACTAACCACTTGGGTAGTCCATGTCATATGTATAATGTAAAAGGTCTAAGCCCACTTTACAAGTGGGTTATGATCCAGATTATTAGGATAATCAATTTTCATTATATTTGATGATTTTTCATTTTCTAACTTTTTATTTTTCTCTAAAGTTATTATAAGTATAATGTTTTTTATTATACGGGAATAACTTTTCACTTCCTCTCTTGAAACCAAAAACAAAACAGTATTAGAAGGATAAAGGTCTTCAAGTTAGAAAAGGCTTTTGAAAGAAAGATTGACGGCTCGTGTGCAAAGCGTGGAGACTTCAAGAATTTTGAAGCTCGGTTAGTCTTTCGATTCTCATATAAATCCAAAAAGGTACGCAATTGAAATTCGTTTTAAATTCTAATCGCACTAGATTGGTTATAAAATTGCAATATCATTTTTCCACTACATATATTTGATATAACATGTATTGCAATTCCTTTTTTTCGACTTACTGAACTTGTGTAGCTCATTCGTTAATTTACTGTAGCTAGGAATCCCCATGAAAAATAGTGCGTAAACCATCATAACAATTATCTTCATGAGAGATAGTGTGTAAACCATCATAATTAATATTAGTTGGCGTATTGGACTAATTGTATAGGTGAATCGAGATATTGTTTTTCAGAACCGTTAAATATACGGATATTAGTAAAGTTAAAATTAAAATTAATGATTTGTAAATATTGTATTTTAAAATTGTAAAGACAATTTTATACTTTTTTGAATTTTGTTTCCAGGATTAGTTGGTTTGACTTGAGTCTGTGGCATATCGCGCCCTGGATTCTGATGGTGGAAATTCATCCGCAGGTTTTTGTTAAGGCTTAGATTTTTGTTACAATCCATTGATATTTTCTACCTTACTAAAGCTTTTTTTCTGGTTGAAAAAGGAGGACATCAGTAAATATAGTGAAAGATGAAAATCAAGAACCTTAAGTATCGATGACAAAAGACATTGAACTTACAGACGGTTGTAATCATGCTGAAAGCTTAAGGATATACGCATTGAAAAGAGTTTAGTGATTACGGAACTTAGATCACCTGAGAACCCCATTGTAAGATCAAGCATAGAGTGTAAATTTTATTTCGTATTTACACGGCTGGTAAACTATTAGCTATTATGTGTAGATATTATGTGTCAATTTTCTGATAGCTTTCTTGAGATGACAGAGTATACACGGGAGTATCTTGGTTTCTTGAGCTGCAAAATATAAGAAGTGAATTTTCGAGGTGCTTACATTACTTCGAGCTGACAAAGTGTACATTTATGCTTTAAATAATGATTTAACACGAAGTCTTCTCATGAGATGCTTACATTATTGTTTTATTTTTTGTTATTTCAAACTAGGATAAGGTAAATTGCACAGTTGGTTTCAGAATTAAGCTGAATAGCTAAATATAACTGTGTTCCTGAAAGTAGCACATATACCCCCTGTGAAGGGGTCGATTTGCAAGCTTAATGAACAAGGCTGGGGTATATTTTCTACTTTTTAAAACACATGAATATATTTGGCTAATTTTGAATAAAACACAGACCAATGGTGCAATTTGTCAGAGCTTTATTTTTAAAATTGCAGCTGTGAAGGTTGGTTATTGTCCTGTTAACTCTTTATTTCTCCACTTTCCGTATGTGCTAACAATCTTTATATTGATTTTTGCGGTTACAGCTGTATCAAATGGTTTATAGACATGTAAAATGTTGGAAGATCTAAGTAATTGGATTGATATTTGAGTTAGAGGACAAGATCATTGGTCACACTATCATGGATGGTGGTCAAATGGCCTTGATGTGTGGTGTAACTGCAGAGGGGAAGAAGCGGACCATCTATAAGAAAATTTAAGGATACACGCATTGAAAAGAACTTAGTGATTCCTGAGAATCTCATTGTAAGTTCAAGAAGATAGTTTAAATTTTTTGTTTCGTATACACACACCTGCTAAATTATTAGCTATTATGTGTAAATATTCGCATCTGATAGCATTCTTGAGCTGACAGACACACAAGTATCTTGGTTTCTTGAGCTGCGAATATATGAGGTGCTTACGTTATGTCTAGCTGACAAAGTATACATTTATGCGTTAAATAAAGAGTTAACGCGAAGTCTTTTGAGGTGCTTACATTATTGCTTTATTTTTTGTTATTTCGAACAAGGATAAGGTAAATTGCACCATTGGTTTCAGAATTAAGCTGAATAGCTAACTAAATATAACCGTGTTCCTGAAAGTAGCACATATACCCCTGTGAAGGGGTCGATTTGCAACCTTAATGAACAAGTCTGGAGTATATTTGCTACTCTTTAAACACGTGAGTATATTTCGCTAATTTTGAATAAAACACGGACTAATGGTGCAATTTGTCAATGCGTTACTTCAAAATTGCAGATATGAGGTTAATTATTGTCTTGTTAACTCTTTATTTCTCCACTTTATGTATGATTTAATAGTCTTTATATTGATTTTTGCAGTTACAACTATATCAAATTGTTTAGAAGAACGGAAGATGTTCGAAGATCTAAGTAATCGGATTGATATTCGAGTTCGAGGACAAGATATCATTGGTCAAACTATCTTGGATGGCGGTCAAATGGCAATGTGTGGTGTAGCTGCAGAGGGGAAGAAACGGACCATCTCTAAGAAAATTTGTTGATGAGATTGATATTATTATTGTTATTGTTACATTAGTTTATTCTTTTGTTTTGTTTCCAAAGCATTATTCAGATAGATTTTATCTATACGTTAATACTTAAAATATAATTCATTTATTCAAGATCTTAGAGGATAAACTTCCTGTGTAGTTGTAGAACTAACTTTGTAATTGTACAACTACATTGAATGAGGAGGAAAAGTTTTGAGATAAAAAAGGTAATTATCCCATCAAACAATCAATACAATTATATTTATCCCTTATCTTTACAATTCCATTCTATAAATTCAAGATATCTTATTAATTATTAATAATCAAAACTAGTACATACTACAGAGACGCCAACATTAAAGATATACCTAGCTAGCTAATTCTAAATTACATTAAAAGGTGATTAATCCATATAGTCCACAGCCAATAGAACATTACTCATCAGATCCAGTCCATCATAAAAGTCAAAATTGTCCCTATGATCCATTTAATGACGTTTAGGTTACCAAAACTGAATCCCTGATTTCAAGCAAGTCAACATTTATCAAAAAGGAAAATTTGAGCCGCCAAAAAATTATTTGGAAATTCAATCAACAACCCATCGTGTCTTTCCCAGAATCCAGTCCCAAAATTATTTGAAAATTCAGTCAACAATCCATCGTCTCTTTCCCAGAATCCAGACCCAAACCCTACCCATAAAGTGGTGTGAAATTGTTATGTGTTGGTGTGACTTTGTTAAACGATGGACTGTCATTGTCAAACGATGGTGTGACAGTGTCAATCAATGGTGTGTCATTTGTAAACGAAGGTGTGTCAAGATCCGATGGTATGACAGTTAAAGTCGATGGTGTGACAGTTAAAGTCGATGGTGTGACAGTTAAACTTGATGGTGTAACAATGTAAAACAGTGATGTGAACCATCACCTTGCACAATGACATAAACCACCACTTCGCAACACCAAGTCGAACCACCACCACGCAGCCAGGTCCGTTGAGAAGCTTGTTCGCTGTTGGATCTTCGCCGCCTTTCGCCACCACGCCATGGACGCTCTTCAACATATATTCAACGGGATCTTCACTCATTATGTGAGGATCATAATGAAAAAATGAAAAAAAACCATAAAACTAATGAGTCTGCAACATGGAATTTCTGTTTTATTCGATGTTAAACATGATAATTGAATTATAACATACCTTCAAATCAAGATGAGCCTTGCTGTGTGTAGCGAATTGTTTGTTTGGTGAGTGTAGTGCAAATGATTAATCGTGTATGAGTATAACAAGTTTTCCATGTTTGTATCTATAATTAAGGAATTTAAATGATCTCCTATCAATATAGAAACGTAACAGTAGCGATAATGATGGAATCTATCATATATATACTCGATAAATATGGAATATATCAACTAATATATTTAGTAGCAGGAGTATTGGCGGTATTATCAAAAAAATGTTGGACTCTGACAGGTAGTAATAAAAGGGGGGACTTGTTAGGGGTGGGTTATTGTGTCTAAGGACTATATGAGCTAATAACTCTACATTAAAACTTGTTAACCCAGTTAAAATTAAAGAAGAAGAAATTATGAGTTGTATTACTCGCGAATGAATCAACCTGAAAAGGATGATACCAAAGACGACCCAAATTTTCCTCGCAAGGTAGGGAGGATCCAAATAGGCGGTGGAAGCTTTTTGTTTAAAGGATCAGGAGTGTAATGCATCTTAATACTCTTATCTTTTAAATTAAAAACACCCATATCACGAGGACCATATGGAACATAGCTGGGGATGGTGTCGAAATCATCTGTATAATAGATCGAGTTTGGAAGTATTCCAGGATAGTCCGACGCTACGACTGAAAAAGAATGATTGTCCCCTAAAAACAGGGCTTGATCACCTATGTCATCAATCTCAATCCATGAAGGCTTCTCGGATTTAGATGTATATGTCAACTTGCCAACCTGAAAATCACAAGTCATATACTTTCTTTTTCCGAAAAAAAGGCATCGTTGAACATACAATAGATCTTCATCTCTGATAGATGATGACTCTGATGATGTCGCTACAATATAGGTTCCTACATAATCAGCCTTTGTATTAGTTATCATTGGTCCTACACTGATTATTTGCGGGCATTCATCATTGAGACCGAGACAAACTACATCATCACTTCCTTGTTTAACGCCGTAAAACTTACCTTTGTAGTAAGTAAGGTCATGAAGTCCTTTTATATCAGGGAAGTGTCTCCAATCATCATCACCACGCTTGGTTACTACTAGATAGAGATAGTTAGTTATAGCTGCTACCATATAGTCGTCACACTCCAAAGGATTAGCTGAAAGTATAACTTTATGAATATTATACGCATTGCCCATCTTGTCATCAAAATTTTCAATCAAGTCATCATCATCATCATCATCATCATCATCATCATCATCATCATCATCATCATCATCATCATCCACCTCCACCTCCACCTCCACCTCCACCTCCACCTCCACCTCCTCCTCCTCCTCCACCTCCTCCTCCTCCCATGGAAACTTAAGTAGAGGTAGACGAATTGAATTAGCACCGGTAATGAAGGGATTTATAAGGGTGATGACATTATTTTCCTCCTCCATAGCAGCCAACCATCCATGTGAAGAACCGCAAAATCTTTTGGAGAAGGATAAATTGAGACCAAAATTGAAGTATCTATTGGTGATTATGTCGTATAGACTTCGTTTCTGACTACTTTTGTCACATGAAGGAACGATGAGCATTGCCCTTTGTTTATGAGACTTCGAAGATATCTCCTTGTTTCTGTTTTCCAACGCTACATTATGCCACGGTTTGCAAACCGATGCAAATCGAAGGAAATCAAAAAGATCAGCTAATTTAAAAATAATCGAATCAAGAAGGTGAGCAGGAAGAAAAGCCCAATTACTTGAGAGTTCTTCCGCCATTCTAAGGTGCTACAGCCTTATATGATTGAGTGTAAAGGATTTTGAATGCTCTATGCCAACCACATTAGCCGATATATATATAGAAGACAAGGATAGCCGCCTTAATTAATGTTTCCAACTTGAAAAACAACTCTTCTCCTATTCTGTTTCTAATTCAGTTTGGTAGATAATACCAGAATTTTCTTTTTTCTTGTCGGTAAATTTTATTTGGTCGGTAACCGAGGTTATTTTACTAGAATAACTAAGAAGAATCTTCCGATAGTATGGTATTGGAGTTCGTTTACCTAATCTTTAGGAGTATCACTCTACATTCCCATCCTTATAGAGAATCTAATTATCCAAACTTCCAAATTTTCTTTCACATTTTTCATTTTTTTAAATTTTTTTAGCTGACAGGAGACTGTTGTATAGATTAATATAAACCAACATCCTACTATATTTGTATAAGGAGCACAAATAAATAAAAACAAATTTAAAACCAAAATTTTTAAATTCTATCCCCCAAATATTACTCCTCCCCTGTATCCTTTATATATACATGATAACACATATAATTTTAAACCTAAATCACACAAAAACCCAACTTTCTGAAAACTCTCTCAACTCCTTTTCTGGCAAAAAATTCTCGTGGGGGTTGTTTCGCAACTGTCCGAACCTAGGGTTTCATTTTGGTGGCGGTTTGTGGTGGTGATTAATTGGTTGTTTGATCTATGGGTTCAGTGGTGGTCTAGCAAGATAGATGACGAGCTTTTTCTCAGGTTGGAGTTCGTAGATCTAATAATGGAGGACCTTAGAAGGAGTTCGTGAGGTTTAGATTTGCGTGGATGGAAAGTAGCAAGGTTTAGGTTTTGTTCGTGGAAACTTGTTGCCTGGAGTTGTGCTTAGCAATAACAGTGGTGGAGCTCGTATATTTAAAATGGCAAAGCTCAGGAGGAGTTGGTGTTGACGAATAATTAACTATCTATAATAATAAAAATAAAATATAATTTTAAAAATTAAAACCGTAAAAGAACATGTTTTTGCTAATATCAATACTGAGATCATAGGGAGTTCTTACATGCACGACATCAAATTAGTTGAATTTCTTCAACAACTTTTCGACATAGTGAGACTGGTTAAGGGATATCTCTCTTATCTTTATAATAATAGGAATATACGTTTTTAGGCCTCAAATTCTGAAATGAGAATTTCAAAGGCGTGGTTAGATGTTATGTTTTTAAAGGCCTGGTTTCTGGTTACATTTTAGCTCAGTAGATGTAGTTTTTAGCTCAGAAGTTGTGGATTATGATCATGGAGAAGATCAAAACAAGGATTTAATAGAGAATAGTGTTGATATAGATTGGGATATTACTATGGATAGCTCTCAGATTGATTGGGATATAGGTACTGTTGAAGAAACAGAGAAAAATGGAAATGGATTAGGTCCATATGAGATAGTAAATGCGAGTGATATTATGGAGGAGCCCTTAGTTAAAGAGGTCTCTGTATCTGAAATCTCATGGGATATTAGTGTTGATGATCCTCTTATAGATGAAACTTCAGAATCTGGTTTGTTAAGTTCAGTTACTGAGTCTCGTTCAGTTGTGATGAGTCATCCTTCTACTAATAAGGATTATGAAAGAAGTCCACTTCTTGATACTGAATATAGGAATAAAATTCTTGATGATTTATTCGAGGTATAATATCGTATTTTCTTATTTAAATTTGGCTATTACGTTTATTTATCTGATTTAACACTTGGCGTTTTGTGATAGGGTAAAGCGTTTTTGAATCAACGTGTGATTGAATTGACAAATGAAGAAACATTGTCTTTGCAACATCAAGTACAATCTGTTGCTCCGTATATTTTACAGCAATATAGTTCTGATTTGATTCAGACAATGCTATCTGATGTTTCATTGCCCATTTCTTTGCTAACAAATAGGAAAACTCGTGATATGATAATGATACTTAACTCCAAAAGGTAGTTTTATATATGTATTTATTTACCTTGATTGAGCCATATCTGGGCATGTAAAAGATGTAGTTGAATTTCTGAGAATTGTTATTGTCAGATTTTTGGATAGACTTGTAAGCACATTGGAGGAAAAGAAGCATCATGAAGCTAAATTGAAGGATGGATTGAAAGAGTTGTCTACTAAACGCATGGAGCTGCAGAATTCATTATCTTCATCATGGCCAAAACAGGTCATTTTCATTTACTCTTTTACTCAATAAAAAGAAATTATATGCATTTGTTCAGTTTTTAAACTTGTTGATATCTCAAGTTTCGTATATTTCTATGCTAAGTGGTGGTATTAAGGTTAAAGTATAACTGTCTTAAGCAGCTTTTGCCTGTTTTTTGGTTGGTGTAATACAGGAAGTGGCTCTTCGAACAACAAGAGAGTTGAAGAAACTTTGTGAAGAAACACTTTCATCCATGTTTGATGGAAGACCTGTTCATGTCATTGGGGAGATAAATACATTGCTAAGTAGTAGTGTTAATGTGTAGAAACATTTACTATGTTGGTCCTTTGAGAAGTTAGTTGTGCTAATTCTGATGTATGCAAAACCTAGACATTGCACTTACAACAAACCTTTTCATTATTATATTCACTACACACTACAAAATCATAGTGTTTATTGGTCTATGAACCAAATTGTTATTTTCTTTTTATCATTTCATTATATCATTTCCTTTCTAGCCACACATTTAAGACCTCCATGGTCAAACAAATAAGGAGACATAAGGGATCACCTAGTCTCACCCCCTAACTCTAAAATAAATATGCCCCTTCAAACAACCATTAATAGACACATAATAAGATGGAATAACAAGACACATTTCTTCTATTCATATTATAAATTTTGTTGCCAATAAGACTTCGAATATCAATTATAAGCCTTGACTGTCAATTTTGAGATTACACCTAGGACTAACTAGTAATAATATACGCTCTATCGAATTTTGTCACATCAGAATGTTGTTATTCATGACCCCTACCCTATACAAATGCAAATATATTCATAGAAATTATTCTTAAGCAATGCCAACTTAAATCTATTGGCAATGGCTTAAAAAAATGAACTTATAGAGTTATAGGAAAAAATTGTTTCATGTAGCGACAACACTCTTATTCTCACAACTTGCCAAATCCCATTTCAACGAAGTTCTCTTAGCATCAATAAATTCACACAATTATAGCTACCAATCATCTATTCTATTACACTCCAATTAAGCCTTTTCAATCTCACCATACAATTTGCCCAAAATGGTTTGATGATGAGAGATAATAAATAGTGTTTCAATCAAAAAATACATAAAAAAAAGTCATCACCATGCACACATTAAAATCCAGGTTTTCATTTACACACCAGAGTATAGGTAATTGTTATACAAACAACACCATCACAACAAACTATTATCGTCTCATCAACCTATCATCTTACAACGGAAAAATTTGATCAGTAGTTTTAGTAGTGCTTTTTGTACCCACACACCACAACTGATATCAAAAGAGATAAAAGAAAAAAAGCTATAAAAGAAAGTAAATATTAATACTACAAAAAGAAAAGATGGATGACTTAGATAATGCCTCTTAACTATAAGAATTGGATATGGTAGGATAAGAGGCATTATACTTTTAGTTTATCCATGGCCATATAAACAAGATACTTCTCCTTCTCTTAAGCTTGAAATTAATAAGTTGAACAATAATTATATACCTCCTGGATCTGCTGAAACAGAGAGCGAACCTAAGCAGACCCCTCAGATGGACCAGATCGAAAAATCGAGAAAATCTGCAGGCTTTTCTTTAATGGGGTTATTTTTTGTTACAATCCATTGATATTTTCTACCTTACCAAAGATTTTTTAAGGTTGAAAAAGGAGGACATCAGTGAATATAGCGAAAGATGAAAATCAAGAATCTGAAGTTTTCATGACAAAAGACATTGAACTTCGTGTTGAAAGTTTAAGGATATACGCATTGAAAAGAGTTTAGTAATTACAGAACTTAGATTACCTAGAACCGCATTGTATGATCAAGCATAGAGTGTAAATTTTCTGTTTCGTATTTACAAACCTGCTAAGCTATTAGCTTTTATGTGTAGATATTCGCATCTGATAGCTTTCTTGAGCTGACAGAGTATACACGCGAAGTATCTTGGTCTCTTAAGCTGCGAATATAAGAAGTAAATTTTCGAGGTGCTTACATTACTTCGAGCTAACAAAGTACATATTTATACGTATAATAAAGAGAACGCGAAGTCTTCTCTTACATTATTGTTTTATTGTGTGTTATTTCAAACTAGGATAAGGTAAATTGCACCATTGGTCCCGGTATTATGAGGAATAGCTAAATATAACTGTGTTGCTGAAAGTAGCACATATACCCCCGTGAAGGGGTCGATTTGCAAGCTTAATGAACAAGGCTGGGTATATTTGCTACTCTTTAAAACACATGAATTTATTTGGCTAATTTTGTAAAACACAGACCAATGGTGCAATTTGTCAGAGCTTTATTTTAAAATCTGCAAAGTTATTGTCTTGTTAACTCTTTATTGCTCCACTTCCCGTATGTGATAACAATCTTTATATTGATGTTTGCAGTTACAGCTGTATCAAATGGTGTATAAGCATGTAAGATGTTGGAATATCTAAGTAATTGGATTGATATTTTAGTTCCAGAGGGGAAGAAGCGGACCATCTATAAAAAAAATTGTTGATGAGAGTTATATTATTAGTTTATTCTTTTGTTTTTGTTTCCAAAGCATTATTTAGATAGTTTTATATCTCTCTATACAGTGAGACTTGAAATATAATTCACTTATTCAAGATCTTAGAGGATAAACTTCCTGTGTAGTTGTAGTAGTTCAACTTTGCAATTGTACAACTACATTGAACGAGAACAATCAATACAATTATTTCTTTACAATTTCATGTTATAAATTTAAAACACCTTATTAATTATTGATGAAACAAAATTAGTACATAGACACGAACTTGATGAATCAAAATTAGTACATAGACACGAACATTAAGGTTATATTTAGCTAGCTAGTTCTAAAATACATTTAAACTTGTTGACCCAATCGAAAAGAAAAAGAAATTATGGGTTGTAGTACTCTCAAATGTATCAACCTGCAAAGGACGATACCAAAGGAGACCCGAATTTTCCTCGCAAGGTCGGAAGGATCCAAATAGGTGGTGGAAGCTTTTTGTTTAAAGGATTGGGAGTGTAATGCATCTTAATACTCTTATCTTTTATATTAAAAACACCCATATCACGAGGACCAATTGGGACGAAACTGAGGATGGAATCGAAATCATCTGTATAATAAATAGAGTTTGGAAGTATTCCAGGATAGTCCGATGCTACGACTGAATAAGAATGATTGGCCCCTAAAAATAGGGCTTGATCACCTATGTCATCAATCTCAATCCATGAAGGCTTCTCGGATTTAGATTTATATGTCAACTTGCCAACCTGAAAATCACAAGTCATATACTTTCTTTTTTTGAAAAGAAAACATCGTTGAACATACAATAGATCTTCATCTCTGGTAGATGAGGACTCTGATGATGTTGCTACAATATAGGCTCCTATACAATGATGAGCCTTTGTATTTCTTATCATTGGTTCTACACTGATTATATGCGGGCATTCATCATCGAGACCGAGACAAACCATAACTTCACCATATTGCCGAATGGCATAAAACTTACCTTTGTAGAAAGTAACATCGTCAAGTCCTTTTATATCAGGGAAGTGTCTCCACTCATCATCACCACGCTTGATTACTACTAGATAGAGATATTCAGTTATAGCTGCTACCATATAGTCATCACACTCCAAAGGATTAGCTGAAAGTATGACTTTATGAATATTATACGCATTGCCCATCTTGTCATCAAAATTTTCAATCAAGTCATCTTCATCATCATCATCATCATCATCATCCACCTCCTCCACCACCTCCACCACCTCCTCCACCTCCTCCACCTCCTCCACCTCCTCCCACGGAAACTTAAGTAGAGGTAGACGAATTGAATTAGCACCGGTAATGAAGGGATTTATAAGGGTGATGACATTATTTTCCTCCTCCATAGCAGCCAACCATCCATGTGAAGAACCACATAATCTTTTAGAGAAGGATAAATTGAGACCAAAATTGTAGTATTTATTATTGATTATGTCGTATAGACTACGTTCCTGACTACTTTTATCAAAGGAAGGAACGATGAGCATTGCCCTTTGTTTTTGAGATGATGAAGATATTATCTTGTTGCTATTTTCTAATGCTACAGAAAACCATGGTTTGCAAACGGATGCAAATCGAACAATATCAGAAAGCTCAATGAATTTGAAAATAATCCGATCAAGAAGGTGAACAGGCAGAAAAGCCCAATCACTTGCCAAGGTGCTACAGACTCGTATGATTGAGGGTAAAGGATTTTGAATGCCCAACCACATTACCCGGTATATATAGAACACAAGATAGCCGCCTTAATCAATGTTTCCAACTTGGAAAACAACTCTTTCTATTGTGTTTCTAATTTAATTTGGTAATAATTATTATTACTATAATATATAATTACCATTATATATTATTATCTTATTTTATTATTATTAGATTAATTTATTTTCATATCATATTTATTTTTTAAATAATTTAGTTTTACTTTTTTTGTTCACCAAGTAATTAAACCTATATATGGTCTCATTCTATTATGTTAGACAACAATCAATTCACAAAGTAGTCTCTAGTAATTCTTGTTCTCTAGCCTTTATGGCTCTTTCATTATCAATATATTTCTTTTCTCTTTCACTTATTTAAATATCTCACATGGTATCAGAGCTCTAGGTACCCGAGGTCCTGAGTTTGAGTTTCTCCACCGCCACCCGCCTGGATATCTCCACGTGCATTCTTTAGATTAATCCATCTCTTCTGCTAAGTATGCACGTCTCATCTCGTTAGGCTATTCCAATGGTCTCATCTCCGTATCTCGTTAGGCATCCAATAGTCTCATCTCGATAATTCAACCAACACTCGGTTCTCAGTTCTCAGTTCTCCGTTCTCCGTTCTCCGTTCTCGGTTCTTGGTTCACGTTTCTCGACGCTCACCTCATCTCTCCACACCATAACAGCAATGTCACCATGTCAACTCCTCTGTCATGCTTATCCATCAACAACGCTCAAGATACATCATCAACGGTCATTATTTCAAACTCAAGTTTCTCTCTCTCCGACCTACTTGAGTTTGAGGGGGGGGTGTTAATATATTATTACCACAATATATTATTACCATTATATATTATTACCTTGTTAGATTAGTTTATTTATATATCATATTTATTTCCTAATTAGTTTAGTTTTACCTTTCTTGCTCACCGAGTAGCTAGACCTATATATATGGTCTCATTCTATTATGTTAGACAACAATTAATTCATAATGTAGTCTCTAGTAAATCTTGTTCCTAGCCTTTATGCCTCTTTCATTATCAATATATTATTTTCCTTTTTTCTTTTCTCTTTCACTTATTTAAATATCTCACTTAATTTAAATATCTCACAAGTAATATTTTTTTTGTCAGTAACAGAGTTTATTTTACTCAAATAACTAATAAGAATCTTCCAATAGTATGGCATTGGAGTTCATTTAACCTAATCTTTAGGAGTATCTCTCTACATTCCCATCTTTTATAGAGAATATTTTTGGGGTATAAATCTTCTATAATCTGTTTTCCGACTTCTTCTAAAAGTTTGAACTTTTAGTTGATTTGACAAGTTAACATAGTATCACAGCTCCAGGTACTTGAGGTCTTGGGTTCGAGTCTCTCCACCGCCGCACAACTCGATATCTCCACTTTGATTGCTTAGATTAGTCCATCTCTTTTACGTGCATCTCCCCTGCTAAGCATGCACGTCTCCTTTAAGCTTGCACATGAAGAGGCGTGTTGGAGTATAAATCTCCTATAATCTGTTCTCCGCCTTTTTCTAAAAGTTCAAACTTTTAGTTGAGTTGGCAAATTAATAAATCTAGTTATCCAAACTTTCAAATTTTCTTTCACAGTTTTCCATTTTTAGAAAAAATTTGAGCCAAGATGAGACTGTTGTAAAGATTAATAAAAGTCAACATCCTACTATAATTTGTATAAAGACCACATATAAATAAAAACAAATTTAAAACTAATTTTCTTAAATTCTATCCCCCAAATACCCTCTTCCTCTATATATACATAATAACACACATAATCTTAAACCTAAATCACATGAAAACCCAAGTTTAGCAGTTGTTCGGACCTAGGGTTTCATCTTGGTGGTGGTTTGTGATGGTGATTAATTGGTTGTTTGATTTATGGTTCAGTGGTGGTTCGAGTGGTGGTCTAACAACAAAGATGACGAGTTTTTTCTTAGGTTGTAGTAGATAATGTCGGAGTTCGTAGAATGTAAAAGGGAGGACCTTAGAAGGAGTTCGTGAGGTTTAGATTTGCGTGGATGGGAACTAGCAAGGTTTAGGTTTTGTTTGTGGAAGCTTGTTGCTTGGAGTTGTGCTTAGCAACAACAGCGGTAGAACTCGTATATTTAAAATGGCGGAGCTCATGAGGAGTTGGTGTTGTTGACGAATAATTAACTATCTAGAATAATATATAAAATATAATTTAAAAATTTAAAACCGTAAAGGAATATGTTTTTGCTCATATCAATACTAAGATCATAGGGAGTTCTCACATGTACGACATCAAAGTAGTTGAATTTCTTCAACAACTTTTCGACATAGTGAGACTGGTTAAGTGATATCGCACTCCCCTTTCAAATAATCTTAACTCCTAAGATAACATCTTCTACTTCCATATCTTTCATCTCAAATTTTGAAAACCGAAAGTCCTTAGTATCATTAATCACTTGCTAATTGGTTACAATGATAAGTCTGTCATCTATATAGAGACATATGATCACACATTCAAATCTTGTAATTTTAGAGTTAACATAGCAATCGTACGTGTTGACTAAAACAACATCTTTAACTAAGTTATTATCTAATTTTTCATACCATTGTTAGGGTGCCTATTTCAATTCATAAAATAATTTCCTAGGTTTACAAACTTTACTACCTTGACCAGGTACTACAAAGCCTCTAGGTTGATCCATATAGATCTCCTCATCGAAATTTCCTTTCACGAATCGAGTTTTAACATTCATCTGATGTATAACTAAGTTATTAATAACAACTAAGGTGATATGACTTCTTATTGTAGCAATTTTGGTCCTAGGGGGGAGGGATGGGATAGTGGAAATGGGGGATGGCTATCAGAGTAATATAGGTATTCCTTTTGGGTAAAACATCTAATTACTCATTTAGCTTTCAACTAAACCATCTGGTCTAAATTTTTCCTTAAAAATCCCCTTGTTACTAATAGTTTTACTACCCACATGAAAATTGGTCAAACCCCAGGTTTGGTTTGACATTATAGATTCTAGTTAATTATTAATGCCTTTTATCCAAAAACTAGCATCTACATATCACATAGCTTCATCAAATAACTACTGTCTTATTCAATAAGAAAACATGTTACTATCTCTTCACTTAGCATATCTAAGGGAAGGCTCTCTGTGATGAATGATGTGATAAAGTTTGGTCCAAAACTAGACTCTATCCTACGTCTCTTACTCTTTTTAGGTTCATTATCAAGGGTAATATCGTAACCAGGGAAAAGCATACTAAGGGAAGTATTATCACTAGCATGCAGATAAGTAATAACGGGTATATAAGAAGACAAAGCATTAAAATCATTTTAAAGAAAAAATAGACTCAAAGAATTATGCATCTCTAGATTCACATATAGAGTTATCATCTAAAGACATAAATATATATGCATAATTATTCTGAGGCATAACCAATAAATATTGAATGTATAGTTTTAGCTCCAAAATTTATTTTCTTAAAGTCGGGTAAGCCAGCCTTGGCCAAACATCCCCACACTCTTAAGTATTTAAGATTCAGTGAAGAACCTTTCCATAATTCAAAGAGAAGTTTATCAAGGCTTTTATGGGTAAACTATTTAACACATACTAGGCTGATAAGATAGTTTTTCCCTACATGTTTAGGCAATCCTAGTCTTATTAACATATTATTTATCATTTTTTTAAGTGACCTATTCTTTCTTTCAACTATGCCATATTGTTTGGGGTGTATAGGGGGCACTTACTTCATGTATTATTCATTAGTTTTGTAAAATTCCTTAAAGAAGGCAGAACTATATTTGCCCCCTTATTAGAAAAGTCTCTTGATTTTTCTATCAAGTTGATTTTTTACTATCAACTATATATTAAAAAACATATGTTCCGCTTCATCTTTAGATTTTAGGAGGTTAATTTTAGTATACCTTGAATAGTCATCTACAAATGAAATATAGTACATTTTTCAACCTTTACTAGCCGTATTTTTGTAAATCCGGTTAAGTCGAAATGCACTAGTTATAATATCTGGTCTATCTAGTGGTCACCGGTTTAAAAGATTTATTTAATATACTTTACCCATGTTTGACATTTGACATAATTATCAATTTCTCTAGCAAGTATGAGTCCTAAATCATATAACCTTTTGATAAATTTAATATTCACATGTCCTAGTCTACTATGCCATCGGCTTCTAACTTCCATGGGGTAAACTCTTCTGAAAGTAAGTAAGTGGTTTTAGTATAAAAGATAATATCTATCCCATATTCCACTGATGTGGTACAAAGGAGGAATACAAGAAGTCATAAAGCAAAGTTTAAACTCTTGCCAAGACAGTCATGTAGAAACTAAAATAATATTTATTAAAAATTTCTTATTAATATAATTATTGGTTATGTTTAGATCTGTGTGGATGGAAGTTGGTGAGTTTTAGGTTGCGTTCATGGAAACTTTCTACTCAGAGATGTGCTTAGAAGCAACAATGGTGGTAAAAAATGTTGTGATTAAGAAAATATGGAAAAGAAAGCTAATGTCATGGTGATCTCAGCTAGGGGTGCACATGGGTCGGGTAACCGACCCATTTACCCCTTGGAAGGAACCAACCCGCATATGCGGGTTTTTGGTTTTGAAAACTGAAAACCAATCCATTGTCTTGATATGGTTGCGAGTTGGTTTTACTCAGGTTCTCTATTGCAGGTTCGAATTTGGTTTTTGCGGGTTTGGTCGGGTTTTGGTTTTTGCGGGTTAGGGTCGGTTTTGGTTTGGTTTCGGGTTCAATTAATATATTTCACCTTTGATCCTTGAATTAAAATTTAAGTACAATGTAAAATAGAAAATCAAAAAAACATATGAAATTAAATATACAATCCCACAATTCGTACAAAATACAAGTTTAGGTCACATTACACCTACTTGAATTACCAATTACATAGCCAAAGGACCAAAACCAACTGAATTATACATATTATAAAGCCAAAGGACACAAACCAACTGAATTAAACATATTACATAGCCAAAGGACCAAAACCAACCTGAATTGTACATATTACTCATCCAAAACCAGAATTCAAGGTAAACATTTCCGGAAACAAACTACAACATTGATAGATCCCAACTCCTAGAGCTGAGTTTGAAGATACAAACATTTAGCTCCTTATTCATTTCCAACTTCCTTCCAAGTTTCAATACCTGTTTGATAAAAGTTGTAGATAAAGAAATGCAGAAATGTAGAAATCATAGTCTAAGATTGTTAAGGAGTTGAAAATAAGTAAATAAACTATCATTATATCATCATTGGCTATGAATTAATGCCTCCGGTTAGCCTTTTAATCATCAATAGCACTTTACCTATAGGGATAAGGGACATGGTCAATTTGATTAAACAACCTACAATTTCAAATACCAAATGACTGAACAAAGAATGCCATCTCAAATGAGTTAGTATATTACTTCCTCATCTCAATTGTACACTAAAATCCACCTATACAAATTATAATTACCATAAATAGCATCATAGGAAGTCCATGAGTTGCAATATTTATTCTATATGCAAAGGTATAGTGTAATGCAAGTCATTTAAGTATGAAACTGACTTATAACTTACATATGGTTATTGGCTAATTCATTGATTCAGTTAGAGTGGATTTGGGAAGTGTAACTCAAACTTAATTCATCTAAACCATAATAACCTACATGAGAAAAAACTCCAAGTTAGATAGTATTAAATATTTTTCAATTTATATTCGCAGATTGTAAAAAATATAGTTAAGTTCTAAAAGTTACCCAATTCAGCTTCCAAGTCTTCCACAAGTTGTTTTGATGTACTAAGATTAATTGGAAGAGAAGACATGAGCCAATTTTGAGTACATATTAAAGCTTCAACAGTTTTGGGGGCCAAAGAACTTCTAAATTGATCAAGTGCTCTCTCACTAGTGCTAAAGGCCGATTTAGATGCTACTGTTAAAACTGGAACAACCAACACATGTTTGGCAAGTTGGGACAAGATTTTAAGCCTCATACATTTATCTTTCCACCAATTTAAACTGTCAAAACTAGAAGTCATCTCCTCTATATCTTCTTTTAGATATCTTTCTAGTTCTGATCCTTTAGAAGGATGTTTCTCAGCCTTGAAAGACTGAAATCTACCACCAAGAACACAAGAAGATTCAACTATGCCGTAGTAGAGCTTCCCACTTCACCACTAGTTGAACTAGTAGGAGCAGTAACTTTTTCATAAGCATCTTTAACCTTAGTGAGCAATAGTTCACTTTCAGTTGGTGTATACATAAACTGAAGTAGCATTGAAAGTATTGCATTTTTTTTCTAGTTACTAAAGCCACTGCCACATAGAGTATGATGTTGATACTATTAACACCCAAATAAATGTTGAATTTTTTTCATCTCAATAGCCATTTAAATAAATACTGGATTCTCATTAGCACACAATTCCACAATTTTTCCCAGATTCTGACTATCTCTTCAAAGAAGAGATTTGTTGTAACAGATAAAGTACCACTAAACTTCTTTGTGGAGATGTAAAACAACCTAAAAAACTTAAGAAAACACCTCGCATTTTCCCAATCAATCATGTTAGAAGGATTTCTTGAAGCCTCCTTAAAATGTGTTGTATATGAAGTATCATCCAATTTCATTCTTGCAAATACAGTTTCAAATTTTTCTGTACACTCAAGCATCTTATATGTAGAATTCTATATTGTTGGAACATCAAAGTACAAGTTGGATTTACATTCAGTCCCACACAAAGTCACAAAATCTTAAAATCTCTGAATCTTGAAGGGGAGGATCTCACATATTTCACTGACTCTCTTATATTCTTGATACAAGATTCTAACTCAACCATTCCATCTTTTACAATAAGGTTCAAAATGTGAGAACAACACCTTACATGAAGAAATTCATGCTTAAGAAGAGTTTTTGGTTTTTCACCTGCAAATTTAACCAAATACTTCACTGTAACAATGTTAGAAGAAGCATTATCAACAGTCAAAGTAAGATATGAATTGTTATTCCATTTTTTACGTATTGCTTCTACTTTTCTACCTATTGTTTCACCTTTATAATCCTCAAATTTACAAGACCCTATGATTCTTTTATTTAATTTCCACACAGAATCAACATAATGGGCAGTCAAACACATATAAATCAAATTATGATTAGAGGTCCATGTATCAGTGGTCATACTAATGGTCATATTTTTCAATTCGTTCAACTTAAGTTTTTCTTCTTCATATATAGACATACACTTTCTCTTAAAGTCATTCTAGATGGTATAGTTTTAAATTTGGGTTGGATTACATTACAATTTTTTTTTAAAACCAATACCTTCCACAAATATAAAACTTAACACATCTATAATGACCATTTCAGCTAGGGCCTTAGTTCAAGCTTCAATAGAAAACACATAAGTTCCAACTACATTTTTTCCCTCATCATATTTTTTAAAATTTAACATAGTTTGGCCATCTTCTGTTGGAGGATTAAAGGGATATTTTGGGCATCTTCTAAGCTTAATGTGATTATTCATATTAGTTGTACCATGCTTCCTAGAATTAGTTGCATATGAATGTTCACAATATTAGCAAACTGGTCTTATACTACCATCTTCGTAATTAATAATTTCAAAGTTTTTCCAACAATCAGAGGTTTCTTTTTTAGCTTTTTTAGGGATAGGGGTTTACTACTAGATGGGAGAGTATTAATTGGATTAGAAGAGTTACCAATAGGTGTTTGATCAACACCTTGAGCAGGTTGTAAAGTAAGATCAATGATGGATTCAGATTCGTCCTCCATAATTAATAATCTGCAAAACACAAACACATATCAAACAAAACATTAGTAATAATCATAGATTACAAAGAATTGAAAAAAAGAAGAATTAAGAGAAGAGAGAGAAGATTCAAACATGGAAAAGGGTTTTTTGAAGAATACGAACCCTAATATCGGTCTTTTATACAAATCCAGAAACCCCACATATCCTTAACCATGGTAAGATCGTAAATCGGAGGTAATAAACATTATGAGAGAAGTCACGAACATTAAATGCGGACCTCAAAGGTTGTTGTAAACCCTCCAAATAATTAATGCGGAGTACAAAAGGAGGCATGGAGACGGCGATGGATGGGTGAAGAGACCGGTTTCAGAGAGTAGCAAAGAAAGAAGGTGAAAAGGCTAGGGTTTTTAGCCTGTTTCGTGTAAAAGAGAGAGAGAGAGAGAGAGAGAGAGAGAGAGAGAGAGAGAGAGAGAGAGAGAGAGAGAGAGAGAGAGAGAGAGAGAGAGAGAGAGAGAGAAGTAGCGTATAGAGGACGAACGAAATGAGGTGGGATATTTTATCCCGATGCTTTTATACACACACACATATATATATATATTATTGCTGGGCCCAATCTGCGGGTTGGGTCGATTACTCGCGGATTGGGCTTTTCCCAAACCGAGAACCAAACCAAATCCACCAAAAAATATATTGGGCCCAATACAAACCATGGTTTGGGCGGGTTGATTTTTCATGGGTTGGGTTGGGTCGGTTTTATGCGGTTTTGCGGTTTCGTGGTTTTCGTGTGCAACCCTAATTTCAGCGTGTGGAGTATTTTTTCTTTTCGAATTTGCATTTAGAATATTCTTTTTCCTTTTGGAATTCTAGCCTTACTTTTTTTATTATAGAAATAAAGTCTTGTAAATTTTCTATATAATTATTCAAAATAATGAAACTATTTTATTAAGATTTGAGTTAATTTTTTCTTGATTTTGTTAAGGTTCGAATATAAATATACTCAATAAAAATGTCATCTCTGTAAAAATATACCGAACATGCTTAGAGATTTTTGTACACGTTTAGAGACTTTTCTACTATACTCAGAGACTTTTCCACACTCTCAAACACTTTTTTGACCATACTTAGAGAATCTTGAGCCGGTTTAGAGATTTTTTGAGTATGCTTAATGACTTTTTAACACTCAAAGATTTCATACTCATATATTACACATGCTAAGAGACTTTTCATGCTCATATATTTTTTTTGCTCAGAGCCTCTCTGTGCAGGCTTAATGCTGCGCCCACGGTGGTGAATGTCGGTGAATTATATTGGTGCTCAGTGTCTCCCTGAACATGTTCTTATTGATATTTTTTTCACTTATTTTTTGTTTTTATGTGTTTATTATATTATTTGAGGGTATTTTAGTATTTGGACACTTATATTATAGCATGTGTTTTCTAGTAAGAACAAATTTTTCTTTCCCTACTTATCATCGAGTCAATTTGTCTCCAAAACCCTTTGGATAATAATAATTTTTTAAAATAATTTCTTAAAGAGCTTGCTTTATTAGTTTGTATTACCAGTAATTGGATTTGTGATTCATGCTTTATTCACTTATTGGAGGATTCTTCTAAAAATATATCGCAACATTTTTCGAAGAACATGTTCCTTAGAAATGTGTGAATTCTTCTGCAAAAACTCCCACCCTTCTTTAGAAATTATGCAGGGTTTGTTTCTTTGAATTTTAACGTCATTTCCTTTATCTTGTGACAAATTCTAATTTATTTCTAACAAACTCTTACTCAACTCAAATTATCTTTAAGTACATATATATATATATATATATATATATATCTTTGTAGATTGTATCACAAGCTTTCGTCAATCGTTGTATCAAATTCTTGGCCATGATAGAATGAATGAAGAAAGGAGTTTCTTAGATCATTCGTCAATCGTTGATAATCGATGTGTAACGCAGTTGATTTTTAAATGGGATTTGACAGTTGTAACATATCCTTGGATGATCCGGAGTTGTAAAGATAGAGGGAATACGTGTATGATTCTTTACCGGGTTATTTGTATAGAGTTACTTCACGTTATCCGGTCGTTGGGGAGTGTTGTTAGACGCCAACCTCGATTAGTAGTCACTTAAGTTAACTATTACCGGTTTAACGATGAACCCACGTAGTCGCATACAAATTAATATTCTAATATAAGACCAACCTGAGACAAAAGAGAAAAAGAAAAGATTTGACATGTTTGTAGATCGAACCACGTACATCCATAGCAGGAATTGTATCACTAACCACTTGGGTAGTCCATGTCATATGTATAATGTAAAAGGTCTAAGCCCACTTCACAAGTGGGTTATGATCCAAATTATTAGGATAATCAATTTTCATTATATCTGACGACTTTTCATTTTCTAACTTTTTATTTTTCTCTAAAGTTATTATAAGTATAATGTTTTTCATTATACGGGAATAACTTTTCACTTTCTCTTTTGAAACCAAAAACAAAACAGTCATAGAAGGCTAAAGGTCTCCAAGTCAGAAAATGTTTCTGAAAGAAAGATTGACGGCTCGGTGTGCAAAGCATGGAGACTTCAAGAATTTGGAAGCTCGGTTAGTCTTTCGATTCTCATATAAATCCAAAAAGGTACGCAATTGAAATTCGTTTTAAATTCTAATCGCACTAGATTGGTTATAGGATTGCAATATAATTTTGTGCTACATATATTTGATATAACAGGTATTGCAATTCCTCTTTTTCGACTTACTGAACTTGTGTAGCTCATTCTTTAATTTACTGTGTAGAAGAATGTGGGGAATGTGCATGTGCAGGGGAATGTGCAAGGAAAGTAGCTAGGAATCCTCATGAAAGATAGTGCGTAAACCATCATAATAATTATTAGTTGGCGTATTGGACTAATTGTATAGCAGTATAGGTGAATCGAGATATTGTTTCTCAGAATCGTTAAATATACGGATATTAGTAAAGTTAAAATTAAAATTAATGATTTGTAAATATTGTATTTTAAAATTGTAAATACAGTTTTATACTTTTTTGAATTTTGTTTGCAGGATTAGTTGGTTTGACTTGAGTCTGTGGCATATCACACCTGGACTTTGATGGTGGAAATTCATCTACAGGCTTTTGTTAAGGGTTAGTTTTTTGTTACAATCCATTAATATTTTCTACCTTACTAAATCTTTTTTTTTTTTTAAAAAAAAGGAGACATCAGTAAATATAGTGAAAGATGAAAATCAAGAACCTTAAGTATTGATGACAAAAGACATTGAATCTTACAGACGGTTGTAATCATGCTGAAAGTTTAAGGATATACGCATTGAAAAGAGTTTAGTGATTACGGAACTTAGATTACCTGAGAACCCCATTGTAAGATCAAGCATCGAGTGTAAATTTTCGTTTCGTATTTACACGGCTGGTAAACTATTAGCTATTATGTGTAGATATTATGTGTCAATTTTCTGATAGCTTTCTTGAGATGACACAGTATACACGGGAGTATCTTGGTTTCTTGAGCTGCAAAATATAAGAAGTGAATTTTCGAGGTGCTTACATTACTTCGAGCTGACAAAGTGTACATATATGCCTTAAATAAAGAGTTAACACTAAGTCTTCTCATGAGATGACATTATTGTTTTATTTTTCTGTTATTTCAAACTAGGATAAGTTAAATTGCACCATTCGTCCCAGTATTATGTGTAATAGCTAAACATACTGAAGAATATATATATATATATTATGTGAAGTGTTATGTTCTAATAGGCTGATTACTTATTGACGTGGCACATACGTGGCTTAATCTCGTGCGCTTGATCTTATTACCATCCAATGGCTCTCATTCGCTCGTGGTCTTTGTCTCTTATATAAGGGAATATGGGTTGACCGAAGTCATAACCCTTACTCTCTCATCTTCAGCATTCTCTCTCGCCTCTCTCATACACTAACCCTAGTTTGTAGAAGATCAAACTCTGATTCTTCTTGTAATCGATTAGATAGCTTCTTGAGTATAATATCTCGTGTAATTTGTGATAATCATCTTGATTAATCACTAGATAGCCTTATTCATTAGATTAGGGTTCGAGAGTTAGATTAGAAGTGGTATTCATTCGATTGTGTGGTTTGTATTGTAAGGTGAACTGAAATATTGTATCTCTTGTGATTTCTAGTAGCCGAGCACCTCTCATCGGAGCTCAACGTGGATGTAGGTCTGATTTGGACTGAACCACGATAAAATCTGTGTTCTTACTTTCTCGCTTTAATTTCTTGTGTTTGTGATTATTGAGTGGTGTGATTTGAAGATAATATTGATAGAAAATTACAACAGTGGTATCAGAGCTTGAGTATTAATCTTGGGCTATCAGATTAAGGTTTTCAAATCGGTGTTCTTGGAAAATTAGGGTTTCGCCTAATTTCATCTCGTGGGTTTTATTTCGATTTCTCTCCGTTCTTGTTTCAATCATACGATGACTACCTCTACACGTATCGATATGTCCGTGTTCGATGGTAAGATGGATTTCGGTGTTTGGCAGAAAAAGATGAGGGTTCTGCTCTCTCATCATAAAGTGGGAAGTGCTCTTATTGAGGACATTAAAGAGTGGCGTGAAGGAGAACTTGACAAAGAAGCACAAATCAAAGAAGAAGCATATAATATCCTCTTCTTGAATCTTTCTGACTCTGTCATTCGACAAGTTGATGGTGCTGATACAGCTCTTGAGCTGTGGGGTAAACTCGAAACTCTCTATGCCTCTAAATCTGTCCCTAATCTTGCTTTCTTGAAAGGTTCTTTGTTTAATTATAAAATGGATGTTTCTAAGTCTATTGATGAGAATTTAGATGAATTTACTAAGATGTCCCTTGTTCTGAAAGGAACCACTATGGCCTTAGATGACACTAGTAAATGTATGATTCTTTTGAATGCTATACCTGAATCTTTTTAAGTTGTGAAAGATGTGTTTCAATATGCTAGTACTGTCCCTACTTATGATCAAGTTGTTACTGCACTTAAGACCCGAGAAAATGAATTAAAGTCCCTTAAAAGAACTGGTATTAACATGTATGTTAACCCTAGAACAGATACTACTCAATCACTTGACTTAGCTAAGAATAAGAAAGGTAAGAAAACCACTAGTTCTAAGAATAAAGAAACTAGGAAGTGTTTTCATTGTGGGAAAGCTGGACATTTAAAGAAAAATTGCTATAAGTTGAAAAACAAGTTGAACAATAATGAATCTAATATTGCTAGTATGCCTAAGACTACTGATGATGTATTTGAAGTCCTGAATGTGAGCAATTTGTCTGAGCATGCTAGTTGGATACTTGATTCTGGTTGTACCTTTCACATGTGTCCCATACTTGAACTATTTCATGACTTGTCTTATGTGAACAATGAAACTGTATATATGGGGAATAACAACACTTGTGAGGTTAAAGGTATTGGGAAGATTAAATTGAGAATGGGTTCTGGGAAATGTATTGAATTGACTAATGTTAGATATATTCCTTATTTGAAAAGAAATTTAATTTCTTTGGGTGCTTTAGATGATCTTGGTTGTGTTTCCAATGTTTCTAAAGGTGTTATTCATGTTTATAAGAATGGTAAATTGATTTTATCTGGTGTTAAACATGCTTGTCTATATGTTCTTGATGGTACTCATATAGTTGGTTCTGTGAATTCTGTTACTAATGCTTCATCTCAGGCAATCACTGAAAAGTGGCACTTAAGGCTAGGGCATATGAGTCAACAAGGACTCAGTGTCCTTAGCAAACAAGGTATGTTTGGAAAAGATACAGTTGGGGACCTCCCCTTCTGTGAGACTTGTGTGTTGGGTAAACAACATAGGGTAAGTTTCAAACCTGGAACTCATAATTCCAAGGCTTGTCTTGAATATGTTCATGCAGACCTTTGGGGTCCTGAGAGGTATGATGCACATGGTAATTTCAAATACTTCCTTTCTTTAGTTGATGACTTTAGTAGAAGGGTCTGGACCTTTTTACTTAAAACTAAAGATGAAACTTTTCAAAAAATCAAAGAATGGAAGTGTTTGGAAGAAAATCAAACTGGTTTAACTTTAAAAGTTTTGAGGACTGATAATGGTCTTGAATTTTGTAACACTGAGTTTGATTTATATTGTAAGACTAATGGAATTCTGAGACACAGGACAGTTAGGCATACACCACAACAAAATGGTGTAGCTGAGAGGATGAACAGGACACTCCTTGAGAAAGTCAGATGTATGCTCTTCACCTCAGGCTTACCCAAAGAATTTTGGGGAGAAGCTCTTTATACAGCCACATACCTTGTTAATAGGAGTCCAAACAGGTCTATAGGACTTAAGACTCCTATGGAAATTTGGAAGGGGCAGAAACCAAATATATCATTTCTTAAACCCTTTGGGTGTGCAGCTTATGCACACACAAAGGAGGGTAAGTTGGATCCTAGGTCTATCAAATGCATAATGTTGGGTTATCAAAACCAACATGGTGTAAAGGGTTATAGACTGTGGGAAAAAGACAGTAGGGGTTTCAAAGTTATTGTTAGTAGAGATGTGATTTTTGATGAACTAACATTTCCTTTCAAAAATGGTACAGGTACAGGTGATGATGGTTTACCTGAACCTGCACAACCTCAACAAGTGGTGGGAATAGAGAAAGAGGTGGAGTCTGAGTCTTCCAGTCCAGTTGATGATCATGGAGATGAACCAAGCCTTCCCCATGATGAAGCTGAAGCTACTGAGGACAATGAGGGTGAGGAACATCATCCTGAGTCTTCAACAGGGCAACTTCAGAACTATCAACTCACTAGAGATAGGACTAGAAGGGAAACCAGAGCTCCTTCAAGATACTCATATGCAGATCTAGTATATACCGCTTTGAATGCTTCAATTGAGGTCACAAACTCTGAACCAACATCCTATATGGATGCTATGGAGGCAGAGGATAGCATACAGTGGGAAAAAGCTATGAAGGAAGAGATCAAATCATTACATGATAATAACACCTGGATTCTCACTGAACTACCCCATAAACAAAAGGTGGTTGAGTGTAGGTGGTTGTTTAAGCTCAAAGAGGGCATCTCTGAGACTGACCCTCCAAGGTATAAAGCTAGGTTGGTGGCAAAAGGCTATACTCAAAGGGAAGGTATTGATTTCAATGAAATTTTCTCTCCTGTGGTTAAGTTTAAGACTATTAGGGCTATGTTAGCTTATGCTGCTTGTTATAACCTAGAAATTGAGCAATTAGATGTTAAGACTGCTTTTTTGCATGGTGACCTAGATGAAACTATTTTCATGAGACAACCTGAGGGTTTTATTGACCCTAAATTGCCTGATCATGTATGCTTGTTGAAAAAATCGCTTTATGGTTTAAAACAGTCCCCTAGACAATGGTATAAGAAGTTTGATTCATTTATGCTTAAATGTGACTATGTGAGATCTGATTATGATGCCTGCTTGTATCTATCTGTTAAAACTGATCATCATGTATATGTTTTACTCTATGTTGATGATATGCTCATTATTTCTAAGTCCCTTAAGTATATATCTGAGTTAAAGAGGAAACTTAGTAAGGAATTTGATATGAAAGATCTTGGAAATGCTAAGAAAATCTTAGGGATGATGATTGATAGAGATAGAGATAAATGCATGATTAAGCTTCACCAGGAACCTTATTTGAGAAAAGTAATTTCAAAATTTGGTAGCTTGAATTGCAAAAATGTTATGACTCCTTTGGCTGGTCATTTTGTTTTGTCTAAACATTTGTGCCCCAAGTCTCAGTCTGATATTATGAAGATGGATACTGTCCCATATGCTAATGTTATAGGGTCCCTCATGTATGCTATGATTAGCACTAGACCAGATTTGTCCTTTGCTATATCTCTTTTGAGCAGGTACATGTCAAATCCTGGTTGGGATCATTGGTGTGCTCTTAAACATGTTCTTGCATATGTTGGAAGTACTTTGGGTGTTGGACTGTGTTATGGAAATCATAATATACCTTTTGAGCTAGTTGGATATGTAGATTCAGATTTTGCTGGAGATAGAGACTCAAGAAAGTCTACTACCTCTTACTGTTTCACTCTTGGAGGTAATTGTATTTCTTGGAAATCTCAACTTCAACCCTTAGTGGCTTTGTCCACTACTGAGGCTGAATATGTGGCTATAACTGATGCTTCTAAAGAAGCAATTTGGCTTCAAAATCTGTTATCTGAGGCTTGTATAGTGAAAGGTAAAGCGACTATATTCTCTGACAGTCAAAGTGCAATTCAATTGAGTAAAAACCCAGTATATCATGAAAGGACCAAACATATTGATGTTAAGTATCATTATATAAGAGATATACTAGCTAGTGGTGAAGTTAAGTTGTTAAAGGTTGCTACTGAGGATAATCCTGCTGATTTTGGTACTAAAATTGTTACTAATGTCAAGTTCAAGCATTGCTTGGATTTGCTTTCTATTGGTTGAAATTTTGCAGGTGGTTTGGGCTGAGATGATGATGGAGATGGCTTAGGCTGGCTAGAAATCCTTGAGGTACAGTTTCAAGTTCAGGTGGAGGATCAACACTTCAAGGTGGAGATTGAAGAATATATATATATATTATGTGAAGTGTTATGTTCTAATAGGCTGATTACTTATTGACGTGGCACATACGTGGCTTAATCTCGTGCGCTTGATCTTATTACCATCCAATGGCTCTCATTCGCTCGTGGTCTTTGTCTCTTATATAAGGGAATATGGGTTGACCGAAGTCATAACCCTTACTCTCTCATCTTCAGCATTCTCTCTCGCCTCTCTCATACACTAACCCTAGTTTGTAGAAGATCAAACTCTGATTCTTCTTGTAATCGATTAGATAGCTTCTTGAGTATAATATCTCGTGTAATTTGTGATAATCATCTTGATTAATCACTAGATAGCCTTATTCATTAGATTAGGGTTCGAGAGTTAGATTAGAAGTGGTATTCATTCGATTGTGTGGTTTGTATTGTAAGGTGAACTGAAATATTGTATCTCTTGTGATTTCTAGTAGCCGAGCACCTCTCATCGGAGCTCAACGTGGATGTAGGTCTGATTTGGACTGAACCACGATAAAATCTGTGTTCTTACTTTCTCGCTTTAATTTCTTGTGTTTGTGATTATTGAGTGGTGTGATTTGAAGATAATATTGATAGAAAATTACAACACATACACATGTTGCTGAAAGTAGCACATATACCCCTGTGAAGGGTCGATTTGCAACCTTAATGAACAAGGCTGGGGTATATTTGCTACTCTTTAAAACACGTGAGTATATGTGGCTAATTTTGAATAATACACGGACAGATGGTGCAATTTGTTAGTGCGTTACATCAAATTTGCGGGTATGAAGGTAAGTTATTGCCTGGATAACTCTTTATTTATCCACTTTTCGTATGTGTTAATAATCTTTATATTGATTTTTGCAGTTACAGCTTGCAAGATCTAAATATTCGGATTGATATTCGAGTTTGAGGACAAGATCATTGGTCAAACTATCTTGGATGGTGATCAAATGGAATTGATGTGTGCTGTAGCTGTAGAGGGAAAGAAGCGGACCATCTCTAAGAAAATTTGTTAATGGAATTGATATTATTATTTGTATATTCTTTTGTTTTGTTTCCAGAACATTATTCAGATAGATTTTATAGATATATCTCTCTCTAGAAGGTTTTGAGTTAAAAAAGGTAAGTATCCAATCAATACAATTACATTTAACCCTTATCTTTACAATTTCATTCTACAAATTCAAGATATCTTATTAATTATTGATAAAATCAAAACTAGTACAGAGACGCAGGATATACCTAGTTAGCTAATCCTAAAATACATTAAAACTTGTTAACCCAACCAATTAAAAAGAAAAAGAAATTATGAGTTGTATCCACTCTCGAATGGATCAACCTGCAAAGGATGATACCAAAGAAGAACCAAATTTTCCTCGCAAGGTCGGAAGGATCCAAATAGGCGGTGTAAGCTTTTTGTTTAAAGGATCAGGAGTGTAATGCATCTTAATACTCTTATCTTTCAAATTAAAGACACCCATATCACGAGGACCATTTGGAACATAGCTGGGGATGGCGTGGAAATCATCGGTATAATAAATAGAGTTTGGAAGTATTCCAGGATAGTCAGATGCTACAACTGAAAAAGAATGATTATCCCCTAAAAATAGAGCTTGATCACCTATGTTATCAATCTCAATCCATGAAGGCTTCTCTGATTTAGATGTATATGTCAACTTGCCAACCTGAAAATCACAAGTCATATACTTTCTTTTTTTGAAAAAAAGACATCGTCGAACATATAGTAGATGTTCATCTCTGGTAGATGATGACTCTGACGGTGACTTTACAATATATGATTCCGTATAATCAGCATCTGTATCAGTTATCATTGGTTCTACACTGATTATATGCGGGCGTTCATTATCGAGACCGAGACAAACCATAACATCACTTCCTTGTTTAACGGCATAAAACTTACCTTTGTAGCAAGTAAGGTCATGAATTCCTTTTATTTCAGGGAAGTGTCTCCAATTATCATCACCACGCTTTGTTACTACTAGATAGTAATTGTTAGTTATTGCTGCTACCGTATAGTCATCACATTCCAAAGGATTAGCTGAAAGTATGACTTTATGAATACTATACGCATTACCCAACTTGTCATCAGAATTTTCAAGCAAGTCATCTTCATCTTCCTCTTCTTCTTCATCTTCCTCTTCCTCTTCCTCTTCATATTCTTCATCTTCATCTTCATCTTCATCTTCATCTTCATATTCATATTCATATTCATCATACAAGTACAACTCCACCTCCTCTTCCTCGTCCTCCTCGTCCTCCTCCTCCCATGGATACTTAAGTAGAGGTAGACGAATTGAATTAGCACCGGTAATGAAGGGATTTATAAGGGTAATGACATTATTTTCATCCTCCATAGCAGCCAACCATCCATGTGAAGAACCACATAATCTTTTAGAGAAGGATAAATTGAGACCAAAATTGTAGTATCTATTGGTGATTATGTCGTATAGACTACGTTCCTGACTACTTTTGTCACATGAAGGAACGATGAGCATTGCCCTTTGTTTATGAGACTTCGAAGATATCTCCTTGTTTCTGTTTTCCAACGCTACATAATACCACGATTTGCAAACCGATGCAAATCGAAGGAAATCAGAAAAATCAACTAATTTGAAAATAATCGAATCAAGAAGGTGAGAAGGAAGAAAAGCCCAATAGCTTGAGAGATCTTCCGCCATGCTAAGGTGCTACAGACTTGTATAATTGAGTGTAAAGGATTCTGAATACTCTATGCCAACAACATTAGCCGATCTATGTTATATAGAAGACAAGGATAGCCGCCTTAATTAATGTTTCCAACTTGAAAAACAACTCTTTTCCTATTGTGTTTCTAATTCAGTTTGGTAGATAATACCAGAGTTTTGTTCTATTTCAGATCGGTAATTTTTTTCGGTACGAGAGTTTATTTACTAAAATAACTAATATTAGAATCTTCGAATGGTATGGAATAGGGGTTCGTTTTACCTAGTCTTTAGAAGTATATATCTACATTCCCATCCTTTATGGAGAATCTAATTATCCAAACTTTTAAAAAAAATTTGATTAAATATATCGTTTACCTCTAAACTTTACCTCGATTAACAGATTATCCTCAAAGTTTATTTTGCGACTAGTTGCCCTCTAAATTTTAATTTCGTGACTCGTTAGTCCGTTTTGCTGTTTTCCGTCCATTTTTTTATGTGTGCATTACACGCTCGCGTGACTAGTTGCCTCCTATTTTTTTTTTTTTTTTAAAATTGTTAATTATATCTTTTTTTTAAAGATGGGTATCTGGGTATTTTACACTTCTTATTTTTTAATGGAGAAAGTTTGATAAAAAAAAATCTGGGAAATCTAACTATGATTGCAGCAATGGCAAATTTATTAGATTTTCTAATGGGAAATCTGGGAAATCTACTATGATTGCAGCAATGGGAAATCTGAGGAATAATTCATAGAATAAACTTATCAAAATAAAATCTAAAATTTTATAGGATCATATATATATGATCTCATCTCATAAAAAGAGCTCCTTGTTGTAGAAACTAAGCGTGCATAGGGGTTTACACCTCTTTTACTTCAACTTTCTTGATCCCCTCTCCATTAATACCATCCTTAATGACTTCCTTAGCGGTAGTAACCCCATTAACAACATCATCCTTGATCACTTCCTTAGCAGCAGAAACAGCGTCACCAACTCCATTGATGACTTCATCAGTCTTCTTGATTTCTTTAGCCGGAGCAGGCAAAAAAAGCTCAAAAGCTGAAGTTGGGAAAGTTCTAGTCAACCCAGTTGGGGATTTGAAAGTCATCTTACCAGAGGCAGGATCATCGATGAATATTTCGTTAATGGTAACCTACATTATAAGCTCTTTAGCTTTAACACCAGTGAGTTTCTTGATCCTGTATTTCTCTACATAAGCTGTGACTTCAGAAGCGTATTGACCATTCTTGCTGATCTTCTCGAACTTGTGTTCGAATTTCTTCTTCTGTTTGAGCCAAACGAACCCTGTTCCTTCAATGTAGCCACATTCTTGAATGTCTTTTAATGGAAGGAGACCGTTAGGTAAATCTGGGAAATCTACTACAATTGCAGCAATGGGAAATATTTTTGTTATTAATTATTCTCAGATTTCCCTATGCAATCTAATATATTTTTGTTATTAATTATTCCCCAAAAAATTCTATTCATAGAAATGCTCTTTTTAGATGCTCCGATAGATGATTACACAATGAGTATTGCTATTAATTGTTAATCTTATCTACAACACAACGATATGGGTTTTGTGATGTTAACAAATGCTTCAGACATGGAAGTTATAGTTTCGAGTGGTGTTAAAAAGCTCTCGGGGCTTCTTGATACAGTTGAAAATGCTGGGATACGAGAGATTATAGATACAGTAAGCAAAGTTGTGGAGGATGTTAAATTGACGGTGTGAAGCTTGAATCGATGAAGGAAGTGACGGGTAGATGTTATTCAAGGCTTTGCAAGCAGATGATACGATTTTTATTAGAGTCTCGCGTGCTATATACTTGGCTGCAAGAGGAGTTGTACTTGGTGGGACCGGAGGAAAAGAAATAGCGGAAATTGCGTTATGGCAAGTGGGAGCAAGTGTGCTTGTTGATGAAGTTGTTGAAGCTGCTTCGGTTTTAGTTGTGGTGGGTATAATTTCTGTTGATGTTCATGCTCTTTGGTATTCAACTTTAATAGCAGACGTGTAAAGTATTAAGGATGTTCCTAATATTTTTACCTATAACACCTTGATAAAGGGTCTCTTTCTTGAACATAGAAGAGTTAAGTATTTGAAGATTTAAAGATTTAAAGATTTAAAAATTTGAAGATTTGAAAATTTAAAGATTTGAAGATTTGAAGCTTTAATCATGGAGAAGAAGCTTCGAAATACCAATTTTGCCCCTGTTAAAATGATTTTTTAAATAATTAATTCTAAAAAAAATAGTCCAGGGGGCAACGAGTCACGAGTTAACGGCGCGTGGCACCCACGCTGCGAATTAACGGCAAAAATTGACGAAAAATGGTCACAAGGGGCATCGAGTCACGAAATTAAAATTTAGGGGGCAACTAGTCGCAATTGGGGGGTAATCTGTCAATCGGGATAAAGTTCAGGGGGTAAACGACAATTTTTTGAGTTAAATTTTTGAGCGAACATGAGACTGTTGTAAAGATTAAAAAAAAGGGCATTGACTTTTTAAGTCCTAATCTTTGGGTTTCCGTTATAAAGTCCCACTCTAACTAACACCTAACAGCTCAATTAAAGAAGGTAAAATGCCAAAATACTCTCTTACCCCTATGCCTAACTGTGACAAACCAAAAAACAAATCTTCAACCCTATTGAGGTTTACGGGAAACCAAATGACTTCTCTCTCTCTCTCTCTTTGAAATAAATACCGCCTCTCGGACCAGCAGAACCCAACCCCTACCCCTGAACTCTTGCGCCACCGCCATCTTCACCATCCACCATCCTCAACACCATCCCACCGTCTCCCCCATCATCATCACCCAGATCCACCATCATCTTCATCAACAACAGAACCCTCCCGCCCCATAAAGCCCTACTCCACCACTATATCCCTACCTTCCCTCCTCCCTTTCTTCACCCCCTTTCTCTTCAACCTCACCATCATTCCTCACCTTCCCACTGATGGCTTCACCACAATCTTCACCGATCCACTCTCATCTGCTGGGCCAGATTCGCACCACCACCAATAGCAGCGGGAAAAATTTCTCGTGGAGGTGGTTTCCTAACTATTCGAACCTAGGGTTTCATTGTGGTGGCGGTTTGTGCTGGTAATTAATTGATTGTTTGATCAAGCAGCAGAGATGACGAGCTTTTTATCAAGTTCGTTAGAAAATGTTGAATCTCGTAGATTTAAAAATGGAGGACCTTAGAAGAGTTCGCTAGATTTGCGTGGATAAAAACTAGCAAGGCTTAGGTTTTGTTTGTGGAAGCGTGTTGCTCGGAGTTGTGCTTAGCAACAACAATGGTGGAGCTCGTATATTTGAAATGGCGGAACTCGGGAGGAGTTGGTGTTGACGAATAATAAACTATCTAGAATAATAAAACAAATTATAATTTTAAAAATTAAAACCGTAAAGGAACATGTTTATGCCTATATGAATATTGAGATCATAGGAAGATTTTACAGCTACGACATCAAAGTAGTTGGATATCTTCAACAACTTTTCGACATAGTGAGACTGGTAAAGGGATATCTCATTCCCATTTCGAATAATCATAACTCCTAAGATAAATTCTTCTTCTCCCATATCTTTCATCTCAAATTTTGAAAATCGGAAGTCCTTAATCTCATTAATCACTTGCATATTAGTTACAAAAATGAGTATGTCATTTACATAGAGACATATGATCACACGGATCTGTAATTTTAGAGTGAACATTTATCAAAAGTGCTGACCAAAAATTCATCTTTAGCTAAGTTATTTTCTAATTTTTCCATACCATTTTTAGGTTCCTATATCAATTTATACAATGATTGCCTAAGTTTACAAACTTTACTACCTTGACCACATACTATAAATCCTTCAGGTTGATCCATATAGATCTCCTAATTTAAATCTTCTTTTTAAGAATCCAGTTTTGACATTCATATGATGTATAACTAAGTTACGGATAACAACTATGGCGATAAGAGTTTTTATTGTAGCAATTTTGGTCACGGGGGAATAAGTATCAAAGTAATATATGCCTCTCTTTTGGGTAAAGCCTCTAATTACTCATTTAGCCTTATTTTTTCAACTGAACCATCTAACCTCAATTTTTTTATTAAGAATCCCCTTGCTACTAATAGTTTTACTACCCACATGAAAATTGGTCAAATATCAGGTGTGGTTTGAAATTATAGATTCTAGTTCACTATTAATGCATTCTTTCAGAAAATCTAGCATCTACATATTACATAGCTTCATCAAATGTTCTACAGTCTTATTCAACAAAATAACATGTTACTATCTCCTCACTTAGCATGTCTAAATGAAGGCCCTCAATGATGAATGTGGTGATAAAATTTGGTCAAAAAACTGGACTCTATCCTACGTTTCTTACTCTCTCTAGGTTCATTGTCGAGGATATAATCATAACCAGGGGAAAGCATACAAGGTGAAGCATTATCACTAACATATAACTAAGTAATAACATGTATATAAGAAGACAAGGCATTAATATCATTATTTAAAGAAAAATAGTCTCTAAGGATAATACATTCCCATAGATGCACAAATAAAGTTATCATCTAAAGACACAGACACAGACATAGACACACACACAGACACAGACACACACACACACACACACACACACACATATATATATATATATATATATATATATATATATATATGCATCATTATTTTGAGATCACCTATGTGTAAGGAAAATGTGGTGTTTGAGGAATCTGTAACTATCAGCTGGTTAAAGTATGTGTTGTGAGGCTGCAATCAAATCCATTAACACATACTATTTGTTCAAGAACCGTCAAGTTCAAGAGTACGTTCACTTGATATGTTTTTGGTCGTTGCCTCACTTCACTACGTGTCAATTCAAATCGAAAGATAATGTCACTTAAGTACAATTCACCCAAATACTGGTATTTATGGAAACTTGTTTCCCTTCTCTCCAAAGAACCTGAGCGGGGGACTGTTGGAATTAGTAAATTAATGACATTTTATTTTATTAATTCTTTCATAATCTTGGAAGAAGTGGAAAATACTATTTGTGTATAATAGTCTCACATTATAATTTAAGAAAAAATTATTGGAAATTTTGTAGTATAAAATGATTTCTTTTTCTTGATGACAAATTAATAGCTCTTTATTACAAGTTAATTGCTCTTCATTTAAGTTGTTATGGGAGTTACCAAAACTTGGTCAACATAACGGCTAGCTTTTAAGAGTATTTAAGAGCATTTATCTATAGCCATTGATGATCATTCAAGTGACGATTTTTTATCTTACCATTTCCTCTATAAATAGTGACTATATCACTTGTATTTTTTCGAGAAGAGAAAAAAATTCTAGAGAGAATGGAAAAAAATTATTCTAGAGATAATAGAAAAAATCTTAGAGAAAATGAAAATCCTATTCTAAAGAGAATAGAAAAACTATTCTAGAGGGAATATAGAATAGAATGTAGACGAAAACTAAGAACCAGAAAAGACTACTCTACTCCTCTCTCAAATTTCTTATATAATATAGAGTAAAAATTATTAGAGATAACCGGCACAACCGGAATATCTTTTTAACGCAAATCATATACCGTGTAATCTTTTCTGTATTCTTTGTAAGTTTTCGTATTTTTCAATTTTGTAATAAGTGTAGTGTTACTTTAATTGAAAAGTATTTTTTTTTATTTTTGGAATTCCGTTTTATTACTTTTGCAAACCAGTGATTTTTATTTTTTCCAACAATGCTCGCACAATATCCTTTTGAATTTCCGAACTTACCATTTTATGATTTCTTGGAGCATTTTTTAAAGTGACTAGTTTAACATTTTTAATTCGACCAAGAGAAACTTTCATTCTCATCGTGACCATGAAATGTCAATCCTTGTATTGTTAAATATCTAGTGGCCTCAATTGATGCATTCAGCCAAACTTATATTCATCCTTCTCTTTATTTGTTATCTTCCAATTTTTTTTCTCAGTGTGTTACTCCGAGTTCAATAAATTTTGACAATCACTCATGGTTTTATGAGGAATAGACTTTTCATGATCGCTAAACGTTTGTGTAGCTATCTTCCAATTCAAGAAGCCTTCAGTAACAAAATGATCACCCCCCGCTTGATGTCCAATAAAAATTTAAAAGGGTAACAACATAGACAATGCACAACATCTTTGGATACACTATATTCCAACCTATAGGGATGCTTGCCAAACCAATCAAATTAAATTTCCTATTTTGCCCACCGAATAAGGTTAATCGAAATTTCTGATTCCAAGGTTGTGTAGCGCCCCTAGTAAAAAATGTTCTACGAAATTCATCTCGATCATTTGGATAATAATTTATAATTTTATACCTTTTCCCAGGATCTGAAGGTGTCTTTCGAGTCATAAAACTGAAATTGCGCATTTTCTTTCAAAACTTTTGCTTTTCTCTTGAAATACTTTTGCATAATTCTTTTACAAAATTTAAAATAAATGAATAATTAATTAAATAGCTGCAATATCTAAATAAATTGGTATTCAAACACAATGAATTCAAGTTCATAATTTTTTATAATAATATTTATTGAAAAAGTATTTTGTAATCTAATATTATTTTTATATATTATATATACAATACTATTTAATTTTATAATTAAAAATCAAGAATTATATTACCAAATCATTACAAGATTAAAAAAGAAAATTGAATACAAAAAAACTAAAGCCCCTACTGCTTATCAGCCTATGTCGAACAAAAACAAATAACTAAAGTCTATAAAAGGAATCAACTAAAACCAAAATTTTTTTAAAAAAAATCAATTTATTATCCTTCTTTTAATTATTTCTTTTTTAATTAAAATAAATTAAATTAATTAATTAAGGAATAATTATATATATATATATATATATATATATGTATATATATATATATATATATATATATATATATTAATGAGTTAATGTCCTCTTAAATCAAAATAACAAACTAAATTCCTATTTAAATTACATAATATTTTAGTTTTAAACATAACAAAAATACTCTTGTTGTAGTTGTAGATTTTGACCAAATATCTATTCTCATTTAAACCAAACATTATCTTTCTATTCACCTACATTTTTAATTATTAAATAATAAAAACCATTAGTTAGAAACCACCACCATGACACCACCACCACTCCCACCACCACCCCAACCCTTCCCCACCGCCACCGCCACCGCCACCCCTACCCCTACCCACACCCCCACCCCCTACCCCTACCCACACCCCTACCCCACCTCCACTCCCACCTCCACCCACACCACCACCCCCACTCCCATCCCCACCTCCACCCCTCATTCCACCCCATGCCACCCCCCACCTCCTAAAAAAATTCAACCACCACCTACTACTACTAATTCCATCACATGCACGCGTCCGAGATTTTTTTTTAAATCGTCATAACTAATTCAACAAAAATAAAAATAAAACATTTTTGGACGAGGCAATCAATATTTAGGTCTGTGATTTTTTTTTTTTGAATTTTTTGATTTTTTTTTGAAATGGATTTGTCCAATCTTTAATTGTAAGATTGTGATGAATTTGTCTCGTCTTTATTCTAATACTGAGATGAGATTTGTCCCATCTTCATAATAAGACCGAGATGAGATTTGTCACATATCCATTTTATGCCACTATACTTTGAAAAACATGAACATTGCCAGTTTTATATTTGATGAAAAATCATAAGATTGCATCCTATTACACCCAAATGCAAATCTATTAATCTCAAATTACAATAATCTAACACATAAATAGAATAATTTAAGCACTAATCGCTAAATGGTCAAACAATATAAATAGCACTGAAACGAAATAAACTATACATAAAGCAAATAATTTTAAAAATATTCTCTCAACAAAGTATTGAACTCAATTCGTTACTCGCAACTTTAATGTAGTTATATTCAAAAGCATATAGTCACATTTTAAGATTGAGATTAGATTTGTCACATCTCAAATTTTATGACTGATATGGAATTTGTCTCATCTCTATTTTTAAGATTGAAATAGAATCTCTTATTTTTATTCTAATAATGAGATGGGATTTTTCCCATCTCTATTGTAAAACTAAGATAGGAGTTACCTCGTCTATGATTAAAACCTTCAATTTTGGTGTCAAATTTCAATTATATGTTGGCTCTCTTAAATCAACACAACTATGGTCGCTAAAGACATTAAGTGCAGTGGTGTGATAGATTAGGTGAAAGAAATTATATATTGGCTCACTTAAGACCGACCTAAGTTTTGTCCCATCTCCAATTTTAAGTCCGAAATAAAATTTGTCTCATCTCCATTCTAAGAATGATGTGGGATTTGTTTCATCTCCAATTTTAAGACTTCATCTCCATTTTAATACTGAGATAGAGTCCAGAATTAATAGGAAAATAAATATTTCTTAGATAGATTCTTAATAATTGAAGATGATAGTTTTCATCTATATATATTTTTTTAATATGATGCATAAACATAAGTCCATCTCGATAAAAATCAAAAGTAAGAACACACAATCTTTTCACTTGTCTTGTGATGGTCTTAGATCACATTAGGTCCTATATAGTTTCGCTTTTACCTCCTCCAGAGATGGCTCTTGGGGCCGCACATTGCGAGGCCGATTTACGGAGAAAGAGGACAATTCAAAGCAATCCATCTAGCAGAACTCGTTCCCAGAAATCCGCCCAGAAGTCTATGGAGGTTAATCCGGTTGGACCCGAAACCATCCATGACATAACATCAGGTAAGGGTGAGCACGGTTCGGTTCGGCTCGGTTTTTGGCCGTAACCGAAACCGAAACCGAATCATTCGGTTTTTAAAGGGGTCGGTACCGAACCGAACGGTTTTCATCGGTTCGGTTTCATCGGTTTTCGGTTCGCTATATATACGGTTCGGTTTTTTTCGGTTTTGGTATATGGTTTATTCGATAGTTGGATATATTTTATTTAAGACATTTTATTTTTTAGAATATCCATATATGAAGTGTTTGATTTTCATGCTATCGATTCATGTAAGAAATTGTATTTTTAGAACTCAAATATTATATAAGTCGTAAACGAATAATAATATCAAAGGAATATTTATAAAATTTAATATTTATGCTTTACCTTCAACAAATATTAATTAACGGAGGATTTTTTAAAATATATCGACTCATGACTTATGTAAAAATATGTTGCATATTATAACATTTTTAGGGGCGATTCATGTCATATATGAACATTTTTGTTTTAAAAAATTACTCCATTTTCTATCCTATTGTCACAATCTTTTAAGGAATATAAATCAAATTCAAGAATGTTTTAGTTTTTATATTTTTTTTTGGTTCGGTTTTTCGGTTCGGTTTAGCATAGAAAAACCGTACTGAACCGAACTTTTCGGTTTTTTAAAAAGTTTATACCGAACCGAACGGTTTTGTCGGTTTTCGGTTTTTTCGGTTTTTTGGTTCGGTTCGGTTTTTCGGTTTTGTTTTGCTCACCCCTAACATCAGGACCTGACAGTAAAGATAAAAAAACCAATCAATGTGAGTAATTTATAAAAAAAAAAAAATCAAAGAATAGTTGGCTTTTTTTGTGTTCGAAGGTCATATTAGGCCACATGTCTATCAATTATAAACCATCAAGATTCCATAAACTCAACATCTGGAATCTCTTTACCAATTATTACTAACAAACAATTAATGAGGGAATGATAAATAAATAAACACTATACATTTATGTGGCATGTCTATATAACTTCGCAGTTACACCAAGTAAATCACCACCTGAGTATTTCTGCATAATATAAATAAGAGTAAATGCGTCATTTATTCCTGAACTATACACGTCTTGACAGATTGTCTCCTAAAGAAAAAAAATGCAACGGAATGATCTTTAAATTATGTTTTCGTGCGGAAACTGTTAGTTTTCGCCGTTAGTTGGTCACATGCGCAAATTGTCGTGACATTTTATTCCATGTATTAAGTTTTTCGTGACATTTTACCCCCTGTACTAAGTTTTTCGTGACATTTTACCCTCTGTTCTAAGTTTTTCGTGACTCGGTGGCTAGAGTAAAATGTCAAGAAAACTTAGTACAGGGGTAAAATGTCACAAAAGACTTAGTACAGAGGGTAAAATGTCACGACAATTTGCGCACGTGACCAACTAACGGCGAAAACTAATGGTTTCCGTAAACAAGGGGCATCGAGTCACAAAAACATAGTTTAAGTACCATCCAATCGCAAAAATTTCTTTAGGGGGCAATCTGTTACAACGTGTAAAATTTAGGGGATAAACGATATATTTACTCCATAAATAATATCACCATTACATGTCTAACTATTATATCCATTGCATACTATTTATGCTCCTCACCAAATTCACATCTATCATTGGAACCTCTGAACTCTTCTGATTCATCACAAAAAGCTATGGAATATAAAACTTTTCTCTTCCCACTTGAAATGATCTGCATTTTAAATTTAATTCCATCCTACACATTCACCATAACAAATAACAAGCAACATCTTTGGGTCCATTACTTATTGTGTTTGGTCCCTACTGTGGTCAAACGCCCGAGTCCTAACTCAAAGTCCGTTCCAATTGAAAGCAAAATAAATAAAACTATAACACACCTGGTAGGAATCAAACCCAGATCCGTTTGATATGAAGTCACTTTACACATTTTAAAAAAATTCAGTAATTAAGTCCATTAATCTTCTTGAAAGATTATCTTTAAAACGAAGCATGGCAAATCCAGAAGAATGAAACTATAAGCACAAACATTTTACCAGAAATTAGACTTTATTACCCTCCAATCATACTTATACACATAAAGGTAAACTTGAAAAGACAAATAAGAATGTCTTGGATGTATGACTAAAACAAAATGCAAAAAGCTGGAAAATACACGATGCGATGAATAAACAAAATCTGACAGTCTATTTTACGATCCTCAGAAACGTGCCAAAAGACTCGGGATAACTCAACTTTCAATTTGTACATATAGTCAGCTCCTATGATTGGAAATACTATCATATAAGGAAAGGCGACCAAACGCATCAAAATTAGCCTTCAATCCAACAAATTGGTTTCCATATTGAGCACATCCGGACCCACCGTCTCGACTCCTTTGTAGACATAGAGATTCACAAACTCTGCTAACTGAGTTATATGAGACATCTTCTCACATAATTGTAACCGAAACTGAAAGATCTGAGTCCTTAGCTGAGACATTGTACAATGATTTTTGAGGATTTTCTGTTGTATTGTTTTGAATTCCTAAATCCGTGTCACCATCTACTGAAGTATAGACCTTACATCCAAGTGACTGTATTACTCGTTTAGTAGCTGTATTCTCCTTTTTAGCTTTTATGGCTAAATCCTTAGCTGAAGAGCTCACTATCTTTTCATCTCACAACTGTATGGTTAAGGCCTCCATGGCTGTAATAGTTTCTCTGAGACTCATTTCTGACATTTCTTTTGCCTGAATGTTATTTTCGGTCATTTTCCTTTTTCTTTTAGATGGGGTAAAAAAATAGGCCCTTTCACCTTAAACTAACTGACCCAAAATTTGCAACACATAAGCAAAATTACCTTCTGGATTTGAAAAAGCTTCTCTTTAATTTCTTTGTTTTCTTCTTCGTTCTTCTTAAGCAGTAGGACGAGCCTTAAGAGTAGGAATGGGAATAGTTTCCCATTCAGATCCATCACTCTTAAGAAGCTCCATTAAAATAACACTAGTTTCTTCATCTTTGACATTTGTACTCATGAATCCACCAAAACATACAACTAACCATCTAAAATCACAGAAGGCGGATTAAATCTTCCGTGATTCATATCCACAACCTTTACCCAACCTGAATCCATACTCTTCAAATCAAACTTATTCACGGTCTTTCTCTCTTTATACATGATTCCACCATCAAAGCAAAATCCACGATATAAACAAGATATGATAACCTTAAATAGGTACATGTAAAAAACATAATAGAAGGCTGGCTGCAGTATGTGACTAAAGAGGGGAAAAACGTAAATTGTTAATAAAATTTTGATTTAAATGCGAAATTGAATTATTCAAATGAAAAGAAATAATAACATATATATTTTTGAGAATGAATTTTCCTAATCATAATTTAAATGGACATTATCTCTATATTAATTAATAATTTAATACTGAGGTGAATGATATATAAAGTAGAGATAATTACACCTAGTAGGGTTTTGACCACATCCCCCTATTCAAGATGGGGACCCAGCCTAGAGCCTCTTCTTACTAAAGACCTCAACAACTTTTTAACACATGAACCCCAAAACCCCAATTACTAGACTACCCCTCTTTTGTTTTTTTTATACCTATATATACTAATTATTCTATTACAATTTCATTTACATTTCTAAACTACTCTCTTTTTTATCTCTCTCTCTCTCAAAACCGCCGCCACCACCAACATAGCACCACCACCACCACCGAAATGCTAAAAACCACCAACACCATCACCCATGTGGTTCCGGCACCCCTTCCACCCACTCGTCGGTGCTGGTATATAGGTTTCCGGCAGTGATATGAAGATACCCATCTCTTTCTCGATGCTGGTATGTGGTTTTCAGCCATGGCTCGAGCTCCGGTGAGACCCATCTCTTTCTCGGTGGAGTCCGATGGTCTTCAAGCCTCTCACGCCTCCGTGTGTAACAGATCGGAGCAGCCATGGTCATTCTAATGGTGAAGCAAGGAACCGCTGCTTTTGTTGTCGCAGTGAGAAGGAGCTGGAGGACCTCCGTTCGCGGCCGCGACCTCCGTTCGTTTGCTGTTTCGCTGGAGGAGAACCATTGCTGCTGCCGCTGCACTGTTCGAGCTACTTCGCCGGATCTGGAGAAACACTGCCTTCTTTTGCTGTTTCGCCGGAGAAGGTTGCTGATGGTGGCTCGAGCTTCCTTCCACTCCGTTCGTGAACCACCAAGCTCCAGCAGTGTCCCTGGCCTTCATTTTGTTGCTGGATCGAAGAAGAGCGCCGGCGAGTTTAGTTTAGTTTTGTTTTTTTCTTTTCTTTTCTCGCGTACACAGTACGCTGTATTTTGTTTTTTTTTTTTTCCAGATCTGGTTTGACCAGATCTGGTCAAACCTGTAGTTTAGGTTTTTATTTTATTTTTTTGTTGTAAATGTGTTATATTTTTTTGAATGAAATGAATAAAATGGTTTTTATACATTGATTTTTATAGAGTATTCATTTAATTTCAAAGAGTACTCTTAATATTTCATAGAGTACTCCGACTATTTAATAGAGTACTCCAACTATTTTTATAGAGTATTCATTTAATTCTCGGAGTACTCAGCAAATTCAGTGAGTACTCAGCAAAATTGTCGGAGTACTCAGCAAATTCTCGGAGTACTCTATATTTTTTCCGGAGTACTCTATATTTTTTTCCGGTGACTGGTGGTCGGTGGTCGGTGGTGGTCGGTGGTCGGTGGTGGTCGGTGGTCGGTGGTCGGTGGTAGGTGGTCGGAGGTCGGTGGTAGATGATCAAAGGTTGGAGGTAGGTGGGTAGTGGTAGGTAGAGGAGAGAGAAAAAGTGACATCACACTTTTCTGTCTTTTAGTGGTAGTAAGGGTAGGAAAGACTATTGTCAAAATTGAGGTCCCTAAGAAGAATGTCATTTAAAAAACTACTCTATAGAGAAGACAATTTATCTCCAAGACCCTATATATAATTCACCCTAAAAAGTATTGGAAACTAGATTTTTCTCTAATGAGAACTAGTAGAGATATCAAGGATGACAAAATACAAAAATACATTTACTAACACTAAAAGACAAAAACAAATTGTTGAGTGTTGTCATCTCTGGCCACTACCGACCTACCACCGACTACCGAAAAAATATAGAGTATGAGAAAATAATATAGAGTATCGAAAAAATAATATAGAGTATTAGAAAAAAATAAAGTAACGAAAAAAATGAGTATCGAAATTAAATTAGTGAGTATTAGGATAAAAAAGAGTAATATTCAAAAAACTAGAGTATTCAATAAAAAATATAGAGTACTCTATAAAAAAATAGAGTGCTCTATAAAAAATATAGAGTACTTTATAAAAATAGAGAATATTACGTTTTCTTTCTAACAACTACCTAATAATAAGAAAAGAAAACTAATTCTAACTTAACAGCTACCTAATTACAACAAAAAGAAATAGCTAAATAAATCTCGTTTGACCAGATCTTACAAACCAAAAAAAATGCATCAGCTTCTCGCAAGAAGCATCAATGCAGCCACTCGCCGACACTATTCTCCGTGGTGGTGTAGAGGCGACGGCTTGGAGGTGCAGAGGTCGGACCTGGGATGCTCGGAGGTCGCGTTCACGAGTGTGAATCTTGATCGATCGGAGCAGGCAACAGTCGTCATCCCTTCACCAACTCGGATGCCGTCTGTAAGCTCCAAAAATGGAAGAAAGCTCTGGCTTCACGTAATCTTCCACCCTACTTTGCCTAAGTGCTCGAACGGATTGGAGAAGAGTCAATCTCCAAAGAGATTCAGTGCCTGAGCTTCGAGCTTGGCTTCGTCTTCAGGAGGAAAGACATGGCATTGTGACCGGACACGAAAGCGACGAATCTGGTTCGTAAACGACGAAGCTTAGAGAAAGACGAACCTCGAAGCTTTCTCTGAGCACCGAATCCGGCAAAATCTGGTTTGCATAGGAGAACGGCTTGTTAACGGAGCTTAGCTTCGAGGAACGGACGAGAGGAGAGGAGTGGCCATGGCTCGAAGGAGAGCATTGGTGTCTCCTAGTGTGTTTTAAATAAACACACCTGAAAAGGCAAGACACGTACCGCAAGTGTACGGGTCGTCCAAGTAATATCCGGTAAACGGGATTTCGATCTCAGGGACGGATTAGGTATGATTAAAGTGTTATGCAATAAATAGAAATAGTTGCTTGAATGAAAATTAAAAGTAAAGAAATAGATTTTTATTTTGTTTTTTATTAAAGGACTAAAGTGCAAATAAAGTAAATATTAAACTAAAATTAAAACTAATGCAGGAAAATAAATATGAAGAGACGAAAAGATGAGAGAATAGTACTTGAGTCACGCTAGGTTTCACCAAAATAACTTAATCAATGCTTCTTCTAAGGGACAAATTAGTAACTAATAGTAGTCGGGATTCTAGATTCTCCTAACCCCCGTCAGGGTGGACTAAGGAGCTATTCTCAGATGTTAAAAACCCTGCCAAGGCGATCATAATCCACCTTCGAATGTTAGGTTCCCTACCCAATTGGCTATAAGATTAACTAAGTCCGTCAGGATCAATAATTTCTATCTTACGTTCATTACCTATGTCAGTAATTAAACCCCCCATCAAGATGATCACTTCCCCACCAAAGTGAATAGCTTAATTACTCAAACCTATGTCTAATTGGCCAAATTAAATATAGTGAAATTAACTTACGATAACAAACAATACTAAATTACTCAATTCGAATCAAATTATTAAATCCCAAATCAGAAAACATCAATTAAATAAATTAAGGTTCAACCACTTAAGAAGTTTAGCTCATAACGGAAAATAAAAATAAAACAACGAAATTAAAAGACATAATGTTTTACAGAAAAAAATTAAGTAAACCTAATGAAGAGGTTGGGTTTGGCCTTGAATTGGAGAAGATGACTGCTCCAGCTCTTAGCTTTCTTCCTTCCTGCTTGCTTTGACTTGAATCCTTAAGCCTCTTTGAAAATTATATGAAGTGTGTATAAAAGAGGAGGCTAAGGGGTGTATTTATAGGTGTTAGGGAACCCTAGGTCGAATTTACTTGGAGTGGAAGACAAGTTAAGAACTCTCAAATTCGTAGCCCTAAATTCTAGGAAAGGTAAAATTCTGCTGCTGATTTGATTTGGTCATATCTCATTCAATACTTATCCGTTTGAGGAGTTGCAATATATGAAACTGCTTGTCTCGGAAAGAGCTTTCCATTGGTGCAGAACACTCGTCCAGATTCCTAGCCAATCTTAAATTATAGACTCATCTTTGAAACGGGCTGGAATTTCAGATTCATAAGGCAGCTTTATCTTTTCCTTCTTTGCATATATCCTTCCTAGATCTTCTTATTTCCATGTAAATCTCTTTCCCTTACTTTTCTAACTCGACTTGGTCTCTAAGTAACTACCATTTATCTTTTAAAGCTTCACAATAAACAAATAATTAACCGCATATGCTTAAAAAAAATCAATAATTCAAGAAGTAGAAATAGGAAAGTGCACTCTAAAATAAGAAACTCGACTCAAATACTTCCTAACACACTAAAATTAAGCTAAGACTCTATTCTCACTTCTCCACCTTGGATTGGTCTTTCATGAAATTCAAGAACCTATTTAACTTTGCACTAAAAATAGTCAAATTTACGCACAAAAACTCAGAAACTGCAAAAAGTTAAATTCCAAGGGAAGAAAGTGAAATATGATCAAATAAGCATAAAAGTCTAACTAATAATTCAATAATTCACCTAAAATGATGTCTCCAGAGGGCTAATATGTAGAACAAATAGGGAGACATGAAGTATTGACGGTGAGGTTGGGAGAGGGAAAGGAGAGCGGCTTGAACCATGGGAGCTCCGACCAACTTTTTTGTTTAGTTTTAAGGAGAGAGTGGTGTGAGGAGAGAGTGTTAGGTTTACGTGAGAAGAGAGAGAAAATTAATAAAAAATTATGAAAAGATAATTAGTATATATAGGAAATTTAAAACAAAAGAGGGTAATATGTAATTTGGTTGTTGGATTACTTCCTCCATCCCAAAATAATGTCCAACTTACTAAATATGCTATCCCAAAAATATTGTCCACTTAGGATATCAAGACATTTTTTTCAATTTTTTCCATTACTACCATTATTAATAAATTAAAACTTATATTTCTAACAGGGGCGGACCCCTTTTAAAATACGTCAACGTAATTTTGACTCGAAAGATAATTAACTCTCACTAAAACATTATCTGACACGTGCATGCAAATAAAAAGCATACAAGTCATTGTAGCTTAGTGGTTTATTATCTTTACATATTAAAATTTATCTTAGAGGTCATGTGTTCAAATCCTAGCTTTTGCTTTATTATTTTCCACAAATATACATATAAGAGATAATTACACCTAGGGTCTTGACCACACCCCCCTCTTCAAGATGGGGACCCGGCCTAGAGCCTCTTCTTACTAAAGACCTCAGCAAATTTTTAACACATGAACCCCAAAACCCCAATTACTAGACTACCCCTCTTTTGTTTTTTCTCTCCCTATATATACTAAATAATACATTTCACTATTCCAGAATTCTCTCTCCTATTAGGTCACTAAATCGATGGAAGCTCCAAAACCACCGCCACCAATACACCTCCACGGAACTCTATTGCCGAGATCGGAGCAGCGTTGCAGATCTGAGGAGAAGAAGCTGCTGCGCGAACAGATCTGGAATGAAGAGGGGCCATCGGGTTCGAGATCTCCGGCGAACCACCACCTCAGCTACCTTCCATTTTTTCCGAAGCTTCTCACAGCCGTTTCCGTTCGACTGCTTGCAAATCGGAGTGTCCAGGCCAGCTTCGAACAGATCTGGGGTGAACCGGAGATTGAAGCTTCCTTGAAGCTTCTCTAGCGCGCCTGAAGCTCGTTTTCGCGAACCACCATCTCAGCTACCTTGAAGCTTCTCCAGCGCGCCTGAAGCTCGTTCCATGGTGAAGATATCGAAATTCTCCTTCATTTCGTGATTTCCCTTCATGTTCAGTGTTGGTTGTTCTTCCATGGCTGTTCGAGTCACGGAGGTGCTGTTGCAAATCGGAAAAAGGCTGCAAACTGGTGGTGTTTTTGTGGTGTTCTCGGTGGTGTGAAGGTGTAGTGAAGAAGGTGTATGGTGGTGGCTTTGTCGGAGCAGCAAGTTTCACGCCGTTGAAGAAGGTGTGGTGAAGAAGTTGTAATGGTGGTGGCTTCGCCGGAGCAGCAGCGGTCATCTCTTTTTTTTTTTTTTTTACTCGCGTACTGTAATACGCGTTTAGTTAGTTTTTTATTTCCAGATCTGGTCAAACCTTGTAATTAGTTTAGTTTTTTTTTAATTAATCTATTGTAAATGGTTTAATTTTTTAATAGAAATGTTATTAAAAATAGATACACATGATTTATATAGAGTATTTATTTAATTTTAAAGAGTACTCTTAATATTTTATAGAGTACTCTCTCTATTTCATAGAGTACTCCGACTATTTTTATAGAGTATTCTTATAATTCTCAGAGTACTCAACAAATTGTCGGAGTACTCAGCAATTTTAGAGAGTACTCTCAGTTTTTTCCGATACTCTATGTTTTTTCCGGTGACTGGTGGCCTGAGGTCCGTGATCGAAGATCGGTGGTCGGTGGTCGGTTGTCGGAGGTCGGAGGTCGGTGGTAGGTGGTGGGAAGTTGGATGTAGGTGGGTAGTGGTAGGTAGAGGAGAGAGAAATAGTGATATCACATTTTTTTGTCTTTTAGTGATAGTAAGGGTAGGAAAGACTATTGTAAAAAATGAGGTCCCTAAGAAGAATAGCATTTAGGAAACTACTCTATAAAGAAGAAAGATGTTTTCCAAGACCCTATATATAATTCACCCTACATATAATGATTCGGAAATAAGTGTCTGATTGATTATTTTAGAGCTAAAAGCGATTTTCAGTTAAGATATTGAATTTTTATATTTGTATTTTGACATTATTAATTATATGTTTAATTATCGTTTTTTTTTACTTTAAATTTTTTGAAAAGCGTTAACCCCTAAATTTTTGTATATTTCAAGCCCCACCTCGATTTAACTTCTGGATCTGCCCCTGATTTCTAATGCATATTTAAAATACCAATACACTTTATCGGGGTACATTTGAAATAGTGTATGCAATTATTAGGTTTCTTAATTTGTGTAAAGCTGTGTGGACATTATTTTTGGGACGGAGGAAGTATATTGTAAGATCTAATTTGAAGTTTTTAGTAAGAAAAGAAGAGAAGTGGGGATGGGGATGGGAATGAAATAAAGGGGTGTCTTCCAAGACCCCTTGGATCTTAGTACTTATTATATTCGTAGAAATTGTACAAAATACCTGATAAGAATATTTTTATAATATATTAAAAAAGTTAAGAAAAATTTAAAAAATACCTGATGACGGATGTAAATATTGAATACCAGTTTCAATTTTGATTTTTGTATAGAAATTATGATGAACGCAAAAAAAAAAATTAAAGTTAAAATTTATAGATAAAGTTAAATTGGCTAAAAGAATAAAATAATTAAACGGATTAATTTTGTTTTTTAATAATATGAAGGTTAGACTAAGTCCAACAGTTTCTTACATTTTTAGCTAGAATTTGGACTCAAACATCACATTTCTTAAATATCAACTTCCTACAACAACTTTGATCCAACACTCCTCTATTTCAATTCCCAATTTCAAAATTTTATATTCAAACTTAATTTTAATTGTTTTTTATTTTAATAAAATTTATTTATATACATTTTCATAAAAGTTACTTTTTGGAACCAATTATAGATTAATGCCTATTAAAAAACTTATTTAAAAAAAAGATACCTAGAATAAGATACTTTATAGAAAACAGCCTCATCCCAAACTACCCCTATAATTAACAATTAAAAAAAAGAAAAAAGAAAATAGAAAATAGAAAAAAAAAACCAAAACTAAAAAACTCACGCGCGCGTCCGTGAATTTTTTTTAAATTATCATAACTATTTCTAAAAAAAAAAAACAAAATATATATATATATATATATATTTGGATAAATCAAATTAATATTTACATCTATGAATTTTTTTGAATTTTTTTGAGTTTTTTTCGCATACACGGAAATCCATGTTTTCTGCAAAAAAAAAATCACTATTTCAAACAGCAAATTTCATGTTTTGGAAAAAAATAATTAAAAAAACTAAAAAAATAAAAAAAAATCCAAAAAAAATCATAGACGTAAATATTAATTTGCTTTATCCAAAGATGCAAATTTTTTATTTTTCTGATTCTTTTTGAATTAGTTATGACGATTTAAAAAAAAAATTACAGACGCGCGTGTGTGATGTAATTAGTAGTTGTAAATGGTGGTGGTTGTGGTTGTTGTGGTGGTGGTGCTTGCTGTGGTGGTGGTTATGGTGATTGTAGTGTCGATTAATTACATGATGGTGGTGGTGGTTGTGGTGGTGGTGGTGGAAGTACTCTATTATTTATTGAATATTTAAAAATTAATATTGTATTAAAATAATATAATATATTTAATAATAAGGGTAGTAAAGATATGAAAAATATATAAATATTCACTATAAATAATTACTTCATTGGGCATTTTTTTATAAAATAAATTATTGAAGACTTAAAAAAAATATTAGACTACTCTATAAGAATGATTTCTTTAATAACTCCTATTTTTTATATACTAATTATAATTATACATTTGTAATTTGTAAAAATATATTATTTTATTTTATTGAAAATATAATACTTTATATTTTTTTCTAAAAATAATAATAATTGAAAAAGGAAATAACTAAAACAATAAATTTGTTTTTAACGTGACCTTTGAAGAAAAATCTAAAAAATGTAAAATTACTTTTAGAAAAAATGTCTAAATAAAAAGACAAAGAAAATGATGTTGAAACAAAAAAAAACTACATTCCACCGTCATTCAAAATAAATTAAAAAGAGAAGTAAATTTGAAGTTACATAACTGAAACGTCATTTTCCAATTTTAAATTTTTGTTAGAACGGAGACGGGTTGGACTCAGCCTTTGTTTGGATTAAAGAGGTAGTAGCGGAGCCATGCACCTGGTAGGGCGGTCCATGGCCCTCCTTGATTTTTGAAAAAAAAAAATTATAACTATCTCAAAATAAATTATTTTATTTATAAGATTATTTTATTTTTTATAAAAAAATATATGTTATTTTATATTAAAAAAAGAAACTTATAGCATAATTAATTAGAAAAATCAATATCGAGATTTATATTGTAATATTTACACAATATAGGGACCTTTAGAGCAATTTCTGCTAATATAGGGACCTCTTTTACGTTTTTGTATGAAATTTAGACTTATAGTGCAAATATTGGCGGGAAAAAAAATTCTGGGGCCGTTGCCCCCGAACCCCCTTGGCCCTTCTTACAAAAATTCCTGGCTCCGCCCCTATAAAGAGGGACAGTATAGGATAGGAAAGGAAACTTTAGTAAAGGATTGGAAAGAAAAAGTATTAAATCTTGTTTGATTATCTAATTAGAAGGAAGAATTTTATTAAAGGATTACATATGTTTGGTGTTTGGATTAGAAAGATAATGAAAGAAAAGGATTTTTTTTTTATAGCTAAATGATTTTTATACCCTTAGTAATATATCTTATATATACAGTGTTCTAAAAGGCGCTAGGCGGGCGGTCGACCACCTTCGAGCGTCCAGGGTAGTAGGCGGGCGCCAAGGCGGAGCCTAGGCGTTTTCTTGCTAGGCGGTTTTGGTATTTAATTAAATTTATATAATTTTTAAAATAAATTTATATAATTTTTTGTGTTAAAAAATAATTTTTTTAATTTTTTTGTATTAAAAAATAGATTTTTTTTTAATTTTTTTTAGCTTCTGACCGCCGAGACGCCGCATGGGTCCGCTTGGCGCCGCCTAAACCCGCCTAGGCTCGCCTAGGACCTTCTGGGACCGCCTGGGCCATTTCTGGAAGTTCAGCTACCTTCTAGCGCCTAGGCGCCACCTAGGCCGATTTTTAGAACCCTCCGCTAGGCCAATTTTCAGAACACTATATATATATATATATATATATATATATATATATATATATATATATATATATATATATATATATATATAAAATATGGATAATTTAGACATTATTGACATAATAAAAAAAATCTCTTCTAATAAAACCAAATTCTCTAGTCGGCGACTCTCTCCCACCGGAACTTCCCCCAAATCAATCCATGATACCAGGCGATGCAATAGCAATGAATAGGGCTACCAACAGTAACCAATATATCGATCAAACAATGGAATATTTTCCTGACCTAATCATGGCGAATCAAGATGTCCATGGTGGGAATAGACACCGAATTGCCATTGAAGGCGCTTCTATGGCCGCTGCATAAAATGGGAACACAACAGGTGATAGAAATCTGAATTTTGAAGCTAGGCAAATAAGAAGCACAAATCCATTGGATACAAGTAATAACACAAAATCCTCTGTTAGGCCACAATTGAATGGATGAAAAGGAACGATAACAGGAAATAATTTAGTTATCTCTGTCATTGAGGACAATGATGAAACTAAATCAAAAAATATATTTAGAGAGGAAGAGTTTCTAGAACAAGAAGGGTTAGTTGAAGATGATGAAATAATGGTAAATGACTCAATTTCTACTGTACTTCGAACAAAAGAGGAAATACAGGAAGGAATTCGGTTGTGGCGAAACACTGTTGTTATCCGACTATTGGAAAGAGATGTTGGCTTTACGTATCTATCATCTAAGTTGAGATAAATTTGGAATCCAGTACGACACCAAGAGCTTGTTGATGTAGGACATAGTTATTATATGGTGAAGTTCGGGGAAAGAGAGGATTTCGATTTTGCACTTTCGGGTGGAGCATGGATGATTCTAGACCATTACTTAATAGTTAGAGAGTGGACCCCGAGTTTCAGTGCTCTAACTAACTCGATAACAACAACAACGACCTGGGTAAGGATATCATATGTTGGTATGCATAATTACACGACTCGTATTCTAAGGAAAACTGGTGACAAGCTTGGTCGAACCGTGAAGATTGACCCAATGACTAAGGGGAGACTAAGAGGTAACTACGCGAGATTGGCGATTGAACTTGATTTGAAAAATCCTTTAGAGCCCGAGGTAAGGATTGGGTCAGAATTATGTAAGGTAGAATATGAAGGCCTCCACCTAATCTGTGTTGAATGTAGAAAGTTTGGACACAGAAGAGAGAATTGCCCACCTAATGTCGCTAGTAGAATGGAAGAGGATACGAATGAAACGGGAAGACCAGAAATAATTAACGAAAATAGAGTTGAAAATTCCGGCAGTAAAAGAAAATATGGTTAATGGATGACAGTTAGACGGAAAAATCGAAGGAGTGGGAAAAGCCACACGAATAGCGCTTCAAGACAATCATATCAAAGCGGATTGGAAACTCGTTTTGAGGCCCTACAATGGAGGAGTCCATCGAAGAACCTCGAAGAACAACGCAAGGTATAACAAATAAGGGTCAGAACTCTGGGTAAAAAATGAGCAACAATAAGGGAAAAAGTGTTAGTTGGGCTAGTACGAGCAATAAGAACGGAGACGGCACGAAAGGCCATAATGTGATCGTTTCGCCGAGTTTCGAACATCGGAAAAAATTAGTGAATGATTTAGAGATACTAGATTATATGGCGGATGAAATAAATAAAATAGATAATGGAAAATAAGGAAGGAAAAAGAATAATGGAAAAAAAGGGACTAAGAATGGAACCTTGGGAAGCGCCTGTATTGGCAATGGGCCGTGTGGAAATAATGGGGCTGGGAAGGATTTGATGGGGTGCTGAGGTGGAAAGTCTTGTGGAGGTGCGTGTGGAGCTAAGGGATAATAGGGAGAATGAAAATGCTGCAGACAATAAACATATGGGACCTACGGGACCTACTGTAATTGGAGCAGGTACCTCAAATTCTGCAACAATTTTGCTCTCTCCTTCTGAGGAACCTGCTGTTCCAGCGAACAGTCACCAACAACATCACGTAAAGGAGCTTCTGCCCGCCATGCCTCCTGACCCATCATGGGATGAAGACAGGTAAATTGATGACTGGAATGCCATGTGGCTCGACAGCCAAGTAGACGAATCGGAAGAAGATTCACAGCAAAATTCCGAGTATGGAGAGGTTCGCGGCGATGACGATATTGTCATGGGACTCTCGCCTGATGCGCCCCGAGGTATTTTCTTACTATTTATATTTTTGTTTTCTATTGAATTGTTCAGATGTTTCAGTTAAGACTTGGGTAAGTCGAAACAACCCCTTAATATATTAAATTGGAATTGCTATGGCAAGGTTAAACCAAGATTCCGCCGAGTAATTCGTGACATGATGTGAAGTAATAGAGTTTGACTCACGGTTATAGTTGAGTCCCGCGTTAGTAGTATAACCACAAACAATATTATCAACTCGCTACAAAAAGATAATTCGGTAGTGAATGTGGAAGTAAGCAATGATGCAGCTGCTGGTGGATGGGCAGATAGCATGATCTGTCTGTTCAAAATTGCTGCTGGCAGTGGGTTCGCTACAACGCTACTGCTGCTGGACGAGAGAATGGAGACAGAAGATCAGGCCAAACTGAGGAATCTTAATGAAAGATGGTACCTGGAGCATCAAAGTGGACCTGGGAGTACTTGATTGCTGCATGGGTCAAGCCAAAGTGCTGTTGCTAATGTAAATGAATTAAGCACAGCAAATGGACCAATGAGTATTAAACTATGGATGGGAGGCCACCTCCTTTCGAAAGCAAGAATTTTTGGGATAGAATGGAGATAATTTTTACAGCTGCGATTTGGGTAATTTGGTCCAAAAGAAATTATATTTTATTTAACGAAGGATCTGAAATACCGCATAAGACAGAAATGAAACGTGAAATTCTTTCCCTAACAAGGAGTGGTATTCTAGCTTGGGGAAAAGAAACAGAGGGAGGCGTAATTAAACTAGCCAGGAACGCAATGATTAAGTGGGTTAAACCCGAAGATGGTCTAAAATTAAATATAGACGGAAGTTTTACCGAAATAAAAGGTACCACGGGTATTGGAGGAATCGTGAGAGATAAAAATGGTTCATGTATCGTTGGTTTTTTGGGTTCATGTCTGGTCGTTTCTCCTCTTGTATCGGAGATGTTTGCCCTCCATTTTGGCCTTAGATGGGCTATAAATTATTGTTACAAAGAGTTACACATTGAAACGGATTCGGAGGAGCTCCACGCGCTAGTGAAGGGCGGTGGGAGCTCTAATACAGCTTATGGTTTAGACTCGAGGATGTTCCATGCACTAGTGAAGGGTGGTGGAAACTCAAGTAGTCAATTTCAATCGCGATGGAATGTTGGACCATGCTGCGCGATTTCCCTAAATTTGGATTAACCCACATTTTCTGTGAAGCAAATTTTTGTACAGATAAGTTAGCAAAGGAGGGTGCAGTTACGAACACACAACCAATGATCTTTGAAGACCCCTGGAGTACCTGTGGAATTTTATTACAAGAGATAGAAGTGAGCATGCAATTAGAGTCCGAATAAGAACTTTTGTTTTGCTTGTAATACATATATTCTTAACGGCTTTTAAAAGTCTTTCATGTATGAAAAAAAAATTCTTTAATAAACTGTCTCTCTAATTAATTCTAATCCAAACAAAGAAGAAGATTGTTATTATCCTTTAATCATAATCCCATCCTTTAAATCCTCCAATCATCTATTCTATATATTACACTCGCCTTTTGAATCTCACCATTTCACTTGCCCAAAATGGTTTGATAATGAGAGATAATTAATAGTGTTTAAAGTCGAATTTTTGTGATGTAGGTTGTTCGGACGATGAATCATCCATGGCCATATAAACAAGATACTTCTCTTTCTCTTAAGCTTGAAATTGACAAGTTGAACATTGATAATATAACTCCTGATCCACTGAAACAGAGAGCGGACCTAAGCAGACCCCTCAGATGGACCAGATAAAAAAATCGAGAAAATCTGCAGGCTTTCGTTAATGGGGTTAGTCTTTTGTTACAATCTGTTGATATTTTCTACCTTACCCAAGCTTTTTTTCAGGTTGAAAAAGGAGGACATCAGTGAATATAGTGAAAGATGAAAATCAAGAAGCTGAAGTATTGATGACAAAAGAAATTGAACTTCGTGCTGAAAGTTTAAGGATATACTCATTGAAAAGAGTTTAGTAATTACGGAACTTAGATTACCTGAAAACTTCATCGTAGGATCAAGCATAGAGTGTAACATTTCTGTTTTGTATTTACAAACCTGCTAAACTATTAGCTATTATGTGTAGATATTCGCTTCTGATAGCTTTCTTGAGCTGACAGAGTATACACACGAAGGATCTTGGTTTCTTGAGGTGCGAATATAAGAAGTTAATTTTCGAGGTGCTTACATAACTTCGATCTGACAAAGTATTCATTTATGCATTAATAAGGAGTTAACGCGAAGTCTTCTCATGAGGTGCTTACATTATTGTTTTATTTTTTGTTATTTCAAACTAGGATTAGGTAAATTGCACCATTGGTCTAAGTATTATGCGGAATAGCTAAATATAACTGTGTTGCTGAAAGTAGCACATATACCCCTGTGAAGGGGTCGATTTGCAAGCTTAATGAACAAGGCTGGGGTATATTTGCTACTTTTTAAAACACATGAATATATTTGGCTAATTTTGAATAAAACACAGACCAATGGTGCAATTTGTCAGAGCTTTATTTTAAATTTGCAGCTGTGAAGGTTAGTTATTGTCTTGTTAACTTTTTATTTCTCCACTTTCCGCATGTGCTAACAATCTTTATATTGTTTGCAGTCAGCTTTATCAAATGGTTTATAAGCATGTAAGATGTTGGAATATCTAAGTAATTGGATTGATATTTGAGTTCCAGTGGGGAAGAAGCGGACCATCTATAAGAAAATTTGTTGATGAGAGTTATATTATTACTATTATTATAGTTATTAGTTTATTCTTTTGTTTTTGTTTCCAAAGCATTATTTAGATAGTTTTATATCTCTCTATACAGTGATACTTGAAATATAATTCATTTATTCAAGATCTTTGTCACGCCCCGAATTTCCATCACCGAAACCCAAGGCGCGACATGCCGCAAACTTAAGTCAAACCACCTAAGCCTGCAAGGCGACCTATACCTCTAGTCCAATAGACCATCTAATAATTACAATGGAGGTTAACGCACTATCTCTCTTGGAAATTTCCTAGCCCACTTTCCCCCTGCACATTAAATTAACAATTGAGCTACACAAGCTCAGTAAGTCGAAACGTCTCCCAGGAAGGGGATTCACATAACAACATTATAACACAAATTATCATCAATGACATATAAGTTAAATGCATGTATGACATAATATCGTTCAGTAATCGGCCATCACTAGCCTCGAATACAAAGGGTCATGCACACACACTACTTAGAGCTGCGATAACTAATATTCAACACTCACAGTGCCTCGGTACACAGCCTTAGTACCATCGCCTGCTCCTGCCATCTCCGACCCCCTGGGCAACATATAGGCCCACCCCACACACCCGCAGTGGATCTTTCCACCTACGGCACAACGCAATCAGTACCTGAGTACCACACTCAGTACCTCGACAATTTCACCTGTCGGATAGGTGTCGCAGCCCTAATGATCACATAACACGTATAGGTCTCGTACACAACTAAATGCATTTCACAAGATATAATCATATTTCACGTAATCTCAATATATACAATTTAAATAAATGCCGACAACACAATATCGTAAATCGACATAAGGAAGGGAGTCCAACTTACCTCAACCGTGCTTTTAATTAAATCCATGATTCTCCTAAAATATAACTTTCCAATTAATTCTAGATAATATACTATGATTTATCACAAAATAAACTTATCACTAATAGCAAATATATATTTATTTAATTTAACCTTTTATCTTATACCTTATTTATTTTAATTCTTCGATAATATTTCTTAATCTTGTGTACGTATCACTTTTCTTAATCTACAGACGTGGCCATAAGACTTATTTCTTTCACTTTGTACCACTATTTTTATTACTATTATTAAGATCTAATCCTTACAAATATTTTCAGAAAATATAACTCCTCTTCTAATTAATATTCCTCACATCTCTTTTATAACTCACGAGTCTCACATATATAAACTATTACAAATATAAACCATTACAAGTTTATAAAGAATACTTTTATTTTTATCACAGCTCAATTTTATTGTTTTGCAGTAAGTAGCCATAACAATTATATTCATCAACTTTTTCATATGTACTACAACTGAATTTACTAATACTATTCTTATTCATTCTGTCTTTTCTTTTTAATCATTTAGCCAACTTAAGGAATACATATAGATGCTATATCTATCTAACATGCATATATACATCCATATTAACCAATTGTGTATACAATAATATTATACCTTTATGTGGCAGAGGATTGAAAGAGTAAAAGATGTAAAGTTTAGAGTTAGATTTTTTTCTTTTTGCTGCGGTAGGGATAAGAAGATTTCTGTTTCCTTTATATACTAACCTCCACCGCCATACATATATAAGATTATCTTATTTTACCTTTTTTTTATTCTAATTGTTTAATAACTCAAATACTAGAAATGTGACACGTATAGTATGACAATGCTAACACACTATCATAAATTACAATACTTACCCAAATCTTATTATGTTAATTTATAGAAACCCTAATATTTTTTATTTAAATTATTATGAACCCCAACATTTTCATAATCATTAAAAGTCCCATTAAACTTTTAAAATAAAATTTCCGGATATCACAATCTTAGAGGATAAACTTCCTGTGTAGTTGTAGTAGAACTACAACTTTGCAATTGTACAACTACATTGAACGAGAACAATCAATACAATTATATTTTTCCCCTTTCTTTATAATTTCATGCTATAAATTTAAGACATCTTAATTATTGATAAATAAACATTAGTAAGTAGACACAAACATTAAGGATATACCTAACTAGCTAATTCAAAATTAGCTTAAAACTTGTTAACCCATTTAAAAAGAAGAAGAAACTATGAGTTTTATTACTCTCGAATGAATCAACCTGAAAAGGACGATACCAAAGAAGACCCAAATTTTCCTCGCAAGGTAGGAAGGATCCAAATAGGCGGTGGAAGCTTTTTTTTTAAAGGATCTGGAATGTAATGCATCTTAATACTCTTGTCTTTCAAATTGAAAACACCCATATCACGAGGACCATTTGGAACATAGCTGGGGATGCAGTTGAAATCATCTGTATAATAAATAGAGTTTGGAAGTATTCCAGGATAGTCCGATGCTACGACTGAAAAAGAATGATTGTCCCCTAAAAATAAGGCTTGATCACCTATGTTATCAATCTCAATCCATGAAGGCTTCTCGGATTTAGATGTGTATGTCAACTTGCCAACCTCAAAATTACAAGTCATATATTTTCTTTGTTTGAAAAGAAGATATCGTCGAACATACAATAGATCATCATCTCTGGTAGATGATGACTCTGACAATGACTCTACAATATAGGATCCTATATAATCAGCCTTTGTATTAGTTACCATTGGTCCTACACTGATTATATGCGGGCATTCATCATCAAGACCGAGACAAACCATAACATTACCATATTGGTTAATGGCATAAAACTTACCTTTGTAGAAAGTAACATCTTCAAGTCCTTCTATTTCAGGGAAGTGTCTCCAATCATCATCACCACACTTGGTTACTACTAGATTGAGATTGTTAGTTATAGCTGCCACAGTATAGTCATCACAGTCCAAAGGATTAGCTGAAAGTATGACTTTTTTAATACTATACGCATTGCCCATCTTGTCATCACAATTTTCAATCAAGTCATCTTCATCTTCCTCCTCTTCCTCTTCATCTTCATCTTCTTCATCGTCATCTTCATCTTCATCTTCATCTTCATCTTCATCTTCATCTTCATTTTCATCATACAAGTACAACTCTTCTACCTCCTCTTCGTCTTCCTCCTCCTCCTCCAACTCCCATGGATACTTAAGTAGAGCTAGACAAATTGAATTAGCACCGGTAATGAAGGGATTTATAAGGGTAATGACTTTATTTTCATCCTCCACAGCAGCCAACCATCCATGTGACGAACCGCAAAATCTTTTAGAAAAGGATAAATTGAGACCAAAATTGTAGTGTCTATTGGTTATTATGTCGTACAGACTACGTTCCTGACTACTTTTGTCACATGAAGGAACGATGAGCATTGCCCTTTGTTTATGAGACTTTGAAGATATCCCCTTGTTTCTGTTTTCCAACGCTACATGATACCACGGTTTGCAAACCGATGCAAATCGAAGGAAATCAAAAAGATCAACAAATTTGAAAATAATCGAATCAAGAAGGTGAGCAGGAAGAAAAGCCCAATCTCTCGAGAGTTCTTCCGCCATGCTAAGATGCTACAAATTTGTATGATTGATTCTAAAGAATTTGAATGCTCTGTGGCAACACATTAGCCGATCTATGTATATATAGAAGACAAGGATATCCGCCTTAATTTATGTTTCCAACTTGGAAAACAACTCTTTTCCTATTGTGTTTCTAATTCAGTTTGGTAGATGATACCAGAGTTCTTTTTTTTTTTGATCAGTAATTTTTTTTTTGGGTCGGTAACGGAATTTATTTTATTTAATTAACTAAAAAAAAATCTTCCAATAAATATGGTAGGAGTTTGTTTTACCTAGTCTTTAAGAGGGATTTGGATCCTCTCCTATATGCATTCAAAGGAAAAAAATTTAATACATTAACGAATATTATAATAAAAAAGATGGGATGCTTTGACCACTTAAGTTTAATAAATGAAAATGAGTAAAGTATTTTTTGTCTTTTCTGATTTTAAATCTTTATGGTATATCTTTATAAGTTATTATAAATATAATAGATGTAAAAAAGGCACTGCATATATTACAAATCAAGTAGAATTTATATTAATATTTTTCTTTAAATTAGTATTGTTAATATTTTAAAATTTGAACGGTTTAATTCTTTTATAAAAAGTGTAATTATTTATTTAAAAAGATACGAATCTAAAAATTCTTCTATTTTGAAAAAGGTGAATGCCCAATAAACACCTGCCACCTTAGCCACTTGCCCATAAAAGGCACTTAAGGTAAATATACCTTAATGCCCTTACTGCTGTCTACTGCCGTCTGCTGCTGCTGCCAACGGCGAGTAATGGGAATGTTTCCCAACACTCGTGCAAGTACACTTTTGTAAAGGTTGAGTAATGGGAATGTTTCCCAACACTCGTGCAAGTACACTTTTATACTTGTGGGCTAATGTTGAGTAATGGGAATGTTTCCCAGCACTCGTGTAAGTACATTTTTGTACTTGTGGGCTAAAGTTGAGTAATGGGAATGTTTTCCAGCACTCGTGCAAGTACACTTTTGTACTTGTGGGTTAATGTTGAGTAATGGGATTGTTTCCCAGCACTCGTGCACGTACACTTTTGTACTGTCTGCTGCTGCCAAGGGTCAGAGAGAGAGAGACAGAGGAGATATGTATAACTAACTCAATGTATACGAACTAACGACTAATAAACGGACGGCGGCTGGGGTGAGGGGGTAAAATAGGAAAGAAAAAAAAGGTGTGCCTTTTATGGGAAAGAAGAAAACAGCGGGGGTGAGGGGGCATTAATTCTAATTTGAGGTGTTTTTTGGGCAATAATCCTTTTGAAAAATAAAAAATATAATTAATGAATTGTAAATTAACTTATTTAATTTCATTTACGTGATAATTCCCAATTAATTACAATTCTACAAGTTTTATTCTTAAAAAAAAGGACAAATTACTTCTAACTTACTCACTAATTAAAAACTTAATTTCATACTATTTTTTTTCCATATTTAGCTTACATTTTTACTCTTATATGGGATAATTCTCAATTAATTATAAATTTATACTTTTCATTCCTAAAAAAAAAAGAGGTTTTGACTTCCTACTTACTTACAAGTTAAAGAAATTAATTCTCAACTAAACCAATCACCAATTACTAATTCCATCACACGCGCGCGTCCGTGATTATTTTTTTTAAAGAAAATATGCCTAACTAATTCTTAAAAAAATCAAAAAAGTAAAAGAATTGAATTTTTGGACGAATCAAATTTATATTTACTTCTATAATTTTTTTTTTTGAATTTTTTTGATTCTTTTAATTTTTTTTTGATTTTTTAATTTTTTTAATTTTGATATTTCGTTTTATGTGATCATGCAATACATAAAAATATATTTATGTGTTAATGTAACACACAAAATCATATAATCAATCTAAAAACATTACCTTCTTTAACAAAATTATCTTTTTCTCTTTATTAATCGCATATATCCTATTTTTACTTGTTTTTAATATATTGATATATTATCTTTTTGCCCAACAATCTTTTGTTATATTGTGTATTGTAGTAATACACAAAACAATTATTTGTGTATTACAGCAACACACAAATTTACATTTTCTCTTCCCGTCAAGTCCATTCCCAATTAAACATTTGTGTCTTACTAAAACACACCACCTTCGTAACTATGTGTTGCATCAACACATAATTTTGATTATTACGTGTTTCTGCATACCACAAATTATTTCTTGCGACTTGCAATATCACACAAATTAACTTACACACTTGTGTTTGTCTTACATCCCTTTCGATGTGATTTATGCGTATCCAATACACACAATTTTAGAGTTTAGCATTTAGTATGGTTCTTTTGTGTGTTATTGTAATACACAAATGACTGCTTTGTGTAATACAACACAAAAAAAAGGGTTGGACAAAAAGTTAATACATCAAGATAGTTACAAATGAGTAAAAATATTGTATATGTGACTAATAAAGAGTAGAACGATTTTGTTAAAGAAGAGAATGCTTCAGATTGATTTTATAATTTTGTGTGTTGCGGAAATACATAAATATATTTTTGTATGTTGTATGAACGCATAAATCTGAATATCAAAATTTAAAAAAATAAAATAAAAAAAAATCCCTGATGTAGATATGAAGTTTCCCCTTCAAAAAATACATTTTTTTAATTTTTCTAATTTTTTTGTATTTAATTATGATTTTTTATAAAACAAAATTCACGAACGTGCGCGTGTTATGGAATTTGGAAAATCTGATTTTGTGTGTTATAGCAACACATAAAACGGATTGTCGAAATTAAAAAATTCAAATAAAAAAAAATAAGTTAAAAAAATAAGTTAAAAAAATATAAAAAATTTATAGATGTAAATATTAATTTGTCTCGTCCAAAAATGCAATTCTTTTATTTTTTTGATTTTTTTAAAGTTAGTTATGATTTCTTTTTAAAATTCGCGGACGCGCGCATGTGATGATATTAGTTGGTGGTGATTGGTGGCTGGGTGTGTTGAGGGTGGTTGTGGGAGTGGGTGGTAGTAGATGGTGGTGGTGGTAGGGGTGGTGGTGAAAGAAAATAAATAAATATTATTATAATAAATAGCGAAGATATAAGAATTAAATGGACTATATAATTAAATTAATTAATTAATAGGTCTATGAGTATTTTTTAAATCTTTCAATTTTTTGTGTGTTTAAGTATGAATTAAGTTGTTGTAACTAATCGAGAATTTTTACGCTCTTTGTGTAATTAACTGGGTGTTGTCCCTTAATTTAATTGAATAATTATTATATATATAATTTGAATCCAAAAAAATTGTTTTTTTAATTATAGTGAGCACATAGATTGTAATTATCATTTTGAGTAATATTATTTATAAATTGATATATCTATGTAAAAGTATATTACTAAATCTTTATATGATGTTTATTATGATACAACGGTGGCAGAGCTTTTCGGTGATGGTGGTCGACTGTGAATGTCAAAGGTGGTGGCGGTGGTCGGTGAAGAATGCATGAGGTGATGGTAGTGATCGGTGGACGTAATCGAACTTTAAAATAAAAAATAAAAAATAAATTAGTATTATATTATGAATATGAATATTATAATAAAAAGAGATAATGACACTTAGGGTCTTGACCACACCCCCACCCCCCCTCTTCGAGTTAGCACCCCCACCTAGAGCCTCTTCTTACTAAAGACCTCAACAACTTTTTAACACATGAACCCCAAAACCCCAATTACTAGACTACCCCTCTTTTGTTTTTTTTTCCCTATATATACTAATTAATTCCATTTCTAAATTCATTCCCATTCTAAATCAGAAATCAATACCTCACCTCCTCTCTCCTCTCTCACCTCCTCTCTTCTCTCTCACATCCTCTCTCCTCTCAACAACCACCGACACCACCTATGGCCACAACCACCACCGATATGCACCCTAACGACCCTTTCCTGAAGAAGCTCGCCTCGGTGGCTGCCACCGCGCCTGAAACGCTCCTCAACCGCCGTCCTAACTCTGATATGCCGCCGTATTTGGACCTCTTCGATTCTCCCCTTCTCATGGCTACCCCTGCGAACAGATCTGTTGCAATGATAGCCGAGGTGCAGTCTCGCGTTGATGTTCGAAGCTGGTTCGAGTGGTGCAGTCACGCGCTGGTTCGAGTGGGGCAGTCACGCGGTGGTACAGATCTCTGAGCTCGTGACCACCGGAGATGGAAGCAGCCTTGGAAAGCTTCCTTTCGCGAGTTCGTGACCACCGGGACAGACGGAGATCCAGCAGTGTTTTGGCGAGCTCGTGGGACCACCGGGACAGGACGAGATCCAACAGTGTTTTCGCCGGAGGTTACAGTTTGTGTTTCTCCGGAGTGTGCAGCTTCTTCAGGCTCCTTCTTCGTCGACGTGAACCTCCGGTGTTTGCAGCTTCCCTCTTCGCTGCTTCGTTGGAGCTCCGATGGTTCGAGTATGGTGTAGTGTGTGTAGCCATTTCAGCGGTGGTGGTTGTGGTATGGTGGTGGTCTTGTTATGGTGGTGGTGGCGCCGGTTGGGGAAGAAGCTTTGAGCTTCTTTTTTTTTTTTTAGTAGTAGTTGACCAGATCTAGATCTGGTCATACCAGATTGTATTTTTTTTTTAATTGTGTAATAATCTATTTATTTGAATAATTGAATAATACTCACACTTTTTATTATTTACTCATTGTTTTCTTAAATTACTCTTTAATTGCTAAAAATACTCACCAATTTTTTTAAAATACTCCGACTATTGTATAGAGTACTCCGACTATTTCATAGAGTACTCCAACTTTTTTAAAGAGTATTCATTTAATTCGCTAGAGTATTCGTTTAATTCGTTTAATTCTCGGAGTACTCAGCAAATTCTCGGAATACTCTATGTTTTTCTCAGAGTACTCTATGTTTTTCTCAGAGTACTCTATGTTTTTTCTGGTGACCGGTGACTGGTGGCCGGAGGTCCGTGGTCGGCTATCGGTGGTCGTTGGTGGTGGTGGTGGTCGGTGGTCGGTGGCTGGAGGTCGGAGATGGGTGGTAGGTGGGTAGGTGGTAGGTGGGTAGTGGTAGAGGAGAGAGAAACAGTGACATCATATTTTTTTGTCTTTTAGTGTTAGTAAGGGTAGGAAAGACTATTGTCAAAAATGAGGTCCCTAAGAATAACAACTTTCAAGACACTACTCTATAGAGAAAAAATAGTGCTCCTAAGACCCTATAGATAATTCACCCTAATAAAAATATAACAGAAATAGTTAAAACAACATTAAAGGTAATTATGGTATAAAATTAACTTTTACACTAACTTAAGAAACATTTTCTTTAACTTGTGATTAAGTATGAAATAAATACCTCCTTTGTAACAAGATCTAATAATAACTTGTTAATTGAACGAGTTTGTTCGTGATTAAATAGTTTGTAACTATGATTTGTAAATTGGATCTCTACTAGATTTTAGCATCAAAATGCTTGTTTTTTCCTAGGTAAACAAGGCTAAAATACCATGTAATACACAGACATTCTTTGATGACCACCACCATCTTCATCCACAACCACCACCGACTAGCTATAATACACAAATCACTATTTTGATTTATTACTACATATTATTTTTAGTATCTTGAAAAATTTAAATTTATAACCTAAGAAATTAAGGAAACCTATAGAGCAATTAATAGAAAAAAAGTACAAATTTTAAAGTATAGCAACATGTATTGAAAATAACTCAAATAAAAATTAATATAGGTATATAATGCATTTTTCCATAATATAAAAACTTATTCTATTATCCGCCCATACCCGAGAATGATATGCAAATTAGAAAAAAAAGTGTATAAATGTATAAATAAATTGGAATCGTTTTAGTGAATGGGTACTAAAAATCTTAATTTTTATAAGTGTTAAATATAAGATTAGTGGGTTATAATATTATATTATTAATGTGTCTATTTTTACAAAAAAATAGACGAAATTATATATAAATTATAATCGAAAGAAAGAAAAAGAAAATTGAATATATAATGGTCTTTTTTTAAGATTGTTTTAAGAAAATTTATCGTTAATCTCAAAAGAGGAGAGTTACAATATAATTTAATATTACAGAAGATATAATTGAGTATTTTAAATTTATATAAATATTTGTGGTTAAATTCGATAATGAAGGATGTGAATTGTAATGGCATTATTATTATCATTTTTTTCCAAAAAGTCTTTATTATTTATTGAAAGTCTTAGAGAGGGGGGGGGGGGGGGGTGAATAGGATTACTAATAAGATTAATGCCTAATTAAAAATCTTTTAGACAATTATAAGTATTAGAGAGAAACTACTAAGTCAACTAAATATATCAAACTCTTAAGGGATCATACAATGGATAAGCTAGAGGTTTGATATATAAGTGATACAGGTAAAATGAGTTTCTAATCTCTTACTACTCTAGATGACAATAGGTTTGATTAACTAGGTAAAGATTATTACGATATTTATACTAGCATGTAATCAAACATATAAAGTGCGGAAAGTAAATAGAGTAGGGATAGAAAGTACACAACGATGTATAGTGGTTCGGTTATCCCTACATCCACTACCTAAGGAAGCCTCCTTAGGATTTCAAGCTTTTCACTAAGCTCCCGTGTCTCTCTTAACCGGGTCGAGAACACAATAACCCTTACAACCTCTTCGATACCACGAAGGACAAACTCTTGTGCTATCGCAACACAAGGACACCGAGTATACTCCCGATACTCTAATTCTCTCTTAATCTATCTATTACAAGAACTAGACTTAATAGGATAAATGTAAGTGTTTAAAGGGTGAAACAACTTTGCTAATGAACTCCTAAAGAAATGATATAACTCTAAGCTTAAAACTTCTCTTGAGTTGATTGAACTTTGAAGCTTCTTGGTTTAAGCTCTTGATCAAGCTTGGATGATTAACTTTGATAGCTTGAGACCTCTAATTTTGTAGGAGAATGATATGTATAATAGTTGAAGTGTAAGAGGTGAATTTCTCCTTGAAAGAGGTCATATTTATAGCACAAGAAAGTCCCCAACGGTTATAAATTTGTGGGACAATTTGTGCTTAAACGGGTTCCCGTTTAGAGCCAACCGGGTTCCCGTTTAACTTCCCCAACGGCTCTTTTCCAAGTGGAAACGGTAAGAAATGACGTGGCATTGATTAGCAAGAAAATCATCCTGAGCGGGTAACCGGTTAACATTGAACGGGTTCCTGGTGGTGAGCGGGTTCCCGGTTAGAACCAAACGGGTCCCGTTTATCTTCTAACTTGCGCATTTTCGACATTTTGCTATGATGCTCGGATGGAAAAGTTTTCTTCACGAGAGTTTTTGGAAACATCATTCTAAGAAACTTTTTAGTTGATCATGAAGGCTAATTCTCAATGTATACAAAGATAAGGTTAAAAGAATTTGTATGAAAATTAGCTTCTTAGGATATGACAATAAAGCTATGATCTAAATGATAAAGATAGTGTTTTTGATAAAAATAGAGTGCAATAGAGAGGGTATAATTAAAGTGAAGTTAACACACTAAACACAAGAGGATTTGTCACATTAAAACAACCTATGAAGGGAGGCTATATGCCAACATTTATTACCCTGAATTTGTCTAATTTGAATTTTTCAATTTGATATGTGGATTAAAAATTAAGGATTATTTCCCAAGAAACACCTCAAGTTAGAATTAATTCCCTCTCACCCTAACCATTATTTTTTTGCCCATAAAAAGCCACATATATTTTTCTTTTTCATTTTTCTTTCCCATAAAAAGAGTCGTTTGAGTTATGGGAAGTTTCCCATAACTCAAACTTTGAGTAATGGGAAGTTTCCATTACTCGTTGATTTTTGAAAAAGACGGTACCTTTTATGTACAAGGGTGTAAAGTGGTAGGTGTCTATTGGACATTAACCTTTAAATTAACTGAAGAGTTTTAGAAAAAAAATAAGTAAAGTATAATTATAATAAGAAATCATGTCTCACTTAAAAGGAAATTAATATATGTGCAAAAAGAATAAAAAAAATAAAGACATTCGTCCAAAGAAAAGAAAGGAAAAGTTATATCATAAAATTCAAAAAAGTAAGATAATGTGGAATATAAATGTAATTAATAAATAAAAAACATATTCTATAAGCTAGCCGATCTCTGATCGTCATAGTTTTAAAAGGTTTTTTAATATACTTTCCTCTACACATGTTTGACATTTAAATCATTTAGATTTTTGATAAATTTGACATTCATTATGTCAGAATTTACTATGCCACATATCAATAGACTTATAAAAATAAAACAAAAGTAGTTGCAATATTATTAATATAAAAAATAGTGTTTAATATAAAGAGTTCTTTGGACATATAGTCCTTCCTAACAAATTTATCATTTCTAGTGATACTCCCCCCACCCCCCCTTCCCCCCTCCCCTCCTTCTCCTCATTAAAACAAGTTTTAGTCCAACCTTATTAATTAGAGATCCCGATACAAGATTTCTACAAAGGGAAGGAAATCATCATAGGTTATCAGAAACATTTTGATGTTTGAATCCAGCCCTAGTTGATAGTATAAATAGCTCCACTCCCTCATAGTATGTAAAAATCTCACATCATAAGACTCGCGTCACTTCCTGCTCTGCCTCGCCTACGCCATGTGGTTGCTTGGGTCGGGTGGGTGGTGGTGGTGGTGGCGCGTGTGTGGGGATAAACTCATTTGCTTCTACCTTCCATGGGGTAACTCTTTTAAAATTAAGTAAATAGTTTTAGTATAAAAGCTAATATTTTATCCCCCATTCAACCGATGTAGTAAAAAGGAGAAATACAAAAAGTCATAAAGTAAAGTTTAAACTCTTGCCAAGACAGCCATGTAAATACTAAAAGGATATTTATTGAAAATTATTTATTAATCAACCATTGGTTAGGTTTAGATCTACGTGGATAGAAGTTGTTGAATTTTAGGTTACGTTCATGGAAACTTGCTACTCAAAGATGTGCTTAGAACCAACAATGGTGTTAGAAAATGCTGTGATGATCGAAATATGTGGAGAAGAAACTAATGTCATGGTGATGTCAGCGTGTGTTTTTTCCTTTTCAAAATTGCAGGTTTGGTTTATTTTTTATTCTATTGGAATTCTAACCTTAGTTTTTTTGTTACCATAGAAATTAAGTGTTGTAAATTTTTAATATAATAATTCAAAATAATGATATTATTTTATTTAGAATTTTTTTTTAATTTTGTTAAGGTTCAAATATAAATATACTCAATAAAAATAGAGTAATGCTGGATATCACCCCAAATCACATCGCCTTAATATCACCTCCTAGGTAGACCAATCACAAAGGAGAGAGAAAATGATAAGTCAGGAAAGAGAAATCATATGATTGGTTAATTTGAAATCCACCTAGGAGGTGATATTAAGGCGATGTGATTTGGGGTGATATCCAGCATTACTCATAAAAATATCATCTCAGTAAAAAATATCGAATATGCTTAGAGAATTTTTGATACATTCATATACTTATTTACTATGCTCAGAGATTTCAAGCACTCTCAAACACTTTTTGACCCAACTTAGAGCATCTTTGAGCGTGTTTAGAGATTTTTTGAGCCTACTTAATGACTATTTAACGCTCAGAGATTTCATATTCAGATATGATGCATGCTATGAGACTTTTTATGCTTATATAGTTTTTGTCTTAGAGATTCTCTAAGCAGGTTTAATGTCGCCTCATGTGGTGGTGATGATCGGTGAATGTCGCTGAATTATGATGGTGCTCAGTGTTTCCCTGAACATGTTCTTATTGATCATTTTTTCCACTTGTTTTTGTTCTTAATGCGTTTCTTATTTTATTTGAGTGTATTTTAGTATTTTTCCTACATGTAATTTAGTTGTGCCCTCTAATAAAAACAAATTTTTCTTTTCTTCCTTATTATCGATTAAATCTGTCTTCAGGACTTTTTGGATAGAAAACTCTTCTTATTTATAATCTCTTAAAAAGCTTGCTTTTTAGTTTGTGTTATCAATAATTAGATTTATCCTTTCGAATTTATCCACCTATTGGATAATTCTTCTAAAAATATATCCCAACATTTTCTAAAGAACATGCTCCTTTAAATTATTTTATAATGTTGTAATATAGAAGGATAAGAAAACAATATTTATTGATCTGATGAATAGAATGTTACAGACATCAGTATTTATAAAACCTAAATGTAACTGCCAATCTAATAACTGCTAACGGCTATATAATTTGAATATTTAAACATTTGAATATTTAAACTACAGTCCTAAACACTTATTTCAACACTCCTCCTTGTTTTAGGAACTGCAAACTCCAAGCTTACTGCGTAGAAACTCAAACTTTGTGACAGGCAATGGCTTGGTAAAGATATCTGCAATTTGATTGTCAGTGTTGCAGTAGAGAAGAACAATATCTCCATCCTTTTGCACATCTCTTAAGAAAAACAGCTTTATGTTGAAATGCTTAGTTTTTCCATGGAATACCGGATTGTGAGAGATAGCAATGGCAGCCTGATTATCAACAAATATTTTTGTCTCTTCTTTTTGCTCAAAATTAAGATCAAACAATATTTTTCTCAACCATAAAGCTTGATTTACAGCGGAAGTTGCAGCCACAAATTCTGCTTCTGCAGTTGATTGAGCAACTGTATCTTGTTTCTTCGAACCCCAACAGAAAACACCTGAACCGAAAGTGAAACAATATCCTGATGTGCTTTTCATATCATCAAAACATCCTCCCCAATCACTATCTGAGTAACCAACCAGTGTGAAGGATTTTCCTTTTGTGAATTTAATTCCAAAATCACAAGTTCCTTTTACATAGCGAATTACTCTTTTTGCAGCTTTTAGATGCATTTCACTGGGACAATGCATGAATCGAGATAAAATACTCACTGCATTTAAAATGTCCGGTCGAGTGGCTGTTAGATACATTAAACAACCAATTAGACTCCTATAGTATATTTCATCTATCTTTTCCGCTCCATCCTCTTTGCAAAGTTTCTCCTTCTGGTTCATGGGAGTGTTCATTTCTTTGCATTCTTCAAGACAAAACTTCTTTAGAATCTCCTTTGCATATTTCTTTTGACAAATAAAAACTTCATATTCACCTTGTTTTATTTCCATTCCCAGAAAGAAGCTCATCAACCCAAGGTCTGTCATCTCAAATGCTTTCATTATTTCTTTCTTGAAATTCTCCACAAGACTTGTGTTATTTCCAGTGACAAGAAGATCATCCACATATAACGAGATTATAAGAATTCCCCCTTCATCTTTCTTGACATATAATGTTGATTCTGAAGGACTTTTAGAAAAACCCAAACTGAGCAAGTGTTCATCAATTTTACTGTACCATGCTCTTGGGGCTTGTTTTAACCCATAAAGTGCCCTTTTGAGAAGATAGACCTTATCTTCTTCTCCATCTTTTACAAAGCCTTCTGGTTGTTCTACATAAATCTCCTCCTGCAGAATACCATTCAAAAAAGCCGACTTGACATCTAACTGATATAGTTTCCAATTCATTTGTGCAGCAAAAGCAAGCAACATCCTGATGGTGTCAAGTCTAGCAACTGGGGCAAAGGTGTCAGAATAGTCCACACCAAATATCTGTGCATACCCTTTAACCACAAGCCTAGCTTTATGCTTGTTGATTGATCCATCGGCATTGAGTTTGGTCCTGAAAACCCATTTAACCCCAATGACCTTCCTATCTTGAGGTTTATCTACCAACTCCCATGTTTTATTTTTTTCAATCATGAACAACTCCTCCTTCATTGCGGCTAGCCAATTCTCATTTGTCTTGGCTTCTTCATAATTTCCAGGTTCACATACAGCAATGTTGCAACGTTGATAAATTTCAGAAAGTAACCTTGTGCCTCTTACAGGAATATCATCAATTGTTTCATTTTCCTGATCATCCATGCTTTGTTCTTGAAACTTGGTATTTGACACTTTTGAATTAATGTTATCTTCACTATTCCAATTCCATTCTTCTTCCTCCATAAAGTTCACATCTCTGCTTGTAACAATTTTTCCAAATTGTGGCTGAAAAATTTTATAAGCTTTTGAAACAGAACTATAACCAATGAAGATCCCAGGAAGTGCTCTTTTGTCTAGCTTGTCCCTTTTAACTTGAGGAACATGAGAAAAACACAAACATCCAAATACCTTAAGAAATTTTAGAGATGGTTTATAGCCATACCATGCTTCAAAAGGTGTTTTATCAATGACTGCCCTTGTAAGAAGTCGATTTTGCAAAAATACTGCAGTATTCGCGGCTTCTGCCCAAAAATGTTTTGGAAGATTTTTCTCATGTAGCATACAACGCGTCATCTCCAATATAAACCTGTTTCGCCTCTCACTTACTCCATTTTGTTGAGGACTGTATGGAGAAGTCAATTGGTGTTGAATACCAGCTTCCTCACAGAACTTATCAAATGATTCGCATGTGTACTCTTTTCCATTGTCAGATCTGACTGTTTGAATTTTGCAACCACTCTCATTTTCAACTCTGGATTTAAATTTGAAAAACACTTCCCCCACTTCTGACTTGTGCTTCAAAAAATAGATCCAACACATACGAGTAAAATCATCAATAAATATAGCATAATAAAGACTACCATTCAGAGAAGGTGTTCTTTGAGGCCCTGCTATATCGGTATGAATTAGTTGCAATTTCCTTGATGCTCGCCTTTGTACTTTTGGAAATGGTTTCTTGCTTTGTTTTCCAAACTGACATGCTTTACAACTAGCGATGTTGTCATCAAGTTCTGGGAGATCGTTGGCCATCATTTTGGATTTCATCTGGAGAATTCCTTGACTATGATAATGACCAAGCCTTTTGTGCCATAACTCTGTAACATTCTCCTTGACAACAAAAGCACTATGTTCCTTTTTTTTGCGGATCGAGAACAAAACTTTTTCCTTTCATTTTTACTGAAAACATGTCTTTTCCAAAAGCATCTTTAATCAAACAATATTTATCATCAAACACAACCTTATAACCCTTTTCAATTAATTGTCCAACACTCAACAAGTTTTGGTTGATTTCAGGAACATACAACACATCAGAAATATACTTTGTACCAAAGAAACTAGAAATTGCAATTGTACCTTTTCCTTTGACATCTATGTAATCTCCATTACCAATTCGAACTTTTGATTTGTTGGTGCTCCTTAATTCTTTAAACAACTCTTTGTCATATGTCATGTGGTTAGTACAACCACTATCAATGAGCCAAGCTTCTTTTGATTCAATGCTTGAAAAACATTTTGCAACAAATAATTGATCCTCTTCATCTTCATCAGCAATTTGGGCATTAGCATCATATTGTTGATTTTTTGTTTTGCATATGATTGCATCATGTCCCATCTTGTTGCATTTTGAACATTTTAAGGTTTTGCATATAACTGCTTCATGTCCCATCTCATTGCATTTGGAACACTGGGCATCCGGCCTTCTCCAACACTTAAATGGTGGGTGCCCTTTCTTCTTACAATGAGAACAAGGATTATAATTACGCCTTCCCTCTTGACTTTTTTTATTTTCAGAACCTTGAAACTTTGCAGTCAATGCTCCCTCAAGTTCACCCTCATGTCTCATCGCTCTACGTTGCTCTTGTGCTTGTAGAGAATTTAACAATTCGATAAGAGTGATTTTTGACATATCCTTAGTGTTTTCTAAGGATGTAATTGTGGCTTCAAATTGTTCTGGCAATGTTACCAGAATTTTTTCAACAATCCTTGATTCTGGAAGAGATGAACCAAGTAATCTGATTCGGTTTGCAATGTTTATCAACCTATCAGAATATTCTTTGATTGACTCACCCTTCTTCATCTTTTGTAATTCAAAATCACGTATCAAATTTAACACTTGCATTCCACGAATTTTCTCATTTCCTTCATATTCTTTCTTGAGAGAATCCCAAATCTCTTTTGCTGTCTTAAGAGTCATGATACGTATCATGATACTTTGCGAGACTGCTGCAAATAGACATGCTTTTGCTTTTGCCTTTTTTGCTTTCTTTTCATTATGAAATTTTATCTGTGCAATGGTTGGATTTTCTTGTAGTACAGGAATTTCTACATCTTCTTCCATAACATCCCAAAGATCTAAAGCACTCAAATAAGTCTCCATACGAACTGCCCAGATTTGATAGTTTTCTCCATCAAACACCGGCGGAGCAATTGATGAAAAACTTGTTTGGCCTTCCATGGATTCTCACACAGGTCTCTTAAGAAGATTGCTCTGATACCAATTGTTGTAATATAGAAGGATAAGAAAACAATATTTATTGATCTGATGAATAGAATGTTACAGACATCAGTATTTATAAAACCTAAATGTAACTGCCAATCTAATAACTGCTAACGGCTATATAATTTGAATATTTAAACATTTGAATATTTAAACTACAGTCCTAAACACTTATTTCAACATATAACAAGCTGTCATATTCTAGTTGTTACTCATTTATGACTAATATATTCTAGATGAGTATCAGGCTTTCTCCTTGTGAGATGTATAAACTCTTCTACAAAAACTTCCACCGTTCTCTAGAAATTATGTAGGACTTGTTGCTTTAAATTTTAAGGTCCTTTCCTTTATCTTGAGACAAATTCTAATCCATTTCTAACATAATTCTTATTCAACTCAATTTATCTTTTAGTATTTATATCTCTTTGTAGATTGTATCACATGCTTCTGTACTTTGTAATATTGATAGAATATTAACCTTGTCTTACTACTTTTAGAGGTTCCTAACACATCAGTCATCTTTGGTTGAATATCCCTTTTACCGCTTTTGTAACTAGTTTCAGATTAAAAGATTTCTACTTCATGAGTTTTGACTGAATATTTCTTGTCAACTGCAATAATCTACTCGGATAATAATCTCTTAGTTGTAGGTCCTATTTTATCCTTTCGCATGATGTAATGTGGTATTTTGATTTTTATTGTTTTTTTTTTTGGACAGTAATTTTTATTGTTTATTGTAAAGGGTTATTGTTGATAACATCTTCATTATGCTTTTTAATTAGGGTGAATTATATATAGGGTATTGGAGACACACTTTCTTCTCTATAGAGTAGTTTCAAAAATGATATTCTTTTTAGGGACCTCAATTTTGACAATAGTCTTTCCTACCCTTACTACCACTAAAAGACAAAAAAATGTGATGTCACTATTTCTCTCTCCTCTACCTACCACTACCCACCTACCTCCAACTTCACACCACCTACCACCGATCTCCGACCACCGACAAGCGACCACCGATCTCCGACCACGGACCTCAGGCCACAAGTTACCGGAAAAAACATAGAGTATCGGAAAAAACTGAGAGTACTCTATGAAATATAGAGAGTACTCTCAGTTTTTTTCGATACTCTATGAAATAGAGAGAGTACTCCGAGAATCAAAAGAATACTCTAACAATTTACCCGAATACTCTATAAAAAAAGTCGGAGTACTCTATAAAATAGATGAAGTACTCTATGAAATAGAGAGAGTACTCTTAGAAATTACATAAATACTCTATAAAAATCATGTGTATATATTTAAATACCTTTCGATTCAAAATTTAAAACCAATTACAATTGATAAATAAAAAAAAAATTAAACTAATTACAAGTTGACCAGATCTGAAAAAAAGAAAAAAAAAATACCTAAAGCTAAAGCGTACTGTGTACGCGAGTAAAAAAAAAAAAAAGGAACTCCGGCGAAGAACGAAGCAGCGAAGACGGCGAGCTCCATGGACTCTGTTCGTGGTCGCATATAGATCGAGCCTCTACAGCAACACCACTGCATCTCCACAGCAACCACGAGCTCTTCTTCTCCAACACCTCCGGCGAGCTCTTCTTCTCCATCGTTCAAGCTTCACCATGGCTCCTAGGGTTCCGCCATGGCTGCTAGGGTTTGGGATCTATTCGAAGCTTCAAGCACACCACCGATTTGCAGCAACGAAGTCGTTCGAAGCCATGGCTGCACACGGCGAGATCTGTTCGAACCTCCACCAAAGCCGTTCGAACCAAGCTTCACCACCGATTTGCAGCAACGAAGCCGTTCGAAGCCATAGCTGCTCACGGCGAGATCTGTTCGAACCTCCACCAAATCCGTTCGAACCGCTGCTCACTGCTCGGCTAAGCCCAGGGCAGCACCACCGAGATAGAGAGGCGCTGGAGCTCGAGAGAGATAGGTAGAGAGGCGCCGGAGCTCGAGAGAGATAGGTGGGTCTACTGGAAAACAGCTGTTGGTGGTGGAGCTTGGTGGAGTTTTATGAGGGAGGAGGGAGGAGGGAGGTGGTGGTGCAGATCGGCGGTGGTGGTCATTTAGGTGGTGTCGGTGGTTGTTGAGAGGAGAGAGGAGAGAGAAGCAGTGAGGTGAGGGAACGTGAATGAAATTAGAAATTGAATAATTAGTATATATAGGGATAGAAAAAACAAAAGAGGGGTAGTCTAGTAATTGGGGTTTTGGGGTTCATGTGTTAAAAAGTTTCTGAGGTCTTTAGTAAGAAGAGGCTCTAGGTGGGGGTGCCAACTCGAAGAGGGGGGTGTGGTCAAGACCCTAAGTGTAATTATCTCTTTTAATTATTTTTTTTAAGTTTTTAATAATTTATTTTATAAAAAAATGCCTAATGAAGTAATTATTTATAGAAAACGCCTCATTTATATTTTTCATACCTTTACTACCCTTATTATTAAATATATTATTTTATTTTAATACAATATTAATTTTATATATTAAACAAATAACAGGGTACTTCTTCCACCACCACCACCACCAAAACCACCATGTATGTAACCACTACTACAACCACCACAACCATCACCACCTCCACCACCACCACCACCTACTACTACTAATTCCATCACACGCGCGCGTCCGTGAATTTTTTTTTAATTGTCATAACTAATTCAAGAAAAATCAGAAAATTAAAAAAATTGTATTTTTGAATAAAGCAAATTAATATTACGTCTATGAATTTTTTTGATTTTTTTTGAACTTTTTTGAATTTTTTTATTTTTTTCGCAAACACGGATTTTCATGTTATAAACATGGAATTCCATGTTTTAAACCGTGAAATAAACATGAAATTCCATGTATAAAACATGAAATTTCGTGTCTGCGAAAAAAATTAAAAAAAATCAAAAAATTCCGAAAATTCCGAAAATTCCGAAAAAAAAATCATAGACGTAAATATTAATTTGATTTAACCAAATATATAATTTTTTTGATTTTTTTGATGTTTTTAGAATTAGTTATGACGATTTTTTAAAAAAAATCACGAACGCGCGCGTGTTTATTAGTTTTTGTTTTGTTTTTAATTTCTTTTTCTTTTTTTAATTGTTAATTATAGGGGTAGTTTGGGATGGGGTTGTTTTCAATAAAGTATCTTATTCTAAGTACATTTTTCTAAATAAGTTTATTAATAGACATTAATCAACAATTGGCTCTTATTTTAATGTTTCAAGTCTATGATACATTTTAATATGAATATTCTTGAGATAATTACACCTAGGGTCTTGACCACACCCCCCCCCCCCCTCTTCAAGATGGGGACCCGGCCTAGAGCCTCTTCTTACTAAAGACTTTTTAAACTTTTTAACACATGAACCCCAAAACCCCTATTACGTTACTACCCTCTTTTGTTTTTTTTCTATATATACTAAATTAAAACCCCATCAATTATGATTTCAGATTTATTTTCTCTCACCTCCCTCTCTTCCCTCTCCTCCCAACTTCCTCCTCCGTGAACTCCCAAAACTGCCACCACCGAAATGACTACACCACCTGCTCCTCCACCGCCTGCACCACCGCCACCACACCAAAGCTTCTCGCAACCTCATGTCCATCCCTTTCTTCACCGACATCCGGCGAGCACCACCACACCGAGAAGCTTCCTGCAGTGGTAGATCGAGATCCAGGCTAGTTCACCTCGCTCCAGTGAACCTCCCTCCTCCCTCACCTCGCTGCTAGCCTCGCCGGAGCTCTGCGCAGCAACACCGAGCTCGAACGCGAAAGAGATCTGAGATCCACTGTGTTGGACAACCATGGCAGCAAAATATGGACCTCCGTTCGCGGCTGTCCTCCGTTCGAGTGTTGAAGACGACCTCACCAGACAACCACCGCCACTGAGCAGGGACGCCGTTCGAAGCTGAAGGAGCTGCGGCCTGACCTCCGTTCGAAGCTTTGGTAGATGGTGAAGACCCTGTTCGAGGCTGAAGACCTCCATTTTGCCGGAGATATCGAGCTCGTTGAGGTGCTGATTCCATGGCTGAAGACCCTGTTCGAGGCTGAAGACCTCCATGTCTGCTTCACGCGAGAACAAGAAGCAGATCGAGTTTTTTTTTTTCTTTGTAAATGGTTGACCAGATCTAGATCTGGTCAAACCAGTTAGTTTTTTTTTTTACATTGTAATTAAATCTGTAAATGTGCTTTTTTTAAATAATACTCAATAATTTCCGATTATACTTTTGTGTGTTTTTGTGTGTTTTAATATTACCTCCAAATTTTAAGAGTACTCATAGAATTTCTTAGAGTACTCCGAGAATTTCTTAGAGTACTCCGAGTTTTTCTTAGAGTACTCCGAGTTTTTCTTAGAGTACTCTACAATTTTATACAGTACTCTGCATTTTTCTGGCAGCCGGAGGTCGGTGGTCGGATTTTTAGAATATTCATTAAAATATATAGAGTACTCTATGTTTTTCTCAGAGTACTCTATGTTTTTCTCAGAGTACTCTATGTTTTTTTCCGGTGACTGGTGGTCGGAGGTCGGTGGTTGGTGGTCGGTGGTCGGTGGTCGGTGGTCGGTAGCCGGAGGTCGGAGATAGGTGGTAGGTGGGTTGGAGGTAGGTGGGTAGTGGTAGAGGAGAGAGAAACAGTGATATCACACTTTTTGTCTGTTAGTGGTAGTAAGGGTAGGAAAGACTATTGTCAAAATTGAGGTCCCTAAGAAGAAGAGCATTTTTGAAACTACTCTATAGAGAAGAATTATGTTCTCCAAAACCCTATATATAATTCACCCAATATTCTTACCTCTTTGAGACTAAATTAAAATAAAAAAGAAACACTTATTTATATCACAACGATGAATAGATCTCTTGTAGAGAACACAAATTATTTTTGAGATGTTTTAAGAGTTCAAGTGATTTGGTTTTATAAATATTATCTACGCTAAGTGTTACGAAAATCAGTTTTGAATAGGTAGTTTTAATCCAAACTAATTTTTTAATTGAAATACTTCAAGGAATACGACTGAATCGAAAGAAAAACTAATATACCTACTTTAAAGATGAACTACCTAATTAAATTTATTGATGCAACTTTACTTCAAACATTCTCATGAATCCTCACAACCTTCTTTATCAGAATCAACCATTAATTTTTTAAGCTCAGTATCATAAAAACAGTATAACTGAGTTGTGAGCACATAAAAATATATTAAAAGAATTTTAAACTTGGAAATATATAATAAATCTACAAGTAGGTCATCATATATATATATATTTTTTTAGACATTTAGGTGTCGTTTGTTTTCTAAGTGATAATTACTAAATGCTGAATGAACATCTGAATAGAACTTATTCGGTTAAGAGGTAGTGTCTAAATGATTCAGACTTGGTTTAAAATTTTAATGAAACAGACCAATTAAGAGGCATTCAGATATGAATTGGTCAGGAAAAACAATCAGTCTTATTGATCCAGTGTCTTAGTGCCCGTTTGGAAGTGCTTTTTTGGAGAAGCACTTAAAAGTGCTTTTAGCATTTTAAGAATTTTTTTTACCTTGAAAAGCACTTTTCTGAGAAGCACCAAATATGTGCTTCTTAAAAAAAAGCACTTTCAATAATTTTAGATTTCAAAATTATTTTTAATAATTTTTTTAAATTTTAAATTTTATTCCAAAAGCGCTTTTTTACTCTAAAATAAGCACTTCCAAACGGGCCCTTAATGAACCAGATTAAGATCCCATTAAGTGCAAACAAACACCCACTTAGTCATCATCACTGGCGGATCCATGTTGAGCCTAGAGGGGGCTCAAGCCCCCTGACTTTTTTTTTAAATTTTTTGTATTCTATATATTAGTAACTTATGATTAAAGAATGTTTTTTATTTTTAACCTCAGTAATTTTCTTTAACTTTTATAAAACATTATTTCTTATAAATTATACAGTATTATTTTTAGAAATATTACTTTAATATCAATTTTTTACGAATTACTCTGAAATCATTCGATAGTCACAACAATCCACTTCTTTACAAAAACTAAAACATTTCAATAATTTTTTTTTATTTAAGAAGAATTTGGTTAATATTTTTTAATGCAATGGATATTATTTTTATTGATTATCTAAAGCGTATTTTAATATTGGTATTTAGGTAAATATTATGCTAGTATTACATAACTTAAGAAAAGTGATGATGTACCTAAGTTTACTATACACCCTAAAAACAAATTTTCGGGGACAAGGCCCCCAAACCCCCATATATTTTAAGCCCCTCCTCAAATTTTATCCTGGATCCGCCACTGTCATCATGTTTCTTGACAAGACATAGTGTAACTCTCCCATTTCCATATTCTATGTCCATATTATTAAAAATAGTTGTCCCAACATATGTGTCCAATTAAAAAACATTTTTTTACCATTAATACCTACTTTATCCTTAATTCCAATAAATATTTGAGATATCAAGACACTTTATGAAGGCTATTTTGATAATCGTGGTGTTAAAAATGACATTTTTTAGTTTTTTAAACAATTGTCCTATAATATATGTCTAATTAGAAAACTAAGACACACTTTTTACAACGTATTCTGACTTATCCCCTAATTAAATGTTAAAGATTCATGTTTTCAATAAATATTTAAGATAGAAAGACATCTTATGAAGAGCATTTAGTAATCGTGGTGTTAAGAAATGATTTTTCTTAGATTATGTACAAAAACAATGTGGACACATATTATGGGACGGGGGGGGGGGGGGGGGGGGGTATCTATTTTAGTCCTTGATGTAACCTTCTTTCTTAGAGAAAGAGATAAACTGGCATGATATTTGTAATAGGGTATTGAACCTCATTCTTCTGCTTATTCACATCATCCATTTTAGTTTTGTATTGGTTTGGGTGTTTCTTTATTTGTGGCCAAATGCACCATCTTAGACTTATTATTCCTTTTCCTTTAGCTTTAATGGATCTTTGGGGGGAATTTCCTTCTTTGGCATCAAGATCAGGTCCCCCAGGCTTTGGTGGTTTCCTTATTACTTTAGCTTCTCCCATGCGGGACGACTCACTTAGATAACCAAGGTTTACTCATGTAGTAGTTAATGATAATTTGTTGTATTGGAATAATTTGTTGAATAATATTGCTCGACCTCCCTTTTTTTACCGTGTATTGGTCTTTTTCCTTTGTGTGTCTTGTAGACTTAGTTGCTTGTGATATAGTGACATGTTCTAAGGGGTCGGGATGCCTTAAGTCATTCTCTAATCCATTCCTTTAGGGATGGCTTCCCTTACCTTGTAGATTCAAATCAAGAGGTTTTCAGATGTTTTTCTTACCAGTTATATTAATAAAGGGTCTATTGCAGATTCCCATCTACCTCGAGAGTGGTGTATTTGTCTTGAGACTGTTCAACATCTTAATTATAATACACATTAGTTGAGAAATTTATAATCTCCCAGGTTCCTTTCCTTTCTAATGACACACATACAAGCAATGATTTCTTTTCCGATATTAGTCATAATGATACCTAGTATCGAGTATTTACAACGTTCCGTCTCCTTGGTTCTTTTGCATATATAAGACGTGAAGCATGATGAAATTTTTTGCTTTATCCCATACCCCCTTTTGCTCTATCAATTTGTATGGTGTAAATAAGACTTGTGATTACAACAAGACTGTATTAGAGTGTAAGTGTTTGGTAGCTTGTTGGTTATCGTTTACTCTTGGGGAGTTGTTGTGCCAATCGAGCTTTATGTTGATGTAGCATTGTTATTTATCATGCTACTCGGAAAGTGGGGGGTTTTCTTTGCTCCTATAATCTTTCCACTACTTCTTGATAACCATGTACTCTGGTTATGGATAACATTCTTGACTTTATGGTCCACGTTCCAATTGCATCGTGTTTTCCCACTGGATCTTGGTTTTGCCTTACGTGTAACCCTTGCGTTAATTTGATAAGCCTAACAAGCTATGTCCTTGTTTTTCCTAACTCTCATAATATGAGGTTCTGTCCCTCCATCTTCACCTCGACGAGGCTTGCAAATTTTATCCCTATTAAGGCTCTGACACCACTTGTGAGGTCCTAGCCGGGTGGAGTTGGGGGTGAATAAGACACTTGTAACACATAAATACATTTTAACACTACTAATTATAGCTATATAACAAGCTCCGGAATAATATGCAATGAGACATAAGAGGGTTTTGTTTAGATGAGGATGCAAACACTACAAAAATTAATACACTAAGTTAAACAAACTATACAAGGCTAAGGGATCATCGAATGGGGTAAATTATGGTTAGCTGATTAAGCTAAGTAAAAACGATATGTCAAGAGTTAAAGGAAAGAAGGTACATAATGGTTTTTTAGTGGTTTAACTCTCAAAGGTCTAGTCCACTGCCGAAGGAATTATCCTTAGGATTTTAATTTTCTCTCCCCTATGTTTCCGTAACCCTTGAAGGTGAATTAGAAACCTTTTTAAAAGAGGTTTATGGAGCTTTCTTAACCTTTACCGGCCAAGTCACAACCTAAGTGAGATTTTTTCTTCAACTCAATCTCAACCTTTACAACACACTCTTTTCTAATATAGAATAAAAGATAAATCCTTGACTGATAGATTTTATAATTTGGAACAAATTGACTCCTAAAGAGTGGATATGAACGTAAAGATTATTGAACTTCTCTCTGAGTAGATATAATAATGCTACGAGTAAATAGCACTTTTGCCCCCTGCGTTTATACCCGATTGACAGGTTGCCCCCTAACCTTTAAAATGCGACTCGTTCCCCCTTGAGTTTTACTTTTGTGCCCCGCTACCCCCTGAGTGCGTTTTCCGTCCATTTTTTCCGTTAAAAGTGACGTGGCATTTCCATGTCACCTTTTTTTTTTTAATCTTAATCCTAATTAATCATTTAACTAAATTAAAGTAAGGGTAAAATAGGTTTTTATCAATTGTTTTTATACCATTAAAAATAAATAATAAAATAAACCCCCCCCCCCCCCACCCCACCGCACCCCCTACTCCCCCTTCTTCTTCTTCCCCATTCTTCTTCCCCGACCTGCAACTCTTCCTAAAAAAAAATCAACAGAAAGTTCTTACCTAATTGTTTAAGAATAATTGATTGATTTACCTAATTCTTTCCTGCTATTTTTCTTGATATTCACTTCCTCTGCATCATCTAGGACCAAATTCATGTACTCATCAAATCCCTAAACGCAATTAAATACCATTCTTAGACTTACTTATTAATCATTAAACAATTAAATATATGGAACTTACAATGATGCGTCCTTCAATTCTCAAATCCTTTTGCTCAAAAAGCCAAATCTGAATACGAGATTCTGCATAACAGTAGCTCATTTGATTAATTATTAATTCTACAATTTACATTAAAGAAATATTAAGAGAACTTACGCTTTGAAGAAACCTAAAAATTAGATTCTGCAACCATTAAATCAACAAAAATAATTAATAAAAGATAAATATACACACAAAAACATATGTTAAGGGAAGAAGAGATTAAGTACAATAGGTTGGGTCATAATCCTCTGAACTTTAGTGCTCGCCATGACTGCTGATCCTTTTTCTGCAACAACTTTCTGTTGGAACTGAGAATAGCGATAAACCCTAGCTTAGTGATAAAATAACTTTCTGTTGATTTTTTTTTTTTAGGAAGAGTTGCAGGTCGGGGAAGAAGAAGAAGGGGGTAGGGGGTGCGGTGGGGTGGGGGGGTTTTATTTTATTATTTATTTTTAATGGTATAAAAATTATTGATAAAAACCCTATTTTACCCTTACTTTAATTTAATTAAATGATTAATTAGGATTAAGATTAAAAAAAGAAAAGAAAAAAGGTGACATGGAAATGCCACGTCACTTTTAACGGCAAAAATGGACGGAAAACACACTCAGGGGGTAACGGGGCACAAAAGTAAAACTTAAGGGGGAACGAGTCGCATTTTAAAGGTTAGGGGGCAACCTGTCAATCGGGTATAAACGCAGGGGGCAAAAGTGCTATTTACTCTAATGCTACTTAGTAGATCTCCTCTTAAGTTGATTAGGAAATGATGATTGGTTGAAATTTTTCTTGAGCAGATACTGTGATTAAGTACTTAAAGGCTCAGTTACAAGATATAAGATGAAGTATTTTGCTTGTAATAGTGAAAATATCATCCATATATAGAGGTATAAATACCAAACGGTCATACCAACTTGATCACACAATTGGTGAAATTTGGTTTCTAATTTGGTAGGTAGCAGGTACCTGGTATATGATCTTTAGAAAATATATTCCACATAATAATCGCTAAGTTATAGATCCTAATGATGTGGCATTGGGACACTGTCATATTGGATGAAACCGGCTTCCGAAAACTCTTTGAAATTGTTCAGTCAATTTAATCGCCTGAGAAACCACTATTATAGAAGTCATAAAGTGAGATCATAAACTGATCTAGAACCAAAAATACTAACTCCTCTTTTAGTGAAGGTATCAAAGTCGTAAGATTTTTTGCTCGTTTGCATTGTTTAGTCAACTGCTCTGCTTTTTGCATAAGATATATTAAATCATTTTTCAGCTTGATCTTCTGACCTTTAGATGCTTTATCAGTGGCCTTTTTTAAGAAATGATTTATATATCACTAGTTTTAGTACAAGACTGTCTACTAAATCCAACTATGTCAGTTTGTCAGTCTCCATTTTCAGTTAGCAGCATCTTGATCGACAAGGTTGATGTCTATGGGAACATTTAGACTCACATCGAACATGAAAAAAATGATATAAAGAGTAGTAATAACCCACCACTTGGTCCTCCCTATTATCTAATATTCAATTTTACCATACAAGTATAGAATTAAACCGTCAAAATATACATAGATAAGGGACTAAACTGTCAAGTTGAGCAACAAGAAAACCAAACAACACACTTCATCAAAATTGAAAGGTTTCAGAAGGAAAGATTCAACAACTAATAAAACCTTCCCGGGATGATCAATTTGAATTTTGAACTCCAAAAAGGCAAGATCAACATGTAATAGGAAATATCCAGTATTCGTAAGTAATTTTAATGTTGCACTTGATGTTTTTTACGAGTCCTATAGCTTCGATATCTGAATGGAAAAAACAAGGATTAATATTTGCATAATATAGGGACCTATACTGCAATTTTTGCATAATACAAGAAATTACCATCCCAACTATTTTCTTTTGATCATCATTCCTGAAGGATCAATAGCATAATCTTCAAGAGACTTAATTCTTTAAAGACAATTGCATCTTCAGTCCACCATGATGATTTGGAGGGTTTAGTATGTGAAGTCAATTATTTATATCCTTCTCAATACCCTCCTTGGATAGCTTCCTTCAAAGTAATTCTTATACCTTTAATGCTAAATTTGTTATAATCCCCTCCTATTTTTAAAAAAATTTATTTTTTGACCCCTGATTTTAAGAACTTTCACTTGGTCCACCCAAACTTTTCATTTATATCTCAAATTAGAAACTACTCGAACTTCTCTTGCTTAATATATTTTAATTTTTGAATAATAATACATACATGATGAACAAATCTTGGCCCATTATCAAGCCCTTTTGTTTCAAGAACAATAAATAAACCTCGTCTTGTGAAAGTAATAAATGAGGCTCCTCACTACCGAAAATCATCTGTTAGAATGACATTATGTTATTAGAAACGCATATATACATGCACATAAGAAAAGTGAATATTTCCCAAATGGTCCCTGAGCTATAGGTTATTCGTTAGTTTGGTCTCCGAACTTTAAAAGTTGCCCAAATGGTCCTCAAACTTCAAATTTGTCCCTGTATCAGATTATTACCATTGAGTGCCATGTGGCAAAGACGTTTGAGGAACAAACTAGTAAAAGTGATAGTGCAGGAACAAGTTAATATAATTGTTGTATTATCTAATATGTGGTTTGTTACAACAATGTGTTCTGAATTCTTGCTTATCTCAGGTTGATAATAGTTTCAAATGTTTATATTTAGAGTAATTTTTTTATTTTGCAGGCCAATATCCCATGTTTTGAGTGAGATCTCGTGATTGAAGTTGGAACATCAAGTTTTAAACTTCATAAAGTAAATTTTTAAGCTTTAATGTAGTATTTAAGGACTTTATATTTTAGTATATCTTTTGACTTTTGTGCCTTTAATATTCCAGTTTCCTCTAGCTTTAAGAAGCAGATTAATTCAAAGAATGTTGCTATAATCACGAGATACGAAACTCTCGTAGTTACATCTCCTAGGTGCCCCGGTGGATTAGTCATTTTTTAGCTGCAAAGTTTTGTTACAGAGTCAACACTGTAATAAGTAACTATTTCTATGCTCAGATGTGCTGATTATTGTATACCCCTTATTCTAGCGCTCAACACCTTTTTCCTTTGATTCAAATCTTCAAATACCTCCATCTTCCACTTATTTAGTTGATTATGAATTTCTGAAATGCCTTCCCCCACCCCTACAGTATCACCCACCCACTTACTTCTTATAAATTCCTGGAAACTGTTACGTAGACACCACGCAACTTCGAATCTAAACCGGCGAGAATTAACTTTGGCTCTCTGAATCGGACAAATCTGAATTAATACAGGCATATGATCGGAATGGACCCTAGCTAGGTGAATAACCCATCTATTAGGAAATAAATCTTGCCACTCCACATTACCATACGCTCTATCTAGTCGTTCCAAAATTCTCTGTCCGGAATTCCAGGAATCACACCATGTATAGCGCGGTCCCTCAAATCCCAAATCAATTAAACCACAACTATGCCTCCATTCCTCAAATCGCTTCATCCTCTATGATACGCCAATAACCCCTCATTTTTTGTCTATTTCTAAGACAACTTGATTGAAGTCACCAGCTACTAACCAAGGAGTTTGTATGTTGTACTTGCATATAAAGCCGAAAAAATCCACGATTTACAACCCGCTTGACTTACTTCAATATTAACCACTTGTCGACCCGCCGATAAGACTTTAATTGTTATGTTTGAGTCATTCCTTATCAACCAAATGCTTCCTCTATAACATTCCGAGTCTACTCTTACTGAATTGTCTTTCTATAAAGAATTTATGATTTTATTTGCATTGACACCACTAACACGTGGTTCAACTATCACCGTAAGCCAGACTCTGTTATTTATCATCATATCACGAACAACACGGCGAAATCTAGGCTTGGTCGTACCATAGCAATTCGAAAAAAAAATGTTGAGGGGTTGTTTTGACTTACCCAAGGTCATATCTGCATTATTTAAACTAAAAATTAAATAAAAAATTTAAAGAGGTCAGAAAATATCGAAATGGCGCATTAGATGTGCGAATCCATGACGGTGTCGCCATCGCTTGATTCCTTTATTTGCTCGAGTTGCTGGGGATTTTTCTCTTGCAAATCCGCCACCTGACTATCCAACCACATAGAGTCACCTTCTTTATCAGATTTGGACTCCTCCCATAATGAATCAGGGGGCATGGTGGGCAGGGGTTTGAGCGTGTGCTGCTGCAGACTCTCGGTCGGAATAGCAGCTGTAACTTGCTCTACTGGAATGGAAACCACAGGCCCCAAGTTTTCAGGCCCATAGCTTTCATTAACTACAAACCGGTCCCATGATGACATACCCTTTTCTCCCACAGTTACATCAACTAACCAGCTTCTTCAATTACAGTACTTGACCCACTCCCTACCTCACGAACAGGTCTGACCCCTCTCTCAGCTTCAGAATTCTTCGCTTTGTTCCCACTAGTTTTATTATTATAACTCCCTTAGTCTTCCTTGTTCTTGAAAGCACCTGGCTGTCTTTTACTACCTCTTCAGCCTCACAGTCCAAAACCTCTACTACATCCTTTAATATTTTTTGTTGTTCGAAACTTGGCGTGGTTATCACATGGTGGCCCTTCGTTCCACTTCCAGATTTGTTACTCGAATTAGCCCAATTCACATTCTTACCTTTATTATTAGCCGTTTTCGTACCCAAACTTTTCCCCTTGCTATAAACACTCTGAGCGAAATTGCCATTCGTTTGGGTGCTCTCATTCATACGCAACGCTTCAAATCTAGTCCCCAAGCCTACTTGTTAAATAGACTTGGTTGTGATGTTGGTAGCCCCTTTCCCATTGCCTCTGCTTCCTCTTTTACCTGTCATCCATTCCCCATCTTTCTCTTTATTACTTGGGACTTCCCCTCTATTTTCATTTATTGCCTCCATGTTTCTTATGTTGTCCACGCTATGATCTATTTCACTTGTTGCATTAGAAGGGAAATTATCTTTTTTGTGGCCAAACTGACCGCAACTGAAGCAAATTAGGTGAAGTCCCTCGTACTCCACTTTACAAAGTTTTGACCCAATTTTGACTTCCGGCCTAACGGTTTCTTTAGATCAATTTTAATGGCAAGTCGCGCGTAGTTGCCTCTTAGCCTTCCTTTCGTCATAGGATTGATTTTGATAGTTCTACCTAACTTATCCCCTATTTTCCTTAGGATTCGAGCCGTATAATTATGCATCCCCACATTCAAAATTCTAGCCCAAGCCGTTGTTGTCGTTATGGAGTTCGTAATAGCATTAAAGCTCGGAGTCCATTCTCTAACTATAAGGTAATGGTCAAGAATCATCCATGGCCCTCCCGAAATTGCAAAATTGTAATCATCTCTAACCTCGAATTTTACCATATAGTAACCGTGTCCTACATCCACTAGTTCAAAATGTCTAACTTGATTCCATATTTGTTTCAATTTTGTCGAAAGATACCTAAAACCCACTTCCCTACCAAGAAGACAAATTATAGCAGTGTTCCGCCAAAGGCAGATACCTTCTTGAATTTCCTTTCTTGTTCGAATGACTGTGAAGATTGTGTCGTTAACAAGTTCAGTATCACTTTCAACTAACTCCTCTAATTCTAGAAACTCTTCTTCCCCTAATTCATTACGAATCTTAACCTCTTCTTTGTCCTCAATGACAAGTATGATTACATTACTACCAGTAACTGTTCCTTTCCAATCACCTAATTTTGGCCTAGTAAAAGGTTTAGGGTTGATACCTGGAGTCGAAAATCCTCCTGCTGCTAACGGGTTGTTGGATGGGCCATGTGCACCAGTCGACAGTGGTGTTACTCTGATCGCCGAGACAGTCAAAGGAGGCTCCATAGTGGTGGAGCGCGGCCTCTTACCCCCTCATGAGTCCATGCATGCTGCTATTAATTCAGGAAATTCATCTTTCATATGAGCAGAACTATGTTCGTTCGATTTTCCATTGTTTGGTTCGCTATCAAAAGCCCATCACTGTGTCTCGTGCCTGCGCAGGAGGGATATCCGGTGGGAAGGTGGCGCCGACAAGCGGCGGCAATGGAGAAGCCATCAGAACGTTAGAAAATTTGTTAAGCTGGTCCTGTTTTTGTGGAGCAATATTGACTCAGTCATAACGTTAATTCATTTTTTTTCTTTCGACTGTTTCCTTAACACAATAACTTTATTATTGTGGCATTTTAATCCTAAAGCATGATACCAGTTTATTAGCAATATAATCGCTCATAAAAGATAAAAGAAAAAACGAGAAACAAAAAGAATATCGATATATGTGGAAAACCATAGCAGAAAAAATCACGGAAAAAAGAGAAAAATTTATCATAGAAAATTAAATACAAAAGAGAGTTTAACCGTTATTGTCAATTGAACGCGTAACTAATAATCTATACAGTACACAATACATTGTATTCATAACTAAATAACGAAATTCGAATTATTAATTAAATAAGCCAAACTTAAACAAAAAAATTGGATCGAACTCTAACATCAATTTTGAGATTACACCTTCGACTCACATATCCATGATGTAACAATACCTACTTAAATCTATTAATCTATTGGAAATGGCTTAAGAAAATAACTTATAGGAAAAAATTGTTTCAGGTAGCCGCAATAATCTTTTTTATTTTTCGGTCAAGTGAATAATATATTAAAAAAGATAGTCAAAAGCGACAGTAAACTGTACATCCAGTAAAATTGGTAAAAAATGCTACCCTAGCAGAAAGCTAAGTGTAGTCCTACTCGATACTAGTTCCTACAGAAATAAAGATCAATGTACATCTAATAAAAACCCACTACAATCCGAAAATATAAGGTGAGGGTACAAGGCAAATAAAGACCGATAAACAAGTCTGAATTCCTTTGAGAATGGTGCCATGTGTAATGACCACTCTCCTCGTGAACTCGCTTGTTTCGTGTTGTCCAGATGAAGTAACCCGTAGCGGCAAAACCCATACGCCACACTTTTCTTCTCCAACTGGCTCTTGCCTTAGTCTTTTTGAGCCATTTGAGAAAACTCGATATAGTGTTCATCTCTCTCAACCATCATCTAACATCTCACCATATATCATATGTGAAATGACACTCGAAAAATAAGTTCCCGAGGTCTCAAAATCAACTCCACAAGACGGACAAGTAGGATCATATAACTCCATGAACTTAAGACGAGCCTTGGTGCTCATCGGGCCAAAAACGCCATCCAAACAATAATCGAGTGTTTTGGGGTCACACTCGGGTCCCAAATGATGTTCGCGCAAGGTTGTATGGAAGATCGAGTCTGAAACACGTCGTACGGGGTCTCGAAATGCTCGTAAATGGCTCGGTGACTCAAAACTGGTCCGGTTGACTTTCTGACTAGCTCGGTTAACTCGGCGTTGACTGATGACGTGGCACACACGGAGAAGAGGCGGTTCCGGCCACGCACACGCCCTCACACGTCTTCCGGAGTTGCTGGTGAACAGTGCCACGCGCAGGTGGCAGTAGTGCATGAAGTGCACTTTCTGGGCGAGAATTGCTACATGGCAGCTCCTGATTGGCTGTCTAGCATGAGTCATAATGATGATGGGGAGCTTGCTGGACTGTTCTTCCACGCATAAGGATGCTATTGGATGGCCTCTTTGTTGACTGGTAGTCTGGGCGACGTGGCGGGTTTGTATTGGTTGGGCGTGCCTTTGATTTTTCCGCTGCTGACGGTGTGGCTCTCCTACGTGGTACAGATGTATTGGCTAGATCCGCTTCGTCACCAGGTCTTCGTGCTGACTGGTGGCTTGTTGACTGTTCAAGTGTCGCTTTACTAGAGGTTTGCCTCCTTGTTGACTCGGCGACTTGGCGCGTTGAATTTCACAAGCCAGGTTGTTGCTCACGTCCACGTGGTAGCTCGCCATTCGCTGAACCTGCACGGTCAGCTACATATGTATTAGAAAAGTCAGCTTTTCCTTTAAGTTTACTTGTCACGTTGTAATTTAGTGGTTAGATATTGTCAGGCTATTTAGGTGATTTGGCTCATTGCTATTGGCTCCTTTAGTCGTTGAAAAGTCTACTCTTGTTGAAGTGGAGCTGCTGCGACGTGGCTCCTAGCCACAAGACAAGGCTCAATTTCGACCGAACCAAGTGAATTACTCACGTGATCCACACAAGGCCTTCTAGCCCTTAAGTGATTTGCTTTTAATTGTTGGCCCACTTGAATGTTAATCAAAGCATCTTGGCCGTTATATTCAATTTGCTCTTGTTGGGTCACGAGGAGAAGCTCTATTGGGCTCAACATGATGGTCTTGAATAATAGCAGTGACATTAACGAGAGATGGCTTGTCCTGACCGAATTTCTTTGACAAAGTGATGTCACTTTAATATGAATACTATTTTTATGAGACTTTTTTTATGCAGCTTAAATTATTTTTTTAACGACTTTTCTCCTTCTATTTTTTCACAAGCTAATAAAATAAAATTTTAATTCACAAATAATTTTTATTAAACTCGAACTACAAGTTTTCACGGGCCAATCCCGAAAACATTTTATTTTTCAAAAAGTTAATTTTAACTCAATCAATCCACAACGAATATTTATCAACCACATATACGCAATTAACCTCCACCTTCCCAAACTCTCTTAGCTGTTGAGAGAGAGAGAGAGAGAGAGAGAGAGAGAGAGAGAGAGAGAGAGAGAGAGAGAGAGAGAGAGAGAGAGAGAGAGAGAGAGAGAGAGAGAGAGAGAGAGAATAAAATTTGTTGTGTCAGAATGTGTTTTCACAATACATAGTAGAGAATATATAGAGTACAAGCACTACCTATTTGTTATCACATTCTAACAACTTTTCTATTTATCTATTTACTATTTATGTATATTATCACCCCCCCCCCCCCCCCCCCTCTGAAGTTGAGCACTTGAAGAAGTGGAAGCTTGGAAATTAAATAAGCAAACTTTGTAGCAGATAATCCTTTAGTCAAAATATCTGCAACTTGTTCATCTGTAGAGACATGATAGAGTAATAGATTTTTAGACTTTACTTGTTCTCTAACAAAATGAAAATCGACATCAATATGTCGTGTTCGGGTATGAAACGCCGGATTTGTAGCAAGAACAAGTGCAGATGGATTATCACAAGCTATTGTTGGAGTTGAACTTTGAATCTTCAAACTTCGCAGTAAGTAGGAAATCCATTTAATTTCAGCAGAAACGTAAGCTAGAGCCCTGTATTCTGCTTCAGTTGAAGATCAAGAAACAGTATTTTGTTTCTTGGATCCCCAAGAAATAAGATTGTTCCCAAGAAAAATGCAATATCCGGTTGTTGAACACCGATTAAGAGAGCTATTTGCCCAATCGGAGTCCGAATAAGCTCTTAAATTTAAAGGAGAAGCAGCAAAAGTCAAGCCAAAATATGCAGTACCTTTAATGTATCTGAGTAACATTTTAAGAGATTCATAATCTCCATTAGTTGGCTTGTGCATTGCTTGGAAAATTGATTTACAACAAAAGATATATCAGGTCTCGTGAGAGCCCCTGTTAGACTCCTAAATAAATAAGGATCTTCAAACAATTTAAGTGAAAACTCTGTCTTAACTGAATACTTATTGAGTGTTGGTGTAGAGGAGGCTTTACATTCGCTCAAACCAGCTCTTTTAACAATAGATAACACATAATTTTCTTGAGATACAAGAATACGATCAGAAGTAGATAATTTCCCAAGCTCTTTCATATCAAATCTAAGCTTTAAAGCTGAGATAAAAGATGAAATCTTAGTTACAGCAGAACCTGTAATAATAATAATATCATCAACATAAATTAAAACAATAGATAGTTTATCATTAAAACCCCTGACAAACATAGATGTATCAGCAGGACACATAATAAACCCATGGGATTCTAGAAATGAAGTTAATAACATATTCCAAGCTCGAGGAGCCTGTTTTAGACCATATAGAGATCTCTTCAACTTGCAGACATGATTAGGATATGTGGGATTAATAAAGCCTTGAGGTTGAACCATATAGACATCTTCTTCCAATTTTCCATGTAAAAAAACATTCGAGACATCTAGTTGATGTATTTTATAATGTGAAGTAATAGAAAGTGAAAGAATAACACGTATGGTTTGATGTTTGGCCACAGGACTGAAAGTCTCTGTATAATCTAAACCAAATTCTTGTAAAATCCTGTAGTAACAAGACGTGCTTTATAACGTGCAATACTACCATTTGCATTTCGTTTTAGCTTATAAATCCGTTTGCAAGTTATTGGGGCTCGACCAAGAGGAGGTGGAACAAGCTCCCAAGTTTGTTGTCTCTGTACTGCATCAAATTCCTCATTCATTGCAAGATGACAACATTGAGAATTAATAGCTTCTTTAAATGTTAAAGGTTCAGAAGGATGATTATTAACTGTTAAGGTTTGACACTTATATGATGGTTTAAAAGAACCAGTTTTGTTTATAGTAACCATATGATGTCTTTGTATAGGAGGAGGTAAATTAGCTAGTGAGTCTTGAGTGGACTGAGAAGAAGACTGACTTGCAGAAGGAGCGACAATTTGAGGACAAACTGGAGACACAAAAGGATGAGATATAGCCTGGGGATTAATAGAAGAATCAAACAAGTCTATATAAGAGGTAAAAAGTTTATCTATGGTATGTGTAGATGAAGGAATAATGTTTTGAAATAGAAAAATATTTTCATTAAAAACCACATTTCTAGATATATAGACTTTGTTTGAATCTAAAGAGAAACATTTATAACCTTTGGAATGTGAGCAATAACCAAGAAAAACACAGGACTCAGATTTGGAAGCTAATTTGTGAGAGTTGTAAGGTTTAAGCCATGGATAGCATAAACAACCAAAGACTTATAAGTGAGAATAAGAAGGAATTTTGTTATAAAGCATCTGATAAGGAGTTTTATTCTGCAGGACTGGAGTAGGTAAGATATTAATTAGATACACACTTAAGCAAAGAGCTTCTAACCAAAATTTAGTAGGGAGAAAGCTATGAGAAAGCAAGGATCTTGTAGTTTCTATTAAATGCCTATGCTTTCTCTCTGAAATACCATTTTGCTCAGAAGTATGAGGACAAGATGTATGATAAATGATTCCTTTAGATTGAAGAAAAATTTGGAAAAGAGAGCTAGTATACTCTCCACCATTGTCAGACCTAAGGGTTTGAATTTTAATATGAAACTGTGTAAAAACCATATTATGAAAGGTTTGAAAAGTTTTATAAACATCAAATTTTAGTAGTAGGAGATACATCCAAGTATACCTACTATAATCATCAATAAACACCACATAACATTTGAAAGAAGAGCAAGAAGCAATAGGGGATGGACCCCAAACATCCATATGAATCAATTGAAAAGGAGAAGAACTTTGTGTTATTGATAAAAGAAAAACAAGTTTATGAGACTTAGGAATAGCACATGGATTACATTGTACACCATGAAAATTAAGCTTGGTATTTAAAATAGAAGATAGATCAGAAGAAACACTTGATGAAGGATGTCCAAGCCGAAAATGCCAAAGTTGAGCTTGAGGTTGAACAATGGATGAAGATAATCAATAAGGCTTGGAATGAAGTAAAGATGGAGAAGATAAATGTCCACCAAATTGAATAGGATACAAACGTCCTTCACAAGGGCCCTGAAATAGTAATTTATGAGATGTAGAGTCATAGATAGACACAGACTGAGAGTTAAAAATAACATAAAGATTGTTATCTTGTGTGAGTTTTGAAATGGATAATAAATTTGAGGCTATTTGTGGAACATGTAGTATAGACTGTAAATGACAAGAAAAATTTGGTAAGGAGAGCTTACTATTCCTAATGTTAGCAATATCCAATGAATGACCATTTCCTACAGCTACAGAAGTATTCCCAGTAAATGGAGAAGATTGTTGTAATAAAGACTGATCAGCTGTAACGTGGCTATTTGCCCCTGAATCTAGATACCAAAGTTCAGGATTATAGTTAGACGAGGAAGCATAATAACATGTGTGTGATGAAGGATAAGCAGAACTATTAGAAGTAGAGCCGAATTGAGAAGAATTTGTGCTTGAATTTGAACCATTCTGAGCAGCATAAGCTAAGCGCTGTTGAGCTTTTGGTGGTGGAAAGGTAACAAAATCAGCACGAGAATAACAGTCAATAGCTGAATGACCATATCGCACATACCTGACAGGTTGGAACACTTGAATTTGATGTAGTAGAGTGATTAAAACCTTTATTAGGTGAATTCATATGAGCCAGATTAGATGAGGCATTTTGTTGAGCACCTCGTGCGCGTCCTCGTCCTCTTCCACCTCTTGTCGAGTAACCTCTTCCACGAGATACCATAGATGTATGCTGAGAAGACGATGAGAATAAAGCAGTTGGAGACACGCTAGAGATGTCATTAGACTCTGCCATGGACATATGAAGCTCCTCCGAAACAAGTAAACTACCCAAGGAGTGAAAACTAGAGTGGAAATATGAGCATTCGTAATCTGAATGCTAGACTTAAATGGTTATAATCATGAGGTAAACCTTTAAGAGTATACATGATTATGTCTTCAAGCGGTAAAGCAGACGAGGCTGTCTCAAGACCATCACATAAATCTTGAATCTCAGCTAAGTAATCGAACATTTTACGATCGCCTTTCATTATATTACACAATTTCATCTTAAGCTGATGAACATGAGTTCTACACTGAGAGATAAGTATTTCTTCGAGTTTGACCCATACATCAGTAGCACAAGAAAGCTTCACAACTTGTGTCAACACAGAAGGAATCATAGAAGATAGTAATGATACCTTCAGTTGTTGATCTTCAAGAAACCACGTGAGTAGAATGGATCAGTCTTTGCCGGCGGAGAAGAATCACCAGTAACATGTTCCAAATAACTGTGAGCCTCCAAGACAGCTTCGAGTTGAGCTCGCCAAAGGACATAATTAGAAGAGTCCAAGTTTAATTTGTACAAGACTACTCCAATTTTGACGAAGAAGAAGTAAACCCGGAGGAATTGAACTGCTGGAAAGTGATAAACGGTGTTGGTGATGAGGAAGAAGACGCCATTGACAATAAGAAATATGTATAGCGCGGAAGGAAACAAGGATCGAGAAACGGAGAAGAAAGCTGCTTAGGTCGCCATTAATGGCAGAACCGAGATTATAAGCTTTCGAGAAAAAAATCTCCTTATGCTCGTGATACCATGTTGATAGAGAAAGAGAGAAAAGGAATAAAAATTGTTGTGTATTGCAGAATGTGTTTTCACCATACATAGTAGAGAATATATAGAGTACAAGCACTACCTATTTGTTATCACAATCTAACAACTTTTCTATATATCTATTTACTATATAGGTATATTATCATTAGCATCAACAACTTAACACAATTACACCTACCAATCATCCATTTTATTACACTTCAATAAAGCCTTTCCAATCTCAACATCAAATTTTCCTAAAATAGTTTTATGTTAAAAGACAAAAAAATTATCTAAATCTTTATTGACAAGCTTACATGCACGAATACCAACAACTACTAAAACAATCCACGTTCTCATTTATATACCAAATTATCACTAATTGTTTTACACAAACAACACTATCACATAACACATTATAACCATCTCATCAACTTATCATATTACAAGATTCTTGGAGGTGAATTACAAAACTTTTCAAAGGTTTTTTGGGGCTAAACCACACCTGAGCTTTCTTGATCTTTACCGGTTAAGTCACAACCCGAGCGAAATTTTTCTTAGGCTCAATTTCAATCTTTACAAACACATTCTTTTCTAATATAGAATAAAAGCTAAATCCTCAAAGATAGATATTAGAATTTAGAACAAATTGATTTCTAAAGAATGGAAGCAAAGATTATTGAACTCCTTTTTGAGTAAATATAATAATGCTACTTAGTTAATTAGGCAATGATAATTGGTTGAAATACTTCTTGAGTAGATAGTGTGATTAAGTACTTACAAGCTCAATTAAATGATACCAAACTAGGGAATAGCCTATAGTTCAGGGACTAAAAATAATACCTCGCCAGTTATGACGAATTTATTCTTCTCGAGAAGCTCTGTCTAAGCAAACTCTTGCAGTTTTGGATCTTGGAAGAACCTCAAATTCATACTAAAGCCTTTCCAATCTCAACATCAAATTTCCCAAAATGGTTTGATTATGAGAGACAATACTGTTTAAAGCAACAAGCTAACATGCACCAAAACCAACAACTACTGAAAAAATTCACGTTCTCATTTACAGACCAAAATATCGCTAATTGTTTTACACAAACAACACATTATTATCATCTCATCAACGTATCATATTACAAGATCACATATTCATAAAAAAGAACCAAACTTTTCATCTATGAAAAAGAGTCTATACAAACAACTTCCATCTACAGTATCACTATTATTCTTCGAGGCTCTGCACCAACTCTTCTAACAATTGCACAATCTCAGACATCATAGGACGAAACTCCTTCTCAGGCTACACATAATATCCAAACACAATATCTCAGTTATTACACATTAAACCTTAACCTATTAAATAAACAACACCACATACCTCAATAGAACGCGATACAAGATCAGCAACATCCAAAAGAACTTTCGATTCAATACTTTTCTTAACAGATGGATCGACCATTTGATACAACGATTTCCTTTCATGAAGCTTCTTACAAGCCCATTTAACCAAATACTGTTCATCTCTAGGTTTTGTTCCATCAAAAGGCTTTCTCCCAGTTAAAAGCTCTAAAAGTAAAACACCAAAAGCATACACATCAGCTTTTGTACTATTAACCCCACCTTGACAATGTTCAGGTGCGATATATCCACTATCAGCTATAGCCATTTCAGAAGCCTTGAGTTTCACGTTATTACTAGTCAAAGATCTCAAAACAGAAAGCCCTGAATCACAAATCCTAGGCATAAGATCTTCATCTAGCAAGATATTCGAAGCTTTCAAGTTACAATGAGTCACAGGTGGTATACACGAGTGTAAGTAATCAATTGCACAAGCCACTCCAAGTGCAATTTTTAGACGAAGATTACACGATAAAGGTGAGTAGGTCCCACGATGCAAAGCATCGTCAAGAGTTAAATTCCGAGTATACTCATAAACAAGCAAATGCTGTCCATGTTCCACACAGTACCCCACAAGATTCACGATATTCGGATGTTTTAATCGAGACACATTCCAAATCACATCATAAATTTGTTCTTCCTCGTTTAAAGATAATGGAACTGTAATAATATTCTTCACAGCTAAAATCTGTCCATCGGGTAATTCTGCTTTAAAAACACTTCCGAGCGAGCCTTCTCCAATAAAATTCTCTTCGCTAAAGGAATTTGTAGCTACATGAAGCTCAGCTACTGAGTAAAGCTTAGCATTTATCGGGACTTTACACTTGCTCGAGAAGCTTTTATGTTTGACCACCTTTTGGTGTTTATCATCAACATGGAGTCTCATTTCCTGTTGGTTTTTAAACATGTATGGACATTCTCTGTCTATGCATTTAATTTTGTAATCTTTGTGAAAAGGAAGATGTTGAATGAGACCTTGTGATGTAACAAATTCCTTCTTACAGACACATTGATAAGCTAGCTCATCAGGGTTATCAAATTTTGGAACTGTTTTCAACAGTTTCTCCCTTTTACGGGCTAATTTAGCTGCTCCATTTGCCATAAGAAAAGACCTGAAATAACACTGCAAATTAGTGGAAGCTCTTTCTCATATGATTTCGTACATTGATGAATATGTAATTATCAAGAAAAGTATCGAAATGAATCACAATATTCACACACAAGTACCAATAAAAAATCACAAGAAAATTACCAACAAACTATTTGTTTAAAGTACCAAGTAAAGAATCATTTTATTGTAAATTATGTCACTAAAAATTAAAACTTTATATGTATATATGCATAGAAAATGAGAAATAATATATGGAACAAGAAACGCATCAAAGAAATACCCAGAAAGAAACGAAAAGAAATTCTCAAGAGAATGGATGAACTAAAACATATTTTTTATGTGAGACATAGAGAGATAGAGAGCGAGAGAGGAATCTTTAAAGAAAAGGCAAAGGAATGCATGAAACTATGTTTATACAGATGAAAATACAGAGCTTACCGAGAATTTCGTCAGTGTGTGTGAGAGAGAGAGTTTGCTAGTGAGAGGGCAAAGCAGAGGAGAGGAAAGAAGAAGATGATGCCGAGTCAGCAGTAATGAGCAGCCATGTCAGCTAAATGGCGGTTAAGTTGTTATACTGAAATTCTTTTTGGAGGGAAGGGTAGGGGTGTAATCGTGTGTTCTCATGTCTACCGTCACAATGTGTCTAATTCGTTGCTTTTTTTAATTATTAAAAGATATAATAAAATAAGACCAATAGGAGTTGAAACTAAAAGATACCAAATCTCCGGAAAAAAAAAGTAAAAACCAAATCTTATTTTATTCTTCTTGAACACCGAATTTTGCATTTGAGGAGTGTGAAAAGTTCCGATAACCTTGAAATGGTTCAAGGTATTTCTAAATGCACAGGTCTTCGATGGCAGATTTACCCTTTTATTGCCGAAATGAGGAGCTGCCTTTCGAAGTTCCCATCCTGGAAGGTTAACTTCGTTAACAGGAAATTTAATAGCGTTACGGATCTTACAGCAAAGAGTGCAAGACGCGGTATAAATATTTCTGGTTGGAAGAATGGCTCGTTAAGCGACTTTTATATCTTCATTAAATCCTTGTATAAACGTTCTTGATTTACTTAACTTTTGACAAAAAAAAAAAGAAAAGGAGAGTGAAAAGTTATTAGGTTCATAGTTTAATTGACTAGTTTGTATGAAGAATTCTTCATAAAGTTATTTAAACTTATGAGTGGTAAATAATGGAGTATGTTTGGTAAAATTAAGATATTGAGATTTTTACTATAAAAGCATGCTAAGTTATTTCACTTAACTTATTATAAGTTATTTTTTTTTTTAATACATGAGAGAGCCACTTTGGACTCGGAGTAAATGACTCTAATGAGATTCGATCGCAGGACCTCTTGGTCTCTGCGGAGTAACCTAACCACTAGGCCAACTATCGATCTCAATTATTATATGTTATTTATTGTCCAAAAAAAATAGAGATTATTACACCTAGGGTCTTGAACACACACCCCCTCTTCAAGATGGGGACCCGGCCTAGAGCCTCTTCTTACTAAAGACCTCAGGAAGTTTTTAACACATGAAGCCTAAAATCCCAATTACTAAACTACCCTCTTTTGTTTTTTTAATTCCTATATATACTAAATTAGACAATTTTACATTTCCATTCACGTATTATCTCTATTCTCTCATACCTCTCTCCTCCACTACCTCTCTCATACCCCACCTCCCTCCCAAACCGCCACCACCACCATAACACAACCACCACCGTAAATGCAGAAAACCACCACCCCTACCTCTATCTCCTCCCATACTCTATCCATGGATGAAATCACACCACAAAGAATCTTACGCACCACCACACCGAGCTTATCCTCCTCGTTCGAGCTCGCCGGAGCAAGTCACGGCCTCCTCGCACCCATCGCGCCACCACTATGGCACGCTTCTCCTGCTTCGCGAGGTATATGAGATCCGCAGCTATGGCTTCTCCTCCTCGTTCGAGCTCGCTGGAGCCATGGCTTCTCCTCCTCATTCGCTGGTTCGAAGCTCGATGGAGGTACTCCGATGCGCTTCTCCTTCGTCGCGAGCTAACTGAGATCCGCAGTCATGGATTCTCCTCCTCGTATGAGCTTGCCGGAGCCATGGCTTCTCCTCCTCATTCACTGGTTCGAAGCTCGATGGAGGTGGTGCTGTCAAAATGAGCTTCTGCTTCGAAGCATTCTGCCGTGGTGATGATGCAGCTAAGAGATCCGGCGAGGATGGTGTTATTTCGTGGCTCGCCGGAGAGAGCCGTGGCTCGGCGAACAGGTGGTGGTGTTTTGTTGATGCTGCTGCTCCGTCGTTCAAGATCTCGCTGTTTTTTTTTTTTTTTTTTTTAAGATCTGGTTTGACCAGATCTGGTCAAACTCAAACCTAGGTATTTTTTTTTATTCGTTTGAATTGCTTTTTTAATGTGTAATTCATTTAAATTGTATAGAAAATATTTGAAAAGTGAATAAATTATTTTTTAGGATTTATTTTTTAATCATTTTTGTAAAATACTCATCAAATATGCAGAGTACTCATCAAAATCACGGAGTACTCATTAAAATTATCTAAATACTCATTAAAATTCATAGAGTAACTCATTAAAATTCATAGAGTACTCATTAAAATTACCCAAATACTCATTTAACATTATTCGGAGCACTCAGTAAATTTATAGAGTACTCAGCAAATTCTCGGAGTACTCTATGTTTTTCTCGGAGTACTCTATGTTTTTCTCGGAGTACTCTATGTTTTTTTTCCGGTGACCGTGACTGGTGGTCGGAGGTCGGTGGTCGGTGGTCGGTGGCCGGAGGTCGGAGATAGGTGGTAGGTGGGTAGTGATATAGGAGAGAGAAACAATGACATCACATTTTTTGGCTTTTAGTGGTAGTAAGGGTAGGAGAGACAATTGTCAAAATTTAGGTCCCTAAGAAGAATGCCATTTAAAAAACTACTCTATAGAGAAGACAATTTGTCTCCAAGACCCTATATATAATTCACCCAAAAAAATATTATAAGTTATTTAAAAAATTTAAAATTATAAACCTATTTTTCACTTGCTCTCAATATTTTTAGTACTCTATATACTAATTACACACATTAATCATAACCCTAAAATAGATGTAGGAATACTGAAACTTCCGTGATCTTTTAACTTTGGTAGAAACTCTGGTAGCAACTTGCTTTGACAAATTGCAATACACTCCTCTGTCAAAACCAACCAATTCCATTCTAGGTATTTGTGTTTGTTGGAGAGCACATCCTCATAAACTTCAAATATTATGGCATACCTTGGATGACTTCCACAAACAGTAATTTTATTTGCAGTTTTCTCACCATATCCACGAACTTCTTGTACTCTTTGTCATTGTCCTTATTGTAAACACGTGAAGGGAATAGTGGAGGAGGTTGATTTGATTTTCACGACTACCTCTTTCTTCTTTTGATTTTTTCTCACATCTATCAGCCATTTTTTCAACGATTACCTCATCTAGAGTCAGATTTTGAGGCTCTTTCTCAACCACTAAGAGAGGTGGAGTTGCTTCCCGCTCCTTAGTATAATCGCGTTACACTCTTTAATTTTCAGTAGATTTTTAGTATTTCTAGGAAGTTGACCTTGTGGATGCATATTTAAATGATTAGCAATTTGAGATACCTGGTTTTCTAACATCTTCAATGTTGCGGAGTGCTCGTTCATTCTATATTTGTTGGATTTTGATGCTTCTTGGTTTCATTTTAGATTTTCTTGTGTCATCAACATAGATGAGTTAAATATTTGTTGTAAAGCATTAGAAGCACCTTCTTGTGAATATTTGGGTGGTGATTTTTGGGCGAGGTTCTCAAAATAGACATATTTCACCAACTTTTGACCTCATTGGTATTGATTCTGAGGTCTTGATTGAAAGTTGTTTCCTTGATAACGTGCTTGATGATTTCCTTGATTGATCGCCCTATTAGAATTTGACCATTGGAATCTGGGATGATTACGATTAGGTTGCATATAGCTTTGACCACCCGAATAATGGTTACCTTGATTAGCTACGATAACCACTGATTTTGGGTTGCTTTGGCACTCTTCCAAAGTGAGACTATTGACTCCATAATTAGAACACCCATATGACTCTTGTACCACTTTTACCTCTTTTTGTCTACTTTGGAATCCCTCTTTCACAACCAGCGTCAATTGCTTTACCTGATTCTCCAATGTAGAAAACTTGGCATACATCGTTGTCTCACTATCAACATGTAACATACCTTTTTGGGCTTGCGATGTTGGCCAACTTTTTTCAGTTTCTATTATTTTCTCCTTGGAGTTCGCGACTTGAATATGATCCAATGATACAAAACCACCACGATCGAGATAATCAACTCTTAACCTTGAAGTCTCATCAAGTCCCTTATAAAACCTATATAACTGCATCATAGGAGTGTACACATCAAGAGGGCACCTTGTCAACTATTGTTCGAACCTAGTCCATTTTCTCCTTGACTTTTCCTAGCTTCTTGCTTGACCCTTTAGCTTGAATGGATATTTGGGGATAAATTTCCTTTTTTAGCACCGAGATCAGGTTCCCCAAGATTTGGTGGTTTACCTATTCCTTTAGCTTCTTGCATGGGTGGACGATTCATTTAAACAACCGTGGTTTACTCAAGTAGTAGTTATGCTAGTTTGTTGTATTAGAATAATTTCTTGAATAAAAATGCTCGAACACTCTTTTTTACTGTATATCATCCCTTTCCTCTGTGTATCTTGTAGACTTATTTGCTTGTGATACAGTGACATGTTATGAGGGGTTTGGATGCCCTAAGTCATTCTCCAGTCCACACATTTGGGATGGCTTGTCATACCTTGTAGATTCATATCAAGAGGTTTTCAGATGTTTTTCTTACCAATTGTAAAATAAGAGTTCTATTGCAGATTCCCATCTACCTCGAGAGTGGCGTATCTGCCTTGAGATTGTTCGACATCTTAATTATGATACAAATTAGTTAAGTACAATCTCTCGGATTCTTTCTTTTCTAATGACATTTACACGTGCAATGCTTTCTTTCCCGAGATTGGTCATAACATCTTGATTAGTGACGTTTCGTCTCCCCGTTTTCCCCCATATAAGACGTGAGACATGATGAAAATTGTTACTTTATCCCATACTCCCTTTTGCTCGATTGATATTTATGGCATTAATAAGACTTGTAATTACAAGAAGAACGTATTAGAGTGTAAGTGGTTGGTATCATGTTGGTTATCGTATATCCTTGGGGAGTTGTTGTTCTAGTCAATCTTTATATTGATGTAGCATTGTTATTCATCATGATACTTGGAAAGTAGGAGGTTTTCTTTGCTCCCATAATCTTGCCACTACTTTTTGATAAAACCTACTCTACTTATAGATAACGTTCTTGGCTTTGGGGATCATGTTCCAGATTGCATCGTGTTTTCCTATGGGATCTTGGTTCTGCCTTACGTGTAACCCTTGCATTAATTTGATAAGTCCAACAAGCTATATCCTTGTTTTTCCTAACTCTCACAAGTCAAAAAATCAAGGTTTTGTCCCTTTTGTCTTCACCTTGACGAGGCTTGCAACTTTTATCCCTATTAAGGCTCTGATACCACTTGTGAGGTCCTAAAGGGGGTAGGGTTGGGGTGAATAAGACACTTGTAGCAAAAAGACATAGTTTAATAAAACTAATTATACCTATATAACAAACTCTAGAATAATATGCAATGAGACATAAAACGAGTTTGTTTAAATGAGAATGCAAACACTAAATATATTAATACACTAACTTAAGCAAACTATACAAGGCTAAGGAATCATCCAAGGGGGTAAATTATGGTTAGATGATTAAGCTAAGTAAAACCGATATTTAAAGAGTTAAAGGAAAGAAGGTACATAATGGTTTTCGAGTGGTTTAACTCTCGAAGGTCTAGTCGACCGCCTAAGTAATCACCCTTAGGATATTGATTTTCTCTCAACTAAGTTTCTGTAATCCTTGAAGGTGAATTATAAAACTTTTCTAAAGGAGGTTTTTTGGGCTAAACCACACCGGAGCTTTCTTGACCTTTATCGGTTAAGTCACAACTCGAGTGAAATTTTTCTTAGGCTCAGTCTCAATTTTTAGAAAACACTTTTTTCTAATATAGAACAAAATCTAAATCCTTAAATGATAGATATTAGAATTTGGAACAAATGGACTTTTAAAGAGTGGATATGAAAATAAAGAGTTTTAAACTCCTCTTTCCTCTTAAGTTGATTAGACAATGATGATTGGTTGGAATTTTTCTTGATTAGATAGTGTGATTAAGTACTTACAAGCTCAATTAGATGATACCAAACTAGGGAATAGCCTATAGTAGGGCTGCTCACGGGTCGGTTACCCGACCCTAGAGCCTAAACCCTAGACCCAACCCTAACTATTGGTTTCTAGTTTTGTCAAACCCAATAACCAATTTTTTATTGAAACTGTGCGGGTTGGGTAGGACGGGTTCGGGTTAAGTTCTATAAATAGAAATTTTCCAAAAAAAGAAATTTACTTAATCTAGTAACTTTCTAAAAACAGTAAGTTATTGAAATTACAATGGTTTTTTTTTATCTAAAACAGCACTACATTACTATTACAACATTGAACCACTTATAAAATTACAGAACATTGAAAATTTGCAATCTAAAATATGCATAGCAAAGGCCTTGTACAACATGGGTGCAAATCCTTTAGTGATTCCAAAAAGAACTTCAAATCCAACATAATTCCTGTAAATTTGCATCACAGAAGAGAAGAAATTGTTAAATATAGTTAGCCTCAGATTTGGTTTCATCATTGGCTTAACATTTAGCCTCGGATTTAATATCTTCATTGGCTTTTTATAATCTTAGGGACATTTTAGGGACAAGGGACCTCTTTTGAAAATTACAAGTTACTAAAGATTCAATTAAGTAGTTGCCAACTCAACCTTAGATTCCACAATGGATCATACACAATTACATATAGTTATATTGAGGTGTAATCATGGGATGGGAATATGGGAGATGCAAACATTATTGAATTGAAAATCTAATAACTTGTAAGATTCGAAAAGATTCATTAAACCTTAAGGTTATGAGTTACAAATGTTTTAAAGTGGACTCTTAGGTCACACTCACCTCATCCAATCCAACATAATCTGTAAAAGAGAAGAAAAGACAAAAAAGTTAAGATCAATTGAAGTTTTATCTAATTATCTATAACTGTATTATTGAAAAAATAAAAAGTGTTAGGGAGTAATACCTGAAATTGGCATAAGAAACAAAGCATTAACTTTAAGCATTCAAATCCATCACCAATTCCTCTCATCATTTTGAATACATGCAAGTAGGAAACATACAGAGACAATAGAAATCAATGTTTCGATTTATAATTATCATATTTGCATTATAAAAACAACCCAGTAACAATAAATCATAGTCTCATACTCATAATCAAACGTAATAGCAAAGTTCAAAATCAACCAATCGAAAATCAGTTTCAAAAACAAACAAATACGGGGTTACAAAACAACCCAGTAACAATAAATCATAGTCTCATACCCAAAATCAAACGTAATAGCAAAGTTCAAAATCAACCAACCGAAAATCAGTTTCAAAATCAACAACCCAGATACAATAATTAATATACGAAACTAAAAGGGGTTTTTCTTTTCATAAACAACAACAACAATACTCAAGCTATTAATTAGAGAACACATCGGCTTAAAAATACACAAGGATTAGGGTTATAATAATACCTGATAAAAAGGGGTTTTGATTTAAGAAAAACAAAGCCGAGATTAACCCTTTTATAGGCTTCCTCTAAACCCTTCTTCTCATCTAGTAAACCGGCATATAAACAATCGAACAAGTTAACCATGGTACAATACCGCTCTTTTTAACCGGCAGGATTAGACGGGGATGGGGAAGATGCAGGGCTAGAAGCTTAGGGATTTCGAGAGCCATGGAGAGAGACAGAGAGAAGACAGTTTGAGATAGAGAGAGAATGTAGTGATTGGAATGAGAGAGGGGTCAAATGACCCTTCGTGTAATGAAGAGTGAAAAGCAACGGAAAACAAAAGCAGCGTATTCCATACGCTGAACTGAATAGATATCTTATTATATATATTTTTTTTTTTAAAAAAAACTTCGGGTCGGGTGCGGGTAACCGCGGGTTTGGCTACCGGCCCAATACCCAAATAATTTATTCTTTTGGCCCAATGGGCTCAGGTGGGGCTCGGTTTGGGTTTTTTCGGGCCAATTTTGGGTCGGATAAATCGGTTTGGCGGGTTTGGGTCCCGTGTGTGCAGCCCTAGCCTATAGTTTCAGAGACTATTTGGGGAATTTTCCGTAAAAATAATACCTCGGCCAGTTATGACGAATTTATTCTTCTCGAGCTCCGTCCAAGCGAACTCTTGCAATGTTGGATCTTGGAAGAACCTCAAATTTATATTATAGCCTTTCCAATCTCAACATCAAATTTCCCAAAATGGTTTGATTATGAGAGACAATACTGTTTAAAGCAATATTGTTAACTACTAAAAAGCAATTAACAAGCTAACATGCACCAAAACCAACAATTACTAAAAAAATCCACGTTCTCATTTACAGACCAAAATATCGCTAATTGTTTTACACAAACAACACTACTATCATACAACACATTATTACCATCTCACATCAATATATCATATTACAAGATCACATATTCAGAAAAGACCAAAACTTTCAACTATACAAACAACTTTTCATATGGAGTAGTAACTAAGAGTAGGTGATCCAAAGAACCCTGTGTTAGTTGAACGAAACGATTTATCAAACATCGTATCAGTTTCCATACCATCTACAGTAGCATTAGTACTCTTCGATACTCCAGGCCTTTCCAACAAATTCTTAAGCGACTCCACAATCTCAGACATCATAGGACGAAACTCCTTCTCAGGCTACACATAATATCCAAACACAATATCTCAGTTATTACACATTAAACCTTAACCTATTAAATAAACAAACACCACATACCTGAATACAAAGTGATACTATATCAGCAAAACGTGAAAGACCTTTCGATCCAATACTTTTCTTAACAGACGGATCAACCATTTGAATCAACGATTCACTATCATGAAGTCTTGTACAAGCCCATTTAACCAAATACTGTTCATCTCTAGGTTTTGTTCCATCAAAAGGCTTTCTCCCAGTTAAAAGCTCTAAAAGTAAAACACCAAAAGCATACACATCAGCTTTCGTACTATTAACCCCACCTTGACAATGTTCAGGTGCGATATATCCACTATCAGCTATAGCCATTTCAGAAGCCTTGAGTTTCACGTTATTACTAGTCAAAGATCTCAAAACAGAAAGCCCTGAATCACAAATCCTAGGCATAAGATCTTCATCTAGCAAGATATTCGAAGCTTTCAAGTTACAATGAGTCACAGGTGGTATACACGAGTGTAAGTAATCAATTGCACAAGCCACTCCAAGTGCAATTTTTAGACGAAGATTACACGATAAAGGTGAGTAGGTCCCACGATGCAAAGCATCGTCAAGAGTTAAATTCCGAGTATACTCATAAACAAGCAAATGCTGTCCATGTTCCACACAGTACCCCACAAGATTCACGATATTCGGATGTTTTAATCGAGACACATTCCAAATCACATCATAAATTTGTTCTTCCTCGTTTAAAGATAATGGAACTGTAATAATATTCTTCACAGCTAAAATCTGTCCATCGGGTAATTCTGCTTTAAAAACACTTCCGAGCGAGCCTTCTCCAATAAAATTCTCTTCGCTAAAGGAATTTGTAGCTACATGAAGCTCAGCTACTGAGTAAAGCTTAGCATTTATCGGGACTTTACACTTGCTCGAGAAGCTTTTACGTTTATTTCGGGTACGGACAGGTGGCAAGTGCCATAAAGGGTTAACCATAGTTGAGTGACAACTAATCGAGGGTCTATGATGATCACTATCATCTAACACAGAAGAGGAATAATCACCAGCTGTACTGATCGGTAAAGAGTGCATTGACCCGTCACTACTATCTAACCCTCTCAGTAGTTTCTTTCTTGCGTGACGGATTTTAATGGTCAATAAAAGTCCCAGAAATGACAATAAAAGGATGGCACAGAGACTTGAAACTATACCTCCTGCACTGATACTTTTCTTTTTCCTGTGCTTAATTCCATTTCGAAATGAAGGTATGTTCTCGATTGCGTTTGATTCTGTAGTGGGTGGACTAGTCATATTCTCTTCGTGTGGGACCACATCACTTGGGAAATTCCATGGTGGAGAATTTGCGTGAATATCGAATCTATTCCCTCCGATCCTATTACATACATGAGAGATACACGCGTAAGTGAAAGAGATAACGTATATACAACCAAGAAAAAATGTACAAAGCTTACCAAAGATTTGTTATGTTTCGGAAATTATCAGGAATCACGCCACTAAAGTGATTATCTGCTATATCCCTGCAAAAAGAAACGAATTTATGAGTATAAATAAACACTTAGTAACAAATCAGAAATGGGAGTTTAGAATAACGAAAAAACTCACAAATCGGATAAGGGTGGTTTTGACAAATAAATGACTGATCCAGTAAATCCATTCCTCTCCAAAAACCTGAAAGAAAAAGTTTAATTATTATTCGAGAAATAGTCGCAATTATATCGAAAGACAAGGATAAATACTCACAGTTTAGTGAGGTTAGTCAATGATCCAAAAGAGCTAGGTAGATCACCAGTTAGATTATTGTATGACAAGTCCCTGGATTTACGCTTTGTGTCAAAAGGAGATCATAACATAAGTGAATGAAAAGTAAAGAAAAGTTAAGGTTTCATACATCTCTCTCAGATTTTCTAGGCCATTAAAAACATCCCCAAGTGGTCCAGAAAGCACATTGTGACTCAGATTACTGCAAATCGAGTCTTTATTAACACATATAGTTAAATAAATCATGTACAGTGAAGGTTTAAGCTACTTACAGATGTCTTAAGTGCTTCATCAAAGTTAGCGAATAAGGTATGTTTTCGTTAAGGTTGTTCTCTGCTAAGTTTCTACATTTTCACCAAACAATAAATATGAATTTTTTGAAATAAAACAAATAAACTCAACTAAAAGGATCAATATGTAAAGCTTATCTTACAGATGAGTGAGATTCAAGGGTAAGCTGTAAGGGATTGGCCCATATATTTTATTTGAGCTCAGGTCCCTAACAAATGCAAACATTCAATATAACTACTTTGAAGCAAAACACGATTGATTTATCAAAACTAACTTACAGTTGCTTTAAACTCTGTAGATTTGCAAGCTCAAATCCCAGATTTCCAGATAAATTCAAACCCTGAAGCATACTGAAAAAGCAGAGTAATAAAGTAAGTTTTCAGGCACATTTGGTATTAACAAAGAGCTTGTGAAATTAAATAGAAAAGTACACGTGGATAACAGATGATCCAGCACAGTAAATTCCTGTCCACGATTCCACACAAGGGTCACCTCCTTCTGTTTTCCACTCTTTTAGCTGGGGTGGGCTATTCAGAGATCTATACATGTTTTGAAGGGCTAAAACTGCAATATAAATTGTGTAAAACTTTAAATCAACAACATTTTAATCCCTTATCAACAACTAATTAAACGTTTTCATTTAAATTATACGTCTATGTAAGTTCATATCATTAGCATCACCGTCTTCATAATCATGCTTATATTTGCAGAAATTGATAGATAAAATAGAATCGATATAGACTGAAACTGAAATTAAATTAAATACCATCATGATAATCAGTGAGAGCCATCGATTGCAAAGCAAGAATCGCCCAGAAGAGTATCACCACCCATATGAACTGAGTAAGTTGCTTCACCATTCTTTCAAAAAAGATCTTCAAATTTGACCTGAAAACACATTTGCAAATAATCAGAAGCGCTTTACTCATATGATTTCGTACATTGATGAATATGTAATTATCAAGAAAAGTATCGAAATGAGTCACAATCTTCACACACAAGTACCAATAAATAATCAATTACCAACAAACTATTTGTTTAAAGTACCAAGTAAAGAATAATTTTACTGTAAATGATTTCACTAAAAATTATGTGAGAGATAGAGAGATAGAGAGCGAGAGAGGAATCTTTAAAGAAAAGGCAAAGGAATGCATGAAACTATGTTTATACAGATGAAAATACAGAGCTTACAGAGAATTTCGTCAGTGTGTGTGAGAGAGAGAGTTTGGTAGTGAGAGGGCAAAGCAGAGGAGAGGAAAGAAGAAGATGATGCCGAGTCAGCAGTAATGAGCAGCCAGGTCAGCTAAATGGCGGTTAAGTTGTTATACTGAAATTCTTTTTGGAGGGAAGGGTAGGGGTGTAATCGTGTGCTCTCATGTCTACCGTCAGAATGTGTCTAATTCGTTGCTTTTTTAAATTATTAAAAGATATATAAAATAAGACCAATAGGAGTTTATAGGCTTAACTATTCGTATATGAAAAAAGGGAGAGGTTTTGAAGAGTCCTTTGAAACTTAAAAATACCAAATCTCCGACCAAAAAAAAGAAAAAACCAAATCTTATTTTATTCTTCTTGAACACAGAATTTTGTATTTGAGGAGAGTGAAATTTTCATAGTTTAATCGATCAGTTTTTAGGAAGAATTCTTTCATTTAATCTTATGAGAGGTAGATAATGCAGTATGTTTGGTAAAATTAAGATAAAGGGATTTTTACTTAACGGGTAGTATCCTCACCCATTCTACTCAATTTATTAAAATATTAAATTATAAACTTATTTTCCAGTTACTCTCAAATATTTTTAGCTATTAAATATACTAACTTACATAAATTAATTACAAACTCTAAAACACTTTCTCTCCCCTCTCTTCTCTTTCTCTTCCCAACCCAACCCTTTGGAAATGGTTACTCATGGCAGTTCACGGGGACAAGGCCATAAATGGCGTTCGAAGCTTTCATTCATGAAAACAACTTTTTCTTCAAAGTTTCATATGTGGCAACAATTTCTTCAATGTTTCGTTCGTGACATCAGATTCTTTGTTTGAAACTTCGTTCGTGACAACAACCATTTTTCAACCATTTTTCAACCAGATCAAAACTTTAATAGTAAATCCGCGAAGGTAACTATTTCATTAGCTATGTAGATCTTGTGATTCGTGAAAATCTCGTGACCTGGAAACGTGAGTAGCTATGGCGACTCTATATTACCATCTAATGTTTCCATACATTGTTTATGGTTCACACTCGTTTTCGAACGTTGTTTCTTGAAGTTTCAATGGTGGCTAAGATTCTTTATAGCTTTATTATGATTTTTTTAATTTTAACTTTGAAATAGGTTTATTTTTATTTTTTTCGTTAGTATTGTTTAATTTTTTCTTGATTAAGTGTATTATTATTATTATTATTATTATTATTATTATTATTATTATTATTATTATTATTATTATTTTGATTATAGAAATGTTTTTTATGCATTTTTATGTTTTGGGCAGCGTTTTGTAAACATATTCAAAAAGTTTGATGAACACTCATATATTTGTGTCGAATACGTAGAAAATTTGTTGAGTACATTCAAAGAATTTGTTGAGTATTCAGTGACTTTGTTGAGCATACTCATTGACTTTGTTGGGCATACTTAATTTGGTTAATTAGTCCTAACACGCTTTATGTCGAGTACTCAATGATTTTATTGTGTATATTCATTGAATCTAATGAATACTCAATAAATTACAGAATCTAGTTAATTAGTACTAACACATCTTTTGATAAATACTCAGTGATTTTGCTGAGTATATTTTTTGAATCTAATCAAAACTCAGTTATTTTTTAATTTTCTTGGTTATTCATTTAAGTATGTGATTGTTGAGTATACTTAGTGAAAGTACGAGTACTATTCTTTACCAAGGATGTTCTTCAATGATTTCACTGAGTACACTAAGCAGAAGCTGAGTATACTCTGTGAATTAGTTGTGTATACTTAGTGAATTCTCTAAGTATTATTTGAAATCACTAAGTATTAATAAAATCGCCGATTTTTTAAAATTTACAGATTTTATAGTTAATTGATGAGTACTCACACAAAATCATTGCAAATTGACGTAAAATCACTGAGTATTAACACACAATCACTTAGCATTTCGAAATTACAAAAGTTATAGTTGATGAATGAGTATTAACGCAAAATCACTTAGTGTTAAAGCAAGATCACTGAGTATTAACATAAAATCATTGAGTATTCTTTAACGAATCCGCAAAGCTTCTTCTTCGCTATACCAGGTACTCGCCCTCAAACGTAATATAACAGATTGATGGTGGCAATTTAACCACAAAGATCCGATCTACCATAGATAAACTCGTGAAACCATGAAACCTCCATCGAAGCTCCGAACATGAATCTTCAAACACAAAGCTCTGATTTGCTACCGAGTATGGTGATTGTCCAGTGTTTTTCCACCGTGAGTGTTGCCAGAGAGAAGATAAGATAGAGAAGTTGTTGAATGGAGAGAAGAACCGAGTAAAATAGGAAGGTTGTTTTTTGGGTTTTTCTATTTATATATAACCCAGGGGGTATTTTTTTACACATAAGATTTTGAAGGTTTCTTTAGAGAATAAAATACCCACACATTTCATATTAGCTATAAATATGGTCTCTAAGATCACATATGGCAATCACCCTTAAGGTAGTAGTATTTGGTGTTGGCTTGTTTTTGTTTAAGTTTGAGTATGTTGAAACTAATTATAAGTTGTTAATAAAAAATTGCATGGTAATGACAATAGGCATGTTATTAAGGGTTTAGGATCCTTCTATTCAATCTGAAAATCTACAATTTAGTAATATACCTATTTGGACTAATATCAGAAACATTCCCCTCACTTTGTGGAACCATGCAAGTATTAATTGGAAACCTAGTAGAATAGATACTCCTTCCAGTCCAGATGAATCTGCTTGCAGATTTTGTGTTGAAGTGGAAGTAGATAAGCCTTTAATTATGGAGGTTAGGTTGATTATGGAAGAGGAGATATGACTAGTTTGTCGACTGAATATGTATGGAAATCTATTTAGTGCCATGTTTGCAACAAGTTGGGTATTTCGAGTGAGAAGTGCCATAAAGTATAAGATTATTTGGGTTAAACAATCTATTCTAGTGAAGGGAGTAGATGAGAATCAAACTAAGGCAGTTAAGAAATGAGTGGTGGTTGGACATCAAGAGAATAAGAACATTATATTTGTTGAGGACGGACTCGACATTGATAAGCTAGAGAAAAACACGCATCACGACCGACGTTCAACCGAGCGCATTACAAGTTCAACTAAGGTACTTTTGTGTCGCTACCAATTTTCAAGAATATTGGCAATTATTTGAGGATTCTTAATCCGTCTTTATATTGCCTAAAGTATTAATATTTCAATAGTATCTTTTGGTACGGGTTAAACCTAGTATATATATACTAGGTTTGAACTCGTGCCTGAAGGCACTCTAATAATATTAATTAAAAAATATATATATAACTGGATATATAAATATTTCTTGAGATAAAAACAAACTGAAAAAATCTAAGATTTTATTGTTAGTTCTTTTTTAATTAGGATAATATTTTTTTAGGATTTTATTATTAATTTACCGATAAATATTGATGGACTGTATTTTCAATCCAAAAAAACTGGATTGCAAAGAAAAAAAAAACAATTTGGTTCACAACAAAACTTGTCATTATTTTAATTAATGGGACATTTATTTTTTCACAAAACCAAAAAAAATGGTGGAGAACAATATGACTATTCTCACCACTGTTGACTGCAGCAACAATTTAAACCCATTACAAAGAAAGCTTTCATAAGGACAAAATAACCTTTCCTAAGAGGTCTAATGTTTTAAGAAAATAATCTGCGTCACAAATTCAATGAAAACCAATCTAGTTCTTCTCATTGAGTTGATTTAAACCTCTGAAACACCTAATTCAGTTATGCTATAAGAATCAACATTTGGATTTGCTTCTAAAATTATTCCAAAACATCAGGTTATTTATTAGAATGCAGGACCTAATATTAATGATTTATGTTTTTTGCATTCTCAATATTTGTGATGTTGTGTTCCTTTTTTGTAAGATCAAATTCTTCTATAACCCACCAGCTTCTCTACCACTATTGGAATATTCGCCACCATAGCAAGCCTCATGAAGATGCATGGAAAACCTACAAAAACAGTCGTCTAGTTGATTTAAATGAGATCAATTATTAGAAATATCAATTGACAAATTAGATTAAATCTAAATCATACACCACCTTGTTCATACATGGACCTATGTCCAATTACTCAAAAGATCAATATAGGGATTTATATTACAACTAACTGATGTCTCCTCATTTGTGATAATAAAATCTACTCATGAGACATCATTTTAGGCTTATTTATTAGTTTATAGGTTGATTTTAGCTTATTTTAGTGCACTTTCCTATTTTGGGTCTTGATTTAGTAGCATGATATTTTTAGAGCATATTGGGTTTAATTGTTTATTTAGTGTGAAGCTTTAAAGATAATTATGGAGATTAATTAGAGTCCAAGTCAAAGACAACAACTTATGGAAAGAGATTTGCATGGAAATTGGAGACAAGGAAACAAAGGCTAAAAAGATGGAAAAGGAAAAGCTGCCTAAATCTGGGATTCTGCATATACGTCTAAAGATGTGTGTTTTTACCTAAGAAATAGGCCGAATTTGGTAATTTCCTTCTATAGGGTCAAGATAATTCTGTTGCGATTCTTTTGGTATATTATGGAGCTCAATCCGACCAATAACGAAGAAGATACGCTCAAAACGGTCCAGCAGTGTTTATCTTTATTTCCTTACGAATTTGAGTTGGACGAGGAGTCTATTACTTAACTTATCTCTAAAGAAACGATTTAGGTCAACCTATACACTATAAATACAGCCTCTTAACACTCTTAAATGATCCTTGGTGAAATCTTAAACCAAGAGGAAGCTTACAACACAAGAGAGAAGTCTGGAAGGAGCTGTTCATCATTATGTCTTCTTCTACCTTTAGATTTGTAATTTCTTTCTTTTCTTTCATGAACTAAATTTCTTTAGCTTGAGTTTTAGCATTAATGTATGAACCCTAGTTTTGATTGACATCTATCTAATTTGGGAATTTAATGTTTTAAATAGAATTATAGGTTTTATTCTCTGTTTATGTGTTTGGATTTATATTATGTGTTCTTGTGGACTGCAGCCATTAGAATTACCATCTAGTAGTTAGGTCACCATTGACGACGGTGTTTAATTGCATGTTTAGCACATAACGTCTAGTATTAGGTCTGATCTGACAACCCAACCTAGCTAGATAATCACTATGGTTTAGTTCTTGTGACTATTTACCAATTACAGGAAAAGTTTGCTTAGGAAGCCTTATTGACACAGGTAAATCCTATTTTAAACTACCGATAGCGAATTGGGACCGATTAGGGAAATACTACATAATTCACCCTTACATGTTTAGAACGGCAAAACTAGTGGGGATTACATGCTAATAACTTAAGCTATATTCTCATATCACTTCTCTTTCATATTTATTTTCTGTCTTTTAATTCTTAGTTTTAATTAGTTATAAATCCATCTTTAATTGTCTTTACTTTTACTTGCGTTTAGTTGGTCTATCTTTAATTTATTTGCACTTGGTATTTGCATAAGATTCTCCTAACCTCTGTAGTCTCTGCGGAACGAATCTTAATCTGTTAACTAAAACTTGCATACGATCTGTATACTTGCAGAACTGTGTAGTTTAGGGTGTTATTTGCACGTTAATTATATCTTATTTTATCACACTCTAAGCCCCACCAATGAGGTAGTGCAATTACCTCATACAAGAATTATAGTGCAATTACTCAAATGATCTTATAGTGCACAATCAAATTATTTTCTAATAACAATATGAAGTAATTTCAACAACATATGCTGTAGATCTTCCCGCCTAGGTGCGTCTAGGCGCCGCTTAGGCGTCAACTCCTCCCTCAGGCGCTTACGCCTAGTTAAAACTTTAGGCGTTTTTGGCTAGCGCCTTAGTCGCTGTGGAATAGGCGCCTAACCCGTCTAGGCACCGATTAATGACAAAAATTGGCCGTCTAGGCGCAGATTAATGGCAAAACATTCCCGTATAGGCCTTCTTGTTATGTTTCTTATTCTCGAGATTTTTTTAATTGATAGTATAACTCAATTTTTAGTATTTTTATATATACTATAGTGTTGTTAAATGTATTTTATTACTCAAATAGTTAAAATTGTTATAATTACTACATATATATTACTAAATATACAAAATTACACAGCGGAATTCAAAACCGTATAATTCCGCCTAGCAGGGGCGGAGCCAGGAATTTTCGTTAGGGGGGGCCAAGGGGGTTCGGGGGCAACGCCCCCGAAAAATTTTTTTTGCCACTATTTGCACTAAAAGTTTAAGTATTATGCAAAAATTGCAAATAGGTTTTATAATATGGAAAATTGTATTAAAAGTCCCTATATTATGTAAAGATTGCAATATAAGTCTTGATATTAATTTTTCTAATTAATTATGCTATAAGTTTCTTTTTTTTAATATAAAATGATATATATTTTGTTATAAAAAATAAAAAATCTTATTAATAAAATAATTTAAAGTTTAATAAAATAAATTTTATAAGTTAGGGGGGGCCAAATGGAGATATTTAAAAAATTTAGGGGTTATTTACTTATAAATTTTTTTTTTTTTAAAAGATAGTTATAATTTATTTATTTTTGAAAAATCAGGGGGGGCCATGGACCCCCCCACCCAACCCATGGCTCCGCCCCTGCCGCCTAGGCCCCGTGTAATCCCGCCTAGGCGCTAGGCCCGGGTCGACCGCCTAGGCCTTAAAACCGAGATCTACAACATAGTCAACAACAAAACAAAAAAATCTAAAGTAACAGAAAAGAAATTAAGAAATAGGTCTATATATTAGCTTTTTCTTTTGAGATTATGATTTTTCATTTGCATTAGTGTAGAAACATCACTTATTGGAAACAAATTAACAATATCTTTGTGGCGTATCGCTTTAGTTCTTCGTCGTATCTTTTCCTTGCACCTTCTGCTCCCTTTAACCTCTCAGACAACACATTTTTATCCTTCATTACTCTCTGTCACATACATGTATACACACCAGTAATCAAATGATAATTGTAAAATTAAAATTAAAATATACTTAAATCAGATAGTTCTTGAAAATTGTAAAATTGATAAGATTAGGTTAAAATTAATCAATATGAATACAATTGCACCACCATAGCCGCCACTATATCCTTCTAGAATTCACCACCATATGCTCTAATTTTTACCTCAAACTCCCGCCCAGCTCTATGACTATGTCCTGGGTAATTTTTTGAAATTGCATTTTGGTCCCTATGCTCTTCAACTTGCCAATATGTTGCACCACAAAGTCCTGTTGCCCCTGAATTTGCTGCACCACAAAGTGAAGGTTTAATCATACTATCAAATTGTTAAAATAGGAAAATATAAATTGTACATTAGTCTCTGTGTTATGCAAATTAGCATATTAGGGACTAAGTTCCCGTTTGGAAATGCTTTTTCGGAGAAGCACTTAAAAGTACTTTTAGCATTTTAAGAGTTTTTTTTACTTGAAAAGCACTTTGAGAAGCACTAAATAGGTGCTTCTTAGAAAAAGAACTTAAAAATAATTTTAGATTTCAAAATTATTTTTAATAATTTTTTTAAATTTTGAATTTCGTTCTAAAAGCGTTTTTTTACTCTAAAATAAGCACTTCCAAACGGGTTCTAACTCAACACAAATCTATATGTAGCGAAATAAACTAGCGTTTTATCTAACAAACTAATTCTCAAACTATCTTTTGGCTCCTTCTTTTGCTGCTTGAAAGGGACAAAAGGTAGTTTGAGACTTAGTTTGTTAGAGAAAACGTTAGTTTTTTTATGATTCAGTGATTCACATAAAAATTTGTTGCATTCGAATAGAAAAGTTATAACTTTGGGATTCAATGATATACATCATGTTACCAGTTTGTTTTAATCAAATCAATAAAAAACTAAATTTACCAAATTCAATCAACCGGGCAAAATCGATTTTGAAACTAAAATGTAAAAGAAATGATATTTTACATTTACCTACAACATTCTTCATAGAAAACCTGTTCCCCTTCTTAACTTGTGTTTATATTCTTGAATATAAAAGAAAATTAAATAATCAAATTTAATATAATAAATTGTACAAAGATCTAAATAATATATAAAAGAAGGATTTTAAAAGCAGACCTAAATTACTTTTAATATTAGATGATGAAACTGAACTATTCTTGAACAACTAGCTATGAAATAGAGAGCGTAGTTAGACCATCTCTAGCAGTTGCTCAAATGGATATTTACAGCAAAACAATTCAAAAAATGCAGTATAAGACATAATTGCTCATTCCAATAGTCACAGTAAATCATGTGACCCACAAAACTCACACGACATCTCCTTCCCATAAACGCTATTCTCAACAGGATCACTTCTTATTCAAAGGAAAAAGTGAAACTTTACCTTGAGGAGAGTTTGGTAGATGGGCAGTAAGATGAAGTTATGAACGACCGATAGTGGAGCAGTTTCTAGAAAATCAAATATGTTGCATTTTCCATTCAATATCCAAACAAAAAGATAGACAAAATTGGCTTTGAACCCATTAATATGAATTTCAATGCCAATTTAATCTAATAACTTTCAGTTAGTTTATAGAGATTTGGTTAAAATTTATTTTTTTACCTCAATTTGGGTTCTTCGTCAAGATGGTTGATGATGCGGTGAAAATTGGTCCTGGAGTGTAGGCGTTTTTCTTGTGCAGGAGAGCGTCTTGGTGGGAAGGTCCGGTTGATGATGGTGGTGGGAAGGTGAGAACCTGAGTGTGAAGAGATTTCTTTTTGTTTTTTGTTCCAATGCAACTTGAAGAGAGAGTGTGCAGGTGAGAAGGTGGGACTGAGTGTGAAGAGATTTCTTTTTGTTTTTTAGGATGCAATTGAAGAGAGGGAGCGGGAAAAACTTGTGTACACCTTACACTACAAGTGGGGCCATAGTTTTGTATTAAAATAGTAATATTTCATGGGAAAAACTTGTGTACACCTTACACTACAAATGGGGCCATAGTTTTATATTAAAATAATAATATTTCACATGTATAGGAGAAGAAAGAGAAAGTGTGCTCATGAATTTGTGTTAAAATATACTTTTTCGTGCATGGAAGAAGAAAGAGAAACTCAACAAATTTTACTGTTTTTTCTTTTCTTTTCTGTATATATATTTATAGAATTAAACCTAATTGGACAAAAAACTCAACTTTTCATTGTGTATATAGTTGATAAGCAAAAAGTATATATATGGCAAGTTAGAAAAATGAGGAAGACAATTAGATAATTGTTATAAATTTTAACCACTTTTTCAAAAAATGTTGGTTAACTAAATCTAAAAAGAAGATAGATTATTATTTTAATAGAAAAGATTGCTAATTCTTTTTAAAGAAAAATAAAATAATTTTGTAATTTATAAAAATCTCTTTTTTCATTTCAAACTTCATAATTTTTTTGGAATTATTTTATTAATAAAAAGAGTAATGTGTTACAAATATTTTTTAATATGTTTGAAATTATTCAACTTAGGCAAGATTTTATATGTGATTTGAGGTGATATCTAACTTTATTTTTTATAGAATCATCTAACTAAGAGCAACTATCATTTTGAAACCTATATTTAGATAAAATTAAAATATAAATATATTATTTTATATTAAAATGAGTTTTATTAGGAAATAATTTAAATTAATAAGTTTCTTTTATATATATGGAGGACTCAATTTAGGTAAATATTTAAAGATTTACCTAAATTGAGTAATCTCATATATATTAAAAAATTAAAACACATTACTATTTTTATTACTAAAATAATTCCAAAAAATCATAAAGTTGGATTGAAAAAAATTAAAAATTAACAAATTACTTTATTTTTCTTTAAAAATAATTAACAATTTTTTCCATTAAAAAGATTGTCCATCTTTTTTTTTTAAATATAGTTAACCTATATTTTTTTTACAAGTTGTTAAAATATATAACAATTATTTAATTTTCTTCTTAATTTTTCTAACTTCCCATATATACTTTTTGTTTATCAACTTCTATATACATGATGAAAAATTGAGATTGGTTGTCCAATGAAATTTGATTTTTATAAATATAAATACAGAAGAAAAAAAAAATAAAGTTAATGCACTTCTCTTTCTTCTTCCATGCACTTACACTAAAAATATATTTTAAGACAAACTCATGCCACATTTTCTCTATCTTCTTTATACGTATGAAATATTACTATTTTAATACAAAACTATGGCCCCACTTGTAGTGTAAGGTGTACACAAGTTTTTCCCAATATTTCATACGTATAAAGAAGATAGAGAAAGTGTGGCATGAGTTTGTCTTAAAATATATTTTTAGTGTAAGTGCATGGAAGAAGAAAGAGAAGTGCATTAACTTTATTTTTTTTTTCTTCTGTATTTATATTTATAAAAATCAAATTTCATTGGACAACCAATCTCAATTTTTCATCATGTATATAGAAGTTGATAAACAAAAAGTATATATGGGAAGTTAGAAAAAGAAGAAAATTAAATAATTGTTATATATTTTAACAACTTGTAAAAAAAAATATAGGTTAACTATATTTAAAAAAAAAAGATGGACAATCTTTTTAATGGAAAAAATTGTTAATTATTTTTAAAGAAAAATAAAGTAATTTGTTAATTTTTAATTTTTTTCAATCCAACTTTATGATTTTTTGGAATTATTTTAGTAATAAAAATAGTAATGTGTTTTAATTTTTTAATATATATGAGATTACTCAATTTAGGTAAATCTTTAAATATTTACCTAAATTGAGTCCTCCATATATATAAAAGAAACTTATTAATTTAAATTATTTCCTAATAAAACTCATTTTAATATAAAATAATATATTTATATTTTAATTTTATCTAAATATAGGTTTCAAAATGATAGTTGCTCTTAGTTAGATGATTCTATAAAAAATAAAGTTAGATATCACCTCAAATCACATATAAAATCTTGCCTAAGTTGAATAATTTCAAACATATTAAAAAATATTTGTAACACATTACTCTTTTTATTAATAAAATAATTCCAAAAAAATTATGAAGTTTGAAATGAAAAAAGAGATTTTTATAAATTACAAAATTATTTTATTTTTCTTTAAAAAGAATTAGCAATCTTTTCTATTAAAATAATAATCTATCTTCTTTTTAGATTTAGTTAACCAACATTTTTTGAAAAAGTGGTTAAAATTTATAACAATTATCTAATTGTCTTCCTCATTTTTCTAACTTGCCATATATATACTTTTTGCTTATCAACTATATACACAATGAAAAGTTGAGTTTTTTGTCCAATTAGGTTTAATTCTATAAATATATATACAGAAAAGAAAAGAAAAAACAGTAAAATTTGTTGAGTTTCTCTTTCTTCTTCCATGCACGAAAAAGTATATTTTAACACAAATTCATGAGCACACTTTCTCTTTCTTCTCCTATACATGTGAAATATTATTATTTTAATATAAAACTATGGCCCCATTTGTAGTGTAAGGTGTACACAAGTTTTTCCCAGAGGGAGCTTAGCTTGGATCAAAAATTTGAAAAGAGATAAAATTGTGGAAATTAGATTAATAAATATCTTATTAAAAATAAATAAAATTAAAATGAGATGGCCATCTATAATCTAACGGTTTAAAAAATGAAAGAAATCAAGATATTTTAAGTTGTCGTTCTAATTTAAACAATCCAGATCATTAATGAAATAGATTTAAAGGCTAAAAATCATAGGAAAAAAATCTGATGGTTACAAAATATAGAAGAAAATAGAAGACATTTTTGGCGTTGGCCTTTCTCCCATATTATATATACTAGGTATGAACCCAACAATATTAATTTAGAAAAATAGATTGAACACATGATAAATATAAAAATTGAGATAAAAATAAATAGAAAAATATTCAACCAACCACAAAAAATAAGATGCATTTCACAAAAACAACTACATAAACTATAAATCAACCGACCAAAATATACGCTTATGTAATTATACTTACACGTCCAATTTTTAAATCCCAAGCCAAACATCTTCCTTACACGCTTGCACACAAACCTTTAAGCCAAAAAATCTCAAACGCTACATACTGTGATACATTTTACATATTTAACCCAAAAAAAAAGCAGCATGAAAATAATTGAGACTCGTAATTTTATCCATGTAGTTTAATAAGCCACTGCGACAAAAAACAACAACCTGATCATAATGTCATATACATAGGTAAATATAAATGACTATCGAAGTATCAAAACACTAATTGCACTACATTTTCTTAAATCACATAACAGGTGGACCTATGTATTTTACACTATGGTCCTTATATTACACTATAAATTATCATAACAGAAAAACCAATATCTTTCACATTTTATCCTAAAAAAAACAAGTATTTGAAAAATCGGACTAATTGCACCATGGTCTCCGTATTTGCACAAAATAGCCAAAAATACCACCTTTATAGGGATCTATATTCAATTGTTCACATGAAGGATGAATGGTTCTCGTGAACCCATAAGACCATCTTAAGCAGTTGCACCAAATGGATATTTACTACAAAACAATTCAAAAAATGCAGTATAACGCCGAATTGTTCACTCCAAGAGCGCATCACTTCTCGGTAATAATATATATATATATATATATATATATATATATATATATATATATATATATATATAATTTCAATTAATAACTAAAATCATTAGAAGTAAATACTATAGGATGAAGTCTTAGTGCCCGTCATTTAAAAGTGCTTCTAGACGTTTAAAAGTGTTTTCGACCCTGAATAACATTTTTAGGAAAAAAAACACCTAAAGTGATTCTAGATTACAAAATTATTTTTAATATTTTTTTCAATTTTTTTATTTTATTCTAATACTCTAATATAAGCACTTCCATACGGGCCCTTACTTACAGACATATACTTTCATTCAAGGTAATGTAATAACATAAGTGAATGATTAGTCTTATAAATATTTAGAAGATAATTTGTTTATGACCTTATCAATGTCGTTGAAAAGTCCAACATATTCTTTTTATTTTTTCTACCCCTTAGATATAACAAAAGATTAATTTTTTTTACCTTAATTTGGGGTTCTTTGACTGTTGATGGCCAAGCCAGTTAATGATGGTGGAGAATGGTTTTTGAGTGGCGGCAGCTTGGCGGGAAGGTGAATGTGAAGATATTTTTTTTGTTTTTTTTGTTCCAATGCGATGCGAAGATATGAGTTTTAGATTTTAGGTTTCTAAAAATATTAAATTTGAATTCTATATAGATAAAAGATAATAGCTGGTTGAGTTATTTGGGAATTGCAACTGTAACCACTAAAAAAGTTATATGATTAAAGATAACTAGAAAAATATAAAATAGATCTGCGACTGAAAAATAGAAAAAGAGATCAAGATATTTTAAGTTGTCTATTTAATTTATACAATCTGGACCATTAATTAAAATAGATCTAATGACTAGAAATAATAAAAATCCAAATGTTGAAAAATAGGGAAGGAAATAGGAGATATTTTAAGCAGTTGACTCTTCTCCCATAATATAAAGATATTTAAATAAATATGAGAGCCATTTTGAATTCAAAATTATTTTGACTCTAATAAGATTATATTCCTAAATCTTTTGGTATTCACGGAGTAATCTAACCATTAGATAAACTATCAATCTTTTTTATATGTATATATACTATAAAACAACTCTTATGTAACTACATAATAATATAATATTAAGCAGTATTACAGGACTATATTACCCTTTTCTTATTTTATTTTATATTATACTTATTCTTTCTTATTTGTTCGCACTAAGACCACCTTGACAAATATTAATATACTTTAAAATTAATTAATATATTTACGGATGGAAACTGATTCGGAGGAGCTCCATGCGATAGTGAAGGGTGATGGGAGTTCACGGACTCATCTTGAGGAGGATTTGGGGAAGCTCCATGCGCTAGTGAAGGGCGGTGGGAGCTTAGGAAGTCGCTATGGTTCAATCGTAAATGAGTGCTGCATAATGCTTACAAATAAAGTTAATATGGAGCTTAGTCACATTTTCCGTGAGGCAAATTTTTGTGCGGATAAGTTGGCTAAAGAAGGTACAAGGATGCAAACACAACCGGTTATTCTTAGTGAACCCCCTGATTTTCTTTGGAATTATATTACTAGAGATAAAAAAAATGCTCAACTGTTAGAGTTGTACTGAAACCTAGATAAGAACGATAGTTCTTTTGTAATTTCATTTTCTCAACGGCTTTAAAGCCTTTCATGTATGCAAAAAAAATTAATTGATATTTTTATAACTTTTTTTAATTAAAAAGTACAAGTTTAAACTTCTAAAATATATATTTTATGTCTATACTATTGAAATATGTATGGATTATACTAGAAGGATTGAAAATCAATGAATACGAAATTTTTACTACTAGGATTGAGTTTATACTACTAAAAAGTAAAAATCTATACAACTAAGAATATGAAATCTACTATTGAAATCGATATCTATTCCACCAACAATTGACATATTATTTGTATCCGCTATCATAATATCATTTCCAAGTAACCGGTAGGAATCCACGATCCAGTAACAAACTCAAGAAAAAGCTGAAAAATAATAGCAAGTGTTTTTCATAAAAGCGACAATCGAATTCACGGTCTTTTCAAAAATTGCACAATTAGCAAAAAGAAAAAAAATCTTCTTCTCAGAATTCTTATCCAGAAAAAATAATACACTTTTGTGCATTTTAGTTCAAAGTGGCTCTTTCATATATTTTTAAAAGACAAAAAATTGAACACAAATATTATACAGACATTACAAAAATAAATTCGAAGGTGCTTTTTTCCAAAGTTTTCCTCTTACTATCTTCAATTTGGTTGCCTTTAATTTTCAGTGCACGGCTGACTTTTTTGTTCTTATAGAGATTTGTTTGAATAACTAAACCCTTATAAAGCTATATAATATAACACATTTTTTTATTTGTTTATTTTTGTTTACAATAAGGCTAATATAGGAATTAAAGGTCTTAAGTGATGGTTAAATAATAAGATATATATTATTAAATAATTATATGTAAAATAAAGGGTAGTTAGGTGGTGATTAGTTATGAGTAGTATTGTGTTGTAAGTAGTATTATATGTTGAGATAGATAGTTGACCTAGTGGTTAGGTTACTCCGCAGAGACCAAGAGGTCCTGGGATCGAATCTCATTGGAGTCAAAATGACTCTGAGTCCAAAGTGGCTCTCCCTTGAGAGTGTATTTGGTACACTAAAGTTAGTGTCAAATCAATTAAATCAATCACATTATGGGTATATCTTTTCATAAAACCAATCACATCATAGGTATATCTTTTTATAAAGTCAATCATTTCATCACATGTTTTCATAAAAATTGAACTAATAAAAAAAACTTTTATTGTACCGAATAATTTTCCCTCCCTTGTATTAAAAAAAAAAAAAAAAATAAAGGGTAGTTAGGTGGTGATTAAAGTTATATTTTAGTTATATTCGGTACTTCGTTAAATTATTCTAGTTTTTAGTTCCATTAGCAAAAATTCTTAATCCTTGTAAAACGGACGCCTATAAGGAAAAGAGTTGTTTTCCAATTTGGTTATTAACTAAGACTGATATCTCCTTGTGTTCTACATATAAATAGCTTCGGCTATAGTTGTTGGCATAGATCATTCAAATTCTTTACAATCAATCATAAAAGTGTTTAGCACCTTAGAATGGGGGAAGAAATCTCAAGTGACTGGGCTTTCCTTCCTACTCACCTTCTTGATTCGATAATTTTCAAATTTGCTGATCTTTCTGATTTCGTTCGATTTGCGTCGGTATGTAAACCATGGTTTTATGTAGCGTTAGAAAACAGCAACAAGATGATACTTTCAACGTCTTATAAACAAAGGGCAATGCTCATCGTTCCTTCCTGTGACAAAAGTAGTCAGGAACGTAGTCTATACGACATAATAACCAATAGACACTACAATTTTGGTCTCAATTTATCCTTTTCTAAAAGATTTTGCGGTTCGTCACATGGATGGTTGGCGGCTGCAGAGGAAGAAAATAAAGTCATTACCCTTATAAATCCCTTCATCTCCGGTGCTAATTCAATCCGTCTACCTCTACTTAAGCAATGGGAGTCGGACGTGGAGGAGGAGGAGGAGGAGGAGGAGGAGGAGGAGGAGGAGGAAGAGGATGATGGGGATGGGTGTGATGATGTTGATGATGATGAGGATGAAGAGGAAGACTACGAAGTGTCATATGAGGGCAATGAGTATGATGTTCATAAACTTGTACTTTCTGCTAATCCCTTGGAGTGTGATGACTATATGGTCGCAGCTATAACTAATTATCGCTATCTAGCAGTAACCAAGCGTGGTGATGATGATTGGAGATACTTCCCTGAAATAAAAGGACTTAATGATGTTACCTACTACAAAGGTAAGTTTTATGCTGTTAGACAACCAAGTAATGTTATTGTTTGTCTTGGTATAGATGATGAACGCCCGCATTTAATCAATGTAGAACCATTGATAACTAAAAGGAATGATTGTCAGGTAAAATCGTATATAGTAGAGTCATCATCATCATCCACCAAAGATGAAGATCTACTGTTTGTTCGAAGACTCCTCCTCCGCGAAAAAGGAACTAGAGTACAGTATATGACTTGTGATTTTGAGGTTGGCAAGTTGACCTACACATCTGATTCTGAGACACCTTCATGGATTGAAATTGATAATTTAGGTGATCGAGCCTTATTTTTAGGGGATAATCATTCTTTCTCAGTAGTGGCATCGGATTATCCTGGAATTCTTCCAAACTCTATTTATTATACCGATGATTTCTACATCATCACCCGCTATGTTCCATATGGTCCTCGTGATATGGGTATTTTCAATTTGAAAGATAAGAGTATTAAGATGCATTACACTCCCGATCCTTTAAACAAAAAGCTACCACCGCCTATTTGGATCCTTCCAACCTTGCGAGGAAAATTTGGGTCTTCTTTGGTATCGTCATTTGCTGGTTGGTTCATTCGTAGCGGATACAGCTCATAATTTCTTTTTCCTTTCAAATGGGTCAACAAGTTTTAATGTATGTTAGGATTAGCTAGATAGGTAGGTATTCCCTTAATGCTGTTGTCTATGTACTCAGTTTTGATTTAATCGATTATTAATAAGATTTTTTATTTAGTAAACTTTTCTTGAATTTATAAAAATGAATGATTCTATCTTAATAAGTAAGTGGAGAAAAAGAGAGCAACTATCTAACTAGGCAATGGCGACAAAAAGAAAAACAAGTTGATTGCCTATATATATATATATATATATATATATATATGATCAGTATACTTGTTGCATACTCATATATTAGGCAAATTTTGTATCCCAAGAGTACTGCAGATACATAAGTTTTTTAAAAATAAAATATGAATGTGTTGGCTGGCTAGTTTTGTCATCTTTTACGGGCTAAGGTATTCAAGATTTGCTAGAACTGTTGCATCTCTATTTCTTTCTTGAGCAGCTTTCTTTTCTTTAGTGTTTTTCACAAATTCCTATAATTTCATGTCTCCCTCTAATGGCTGACATGGAATATAGATGCCTCTGAACTGCCCTAAGCAGCTCCCTCTATTTCCTGGTGAACCTTTTAATCGCATTTCTCATGGTTTTTTATGTTCAGCAAAAAAACTAAAATGTCTAAGAAGGCGAAGGTCCCTAAAGTTGTTCAGAAACAGCAGGATGAGGTGTGTGAGTCTAGCATGGTGATGGATACTGAGCTGGTAAAGCAGCCATTGAACAAAGGCAAGATGGTTGGGAAAGTTTTGATCAGTCCTAAGCAAATGAAACAGTGTTGGAGTATTAAACTGGAGAAGTTGAAAAGGAAAGTGAACTTTTGGTCGAAAGATCCTTTTGATACCTGAGAATTGGTTAGCTCAGGAAGATGCAATGTTATGTGGTGGTGTTCAAAAGTATGGCTCAAACTGGAGCTTAGTCAGCAAAATCTTGTAAGGGTCCATGCTGGTGGATTTTACAAGGAGCGATTTTGTCATCCTGTCCATAGTTGTGAAAGGTATCGGGAGTTTATGCAAAGAGGCTTTTGTATAGCTGTGTTCTTATTTTGGTTTTTTTTTTCATAACTTAAGTTACAAGTCGAAAGTATAGTTGTGTTCTCATCTTGGCTTTTTTCTCTTTTTTCGCAGATCAAGGGCTAGTTTAGAAAATAGTTTGGGATGAGCTTCTCAGGCTTTCTCTATGGGGGCCCCATCGAAGGTACAATCACCCGGGAAACACAAGCTGCTTCCAAATTCTGATCTGATTCGACCTTCCAAGTCAAAAGTAAGGAGGGTCACGCAATATAATAGCTATTCAACCAGCTGGCGATTCTCATGCAATATCAGCCATTCTTGAATTTGGAACAAAAGATATTTTTGGTAGTATAGTAAAATGAATGGTTGGGGAGAAGAAGATAGTGTAGTAGATATGTCTGCACATCATTATATTCCTGGATTGTTATCCGGGCTTGAGGATTGTTCAGAATGGCCACAAATTACTGTTATAGGTTAGTATTGGCGTATGGATCCGAGGTGATATTATATTCTTTATTATGAAAAGTTTTGGAGGGTGAAACTGTGGCTCTCGTGGTCTATGAAAGTATCACATACTCGAGACCGGGGTCCACTGTGCTCTCTGGGAAACATTCAGAAAAGCACGAGGTGATCAATTTTCTGTGACGAATAACTAGCCTGCCTGATTGGTGACTAGGCGGTTGTGATAAACAAGAGACGAAGAAAGTTGATACTTAGGAAATAGATGGATGGATGGATGTTATCTTCTCTAATTGCATGTTATTAGTCATGAATGAAGCGTGGTAGTCCTTTTGTGCTGTGAAAAAATTGATTTGATTTGGTTTAAATTAAGTGCATCCAAATTTTGCAAGATTCGCGATCGAAGTAGAACTAGACAAACATGTATGATAATTAGGATACAAAATGCTTTAAATGCGGTAAATTTGGACATCTTAAAGAGGAATGTACTAGCCCTAAGAGCGATTCGAGTCCGTTGGTGGAGAAGGATAGCCAAGAGAAACGATTTGAATCCGGACAATGGATCGAGATTCGAGATACAACATTCTAGCAAATACGAAAGTCGGTAAAGACAACGAGGTTGGTCCTCGTACGTACCGTAGTATCTGAGGTCACTTCAGGGAGTGAAAATAGAGAGAGTGATTCGAACGTAGAACCGACTGGTGTAAAATTGTCAAAGGAAGTCATGGTTTCGCCTTTACATGTTATTATCAACATGAATGAGAAGGGGCTAAAGGGAGGATTTTTTAACTCGGAAAAGCAAAGCATCAGTGATGGGGATTTAGTGGGGCTTGTCGCGAAGCGCAAAGATAAGAGCTCAAATATAACCAAGAAAGTTTTACCGGCTAAAAACTTCGTGGCTTTGTACCTTTGGATTTTACTGATGAGAGTTCTACGGTGATAGATTCTGGGGGACAATGTAGTGTTATGGAGGTGTTGAATCGGAATCTGGCTGGGACTGAGTTTGAGGAGGACCTGGTGGTTTGGATGTGTCAGCAAGGGTTTTAATCTCAGTAACACAGAAGCTCCTTTGATCGGTGAGCGCAGGGACCTAAAGGCAAACTACAGGAACTATTCAGGTCCGAGCAATAGCAGGTTGGGGGCTTCTTTTGTGTAGGTTGGCGAGGGTGAGAGGATGATACAACAAGGGGGGACGAGCGAGAGTGGTTCATTAGTGGTTGAAGAAAGTTTTAATACAGGTGTTATGGGTGTTTAGAATGTGGGTGGACAGCAAGTCCCAGTCTCGAGATCAGTAGAGCATGGGGAAATTGGTGATCTGTCAAGTGATATTCTGCAGAATCTTAATAATAATATTAACTCGGGTAAAGATCCAGGTGTCTTTGCTGAAATTACTTCAGACCCAATTAAGGGGAAAGGTAACCAATTAACGGGTTTGGGTCAAAATGACGTCGGATGTATTGATAAAGTGAAAGTCACCTCTGGATATGAACGCTTTACGAGCTAGTATATATTGTGGATTCAAGTAATTAACATCCCGTCCAAAAAAAGTGATAACATCAAAACTGTCCATTATTTGGTTTTTGGGTGTGGCCTCCCACACCAGAGGTGTTATTAAATAAGCGTTGATAGCTTCTGCAAAAGTTCTGAAGTTGAATGAAGTTGGTGGTTGAGTTAATCATACGGTACAACCCATAACAGTAGCTTAAGTACAATAATTACTGTTAGTAGCTGATTTACTTGCGGGTCACCCACTTTTAGCTACTGACAAAAAGTTAAAAAAAAAAAACTTTTTAAATTCTTGAAAAAATCTTGTAAAAGTTTTAATTTTTAGTTTAATGTGTAAGACTAATTTGAAAACGTAACCAAGTATATAAAGAATTATTTATTAAAAGATTTCTAATAAAATACCTAATTATTAAATTAAGTATTTTATAATTTATTTTATAAAAGAAATATCTAAAAAAAATTATTTATAAAATACATCTCTTTTATATTTTTTTTTACATTTACAATCTTATTATTTATTTTTAATATAATATTTATTTTTAAATATTAAACAAATAATAAGATACTTCTACCACCACTACCATCACTATTATATATTTAACCACTACTACAGCCACCACAACCACCACCACCTCCATCACCACAACCACCACCACCTACTACTAATCCCATAACACACACACGCACGCGTTCATGATTTTTTTTAAATCGTCATAACTAATTTTAAGAAAATCAGAAAAATAATAATTTGCATTTTTGGATAAAGCAAATAGTGTAGGATTCAGACAAGCGTTCAATGAACTGAATACGTGTCATAAACCAATCATTTTCATTGTAGTCGAGACTAAAGCCGCCGGTTAAGAAGCGTCAAAGATCATCAAATCGTATCACATGCGAAAGTCCATTCGGGTCATTGCTATTGGACTATCCAGAGGTATTTGGATCCTGTGGAATTATGAGAATATTTCGATCCAAAATTTATCGTATGATAAACAAGTTATGAAATTTCGTGTATCTAGAGACTCATGTGTATCATGGAGTTTGTCTGCTGTTTACAAAATCACCAAGACTGATACAAGAACATTTATAAGATGCTCTAGAATGGGCCGCTAAAAATGTGCATGAACCTTGGCTAATTGTAGGCGATTTCAATCATATAGGGGAACGTAAGACAAACAAGGTGGATTCAAAGGCACTACAGGTTTCATGACAAGATTCGAGAGATTGAAGATTAATTATGGTTTGATGGATTTGGGTTTCGAAGGTTTGAGGTTCACATTGAGCGATTCTTAGAATTTGAGTATGGGAATCATGAAGCGTCTCGATAGAGCTTATCGTAACTACATTTGGCGTGAGTGCTTCAGTTCCTCGAAAGTTCGACACCTTTCCTGCATTCATTCTGACCATGTTCCCGTTCTTATAGTGCTTGACACTGACATCACCCAAAAAGTTAGAGAGCGTTGTTTCAGGTTTGAAACTTGGTGTCTTCATGAGAGTTTCCGAGACTTGGTTAAAGATAAATGAAATAGTGATATGTGCAACCCCAAAGAGAAGTTGGATAATCCAAGTCATATATTAGAGGAATGGAAATTCACCATCTTCGTAGACATCTTTCGTAAAAAGAAGAGATTATTGGCATAGATAACGGGTATTCAGAAGGCACTCTAATGATCATATAATGATCACTTATGAAGTTAGAGAAGAGACTTAGCAGGTAATATGAGAGCGTTCTCGAGTAGGAAAATATGCATAGGTTCCAGCGTGCTAGGACATACTAGATCTCCTCGGGAGAACGCAACACTCGGTTTTATCATCTTTTGGTTTTGGTAGAGAAGGAAAGTATGAGTCGTGTTCATATTAAATACACAAATCAAGAGTAGATTAAGGATGAGTTGGTGGAAAGGACCTGGGTCAAAGATTTCTTTGTGAAGCTCTTCTCGCTAGAATACATCGTGCCAGATCAGTTCTCGTTGCCTCGACTTCAGGCTTTTGGATCAGAATCTTTAAGATCTTGAGGGATCCAGTGTTAGATGAGGAAGTTCGCATAACTCTGTTCTGGATGCAGCCTCATAAGTCTTGGCATGGATGGAATGACAATAAAGTTTGATCAAAAGTATTGGAATATAGTGGGCCCATTGGTATGTGTGATGACCATACGACCACTTGAGACGTGAATCTTCTTGATACAAGTATTTCTGAGTAATTTCCATATTATCCCCAAAACGAGCAGCCCAGAGTACATTACCCTGGAAAAAGGGAAAAAGGGAGATATATAAAATAAGACCAATAGGAGTTTATAGGCTTAACTATTCGTATATGGAAAAAGGGAGAGGTTTTGAAGAGTCCATTGAAACTAAAAGGATACCAAATCTCCTTGGAACAAAAAAAAAAAAAAAAAACCTAATCTTCGACCAAAAAAAAGAAAAAACCAAATCTTATTTTATTCTTCTTGACCACCGAATTTTGTATTTGAGGAGAGTGAAATTTATAGGGTTCATATTTTAATCGATTAATTATTAAAAGATATTTAATAAGCTTAATTTTTCGTATATGAAAAAAGCGAGAGTTTTTTCTTTTTAAAATGGATTCCTGATCAAGCTTAGTATCTGATTTCATGGGATACGAAGAAGTACTAACAAAGCAGCTGATTGGATTGTGAAGGCTTATTCTAGGAATTTATTATCTGTTAATTGGTTTTGTGTTTTGCCTTTTAACTTTATTTCTGTTGTTTGTAATGACTCTTTGGCTCTTGACTCTACTGGAGTAGGTTAACTACTTCCACCCCTTTTAATCCCTTTTAATATAAGTTAATTTGGGTCAAATGTTACGTGTAAAAGTGAATTGATTCTACAAAACATATCATAGGCTCATGAAAATTTCTCGTCAAATACTGTGAAACATAACTTATGAGGAGCAACAATTGGATTTGCTAGTAACAGAAAGGGTCTTGTGTAGGAACAATTATTGCCTACAAGCATGAACACTATATTCTTATTACTTTCGTAGTCACTATATTTTTATCTGCATGACCAATTATCATCGCCTTGTGTTTTTCTTCTCTATCACAGCTCTAAGAAAATTATTCTGCTGATATTTTCATAATTTGATTTAATGTTTTGTCTTTTTTTTTTCGTCAGCTAACCATCATAGAAAATATATATGGATTTTCATATTATCATTAATAAAAAAAAATTGTTCGGGACAATATTTAATAAATTTTAAGGTTATTGATAACTTAAAATCTTATTGAATGTATTAATTTTAGGTAAATTTTTTTTAATAGATTTGTTAAATAACCATGATTAAAGGTTAGTTATTTAATATTAGATTTATACAATTGATTATATTAAATGACACGTGTTGTTAATCTAAAGGTATATTACGTTAAATTGCATGGCGAGTATATTCTAGGGGATTTAAATCTGTTTTGAAGAGTCCTTTGAAACTAAAAGATACCAAATCTCTTACAAAAAAAAAAACCAAATCTTATTTTATTCTTCTTGAACACTGAATTTTGTATTTGAGGAGAGTGAAATTTATAGGTTTCATAGTTTAAGTGATTAGTTTTTAGGAAGAAATCTTTCACTTAATGAAGTTAACCTTATGAGAGGTAAATAATGGAGTATGTTTGGTAAAATTAAGATAAAGAGATTTTTTTTTTTTTTTTTGTCAACTAAGAGATTTTTAGTTAACGAGTATTAAATATCCTCACCCATTGTACTAAGTTATTTAGAAAATTTAAAACTATAAACTTATTTTTTACTTACCTTCAAATGTTTTTCACTATTATATATATTAATATACACACATAAATCACAAACTCTAAAACACTTTCTCCTCTCTCTCCTCTTTCTCCTTCCTAACTCAACCTTCGGAAACGGTTACTCATGGCAACTCACGGGGACAAGACCATAAATGGCATTCGAAGATTTCATTCATAAATACAGCTTCTTCTTCAAATTTTATTCGTGACAGCAATTTCTTCAAAATTTTATTCGTGACATCAGATTCTTTGTTCGAAGTTTCGTTCGTGACAACAACCATTTTTCCAACAAATTTTGAGATCCGTTCAAAGCTTTAATGGTAGATCTCCGAAGGTAACCATTTCGTTAGCCATGTAGATCTTGTGATTCGTGAAAATCTCGTGACCTGGAATCGTGAGTAGCTATGGCGACTCTATATTATCATCTAATGTTTCCATACAGTGTTCATGGTTCAAACTCGTTTCCGGACATTGTTTTTAGAGTTTCAGTGCCCGTTTGTGATTGATTATTTTAGTTACAAAAGTGCTTTTCAATCAAAATTTTAATATTTGTAAAAAATATTAAAAAATATTTTGACATCCAAAATCACTTTAAGTGATTTCTTTAATAATCATCTAACTAGTACTTTTCCTAAAAGTGATTGTAAAGGTTTAAAGTATTATTAGGAATCTAAAATCACTTCAAGTGATTATTTTAAAAAGCAATCCCAAACGGGCTCTCAATGATAGCTACGATTCTATTATTATTATTATTATTATTATTATTATTATTATTATTATTATTATTATTATTATTATTATTATTATTATTGTTATTATTATTGCTATTTTGATTATAAAAATGTTTTTTATGCATTTTGTATGTTTTACTCAGCTCTTAGTAAAAATACTTAAAAAAATTGATGAACACTCATATATTTGTGCTGAGTACTTAGAAAATTTGTTGAGTACATTCAGAGAATTTATTGAGTACTCAGTGACTTTGTTGAGCATAATTATTGACTTTGTTGGGCATACTGAATCTGGTTAATTAGTCCAAACACGCTTTTTGTCGAGTACTCAGTGATTTTCTTGAGTATATTCAATGAACCGAATGAATACTTAGTAAATTACAACATCTGGTTAATTAGTCCTAACACATTTTTTTGATAAATACTTAGTGATTTTACTGAGTATATTCATTGAATCTAATCACTACTTAGTAAATTTTTAAATTTTATTGGTTATTAATTTAAGTATATGATTGTTGAGTATACTCAGTGAAAGTACGAATACTATTCTTCACCATGGATTTTCTCCAATGATTTCACTGAGTACACTAAGTAGAAAGCTGAGTATACTCAGTGAATTATTTATGTATACTTAGTGAATTCCGTGAGTATTATTTAAAATCACTAAGTATTAACACAAAATCACTAATTTTTTTAAAATTACAGAAGTTACAGTTAATTGATGAGTATTCATACAAAATCGTTGAGTATTGACGTAAAATCACTGAGTACTAACACATAATCACTTAGCATTTTGAAATTACAAAAGTTATAGTTAATAATGAGTAGTAACGCAAAATCACTTAGTGTTCAAGCAAGATCACTGAGTATAAACATAAAATCATTGAGTATTCTCTATCAAATCCACAAAGCTTCTTCTTTGCCACACCAGGAACTTGCCCTCAAACGTAATATAACAAATTGATGGTGGCTATTAAACCACAAAGCTCCGATCTACCGTAGATGAACCCGTGAAACCATGAAACCTCCACCGAAACTCCGAACATGAATCTTCAAACACAAAGCTCTGATTTGCTACTGAGAATGTTGGTTGTCCACTGTTTTTACACCTTGAGTGTTGCCAAAGAGAAGAGATGAGAGAGAAGTTGTCGAATGGAGAGAAGAATCGAGTGAAACAGGAAGGTTGTTTTTTTAGATTTTTTTTATTTATATAGCCCAGGGTTATTTTTGACCCATAAGATTTCAAATGCTTCTTTAGAGAATAAAATACCCACATATTTCATATTAGCTATAATGATGGTCTCTAAGATCACATATGTCAATCACCCTTAAGGTAATAATATTTGGTGTTGGCTTGTTTTTGTTTAAGTTTGAGTATGTTGAAACTAGTTCTAATTTGTTAATAAAAATTTGCATGGGAATGAGAAAAGGCATCTTATTAAGGCATGTTATTAGGGTATTAATAAGGCTTATAAGCTAAAAAAAATTCTTAAGGCCATGAATATGTCTAAACCTTGTATTGTTGAAGTTTCAGAGTACACATTAAAGTTTGGAAAGTTTAATATATTACCTTTGTCAAGTTTTGTGTTTTCTGTCAACTTAGTAAAAGATAAGAAGGGGGAACTTGGATCAAATTGGAGGAATGGAAGTGATTAGTTGGTAAGGAAGCTTGAGGTGTATAGGTGACTATAATGAGATTCTATACACTTAAGAAAGAATTGATTGCAAAAACTAGGTGGTGGTTCACGTATGTGTTGATATTATTGAGTTGGTTGAAGATAGGTTTGTTGGTGATTTTTTCACATGGAGCAATAAGGCTAAAGGAGTTCAAATAGGATAGAAGAATTGACATGTTTTTCACTAATGGAGAATGGATTACTACTTTCCTATATTCTGGTATACTTGTTTCACCACCTATGTTATTAGATAATTGTGCTTAATTGATTACTCTTACATCTGATGAGGTGAGAAAGCCATATCTGTTCATATTTTTGAATATTTGGGCTATACACCTTTTGTTTCTTGATACCGTGAGAGGAATTTAAAGTTCAATAGTACACGGAACTCCTATGTTTTATATTTTTAGCAACCTTAAATTGTTGAATAAATATTTGAGAGAACTTAATAAGGATTGTTTCTCTAATTTATATGAAAATATTGACCAGTTAAGAACTGAGCTTGCTTATGTTTAGGTTTCTAACATGCAACTTATAAGTAATTATATTTAATTTATAAGTAAATGAGGTTCTTGATGAGCTTGAACATAATATCTTGAGTGAATAATCAATTCTTAAAACAAAATTTTAGAACTCAATAGATCCAAAAAGGTAATCAAAACTCAACATTTTTACATAAACTCATCAAAGGTAGGATGAGAGCATCAAACTATGTATCATTATTAAGGACGATGGATAATTTGTTTCAGATCATAACTATGTGTCTTATAAGTTCTTGATTTATTACAATATTATTCTTAGTTTTGAAAGTGATAGTGTTATAGTGTCACTTCATTCCATGGAGAATCTTGTCAATATGTCAATTTTTACAAAAAGACAAGCTAAGTTATGTAATGTTGTCGCTAAAGATAAGATTTTAATGGATCTAAACACATGGATGGTAACACAAGTATATAACCTAATTGATATACTTCTGCCTTCCACAAGTGTTCTTGGAGTATAATTGGAGCTAAAATATGTGCTACAATCAAAATTTCTTTGAAAGGTTGCTAATTAGTGAAACAATTGAACACTATTAATGTGGATTTGGTTCCTCAAGTCTCTCATCCATTTAAACTTAAAGACTATATACCTTTTTTTTTAAATTTCTATCTTGTATGTAAGTTGATTGCAAACGTCTTGGTTAATAGATTGAATAGTGTAGTGTATTTGCTTTGTCCACGGAAGCAAAAAATACTCTAAACCAATCAGACTATATGTTAGAATCGAGGCGACAATGGTGTTGTTCTGATGTTGGAGGGAGTTGTTAAGATCGATGACAGCGTTAATTTAGACTTCAATCTTTGGATTAAGCATGACTGGTGGTGTTTGGTTTTGTATATGATTTTTTTTTTTTGTATTTAAAATAGTAAAAAAAAGGCTAAAAAATAATTTTGTTTTATCAAATTATAGTTTTTTTTTTTTGTTCTAAACGCTTATAATCAAATTATAGTTAATGATTTGTTAGATCAGTACGTTTTATTATTTTGATTTTTTAAATTATTGATATTTATAAAAATTACAAGGCAAATTCTAAAATATAAAAGTTATAGATAAAAGAAACAATTATATATAATTCTTCCGACAAAACATCTTACCATTTTTATAATATATCGTCTTTTTTTAAAAAAAATTATCGTGTACCTCGGTGATAGTATAAGGTTTGCACATTCGTAAATTACATTTTCTATTCCTAAATTCGTAAATCTCAGTTCGACCACCCTAAATTCTTCTTTATTTATCCCCAATTTCAATTTTTTTTGTTGAAATCCCAATTTCAATTTTTCCAATTCAAAAACTTTAATTTCTCCTATTTTCTTACCTCTCTTTCTCTCAACATTGTAAGCTCTAATCATCATGTGAAGAGATTACAATAGTAGATTATGTGATTAATAAAGCCAAACACAGGACATCAAGTAACTCAGTTACAAAAGCTGTACGATGTGACATGTGAGTCAGAACATTAGGGTGTGGTCTAAGCGACACGATCAAAGATTTGAGAGCTCAGGTAAGCCTATGCTCACAATTAGGTTAATCCTATACAGTGTTACTTTAGTTTGATCGTAGCAATCCTCTGTTTTTTCGGTTATTGAAGTCACATTCGGTGTAATTTTATGATCATTATGAAGCATACGATTTGTAGGTGACTTGAATCCAGCGACCTTATTTGTTATTGTTCATATATCCAGATAATTTCTTTTTGTAAAATTTTATTATTTCATTGATGACAGTTGCTTACTGCTCTTCTTATGTGCCTAAAATTCAGAGAAGAATTTTGATGGACAATTGTATTATAGAGCATTGTTTTAACTTTTACCAAATTGTTTCCTTCCATCAATTCAATAGAGCTCTACTATTAATCTAATATGGATTTGCATATGTGTGTGCAGAGTATGACACCAAATTTGTCTTTGGATGGTGAAGTATTCTGGGCTGGTCAACATCAAATACCTGGTATTGGTTATGCCCTTCACTATATATGCATGTCTAAGTCCTGATGGTCTTGGTTATGTTTTAAATAATTTAACTTAGCTTGCTTAGGTCTTGGTTTAGCAGCATTAGGAAGAGCTGATGATGATATATTTAATGAAATAAAGGACGTGCTTTACACAGATAGTGTTGTAGCAGGTGGAGCCCACTAAATATACAGTGTTGTAGCAGGTGGAGCCCACTAAAAGTACAGTGTTATTATTTATTAAGTGTTTAAATAACTGACTTTTCCTTTGATTATTGCAGACTCCTAGAATTGTGTCCTTGTTGTCTGAACCATACAACTGTAAAATGGCACACACACAGGGTCATTATTACACCGTGAATCCCTGTGGTCTCCAAAATATGGGTCATCTAGTCCCTGTGCTCTGAAAATGTCACGAAAGATCCCTATAGTTGATATTTTCATAGCATTTTTAGGGTACAAGGACTATAAGACTCCTATTGCGGATACTACAGGGACTAGTGGTGCAATTAACAAGCTTTTACATATTAGTTAGTGAATGTGTGTGTGTAAATGAAAGCATATATCAGCTGAGAAGAGTCTTTTAGAGGTGATGAAAGCGAAAAAAAAAGAAAAAGCATTAACTAATAAGAAGCCAATTTTGAGGCCTCAGTTAAGAGATGAAGCAAGAATAAGATAGGGTGATACAGCTATATTGGATCATCTTCTCGAACATGTTGCCATATCAATTATGCATTTTTCCCCCTTTTATGTTGTTAAAAAATTTAAGACATGTCGATTATAAAGTTGTTGACTAGATTGTTGTTGTTGCTTTATTGAACTGGATTAAATGTTCAGTTTGATTTGATTAGTTATTTTTGTAGTAAGCTACAGTATGAAAATTTACTTTAGTTGCTGATATGATATGTTTTTATTTTCTACATTTGTGAAAGTATCAAAACATGGAGGAAGTAATGAACTTTTCATGTGTTGATTCCTAGTTGGATTAATTGCACCATTGGTCCCTTTATTACTCGAAAAGACCAAATATACCCATGGGCAATCACATAGTCTCACCCCCTAACTCCAATATACTCCTCCAAGCAACCATGTATAACACATAATAAATTGAACAGAAGACACATTAAAGCAAGTTAATGTGTAACCCATAAGACTTTCAATAGTAATTGCCAAAGATAAAATCATTACCCTTGATTGTGTCAATTTTGAGTGTACACCTAAGCCTCACATTTTCTCTAATTGTTTTACACAAACAACACATTATTACCATCTCACATCAACATATCATATTACAAGATCACATATTCAGAAAAGACCAAAACTTTCATCTATACAAACAACTTTTCATATGGAGTAGTAACTAAGAGTAGGTGATCCAAAGAACCCTGTGTTAGTTGAACGAAACGATTTATCAAACATCGTATCAGTTTCCATACCATCTATAGTAGCATTAGTACTCTTCGATACTCAGATCTTCAAGCAATTCAACAATTTTAGACATCATGGGATGTAACTCCTTCTCAGGCTACATACAAACACAATATCTCAGTTATTACACATTAAACCTTAACCTAATAAATAAACAAACACCACATACCTGAATACAAAGTGATACTATATCAGCAAAACGTGAAAGACCTTTCGATCCAATACTTTTCTTAACAGACGGATCAACCATTTGAATCAACGATTCACTATCATGAAGTCTTGTACAAGCCCATTTAACCAAATACTGTTCATCTCTAGGTTTTGTTCCATCAAAAGGCTTTCTCCCAGTTAAAAGCTCCAAAAGTAAAACACCAAAAGCATACACATCAGCTTTTGTACTATTAACCCCACCTTGACAATGTTCAGGTGCGATATATCCACTATCAGCTATAGCCATTTCAGAAGCCTTCAGTTTCACGTTATTACTAGTCAAAGATCTCAAAACAGAGAGCCCTGAATCACAAATCCTAGGCATAAAATCTTCATCAAGCAAAATATTCGAAGCTTTCAAATTACTATGAGTCACAGGTGGTATACACGAGTGTAAGTAATCAATCCCACAAGCCACTCCAAGTGCGATTTGTAAACGAATTTTCCACGATAACGATGAGTAGGTCCCACAATGTAAAGTCTCTTCAAGATTGAACTGATCAAGGTACTCATAAACAAGCAATTTTTGTCCTTTTTCTACACAATACCCTACCAGACTAACGATGTTCGGATGCTTTAAACGTGAAATGTTCCAGATAACACTCAAGACCTTCTTTTCCTCGTTTAAGGATAATGGAACAGTGTCAACATTCTTCACAGCAAAGATATCTCCATCGGGTAATTCTGCTTTAAAAACACTTCCTAGCGAGCCTTCTCCAATAAAATTCTCTTCGCTAAAGGAATTTGTAGCTACTTGAAGATCAGCTACTGAGTAAAGCTTAGCATTTATCGGGACATTACACTTGCTCGAGAAGCTTTTATGGTTATTATATGTTCTATGCTTATCATCAACATGAATTAACATTTCGGATTTGTTTTTGAATTTATAAGGACAGTTATTCTCAACACAACTAACTTTTAACTCTGTGTGCGAGTTAAAATGTGAAAGTAAACCTTTAGAACTGTTGAACTGGTGGTTGCAGTAGCATACAAACACCATCTTCTCATCATTATTGTATTTTGGACAAGTATCTAATAATTTTACCACTTTACGAGACTCCTTTGCCATTATAGATCATATGAAGTAAAATCTTCAAATTTGACCTGAAAACACATTTGCAAATAATCAGAAGCGCTTTACTCATATGATTTCGTACATTGATGAATATGTAATTATCAAGAAAAGTATCGAAATGAGTCACAATCTTCACACACAAGTACCAATAAATAATCAATTACCAACAAACTATTTGTTTAAAGTACCAAGTAAAGAATAATTTTACTTTAAATTATTTCACTAAAAATTATGTGAGAGATAGAGAGATAGAGAGCGAGAGAGGAATCTTTAAAGAAAACGCAAAGGAATGCATGAAACTATGTTTATACAGATGAAAATACAGAGCTTACCAAGAATTTCGTCAGTGTGTGTGAGAGAGAGAGAGTTTGCTAGTGAGAGGGCAAAGCAGAGGAGAGGAAAGAAGAAGATGATGCCGAGTCAGCAGTAATGAGCAGCCACGTCAGCTAAATAGCGGTTAAGTTGTTATACTGAAATTCTTTTTGGAGGGAAGGGTAGGGGTGTAATCGTGTGCTCTCATGTCTACCGTCACAATGTGTCTAATTCGTTGCTTTTTTTTAATTATTAAATTTAAAAAAAATATAAAATAAGGCCAAGAATACAAATTGGCGCTACACTAAAGTAAAATAAATAAATCAATGAGAGTCAAAATTGGTAAAAAGCGTGGGGTAATTGGGGATGCTAGTTGTCCGGGGTGTGGAGTTGGTGTTGAATCGGCAAAGCACTTGTTCGAAGAGTGTAATATATACAGGGAAGTGCTCCATTCTTGTACAGGGACTGTTTTGCAATTTTTAGAAAATGATGGTTTTCCCTTGTTTGCAGGTCCTGAGGCGCGAGATGATTCCTGGGGTGCTGGACAGGGGACGGGTGCAGTAGCAGCTCAGCAGGCTGCCGAGGGATCACAGCCCTTCACCGATTGGCGGCAGCGGCAGGTACACATTCCGGCGAGGGAGCAGCTGCGGCAGGAGCTTTTGGCGAGAGACCAGCTGCAGCAGAACCGAGCGAGTGCAGGTCAGGAGCTGGAAATGGATGCTGCAGTTCGATGGTGGACCAAGATGTTGTCCGGGACAGCAGTTTTTAATAGAATCGAGAGGCGGATTTGGCTAGCGGCTTTCGTTTGGGTTGTTTGGACAAATCGTAACGCTAAACTTTTCGACAATCAAGCGCGTATCAAAACATCGGCCAAATTAGTAGCGATTATTAAGAACACGGCTAGAGATTATATCAAAGCACGGGGTGTGGAGCGAGATGGTGGACTCATTATGTCTTCGCGTAGTGTCCTTGTCAAGTGGTCCAAGCCGGTAATAGGGGTCACGGTTAATATTGATGGGGCGTTTGATCCGAGGAACGAAGCGGCAGGCATAGAGGGAGTTTTTCGCAATAATAATGGAGATTATATCGTGGGATTTGCGGGTAGTTGTGTGGCAGGTACACCACTTGAGGCGGAGAGTTTAGTGCTTCATTTTGGACTATGATTAGCACTTTCACGGGGAGATTATAATGTAACCATTGAAACGGACTCGAGTGAGTTGCACGCGCTAGTGAAGGGCGGTGCGAACTCAAGGGGAAGTTTAAGTGACATTCTTCGTGAGTGTGAGGATATTTTGCGTAACAATGCGCAGTTTGAGCTTAGTTGGAACTTTCGAGAGGCTAATAATTGTGCGGATTGGTTAGCTAAGTTCAGGTTACGAACTAAGGATGGTCCGATTGTATATGCGGACCCGCCTGATGGACTATGGAGATTCCTAGCGCGTGACCGTTGCGGTTGGGCGACACCTAGGAGTGTTTAGACGTTTAAGTTGTACTTTCTTTTTTAGAAGATTAACTCTTCAGGGTCATTGACCTCATATGTAACAAAAAAAAATTGGTAAAAAGCTCTTCTATCATTTTTAGTGGAATTAATTTATTCCATAGTTTTTCCTTCACTTTTTTTTTCTTTTCTTTCTTGAATTAGTTGTTATTTCCTAAGATCTAACAATTATCTTTTTCACTTTTTTCTTTTTTGTCATAGAAATTGAATTAAAAGTTATTACACATAAAATTAAGAAAATTAACCGATCCAAACAAAGAAAAATCTTCCCATTACGATAAGTTAATGTTATGCGAACATATCTAGCCAACATGTCCGCTGTAGAGTTGAAAGTTCGAATAATGTGACTAATCTTCCACAAAGAAAATTTGGTAAACCAGTTCTTCATTTCGGCTATGATTGGAGCAATCTGCCATCAAAGACCTGAATTCTTTGACATACCTTGAACTAGCTCAAGGTTATCAGAGTAGAAAGAAGAGCTCCGAATATTGAGACTACCTGCAAGTCTCATGGACAGTAGAACCTTTCAGCATTCTCCTTCAATAACACTTTTAACCATACCTCTTAGGGTTGTAAACGAGTCGAGCCGAGCCGAATACTAGATGTACAGGCTTGTTTGTTTAATTTCTCGAGCCGAGCTCAAATTTAAACGAGCCGAGCCGGGCCGAGCTCAAATTTTAACGAGCCTAACACTCGAGCTTCTAATGATCCAAATCAGAATTATTAGAACTTGTTTGCTTAACTTATAGAACAACCTTTTTTTAGAGTCGAGAACGAATTTCTCATGAACAATTTGTATTTTATGGTTGAAATGGGACTTTCATGAACGGTTGGGTATTTGATGGAGTGAGTGGTATGAAAATAAGAAACATAACATAATGAAAAAAATAAATGTCTAGATAAATTAAAAATATCCAATTTGATATTGGAGGTTCAATAATATATTTATAAGTAGATAATATATTAATTTATATTTATTATAATTTTAAACGAGCTCACGAGCCGAGCTCGAGCAGACTCGTTTACTTATCGAGCTTAAAATGGAGCTTGAGCTTGAGCTTGTTTATATTCGAGCCGATCTCGAACAAGCTTTTATCCGAGCCGAGCTCGAGCTGCTCGCGAGCGGCTTGATTTATTTACAGCCTTAATACCTCTTCTACCAATCTTATGTTTAATCGAACCATTCTGATTAACAGCGACTGAAGCAATACCTGTAGGTTCCAATCCTTTGTTAAAAGAAGCATCAAATAGCCAAACCAGATCCGCGTCATCCGAAATAAGTGGATTACTTTGATTATCTATATTTTGCCCTAAATTATTGTCACTTTTGTTATTATTGCCAATATTCATCTTGGTATCAGAAAGGTTCTTGATATCTTTATTGATGTTGAGATTTATTTCTTCAACATTCCAACTTTTATTCTCAAAATAACCTTTCATTTTAGCCTTCTAGATGTACCAAAAGGTAAGAAGGATATGTGCTGTAATTTCTCTTTTATCCCATCCATTAACCGAGTAGTTATCAATAGTATCAAGTAACCAATTTTCAATGTTATCTTTGTTATCTCTATTAATCTTGATCTGCATCTTTGAATTGGCCCAAACTGAAATACTAAAGGGGCATTGAAGAAATAGATGTTCGATATCCTCACAATTATTATCACACCATTCGCACCGATCGTCTTGTGCACGTTTACGAGATTGAAGATTCTTTTTTCTTGGTATGGCTCTGTTACAAATTTTCCATCCAAAGTTCCTACCTTTCGTTTGGACATTAGAATTCCAAATGGTTTTCCAAAGAATACCATTATTATTTTCCCCTTCTTTAAAAGTTTGCGCTTCTTTTTGGATTTCATCATCAATAAGGGTATGATAACCGGATTTAGTGGAATAAACCCCATCTTTGGTCATAGGCCAAATTAATTTATCCTCATTTTTAATGTTAATAACTGGAATTTTGAGGATTTCATTGACGACATTAGGATGAAATAGATCATTAAGCTTGGAGAAATTCCATGCCCTATAGAATCATTTAAAAGCTGAGCAACCCAATTAATATTGTAGTCTTGAGATTTATCAGGTTTGTATTTGCTTTCGATCCAATTATGTTCCCAAATGTTTGTGCTAAGACCATAACCAATTTGCCATATCGAATGTTGTTTTAGAAATTGAATTCCTTTATAAAGACTGGCCCAGCTCCAACATCTTTTTTTCGCAAGTGTCGAGTCAAACAATCTAGAATTTGGAGAATAAATACCTTAAGTACTTTCGTCACAAGCGAATTCGGATTATTAAGGACTCTCCAAGCTTGATTGGCTAAAAGTGCAATGTTCATTTTCTGAAAATCTCTAAATTCAATCCCTCCGGTCTTCTTTGATTTAGCAATTTTCTTCCACGAGACCCAGTGTATTATCTTTTTAGTATTTGAATCCCACCAAAATTTGAAATAATGCCCGAAAGCTTTTTGCATAATGTTTTAGGTAATTTAGAAATAGACACGGCGTAGTTAGGAATAGCTTGTAAACCCGCCTTAATAAGTACCTCTTTTCCACTGTCCAAAAGAAAGTTAGATATCTAGCTCGCTGATTTGGAGAGAAGACGATCTTTGATATAGTTAAGATTCTCGGATTTGGCTCTCTTAAGGGAGAAAGGAATCCCCAAATATTTATCAAAAAAATTGGTTTGCTTGATATTAAGGCTGGAAGCAGTTTGATCACAGATAGTTTCAGGAGTTCTTTTGCTGAAGAGCATAGAAGATTTATGAAAGTTAATTTTTTGACCTGAAAATCGACAAAAATCTGAAAAAACTTTCTTAAACGCTTCAATTTCAGTTTCCTCTATATTTATGAAAAATAATGCATTGTCCGCAAATAATAGATGTGTGAGCTTTGGGCCGTTCCTCGTGATTGAAATCCCTTTAATGTTGCCTTCTCTACATTGAAAGTTAATTAAACTGACGTGGCTTTCTGTTAACAAGGAGAAGAGTAATGGTGATAAAGGACCGCCTTGTATAATTCCTTGATTTGGGGAGAATTTATCCAGCCTTTGACCATTGACTTTGACTTGAAAAGAGACTGTAGAGATGCAATTATATATCCATTCTATCCATTTGTCACAAAAACCAAGATTTTTATGCGTATCAATGAGAAAAGTCCAATTAACTTGATCGTAAGCTTTGGTCATATCAATTTTAACCGTAACATAATTCTTTTTAGATTTTATTTTATTTTTTAAAAAGAAAGAAGCCTCTTGCGCTATTAAAATATTATCCTGAATACTCCTTCCTTTAATGAAAGCTGACTGAGTTGGTGAAATGATTTAATCCATAAAAGGCTTGAGCCTGAGCGCTAAAATTTTTGCAGTGATATTATGGCTGAAGTTAATACACGCAACTGGCCTAAAATCAGCGATTGTTTCTTGGAAACCCCCTTTAGAAGTGAGATAAATAATGGTATCATTGATCTCATGAAGTGGCGTATTGTGTTTAAAGAAATTAAGGACCATTTGAAAGATATCTTCTTTAATTATATCCCAATATTCTTGATAAAAGTTTCCAGGGAGACCGTCTGGACCTGGAGCATTTGATCCTGACATACTAAAAACCGCGTTTTTATTTCGTCCATGTCAGGAATCCTGATTAAGGAATCGTTCATAATTGGCGTAATTTTCCCAAGGATAGGTCCAAAAATATCATGATCGTGAGAAACCTCTTTAGTAGGGAAAAGGTTCATATAGAAATCTCTAACAATACTATTAATTTCCTCGGGGCGTCCATCCATGTATCATCATTCTTTTTAAGATTAGAGATTCGGTTTATTTTCCTACGGTTGACTGTAGATGCATAGAAATAGCTCGTATTTTTATCACCTTTTTTTATACTAAGGTCTCTAACTCTGTCAGCCCAATATGATTATTCTTGTTTCCAAACGTCCTCCAATTTCTCATATATATTTTTTCTCTTTAATCCAATTTTCTTCAGAAGGCTGGTCATTTTGAATTTTAACAAGTTCTTTCTGATAATGATCAATAAGTTTTCTATTACTGCAAAAGGTTTTCTTACTCCAACCGGACAAAGCAATACACGTGGCGTCTTTTTTATTGTAGAAATCTTGAATACTTTCAATGTTACTATAATAATGCCACAAATTGCTAATAATTTCCTTAAGTTTCTCATTCTCCATCCGTCTCGATTCAAACATGAAATATTTATTATAGCACGAATTAGTAGAATATTTAATTAGAACAAGTAGTGAATGATCAGAACCAACCAGCGGTGGAACTTGGAGAGAAAAGTTAGAGAAGTGAAAACACCAAGACGATGATGCGAGACCTCATCATCATTATCCTCCATCATCATCCACTTTTTCTTCATCACTTTTAGTGCCTATTTTTATCCTTGTTCTTTTCCTTTCATTTTCGGTTCATATCTCACTACAATGACTAAAATGCTTAATTCTTCTAAGATAAATTCTTCGGCTATGAACAACAAAATAGATACAAAGCATAAGCGAAGATTTAGGGATATAACAAAGTTGATTTTATCCCCATCTGATGAAGATCATCTAGTCAACTAGTCGGTCAACTTTCCTCCGTTGAGTCATGGATCTAGTTCGAATCTGTTACAGTGAATGGATATGGTCTTGAGACCCATAATTAGCTACAATTTGGTGAGTTTGAGGTTACATCTTCTGGTAATCAAGCAAAAAAGGTTGAGATAAGCTTTGAAAAGCAGAACGCCAACTCTACAACTCACTCATGGTCAAACCTCTTTGATTGTTGTGCTAAAGAATCACTTCAACTTGAGTATCAGAAATCGATTCTGCAAAATGGTAAGAATATTTGTACTCCTGCTCCTCCTCATATTCTTGAGGAAGAAGCCAAAATGCGGGCTAACAATTTCTTGACAACCTGCCACTATTTTATGTTGTAATGAATTTTATTAAGTATCAATGGAGTAAGCTTGGTAAAGTTGAAACCAAATCGAGTAATAATGGTCTTTTTGTCTTTAAATTTGAGAATGAACCATATTACTCTCGTGCTCTTGAGCAGATGTGGCATGTGAGTGGAAAACCTCTGTTATTGCGCCAATGGAAGCCTAACATGCAATTCGAAAAGGTGGATGTTACTATAATTTTGTTGTGGGTCAAGTTGAAAAATATACCAATAGCCTTATGGACTAAATTGGGTCTGGGTTATGTTGCTAGTGGAGTTGGAGTCCCTTTACAGATGGACTCTATAACTTAGTTAAAATCACTGCTTGGATATGCTCGTGTTTGTGTAAAAAATTGATACTAAGGAGCCATTGCCTGTTAAGGTCTATGTTGATATGGGACAGGAAGAACTGCAAGAAGTTATGCTGACTATGATTGGAAACCTATGGTGCGTTTCAAGTATAATCAATTTGGACATGCTGATATTAAATGCAGGAATGTAAATCAAGTACGGAAGGAAAAGATACCTGGTTTAGATAAAATCTCAAGAATAAAGAGAAAACAAATGAAAATTGGACAACAATACGCAGAAACAGTGATCATCAATCTTCTCCAGTTGTACAAAAAGAGAACGACTCTGTCTAGAGAACAAACGCGTTCGATAATTTACAAAATTCTAATCTAAACAACTTGGAGCAGGACGTTTTAATGTTCATAAATGATAATAATGGTGATCGAGAGATCACTAGACCGCCGAGTTTATGAATTTTGCAGCGTGGAATGTAAGAGGCTTTAACAAGCTTCTTAGGCAGCTGGATGTAAGTAATTTCATTCACGTGAATAATATCAAGCTTCCCTGGATTTCGGAAACTAGCGAGTTGATACTCATGGCTCACTAAATTGGTTGAATGCCACTGTTTTTTTTGTCTTTATGTGGTTTTTTTTATTTGAAGGGATTTAGTATTTGGTCACCTATAAGATTGGGTGGTGGTTTCTTTGAAGAAAAAACCTAACCATATGTTTCATATAGGCCACTAGATTTGTCTCCAAGACCCTATAGGTAAATCACCTTTCGAAAAATTAAGTTACAGGAAAATTTACATAATAAGTTGAGTAGAATATTTTCGTAGCTGAAAGTAATTTTTATTTTTTAAAAAAAACAATCAGATGATGCAATTTAATATATAAAGCAAAAAAAATTGAATGTCATAAAGTAAAAAAAACAGTAAAGATCTAAAGATGAAAAAAAAACCTAACTTAAAGATTTTTTTAAACTATTTTTTTTAAACTGGCGAGTTATGTCAAATTTCCTAAAATGATGGGTTAGATGTGTTACAAGAATATTTTAAACAAAAATTATATAATAGGTAACATATTTATAATACATATTTCATAAATATAAGAGTTTTATCTTTTATTTGATGAACGATCTGCGTTATGAAAAATATCCTATAACTTAAACTGTTCTTCAAATAGAAAGTAAAACATATAAAAATATGTTATACATCACATTTTGTGATGCATACTTATTGTCTGTTACTTCATAAACAATAAAGAAATACTAAAATATGAAAACAACACAAAATACAACAAAAAAAATTGAATTTTGAAAAGATTCTCATAACTCACAGTATTATTCAGAAAGTAAGTAATAGAATATAAAATTAAGTTATACATTGTATAAAGTATAAAAATGTAATTTAATTCTATAATAAGCAATAAACAAGAAAAATTATGGAAAAAAAACAAAATAGCATTAAAATCGAAGAGCAGATCGAGTTATGAGAAATTTTCCATAATTCAATATGTTATTCAAAATAAAGAAAAAACACACATATTCATACAACACGATCAACAAAAGGATAAAAATACTTTTGAAATTAAAAAAACAAAACAAATTATGCATTAAAATAAGATATAATTAAAAATTAATGAAATTAAGTATACATTAAAGAAAAGAAAGGTAATTAGATATGAAATAAATTCAAACTAGAGAATTACATATGAACAACAAATTAAAATCAATAAAAAGTATGAATTTTGAAATTCAAATTTATTTATAATGATGAAATATAAAGAACAAAAAATTGTTTATAAAAGCTGGTAAATACGAAAATATAGAAAGGATGTTGTGATAACAACTAACAACGTGAATTAATAAGAACAACAAAGGATATAAACAAATATATGGTGTCTTTTACTAAGGAGTAATCAACGATTGTGGACAGGGAGACTAAAAAACAAAATAAGGGTTTATTAGTCATTAATCCTAACCTTAAATAACTATTAGAGTATTGAGAGATTTGGAGATGGGTAATGAGGGCGGACCTCCGTTAATAGCTTAAATTTGTAACAAAAAATTATTTTTGGAAAAAAATATTAGTAAAAAGTTATAATAATCTTGCCAAGATATAAATTAGCGGGCTAATTTCTATTTTGTAATTTTTAACCTCCTCTATATAATGTTGGTTTTATAGAAATTAAGTGTCACGTATATATTTTTTTAGCTAAAATATTCTAACTTTTAGTTCTAGTGTTGCTCTTCTATCATACGGTATATTATATACTTTTCTTTTAATATTTCAAAATTAAAATACACCATTACTAAATTATCCTTTTATATATATTTTTTATTTATTTTTAATTAATATTTAACTATAAACTAAAATACCCATGATATCAAATATTATTTATACTATAAAAATATAAATAAATATTAATAACTAAATCAACCTAAAAATATATAAAAAACAACATAAAATCAAATCTAATTCTCGACAATGAAAAAAAAAACAAGAATCCAGAAAACCCAAAGGATACTTGGTTTATGATGAATACTCCAACTTTTTGAATTAAAAAAACAAAACCTAAAGGGTCATCTCTTCTGCAAGTTTGGATTTTTTTTACAAAACCTAAAGGAAGAAGACGACATGCGATACTCATCTCCCTTCCCCAATATCTCTCGTTCGACTCAGGCAAGGTCGCTTCATAAATTCCTATCTTATATCACATTTGATTGATCGGAGTTCCAAACCTTAAGTCCAATACTATTCTTCTTCTCCAACAATTGAACAATCAAAAGAGAAAAAAAGATTTTTTTTTCATAATCTAGTTCCCGAGTCCTACAAAAGATGTAAGTAATATCCCTTTTTAACTATTTTCCAGAGTTAGTTGTGGGGTGGAGTGATGTATCCCGTTTTGCTCTAAATATATGCCCTTAGGAGACATCATTTTAGGTGAAAATTAGACTTATTTGATAGACTTTTATGCTTATTTCGTCATATTACACTATCTCCCCTTGGAATTAGACTATTTGCATTTTTAGAGCTTTTGTGCGTTACTTTGTTTATTTTTAGTATAAAATTCTTAGGTCTATGGATGCTATGGAGCACCAATATAAGAAGGAGAAGAGAATTAAAGTCTTAGATCAAGCTGAGAGGTCAAAAGCAAGAAAAGGTACCACTTAGAGAGATAAAGAGGAACATAATTCTGGATAGCTGTTACTAATTGGTAATTTCGAGCCACATTGGGACTGATGCAGCCTTGGAGCCCTGAAATAAGAAAGTTGCACCTTTGAGTTAGCAAGAATTGAGGACTGGAATCAGGTGATTTGTACCAGCGAGTCAAAAGTTATGCTTGTTTGACTAAAGTGTGTAATCAGATGTGGGATTTATTTAGTGGACTTGGGCCTTAATTACTTAATTAAGCCCATGTTTAGACCTAATCCGATTTTAAGCACTATATAAGCTCCTTTAGACCATATTATTCAGAACCTCTCATTAAACCTTCAAATTAAATCATCCTTAGAGAGAGCGTCAAGAGGCGGAAGCAAGAGGAGGAGCTGGAGAATCCTTGTCCTCTAACAACAGCTCAAGTCATTCCTTTACTTAGGTTTTTATTTTATTTTTGTTATTAGGAACATGTATATTATTAATTTCTTTTTGTTTTTAAATTCATTATGAGCTAAACTAAATTATACTTGAGAATCACATAATAGGTTAAGCCCTAGTGATGTGATTTAATCTATCTTGGAGACATCATTTTAGGCGTATTTATTAGTGTATATGTCAATTTCTCATGATTTAGTACACTTTCCTATTTTGTGTCTTGAATTGATTATCTATTATTTTTAGAGCATATTGGGTTTAATTATTTATTTACTGTGAAGCTTTAAAATTATATGGTAATTAATTAGAGTCCATGTCAAAGTCTAAGAGCTAAAGGAAAGAGGATAAACATGTAAATTGAAGATAAGGAAGTAAAAACTAAAAATATGGAAAAGGAAAAGCTGCCATAAATCTGAATTCCAGCACCTACGACCACAAATTAGCTTATATCTCAAAATTGGTGATGAATCTGGAGAAATGCTCAAGAGCAAAGTTAAAGATCTTTCCGAGACGATGAATTTCGACTACTCATACGCGTCAAACGGATAAGTATTGAAACTGTTAGGACCAAAACAAAAACGGGGCTGATTCCATATTTTCGGGCTACGAATTTGAGTTGGGCTTGGAGTCCAACACTTACCTTTTCCTTCAAGAAAATGATTAGGTCTTCCTATACACTATAAAGACAACCTATTATCATTAGAAAAATCATCCTTGGCCAAACCTTAAGGTCAGAAAGAAGCTTACAACAAGAAGAGAAGTCTGGAAGGAGCTGTGCATCAATTACGGCTCCTTCAACCTTTAATTCTGTAATTCTTTTCTTTTCTCTTCTTAGTATGAACTAAAATCTATTTAGCTTGAGTTTTAGCATATATGTATGAACCCTTGTTTTGGTTGACATCTATCTAATTTGATTGAATTTATGTTTTGATTTCTCTGTTTATGTGTTGGATTTATATTCTGTGTTCTTTACAGTTGCAAACGTATAGGATAACCATCATAGTAGTTAGATAACCATTGACAACTGTATGTTTAACTATAGAATTAGTACATAACGTCTAGAATAAGGTTTGATCTGACAATTCAGCCTAACAAGATAGTCAATGGTTTAGTGTATTGCTATCTAATCAATTGTAGGAAAAGTTTGCTTAGGTTCTTATTGATACAGGTAAACCCTATTTGAAACTACCTAGCGCAATTGAAACCAAACTATTGAAATACTACATGATTCATCCCTTACATGTTCAGAACGGCAAAACTAGTGGGGATTGCATGCTATTTACTCAAGCTAAACTATCATACTATCTTCTTTTCTTTTATTTATTTTCTGTCTTTTAATTTATTAGTTTAGTTTTATTATTCAAAAACCAAATAAATATCTAGCGATCTCTTCTTTCTACTTGCGTATCATCTGTTCTAACTCTCATATTTGCACTTGAATATTTTCATAAGTTCTTCTTAACCTTCATAGTCCCTGAGGAACGAATTCTACTTATTCATTAAAACTTGCATACGATCTGTATACTTGCAGAACCGTGCTTAGCCTAGGGTGTTTATTTACAATTATTTTATACATCTTATTATCACACCTTAGGCTACTAGTTTATTAAATTTAGTATTTTCGTAGTTGGGATTATCTTAATTTAATTCAAGTCAGGGTTTTCATATTATTTATTAATTTATGCTTATTTACTAATTTTAATTGAGCTGGGAATTAGAATTAGGTTTGAGTAATTGGGCTATTCACTTTAGTGGCGAAGTGATCATCCGACAGGGGGGTTTTATTACAAACCTAGGTAATAACCGTGTGGTGTCTGTTATTGAACGACATGCTTGACTATCCACATAGCCAATTGGGTAAGGAACTTCACATCCGTAAGTAAATTTACTACCTTAGAGGGGTTTATCTTACCGTAGGATAGCTCCTAAGTCCACCCGACAGAGGGTTAGGAGATTGTAAAGTCCCAAATAAATAGAATTAACAACTTGTCCCTTAAACGAAAGCACTAAATTTATGAACTTAGGTGGATCCCTAGCGAGACTCAGTTATAGCTCTCATATTTACATCTCCTAGTAATTATTTATTTTCATTCTGTTAATCTTAGTTTTATTTAATTACGTCCATTAGTTTAATCTTTGAAAACTCAACAAATATATATTTTATCTTTTACTTTCCATACTTGCAATTACTACTTCTTACACATTGAACACTTGAGTTATACTAGTTCAATCACTGAGAACGAAATCCTGTTTATCAGAATATTAATTGAACGACCCGTACACTTGTGGTCTATGGATCCTTTATTTACTGTTTAATTTTATCACACCCCGAGAACCACCAAGTTTTTGGCGCCGCTGCCGAGGATTGCAGCGTGTGACCCCGGTGTTTAATTCCTAAGTAGTTTAAATTGTTAATTTTTTCCGTTTTACGCTTGTCTTTGTTTTTTTCTTTTACATGTTCTTATATTCAGGTAATGATCAAGAGGTTTTACTAAAGATGTATAGAGGACATTACCCAAATCCCGATCCATTTGACTATTGGGAAGACTATTTGGGACAGTAGCAATGGGTTAGTAACTTCTACCAACCACCTTATTAACACCCGCAAGAGCAAGGATGGAACAACCAATGGATCGGGAATAATCAACAACAATCACCTCATCACTATCAGTAAGAGCAAGGATGGAACAACTAGTGGGTTGAAAACATTCAACACTCTTCACCTCATCACTATCAGCAAGAGACACTGAATGAGACACTAGCTAGAATCATGCGCCTAGGCGAGGAAAGCGAGGCAAGAGATCAAGAACGAAAGCACCAAATGTATGAACTTAGGTGGGTCCCTAGCGAGACTCAAGCATAGCTCTCATATCTGCGTCTACTCTTTATTATTTATTCTCATTCGGTTAATCTTATTTATTTTATTTAAATGCGTCTAGTAGTTTAATAACTTGAACCCAAACAAATATCTTCTATATTTTATTTTTCTGTATTAGCAATTACTACTACTTATCTATTGAACACTTGGGTTATACCAGTACATTCCCTAAGAACGAAACCCCTATTATTGGTTTATTACTTGAACGACCCGTACACTTGCGGTCTGTGGATCCTTTATTTATTGTCTTTATTTTATCACACCCCAGGACTCACCAAGAGCAAAAGGCAAGAGAAGAGGAAAGCAAACCCATACTTGAAAGCATACAACAAATGATAGATGAGATGTTTGTCCGAAACAACTCTCATAACTTAGCCGAAAGTGGTTGCAAGTTTTATGAAGATTCCACTCAACGAGGGATGGAATAGATCAACCGGAAGAAGTAGTTGAGTAGGAGGCGTTGAAAGAAGATATTAGTGATAGTGATATGACCACCATGCCAATTGTAAATGTAGACCACCATGTGGTTAACAATCTTGTGAGCATGGTGGAAGAAGGAGTAGCAACAAAAATCCTAGAAATTGAAACTGAGATTGCTATACCTATGGAATATGAACATGATCAAGATGTAGAATGCAAAAATAAGAACGAGGTGATCAAGATTAGAGAGATTCCACAACAAAAGTATGATAAGGTAATAGTGGAAGAATGGGTGAAAGCGAAGATGAATCTGAAGTGGTTGAGGAGTCATTAGAAGAATTCAAGGTTGGAATTTGAATCACCGCCACAAAAAGTTCACCAATCACCATCTCCGCCATGAATCTTGAATGAAAATAGAGATGAAGAATCACCTCGAATGATCAACATGTGCTATGCAAGCAAGGTGCCACACCGCGAGAGTAAAGCGGCAAGGAGTAGCACCCACCCACCACATTTCAAAGATGAACACGAGATTGAAAATGAGTTTCGTCGTGAAAGTAAGAAGACGGAACAAGGTACTTACCCACCCCCTCTCAGAGATCGATTGAATCAAATTCTAGGTGGGAAAGTTCCAAAAGTTTCTTATCAAGGAAGAGGCGAGTTTAAGCGGAGGAACACCACAAATGCCTCAATACCATCTTCATGGAAGGTAAGGCGTCGAACTTAAAGACGTAATAAACAAAAGTGCTTCTTGGGAGACAACCCATATTTTAAATTTATTTCATGTTTGTAAATTTGTAGTGTATAATAGAGTAATTTGATGTTCATTAGTGTTAATTTTGTCAAGGATTCGGGAATAAACGGGAGGTAAAACTAAGAAAACAAAAATTTGGTGCCCCAATGAAAAGTCTGATTTATCCGGTGGGTCAGGAACACAAATTCTAACAAAAAGGAGTATAAATTTTGCAAGAATCCGAGGTGTAGGCAGGGAGAAATCGAGAAAATAAGATGAAAATTTCAGCGCGAATATGCAACCCATAGCGTTCAGCGAGTTAGCTATTCGCTCCCGATACCCAACTCTCAGGAATGGAGCCAACACGCAGCTTCATATTACATCAGCGAGCGTTGTCTATTCGCGCCCGGTATGCCGACTCCACCCCTGGGAAAGAGTTGCCTATACACAACTAAAATTTCGGAAGGCCATAACTTTGCGCTCGAGTGTCGGAATTAACTTTTTCTTGAGCCTAAACCGCGTATTTTTTCGAGATTATCCAATAGAGAAGTAATAATACCGATCATACAGCAAAAAAACCTACTGGAATTTGCACCCTTAGACGCAACTATAAGGTGTGTCATCAAAACAAAGGGAAAATACATGCAAAACAACAAAACACCAAAGTATTATTAACCCATCCTTCTAAACATCATTCAAACATGAATAATACCATAAATCCTTCCAAAACACCAAAGAATTCACAGTTTGATCCATATATTTTCTTCACCAAAGTTTAAAGTTATCCATCAAACCTTTCCCAAACCTGGAGGTCATGACTTAGCTCAGAACGCAACATAATTTATATTCATACACCTTCAAGAACACCAAAGTCACTAATTTCATCTAAAACTTTTGCGAGTTCTTGAAGTTTTGAGTTTGGTGTCATTCGGGATGACCATGAAGGTTGGAAAAGGTACAAAGAACGTGAAGAGAAAAGAGAGTTGGGTGTTGAGGGAAGATTTTCGTAGTGGAGGTGATGATTAATTAAAGAAGATATGAGTTAGAGTTGATGAAATGCACTTTACAGAAGATGAATTCCACAGTGTATGATCTATTCATCGTGACTTAGAAGACTTCACAACCTCGACGCAGTATTACATATAATCGGCCTAGTGCCAATCCAGATATGTTTCCTTATCTATTTTCTCATTTAGTAGTGTATATTATTTTTATTTGCTATATAGAGTCTTTTCGAGTCGTGGGGACACGAATCATTTTTTAGTTTGGGGTGGGGTTCGTTGCCTCGTACCAATTTTATGTGTTATGTGTTTTTACTGCTTTTCAAAAAAAATCAAAATCAAATAAAAATTATTTTAAGGAATGTTTTGTATGTAAAGTATTTTAAATGTCCCCATAAAGCATATTTTTTGTAAATTTATGACAAGAAATAGTAGACCTTGGGAGTTAATGTAAAATGCACTTTGATTGCATGCAAACATTAGATAATTGATAGGAAAAATTAATGAACAAATTCAAAAGAAGTAACTTGTGCTTAAGGAAAATGAGTGGTTTGTAGAACGTGAGATCTAAATGAGTAGAGAATCCACTTAATTACGAACAAGAGGCAAGCTGTGCAACTAGAAAAATGATAGAGGCAATTCTTTGATAGACATTTGAGACTTTTTAACTTTCTAACCCGTGATTAATATTATCCTTCTTAGCCCTATTTTTATCCTTTAAGCCTTTCTTTTGTCGCCACAATACTAGCCACATCCCCTTAGTTTATTAGGCATTTCCATATGTGCCGCACTTGAATCATGATCCTGAGACTTCCTGTCTTGAGCTTGAGTTGGGGGTGGTGGCTTTCATTATTGGGAAATTACTTTGGGAGGGAATTTGTATGCGTTTGTCTTTATGCACAATTGTTGATGATATATTAATTTGTAACCCTTTGCGGGAGTCTAAAAAAAGAGAAAAGAAAAGAAAAAAAAGTTATAAGAGGCATGACCATTCACATCCAAATGATGGTTAGGGATATCTTGTACAAAAAAAGAATGAAAAAGAAATATATATATATATATATATATATATATATATATATATGAAAAATATTCGACCTATGACCTCCGACCACCGAAAAAATTGAGGAGTTTCGAAAAATTTGATGACTTTCGAAAAATGATGAGTACTCTATAAAAATTGATGAGTATTCAATAAAAAAAGCTAAGTATGCTATAAAACATCTGAGTATTCTTACAAAAAGTTGAGTATTATTATAAAAAGATGAGTATCACAGCTACAACACATTATTACAGCAATAACAAATAACTAACTAATTACAACAAAAAAAAGCTAACTAAATTTGTTTGACCAGATCTAGTCAAACAAGATTTAAAAAAAAAAACTAATCTCCTATGCGTACAGAGTACGTGAATCAACAAAAGAAAAAAAATGCTGCATTGTGCCTCTTTGATGAAACTGGAGCCATAGCCATGGCCTCACTTTTTCCTGCGAAGACTGCCGAGCATCACCACCACTGCAACGAACCACCACATCTGAGAACACTCGATCTACTTCGCAGCAGGTGAAGCAAGGATATTCAAATCTGTTCGTGAGCTTCCTGGAAGGGAAATAGAATGGCCTCACTGCCGACCACCACCACCACTACAACGAACGGAAATGGAAAGCTCAAGAACAAAAATGGAAATGGAGGCCTCCAAAACACCATGGATGTTGCAGATCAGGAAGCATATAAGCATTTTTTGACTTAGTTCGAGCTAGGGTTACGCTCGGAGGCTACTTTAACGGAGTTCGAGCTAGGGTTACGCGCGGAGCTTAGAGGTCACGAACTTCAACAGAGTTCAAGCTAGGCTACTTCAACGGAGTCCATTGCCGGAGATTCTTCACTGATCGGAGGTCACAAACACAAACAGAGGCGAGCTAGGAGAGGCTTCAAACAACGGACCTTAAACTAATCCCCTATCTGATTCGCTGAATCATGGCGGTTTGGCAGATTTGTTATTATGCTCCGGCGGTTGTGGATTTTGAATGAACGAGAGAGGAGAGAATAATGAGAGAGAGAGAGAGAGATCATGGCGGTTTGGCAGATTTGTTATTATGCTCCGGCGGTTGTGGATTTTGAATGAACGAGAGAGGAGAGAATAATGTGTGAGAGAGAGAGAGAGAGAGAGAGAGAGAGAGAGAGAGAGAGAGAGGGGGGGGGTAGGAATTAGGGTTTTAATAAAATGATTTTTGAAACAAAGTACAATATATATATATAGTAAAAGAAAAACAAAAGAGGTATTTTTGTAAATGAGATTTTTACCTATAGTGTTATAATCTTATTGAGGTCTTTAGTGAGAAGAGTAAAAAGATCACTACTACAGTTCGGGGGTTTTAGGGACGACAAACTTAGCGACGACCCGCGTTCGTCGCTAATATTCCCCGTATAGCGACGACCTCCCGCGTTCGTCGCTAAGTAATTAAAAATTCGTCGCTAACATCATTTCTTATTAGCGACGACGCGTCGTCTTCGTTAGATAATAAGAATTTCGCCGCTAATATTGTAGTTTTCTTTTTGATTAATTTTTTAATCGAAAAGTCGTCGCTAATTTTCTTTGGTTATTAGCGACAACAAATGTCGTCGCTATGTTTTGAAGTTAGCGACGAAAATTTGAAAATTTAGCTATGAAAACGCGAGTCCCCGCAAAAAAAAAAAAACTTAAAATAAACCGTGAGCAGTTTTGTCAACACAGAAAATACCCCATTATTAATTTTTTCTCCCACTTTCTTTCAAAAATCTAACACTTATTTTCTCAAATCTTTACTACTTGATTCTCTAAATCATCTAACACCATCCTTAGCTTCATATTCAAGTTTGTGCAAGGTTAATCCACATATTCTTCATCCCATTCAAGGTATTTTTCAAAAAATACTGCTTTTTTTATTTATTTTTATTTTGTTGAATTTGATGGTGAATTGCATGATTTGATGTTTGATTAGGTTAATAAACAATTGTTACACCATTAACGAGTCCACATTCAAGGCGGGGTAGGGTCAATCTTCAATCTTCACATCCAATATAAGGTATTTTCAATAAAATTCTTATTTTTTATAATTTGATTGTTTTGATTATAATTGATCATAATTAGGTGATCACATTGTATAATATGTGATTAGGCTAATAACTACTTGTTGTATGATTTTATTTTTTTATTGATATGTTGTAATTCATGCAATTGTGTATCATTTTCTTATATATTTATTTGTTGTTTATTTAGTTATATATGAAATTGTTTTTTCTATTTAATAGTTTGTAATTTTAATTCACTGAATGTGTTGTAATTTTAATTATTTTATTCATTTGGGTTGTAATTTTAATTATTTTATTCATTTGGGTTGCAATTTGTGATTTATTTATTCATTTGGGTTGTAATTTGTAATTTATTGATCATTTGGGTTGTATTAATTATTTATTTTATTTTCATATGCACGTAGTTGCTTAGCTATATCATATTGATATTAAAATATGTCTCCGGGTCTTGATAAGAGTTGGATTAAAGCCACCAATCTTCTGTCGGAAGAATATATTTATGGTGTAACAGATTTTGTCGAGTTTGCCGCCAAACAAGATAGTTTTAATGACTATATTTTTTGCCCATGTAATCGTTGTTCGAATAATCGTTGTTATCCATCACAATGGTTTAGGCTCACCTTTTAACTAATGGGGTTATGTCCACGTATGAGGTTTGGACAAAACACGGTGAACACTAGACATTCCCGAAGAAACCGTGCCAAATCCAGAAAATGAAATGTTAAATGCATATGACGATTTGAGAACATTTACGATGTTGGTGGACATTCGGGTAATACCGTGATGACATAAGCAAATCAACCAAGTCGTGGCATTTTTACGCTATGTTCGAGGAAATGGAGACCGAATTATATCCTGGATCTACAGTGATGAGTTCCTTGAATTTCATTGCAAAGCTTATGCACATAAAGGTAAAAAACAAGTGGTCTAACACATCTTTCATCGAGTTATTGGAACTGGTTGGGCGTGTTTTGCCCAAACCTCACAATTTACTTGGGTCTTACAAGGAATGCAACAAGAAGTTGAAAAGTATGGGTATGGGTTACACTACTATTGATGTTTGCTTGAATGATTGTGACATTTTTTACAAGGATAATGAATCTCTCGACAAGTTTCCGGTATGAAACGAGTCTAGATGGGATCCAAAAAAGGGTAAGAAAGTACCCCATAATAAGCTTCGTTATTTTCCGATTGCCCCAAGGTTGCAGAGTCTATATGCATCGAAACACACAGACGAAGACGTGATATGGCACCATACTGGAAAGAATACCAATCAGATGTGTTGCATCATCAGGTTGATGGTGATAGTTGGAAGAGATTTGCAGCGCTACATCCTGAGTTTGCTAGCGAACCTCGTAATGTATATTTGGGTCTTGGTATCGAGGGTTTTTGTTCTTTCTCCATGCAGAACAACTCGTAGAGCATGTGGCCAGTTATATTGACTGTATACAACTTGCCACCGTGGGTATGCATGAAGGAAACCACATTTCAGCTTTGTTTGTTGATTCCAGGTCCTCGTTCACCCAGTAAGGACATGGATGTCTACCTCTGCCCTATGATAGATGAGTTGGACGAGTTGTGGGATAAAGGGATCCTTACGTATGATGCCCAAACGAAGCAAGAGTTTACGATGAAAGTTTGTTTGTTGTCCACCACTAATGACTACCCTGCTAGGTCATACGCATCAGGTTGGCAGGGTCAAGGTTACTTAGCATGTCCAGAATGCATGGATTCTACTCTGTCGTTGAGGGTGAGAAAAGGTGCAGTATATTTTGATTATAGACGATGGTTATCTACGAGACACGGACCCCAAAAATACAAAACTTTGTATCCCGGTGAAGAAATGAGGGCCCCCCGAGGAAATATAGTCCAACAGATATACAAACACAGCTAGATGGGTTGCCCATTGTGTTTCCTGGAAAACACAAGGATTTTGGGGGAAAAGTGATGAAAAAAATGGGTCCTCGCGAGTTTAACTGGAAGAAGAAGAGTATTTTTTATCGCTTACCTTATTGGTCGGAAAATTTGTTAAAACATAACATCGATGTTATGCATTGCGAGAAGAATGTTTGCGATAGCTTGCTCGGTACAGTTGTAGGGTTTGATGGGAAACCCAACTAAGATAACGCGAATGAGAGAATGGATCTTAAGTATATGAACATCAGGCTAGAATTGTGGTTGATAACAAGAGGAGGTAAATCGATACTCAAGCGAGGAAAGTATACGTTGTTTACTGATAAGCGGAAATTATTTCTTGACTGGTTGAAGACATAAAAGTTTCCCGATGGTTTCACGTCTAGTTTGAGGAATAATGTACAAAGCGACACGAGTAAGATTATTGGAAGGAAATCCCATGACTGTCACGTAATGATGCAGTATCTTTTTGTGGCTAGTTTACCCGGACTTATAGAGGATAAAACAATTAACGATGCGATTATTGGGTTGGCTAACGTGTTTAGAGTCCTTTGTAACAAGAATTTGAGTAGGAAGGAGTTGGAAGCCGGTAAGGCGGGAGTGGTTGAAGTGATGTGCAAACTAGAATTGATTTTACCTCCCGCATTTTTTGATATAATGATCCACTTGGTGATACACTTATATGACGAAACATTATTAGGGGGTCCCGTTCAAATATGGTGGATGTATCCATTTGAAAGGTATTTGAAAAAGTTAAAAGAGTACATTCGAAACCCTACTAGGCCAGAGGGTTCAATCGCCGAGGGTTATGTTGTTGAAGAGACGTTGACATTCATATCACGGTATCTTCGAGAAGAAAAGACAAAGTTCAATGATCCGGGTAGATACAACGACCCACTGCCCAAACCGAAAGAGCTATCCGTTTTTAAGAGTCAGTGTACACCCGGTGGTAAAAAAAGTTTGGTCATATACCACGTAAAATGAAGGATCAAATCACCTGGTACATTCTGAATAATTTCGATGAGATCGAAACATATCGGACGTAAGTAAACGTAATTTATGTTTAAAAATTTATTTGCTCATTAATTTTTATTATCTTCATACAATTTAGAGAACACAAATCCACGCTATCAGAAACGGCTAAAGCAGTGGAGGAGATGCACCGACAAACATTTAATGAGTGGTTTTTGGAAAAGGTACGTAACATGTACCTTTCTGGAAAAGGAGTGGTCTTCATTTGTAGATTTTCCCTTTTTGGAAACTTTATTTATTTGTAGACTTTCACTTTTGGAAACTTTCTTTATTTGTAGACTTTCCCTTTTTGGAAACTTTCTTTATTTGTAGACTTTCCCTTTTTGGAAACTTTCTTTATTAATCAACGTATATTGATCAATTCCAACGTAAAAAAGTGCAATTTTTATTCATTTTCATTCATTTTCTCTAATTAATTTTTTTCCATTTTTTATTGAATTTTTTTGTGATTGTATTTAATTTTTGAGCAATTTTGAGTATTATACGTATTTTTCTGGATGATTTGGTAGTTTTATTGTATGTATAACATGATTAATAAGTGATTTGTGATTTTTAGGTATAGAAATTAGTTTTTTTCAATTTTTTGATTGAAAGAAATGTGATTAAATATGATTTTTGAGCAATTCCGAGTTCTATATGTAATTTTCTGGATGATTTGGTAGGTTTATTGTATGTATAACATGATTAATAAGTGATTTTTGATTTTTAGTTAAAGAAATTAATTTTTTTCTATTTTTTGATTGAAAAAATGTGATTATATATGGTTTTTGAGCAATTCTGAATTATATGTGTATTTTTCTGGATGATTTGGTAGTTAATTTGTATGTATAACATTAGTAATATTTTTTTTGATTTTTTGATATAGATATAATTTTTTTATAATTTTTGATTGAAAAAAATGAGTTAAAATATGGTTTTTGAATAAATCTGATTTTTTAATATATTTTTGGATATTTTAAAATAAAAATTATATTCATAAAATGATTATAAGTATGATATGTAATTTTTTAAAATATAAAACATTTTTTAGGGTTTTTGGAAACAATTTAGGAAGAAAAAGTACAATAAATTAATTTTTAGGGTTTTAAAAATTCTTTGAATTTTTTTTTTTTAAATCCCTTATAAGGATAGTTTCCTAAAATGGAAACTTTCCTTATTTGGAGACTTTCGATTTTAGGAAAGTTTCTATTTTTATAAATTTTACTTTTAGAAAAGTGTCATTTTTAGGAAACTTTCCTAAAAAATAAAGTTTATAAAAATAGAAACTTTCCTAAAATGGAAACTTTACTGTTTTATGGACTAACTTGTTGTTTTTGGATACAGATTCCATCCGGATTGAATTAATATTATATTTATTTTATTTTATTATATATCTATTGTTTGTAATAATTAATTTAATTTATTCGACTGTTTTGTAATAATTTATTTAATTTATTTAATTTATTCGATTGGTTTGTAATATGAGATAATTCCCAATTAATTACACTTCCTCATTTTTCATTCTCAAAAAAAAAAGGAAGGAGGAAATTACTTCCTACTTACTCACGAATATTCAACTTAATTCCCAATTAAACACATTGTCATATTTACCTTCCAATGTTACCCTTATGTGATTTTTTTTATTGTGTTTTATTTTATTTTTTAATATTTATTTTTTTCAGATTTTTTTTTGAATTTTATTTAATTTTTTTTTTAACTTTTTATTCCATTTTTTTTTCAAATTTTATTTAAATTCTTTTCTTTTTAAAATCAAAATTTCGGGTTATGTGTTGCTGTAACACACAAATATAGATTTATGTGTTCCTGTAACACACAAAGTCATAAAATCGATCTAAAGGATTCTCTTCTTTAACAAAATAGTTTTTTATATTTATTAATCGCATATACCTTATTTTTATTCGTCTTTAACTATCTTGATATATTTATTATCTTTTTGTCCAACACTTTTTTGTTATTTTTGTGTTTATGTTTTAGGGTTTTGTGTTATTCCAATTATGTGTATTCATGGAACACACAAATCTCAAAATTGTGTATTCTTAGAACGCACAAATATAAGATTTGCATGTTCATGGAACACACAAATCTCAAATTTGTGTATTCATACAACACATAAGAATTGAATTTATGTATTAATAGAATACACAACTTGTTTTTGTTTGTTCCACTTCTTTGTATTCCTAGAACACACAAGTCTCTGATTATGCGTTCCTGGAACACACAAGTCTCTGATTTGTGCCTGGAACACACAAGTCTCTGATTTGTGCGTCCCTGGAACACACAAGTCTCAGGGTTGTGCGTTCCTGGAACACACAAGTCTCTGATTTGTGCGTCCCTGGAACACACAAGTCTCAGGGTTGTGCGTTCCTGGAACACACAAGTCTCTAATTTGTGTATTTATGGAACACATATAAATCAAATTTACAAAACTTGATTTTGTTTGTTTTAATTTTGTGTATTCCTGAACACAGAAAAAAAATTCGGGGAAAAAATTTTGAAAAAAAATATTCGAAAAAAAAAAAAAATAAATAAATAAATAATATTATAATTAAAGTAATTAATTAATTGCATATGGGTATTTTCGTAATCTTCCATTTTTTTGTGCTTAAGTAGGTATTAAGTTGAAGTTGTAATTAATTGGGAATTTTTACACTCTCTTTGTAATTAATTGGGCATTGCCCCTTGTAATATTTAATTTAATTTATTCGATTGGTTTGTAATATTTTATTTAAATTTTAGATGGCTGATGTAATGGCCCGAGGACATGACGGTGATGGAAGCGGTCGGGATCCTAATAGCAATCCGGATCGCACTTTATCCACCTGTGCTGGCCCTTCCGGTAATTAAAATATTTAAAATATAAGAATTTATTAGTTTAAAATTAATTCAACTTATTTTAAACCCTAGGAACACGCAAAAGAAAGTCTCGAGGAACAAATGCTTTAAAGACTGCCCTAGAAGCCCTAGAGAAACACGGTTACCCCTTGCCAGTAGAATATTGCATGCTAGACAAGACTTGGAACCCAATTGGAGAGTATGGTCACCATGTCTCACAGGTTATAGGGGCGACTATCCGAGAGAATGTGCCGCCTTGCTACAGGACCTAGAAGGAGGTGCCTGGCGGGATGAAAGCTACTATTATGGACCGACTTAAGCAATTTTTCGACCTCGATAACTGGCGTACCAGATCCAACTGGCCCGAAATCCAAAAGCATTTGAACAAGAGCCAGTCGACTAGGTATAGGGCGTGGAAGGGTGACTTGAAGGAGACGTACTATTATAAGAAGAAAACACCACCTGATGTTAATCCAGATATTTGGAGGAGGAGTTGTAGGATGTAGGACCACAAAGACGCTCAGGTAGAAAGTTTTATTATTTAAAAAAAAAATTATTTAACGTTTTGGAAATATATTGAAACAAAGCTCATTTCTCACATAGTTTACCAACCCGAAATGCTCTCAGGCATGCTTTTCGATAAACCCCATCCCCTCATCTGAAACTCGATCCCCCACCTCAATCCACCGTCCACTACCACCCCAACCTTCTCTCTCTCTCTCTCTCTCTCTCTCTCTCTCTCTCTCTCTCTCTCTCTCTCTCTCTCTCTCCTCAATAAACCCTAACCTCCCTTTGTAACATTCACCACCACTGCTTTAGATCCCTAACCACCGTTGTATCACTGACATCTTCCCCTCTCCCGACAGTATCCTCCTTCCGTCACTTAGTTTCACTTAAGATCTATGAAACTAAGCATCTTTTACATCACGTTTGCTAAGATTTACTATTTAAAAGTCACAATTCAGTGCTTTATTGAGTTCTCGTTTACTATTATCTTCTAGCCTTCTCTCTCTGATGTCTTCTCTTTTGAACATCAATGAAGGGAAGCAAGAAGAGGAAGCAGGAAGAGGAAGATGATGAACTTTGTCTCTCACCGGACAAAGATGCAATTTATTCAAATTTTGATGAACCCAAACTTATTCTTCGTATCATAGCGTCAGGTATCATAAACTTGAGTTACTTAAAAATTATTATTCAGCATTGGGGTATTTCGGGCAGGATTACACTTGAAAAGAAAGGTATTAATCTTTGCACGGTTCAATTTGACAAAGAAAAATATTATGAGATAGTGTGGAATAATAGGCCATATCATATCTTTGGGTTCCATGTTTTGGTACAAAAACATGAGGAAACAATTATCAATCCTTCGCTTCTTGATGAGACAGCTTTCTGGATTCGAATTTATGGTGTCCCACCACTTTTTATCAAGGAATCAAATGTGAGTAAAATTGCATCTAAGGTGGGAAGAGTCATTGAGGTGTGTTTGCCTGACCCGAATAAGTATAAAGATGATCCTAGCATCAAAGCTAGGGTTGGACGCTCAGTATTAACTCCTCTCTTGGAGGGATTCAATTTTAAGATTTCAAGAGGACAAAATGTTTGGATTTTGTTTAAGTTCAAAAAGCTGTTTGACTTCTGTTTCAAATGTGGAATTATTTCTCATGAAGAGAACAACTGTGATAATCCTAAACTTCTTACGAATAGGTTAGGCAATTGGATTAAATACTTTGAAAATGTTAAAAGAGAGAAACAATTTGTGTTCAGAGCAGTTAAGAACAACAATACTAACCAAAGGACTAAAAAACCTTTGAAGAACAAATTCAAAAAGAAAGTTGAAGTGCTAGAAGAAGGTGAGATTGGCTCTACTGATGGAAATGACCTTATTAACAAAGGAGTAATGAATTCAGTTCAAAACTCTTTACTTATTCCTACAGTTAAATTAGATCAAACACTTATTCAAGTTGTTGCTTTTAAAACTGATTTGAGGCCACTGAAAAGTGATGAGATTTTAAAACTTTTTGGGGGCTAATGAGGAAAATGCAAAGTTGAGTCCTATGATTGAGTTGGAGGAAAAAGTTAAGATTGACCCATCTATTACACATAATTCGGATCAAACAATATGTTTTGGTTCACTTGAAAGGAATAGAACTAGAACAAAGCAAGTTAGGGAGGACCTTGGTCTCTCAATTGATGATGATCTTACTTCTCAAGTCTCAGCAACTCTTGTTACCCCTAATAGTGGGGGTGATGATGAGATGGCTGACACACTTGACCATGAAAAAATTGATACTCATAAGAAAATAGAAAAATGGTATGAAGAAGGATTACAAGAAGAGATGGAAGCTGATGAGGTTTGCGGGGTTTACCCATATCAACCCCAACTCCCTCAATGTTACAAGCCTAGAACTGTCAAGGCATTGGAACAACCTTGACATAATTGAGCTTGGTTGATATGATCAAGAATCATCACATAGAGGTATTATTTCTTTCTGAAACTAAGCAAAAACTTGATTTTTTAATTTCTTTAAGAAATAAACTGAAGTTGACACTTGTTGCACAAGTGGAACCTGTGGGTTTATCTGGGGGATTAGCAGTTTTTGTGAAAGAAGCTTGTAACTTTACTCATGTTAGCTCTGATAAGAACATTATTCAGTGCATCTATTATAGTTCTAATATTGAATTATGCGAGATTAACTTTGTCTATGGCCCAACTGCAGATGAGGAAAAAGGTCCATTTTTGAGGAAATTAAGTGATATCAAACATGTTGAGAATCAATGGTGCTTTATTGGTGACATTAACTTGATTAGATTTCCCTCTGAGAAATTGGGGGGTAATCTTAAATTTGTTCATAAGAGGAATATGGCACAATTCAATGCTTTTATAGATTCAAATGCTTTGCTTGATATACCAGCTTTAGGATGTAATTTTTCTTGGTCAAACAAGATAAATGGCAACCAGCTGATTAAGCAAAGACTTGATAGAATCTTAGTTAATCAGGAATGGATGGCCCTTTATCCAAACTCTTGGAATGAGGTGTTACCCCCTCTTGGGTTTGATCATTAACCTATTATACTTAACTTTGGAATTTATTCAGGGAAGCATAAAAAAGATTTATACTGGAAAAAGGTTGGATTTATGACAAAACTCTTTGTCAACTCATAAATGAGAAATGGAAACAAGGTCATTTTATGGATTTGCGAGGTATTTCTTTAATGAACTATAAATTATCATAAATTCAAAAACATATATCAAAGTGGGCAAGAAAAAGAATCTTGAATAATAGGATTCTTATTAAAAAGAACATAGCTCAGTTGGAAATTATCTTTAATGAACCTTACAGTGATGAGAATAATGCAATTTCTTATTCTCTGAGTATGGAACTTGAAGAATTTTGGAGAAAAGAGGAATTATATTGGTCTTTAAGATCTAAAAACAATTGGTTGAGATTGGGGAATAAAAATTCTAAATACTTCCATGCCTCAACAAAAGTGAAGAGATCTAGAAATAGAATCTCGAAAATCAAAGATAGAGATGGTTCATGGATCTCTGATCCTAATGAAATATCTAAGGAAATTATTGGATATTACAATAATATATTCAAATCAGTGGGACAAAGGAAATATCATCCAATTCTGAGCAAAGTTAAAAAAGTTATTACTGATGAGATGAATTATGCATTAATAAAAAATGTTGATTGTGAAGAGGTCAAACAAGCTATTTGGTCCTTAGGGAGTGATAAATCCCCAGGACCAGATGGCTTTGGAGGATTCTTCTTTAAAAAGTTATGGGAAGTTTTGAAACATGATCTTGTGTCTTTGGTTTCAGATTTTATCTTGAATAATTCCTCTTTGGAGGAAATAAATAGTACTATAATTGCACTTATTCCAAAGTGTGAGAACCCAGATATAGTTGCTTCTTTTAGACCTATCAGCTGCGCTAACTTCATTTACAAAGTTATTTCAAAAATTTTGACCCTTAGACTCCAAGAATGGATTGGTGGTTTGGTTTCTGAAACTCAAACTGCCTTCATTCCTAACAGATCTATTTTTGAGAATATTCTTATAGCTCAGGAAGTATCTCATTTCTTGAATAATAAGAGAGACACTAAGAAATATTCTCTGGCTATTAAGGCAGATATAAGCAAAGCCTATGAAAATATAGAGTGGGACTTTTTAATTGATGTACTGATTCAAATGGGCTTTCACCCTACTTGGCTTGGATGGATTAAGAATTGTGTATCTGTCACTTACAAAGTTCAAATTAATGGGGTTTTATTTGATCTTGATAAACCACAGAAAGGGTTGAGGCAAGGAGACCCCCTCTCTCCTTACCTTTTCTGTATTATTACTCAAGCTCTTACACATCTTATTGATCACTATGTGGAAATAGGGTTGTTTAAGGGCATTTCTATAGCTAGAGCAGCTCCCATGGGTACCCATATTCTGTTTGCAGATGACAGTTTGTTTTTTCTTGAAGCAAATGAAAATAATATTGATATCTTCAATAACATAATGAACTGGTATACTTATGCATCAGGGCAAAAAATGAATCTCAATAAGAGTGGAGTATTTTTCAGTAAGAACACACCACAAGAGTTGATAATTAAATTCTCACAACAACTTAGAATGAATAGAATTGAGCATTTGGTTAAATATATTGGAATCCAATCTTCATGGGGCAAATCTAAAGTAAAATCCCTTGGATGACTGATTGAAATGTTATTGAAAAATATGGAAAGATGGGATACTAAAATGCTATCTAAATGTGGTAAAGAAGTGTTAATTAAGGCAGTGGTTGGGGCTATTCCAAACTATATCATGTCGGTCTTTCTTATACCTAAAAAAGTTACTTCACATTTGACATCACTGATCTCAAACTTCTATTGGGATAATCAAGGAGAAGGGAGGTGTAACTGGATTAAATGGCAAACTCTTATGAATTGTAAAGATGATGGAGGTCTTGGGTTTAAAGACTTTCACTGTCAAAATCTTGCACTCTAAGCCTCTAATGCTTGGAAATTCAATCTGAATAAAAATTCCTTACTTTTTAAATTGTTTCAAGGGAAATATTTTCTAAAACTGAATTTTTTGAAGCTCAGTTAAGCAGTAACTGCTCATGGGCTGGAAAAGTCTAATTGAGGGAAGAAACTGTTTTATGAAAGATTTAAGATGGAATGTTGGAAATGGAAAGAGTATTAATATTTGGGATGATGTTTGGATTCCATATAGTGATAAGCTTATAAAACCAGATGGGTGTAACTTAAAAAGTGTATCTGAGCTGATAGATACTCATTCTTTTACATAGAAACTTGAGTTACTTAATTTGTATTTTCCTCCTAAGGCTGTATCAACCATCTATTCTACATTTCTCTCACAACTCAACCTTGAAGATGTGCCTTTTTGGCCTTATTCTTCAATTGGTAGGTTTCAGTGAAAGACATGTATAGAAGACTTTGGATGGCTCAGCAACTTAAGGAAAAAAATCTTGGTAAAAATAAAGGAGAACAATCTTTCATGTTACAATCTCAGGATTGGAAAACTATTTGGGATATGAATGTGGCTCCAAAAGTCAAAAACTTTGTTTGGAAGTGTTGTGAAAATGCATTACCAACAAATGAAAATAGGAAAGTAAGAAAATCATGTACATCTGACTTGTGTACAATTTGTGGTATGGAAACTGAGAATGTTGAGCATCTTATCTTTCATTGTTCTTGGGCTAGGGCAATTTGGTTGGCTAGCCCTTTGAATTTCTGCTCTTTAACTAAACCTTCTTTCAATTTCAAGAAATGGATTAACTTTATAAAGTTAAGCCTTTCTGAAACTGAGTTTAGTAAGAATGGACTTGGTGAATTAGCTTTTTACATTGTTTGGTTTATTTGAAAAGGAAGGAATGAGTCTATCTTTCGTGGGAATGTTCCTGACCCGATGAATACTTTAGCTGAAGCTTTAAAAGCCTATAATGATTTTATATTATCCAAAAGGATTAACTCTGAGGCAAAAAAGGATAATAATCTTATTGTGAGGAATGATGTGATTTTACAAGGAAATAATTCACAAACTAATGCAACTCAGGTGCAAACCTTAAGAGATGGCAATGTGAGGAAATGGCTACAACCATTAACAGGATGCTTTAAAGTAAAATGTGATGCTTCATTTGATTATAAAACTAACCAAGCTTCCTTTGCTTGTCTTGCCAGGGACTCAAAAGGGAAGCTAATTGATGGTTGTTCAAAAAAAATTCGCTTATTCTCCACTCGAGGCATAGGCTAGAGGACTTTTACAAGCTTGTGACATGGCTTCAAGATTTCCAATAGGCAAAGCAGAAGTGGAGAATGATTGTCAAGTCCTCATTCAACAAAATTTTAAGGGAGAGAAGACTTTTTGTAATATTAGAGGATTAGTTAAATGTATTTTGAGGCTTAAGATGTGTTGTAATATTAAAATCTCCTATGTTAGGAGATCTAAAAATATATGCGCAGATTGGGTGGCTAAACAGGAGATTAAAGGCTCCTTGTTTAGCCTTTGGAATTGTTTTCCACCTCCCAAACTCGCAGCCCTTTTGATTAGTGACTTTAACACAACTGGGATATGTTAAGTTGTAATATTTTTTGAAGTTTTTAATTTATGCTTCTTTCGATAAAAAAAAATGAAATATATTGAAACAGAATTAGGCAAAAACTAACAAGGAGAATAGGCAAAAACACAAAAAATCGGGCAAGGCTGGTTCGAGAAATTATTCGCAGACCCGAGAGGTCATTCATAAGGTATATTCTTTAATTTTCAAAAATTAAATTACTTATTTTAATTAATTATTAATATATTTTGTTTAAAATATTAATGCACATGGGAAGCTGAAGAAGAAGACTAAGGAGCCGTTAACCTGTTTCGACGAGTCTACCCAAAGGAGAGAGAACTTCCTAATCTTGGGTTTTTTTTCGAGTATATGAATTACGACTTGGACAAAGACGAGTGGAGGAACCCGGACTATAAAGAGCGTAATGTGAGTGTTTGTTTCTTTTCCTTTTATTATTAAATTTATTAAAATATTACTTACCTTAATCTATTTTAGGAAACTTTCCAAATAAGGAAAGTTTCTATTTTGGGAAAGTTTCCTAAATGGGAAACTTTCTATTTTAGGAAAGTTTCCAAAAATAGTAATTTTTTAGACTTTTAAATTGTCTTTTTTAAATACTTATTAATGAACTTTTCATGGCTTGTAACAGGATATGTATAAGGAGAAGCTTAAGGAGATTGTTTGCGAGAAAGGGGCAGGGTCATCTGGTGGGACCGCCCCTGAACTGCCGCTAAAGGATCAGATTAAGGCCATGAAAGAGGTCGTTGAACAAGTCATGGGCCCTCCGAAGACGGCTTGGGTGACCGGATTCGGACAGGTCCATAAGAAGGCCCGTGTCTCCCAGCCGGATCCCGAAGTTAGGCGAAATGCGGAGAGGCTAGATGTGATGATGACGATGAACGAGCTTTGTGCGCTTCAAGGTCTCCCCTATCGAGGCTACCCTTTCCGCGACTCCTTCCACATCTACCTCGACTGGTGGTCACTATTCGATGAGCGTTCTTGACACAACTATGACGGCGTTGAATGATTTGAGGGCCGCTCAAGGTCTTGCACCTATCCCCCCGAAGCACCGAGAGCAGATGGAGATGATGAGGATGAAGATGGTGATGATGATGAATATTTGGATGCTCCTTGATTTTATTTATATTATATTTTGATGTATTTTGACTACTTTTTATTTTATGTTTGACTTGATCGATTTTTTTGACTTTATTTGCGATGTTTGACTTTATTTACGGTTTTTGGTATTAATATTAATTAAGTTTTGCTTTTCGATTAATATTTGTGATTTTTAAATATTTATTAGATATATTTGTATAATTATGCAAATAAAAATAAATTTATAAAAAATAAAATTAAAAATATTAATATTAATTTATAAATTTATAAATAAAAATAAAATTTTTATAAATAAAATTGAAAATAAAAAAAATTAAAAATACGAATAAAGAAATTATTTAAAAATCAATATTTTAATTCAAAATTCGAAATTAAAAAAAAACATATTAGCGACGAAAAGGTCGTCGCTAAATATAAATGAAATTCGTCGCTAAATTTTGGAATAATTACCGACGACAAAATAGAGACGAGTCGTCTCTATATTTTGTAATAGCGACTAAAATTGTTCGTTGCTAACAGTGAGATATTAGCGAACGACATTGGTTGTCGCAAAAGGGTCCCACAAATTCGTGGCGAACCAACTCTGTTTCGTTGCGAAGATTGACTTTTAGCTACGACTTTCTAGCGACAATAAATTAGCGTCGAGCTGTCATCGCTATTCGACTTTAGCGACGACTTTTCGCGCTTAGCGACGAACGTGGGTCGTCGCTAAAAAACCGAACTATAATAGTTGATAGGACTAGGTTATGACTAGGAGGTGGGTGTTCAAGACCCCTCGGGTTAAAATCTATTCACGATAGATGAGAATATCCCAAATTATCTTTACCAAAATCTCCTTTCATGTCTCTACAAAGAGCTTTTGTCCAAAATATCCTGAAATCGAATATTTCTTATCCAAAAAACTCAAATGTATTTAAAAACAAAGCTCCTGTATCTCCATTTATATAGTCTGTGCTCTTTAATTTTAAACCTCTTTTCCGTTCATTGCATTTAACTAAAATCAAATCTTTACTATAACCTTTTTATCAAATTTAAAGATAAGGATGATGATTAACATACTCATTCCGCACTTGCCAATCTCAACAACTATACCAACATAGAGTTTCTTAAGACATCATCATTCTTAGTTATTTTTTGTATGAACAATGTCCATTTAATAATAAAGTTGTGTTTTTACTCTTTATTTAATCATAAGCTAAAAAAAATTATTTATTTTAATGTAGAGAATTAAATTTATACCATAATTATCTTTTTAGTTATTTCTTTCTTATTTTTATTATATAATATGCATAATATTATATATATTTTATCTTTATTTTAAAGTCCAACCTCCATCATCGACTATCTCATGCATTTCTCGTTGATTACTATTACCACTCCCAACATTCTTCGTCAACCATCACCACCTTAGCCCACAACCACCATCGCCTAGCTATGTCGTCGTCGTTGCCACTAATCACCACCAACTAATTCCACACTTGGCCATGTCCGTTAAATTTTAAAAAAACCCATAATTAATTCAAAAAAAAGAATCTGATATAAACCTCTTCAAGCCTATTAGTCCGCGCACATATCCGTCTCCATGTAGATGTTCTTGATCACAAACGACCTATTACTTGTCATAAAAGTCTGAATTCCTTCAACCCAAAATGCTACTCCTCTCCTTCCGGCCCGCGCCCGTTCACCACAGCCAAGGCCTCATGAGAATCAACCTCCACCCAAAGGTCTCTAACTCCTATCTCCTCAACCAAACGTACTCCCTATAGAGCTCCACTAAATCCGCAACCACTGGTGAATTACAACTAAACTTCATGGCGGAGTTTCACATTCAATTTCTATCTTTATATTGAAAGACCCCACATGCACCTCCTCCGTGTTGTTTGTTATGGAAGCTCCTGGTTGTATTTAGCTTGTATCCTCAGTTGGGTTTAAACCACCCAGTAAGTTCTACATAATCCCTTTGGTGAGAAATCATCCCCGAATGACTACTTCACGCTTTTATGTACTCTAAAGATTGAAAATTGGCTTTTCTAATTATCATGTCACTCCTTGGTAACTACTTCTATTGAATACGGCTTCGTTCATCTCCCTCCAAAATACCCTTATTAAAGCTGTAAGGAAACCATTCTAAGGTAAGCCATCATATATCTGTTTACTTAGAGACCGGTTTATTCCACCATTCAAATATGTTTAAGTGCGATAGTGATGATTCTCCAATGTCAAATCTGCCATTAAATTTGCTACCGAGTGGGTCACGAGCTTTAGGTGACTACACTATGGGGTTCACTAATCTGATGCTCCTCTCAATTTCCTGATGTGCTGATTCGTTTTGCACCAAGACATGTGATCTATGGACCTCTTGGTGCCCATCTGCTCTCTATTGGATGACACCTAGGGCCAGACCTGGGCAGGGGAAACCAGTGTGACCTCCTGGTTCCCATCTGCTCTCTATTGCACAAACTTAAGTCCCCCCTCCAGATAATCACTTCGCCACTAAAGTGAATAACCCAATTACTATAACCTATTTCTAAATAGCTAGGTCAGAAATGGTAAATAAGAACAAAATAATATCCAATATAAAATTCAAATTAAACTAGCAACTAATCCCAAATTGATAATACATTAATTAAATATATCAGGGTTCATCCCATTACGCGATTCTCAAGAATCTAAGGATTAACTCATATTAAAAGTAAAAACAGAAAAGAAATTAATAATATAAATGATCCTAATAACATAAAAAAAATACGAACCTAGATAGAGGGATGAATGAGCTGTTGTTGGAGGAAAAGGATTCTCCAACTCATGCTCTTGCTTCCGCCTCTTGACGCTCTCGCTAAGGATGATTTAAATTAAGGTTTAATGAGAGGTGCTGAATAATTAGGTCTAAAGGATCTTATATAGTGCTCAAAATCGGATTAGGGCTTAGCTTAAGAGCATTAGGTCAAATTATAAAAAGCACAAACCCATCTTCTTCTTTAATTCCCGTAACTGGTGTACAACCCTTAGTAAAACGGCTGTAACTTTTGCATATCAATTCCAAATATACTCATTCCATTTTCTAAACCTTCCTAACTCAATAAGGAATAAAACCTATTTAATGGCCCAAAGGCTAAATCCGCTCCTAAGTAACCCAAAAATAGCAATTAGTAACAACCTTCCAGATCTGCAACTCCTTTAGTCAATTCTTCGGAAATTATTTTCTTTCCTTTAGCTTCTCCACTTGATCTAAGACTTTAATTCTCACTTATCCTCCTTGTATTAGTTTTCCATAGAATCCATGAACCTAAGAACTTTATACTAAAAACAAACAAATTAACGCACAAAAGTTCTAAAAATGCAAATAGTCTAATTCCAAGGGGAGAAAGTGTAATATGACAAAATAAGCATAAAAGTCTATCAAATAAGTCAAATAGTCACCTAAAATGATGTCTCTTAAGGGATAATATTTATAACAAATAGAGAGACATCAAGACCCCCAACTCAAAGTTGTATCGTCCCGATACAATAAGAAATAAGAACATAGGGAAGTCTCTAAAATATCAGCTAAGTCAATTAAGCACAGGGGAAAGAAGGTAGCAGAATATATAGAATAAACTCAAAGCAACTACTTAGAAAATTTCATGTAATAATATTTACAAACTACATACCTGTAAAGTTGTCATATTTACAATCAACACGGCTTGAATTCAAGATTGGATTAGCTTCGCAATGTAAGAAGGAGAGGATCTTTACTCAGTTCAAGGAGACTATATATTATTCATCGAACTTCACTAGTATCCAAAGATCCACTTAACTACTCTCTAACGGCTTAATCACTTCTAGCTTACATAGCAAAGAATCAAAATGTCTTTAGGGTTGTAATGTTGGCTTAGGGACGGTATGATAAGTATATTTGGATAATTTAGAGTGAGCTTTTAGCTCTCTCCTCACTAGCCATCAACGAATCGCCCTAGATCTTTAGTTACTATCATAGAACGTTCTCACTCAACTCAAAATTCCTTGACGCACTAATTTAGTGTCCCCAGATTAACCCAATAAGCACTAAAGATGTTTACATAAAAATTTCTTCTTTGCGGGTCCAAATATATATTATTTTATATGAAATTTCTTTTGTATAACTATGACTCTCTTTTTGATGTTGAGATATCATGCTATTTTTTCTAATAATTTTTTCTTTTCATGCTTTTCATAGCTTTGTTCATTTACTCTTACCCCGGCAAAGGGTTACAATATAATAAATGTGAATCATCACCAATATGTAAAACATAGCATAATTGATAAGCTCAAAAATCCCAACCCAATGTAAATTCCCAATAATAGTGGACCCACCACCCCAAACTCAAGCTCCAGACAGGAAGTCTCAGGATCGTGATTCAAGTGCGGGTCATATGGAAATGCCTAATAAACTAAGGGGATATGGGCTTATATCGTGGCGACAAAAGAAAGGCTTAAAGGCTAAAAATTTGGCTAAGACGGATAATATTAAATTTGGGGAGAGAAAGCTAAAAGGTTTCAAAGGGCTAACAAAGAAATGCCTCTATCATTTTCCTATTTACACAGCTTGCCTCTAGTTCATACCTAAGTGGGATCTCTACTCATACAGATCTCACCTTCTACAAACCACTCATTTTCCTTAGGTACAAGTTTACTTCTTTTGCATTTTTCATTAATTCTTCCTATCAATTACTTGTGTTTGCATGCGATCAAAGTGCGTTTTATACTAACTCCTAAGGTCTACTATTTTCTATCATAAATTTGAAGAAAGTATGATTTATGAGGACATTTAAAATACTCTACAGTCAAAACATTCCTCAAACTAATTTTTATTTGATTTTTAAAGTTTTTCAAAAAGCAGTAAAACACATAAAATTGGGATGAGGCAACGAACCCCACCCCAAACTCAAAAATGAGTCGTGTCCCCACGACTCGAAAAGACTCTAAAAGAAAATATAAATACACTACTAAATGAGAAAAAGGGAGATGGAAACATATCTGGATCTGCACTAGGCCGATTACATGTGGTATTGCGTCGAGATTGTGAAATCTTCTAACTCACGGTGTATAGACCATACACCATGGAATTCATCTTCTGTAAAGCGTGTTTCATCAACTCGAACTCATGTCTCCTTTCATAATAATCTCCTCCAAGTCCTCTAAATCATCATCTTCTTTACGGAAATCTTTCCTCAACACCCAACCGTGTTTTCTCTTCATGTTCTTCTTACCTTCTCCAACATTCATGGTCATCTCCGATGACCCCAAACTCAAAGTTTCAAGAACTCCCAAAGTTTTGGATGAAATTTTGTGACTTTTGGTATTCTTGATTGTGTATGGATATAAACTATAGAGCAGTCTGAGCTGGGTCATGAATATCTTAAGGTTTGGGAAAGGTTTGATGGATAAACTCAAAGTGTTTGTGAAGAAAATATTTGGATTAAACTGTGAATTTTGTGGTGTTTTGGAAGGATTTTGGTGTTGGATGTGTGTTTGGAATGGATTAGGAGGAAGGATTGAGTGTTTTTGGTTGTTGTACTGGTGTGTTGCAGGTATTTAATGGGTTTGGGGATGTTTATAATGATATCTTTCGTGAGAGGCTAGGTCAAAAGGTATAAAATAGGGTTTCATGAGGTTTAGGTCAAATCTTCCCGCTGGCCGGGCCGGCATTACCGGTCCCAATATGGTACCTCTCGGCAAATAACCTAATTTCGTAAACCGTGCCACGATTTTTTTCCGACACAGCGGACCGGCTAGCTGGTAAAAAACCGTGTTGAGGATTGCGCCCATGGTTTTTTTCTTTTCGTCTCGGCGTTGAACCTGATTCTTGTAACCGTGTCACGGTTTTGACCCACCGGTATACCGGGGAATTCGCCCGGTATACCGGTCCTTTATGCAGATTGTTTTTATTTTCTTCCCTTTTCACCGTTTAAACACTCAGAAACTCCGTCTCACACCTGTTTAACCCCAAACTCAAGGATTTTAACACCTACAAATCACCAAAAACACTACCACCTTTCTCATTTCTTATAATTATACACTAATACTACAAAATTTAAAGACATAAAGCATTAAAACATGGGTTGTCTCCCAAGAAGCACTTTTGTTTATTACGTCTTTAAGTTCGACGCGTTACCTTCCATGAAGATGGTACTGAGGCCTTTGCGTTTCTCCTCCTCTTAAACTCCCCTCTTCCTTGACATGTAAGCTTCAAGACTTTCCCACCTTAAATTTGATATAATCAAACTTTGAAAGGGGGTGAGTAAGTACCTCGTTTCGCCTTCTTACTTTCACGACGAAACTTATTTTCCACCACATGATAGTAGATGACCGTCCTCAACGATATAAGCTCATTTTTATTATTTCCAATCTCGCGTTCCTCTTTAAAATATGGTGGGTAGGTGCTCCTCATTGCCTCTTTACTCTCGCGGTGTGGCACCTTGTTTTCGTAGCACATGTTGATCATTTTTTGTAGCGGAGGTAATTCTACAGCTCTATTTTCATTCAAGATTCGTGGTGGAGATGGTGATTGGTGAACTTTTTGTGGCTGAGATTCAACTTTTATTTTATTGTGAACCTTTAATTCTTCACTTGACCCATTAACCACTTCAGATTTATCTTCGCTTTCAACCCAATCTTCCACTATTACCTCATCATATTCTTGCTTTGTAATTTCTATAACCTCAATCACCACCTTTTCTTATTTGCGTTCTATATCTTGATCATGTGCATACACCTTAGGAATAGCAATCTCAGTTTCAATTTATAGGATTTCCGTTGCTACTCCTTCTTCCACAATACTAACAAGATTCTCAACCACATGGTGGTCTCCATTTATAATCGGCACAGTGGTCATATCACTATCACTAATATTTTCTTTCAACACTTCCTCCTCAACTACTTCTTCCAATTGGTCTCTTCCATCCCTTGGGGGAGTTGAATCTTCATAAGACTTGCTACTATGGGCAATATATTCGTCTAGCATATGGTCTATTTTGGAACCTCTTTCCTCGTTATCGCTAATGTATTTAGCAAGTGTTTCATTGAAATCGGCAAGAGTTATTTGTGGAGGTTGTTGAATGTTCCATCTTTGATCTTGCTAATAGTGATACGATGGTTGTTGTTGATTATTCTCAACCCAATGGTGGTTCCATGCTTGTTCTTGCTGATAGTGATAAGGCGATTGTTGTTGATTGTTCCTGGTCCATTGGTTGTTCCATTCTTGATCTTGCGGGTGTTGATAAGGTGGTTGGTAGAAGTTACTACCCCATTGTTGTTGTCCCGGAGAATCTTCCCAATAGTCGAATGGAACAGGATTTGGGTAATGTCCTCCATACATCTCTAATTGAATCTCTTGATCATTACCTTAACAAAGAACCTGTAAAAGAAAACACAAACAAAAATAAAGCGTAAAACAAAAAAATAAAAAATAAAAACTACTTAAGGATTAAACTCCGGGGTCACACGCTACAATCCCCGGCAGCGGCCCCAAAAACTTGGTGGGTCGTGGGGTGTTATAAAATAATGCGATAAATAAATAGGAACCACAATACCGCAAGTGTACGGTTGTCCAAGTAATACTCCGATAAATCGGGTTTCGTTCTCAAGGATTGAACTAGTATAACTCAAGTGTTCAATGAATAAGTAGTCGTAATTGCAATTACAAAAAAATAAAATATAAAAGATATTTGTTTGGTTTCGAGTTATTAAACTAGTAGACGCAAAGAAACAAAATACTGAAAATAAATACTAAAAAATTAAGACACAAATATGAGCTATACTTGAGTCTCCCTAGGGAATCACCTAAACTTACATAATTAATGCTTTCGTTAAGGGCAGAACTGATATTTCTATATTAGTCGGGACTCTAATATCTCCTAGCCCCCTGTCGGTGGACCTAGGAGCTATCCTAAAGTACTATAAACCCCTGTATGGGCGAGTATGCCTCTTCGGATGTGAAGTATTTACCTCTTTGGCTATGTAATTAGTTAAGCCTGTCGGTCAATAACGGACATTACACGGATATTACCTACGTCTGTAATCAAACCCCCCCTGTCGGATGATGTGAATAACCCAATTACTATAACCAATTTCTAATTAGCTAGGTCAGGAATAGTAAATAAGAACAAAATAATATCCAATATAAAATACTCAATTCAAATTAAACTAGCAACTAATCCCAAATTAAAATACATTAATTGAATAAATTAGGGTTTATCTCATTACGCGATTCTCAAGAATGTAAGGATGAGCTCATATTAAAAGTAAAAACTGAAAATAAATTAATAATATACATGTTCCTAATAACATAAATAAAATAAGAACCTAGATAGAGGGATGACTTGAGCTGTTGTTGGAGGAAAATGATTCTCCACCTCCTGCTCTTGTTTCTGCCTCTTGAAGCTCTCTCTAAGGATGATTTAATTTTAAGGTTTAATTGGAGGTGCTGAATAATGAGGTCTAAAGGAGCTTATATAGTTCTCAAAATCGGTTTAGGGTTTAGGTTGAGAGCATTAGGTCAAATTATAAAAAGCCCAAACCCATCTTCTTCTTTAATTCCCGTAACTGGTGTACAGCTCTTAGTAAAACGGCTGTAAATTTTGCATATCAACTCCAAATGTACTCATTCAAGTTGCTAAATCTTCCTAACTCAATAAGGAATAAAACCTTTTTTATGGCCCAAAGGCTGAATCCGCTCCTAAGTAACCCAAAAATAGCAATTAGTAACAGCCTTCCAGATCCGCAACTCCTTTAGTCAATTCTTCAGAAATTCGTTTCTTGCCTTAGCTCCTCCACTTAATCTAAGACTTTAATTCTCACTTATCCTACTTGTATTGGTTCTCCATAGAATCCATGAACCTAAGAACTTTATACTAAAAACAAACAAACTAGCGCACAAAAGCTCTAAATATGCAAATAGTCTAATTCCAAGGGGAGAAAGTGTAATATGACGAAATAAGTATAAAAGTCTATCAAATAAGTCAAATATTCACCTAAGATGATGTCTCCTAAGGACTAATATTTAGAACAAATAGCGAGACATCACATGTGATGTAACCTATTAAAAAAATTGTAACCCATTAAAAATAACCCGCAATCCATTAAAAACATAAATATAACATATCGATTATTTAAATTTTTTACTTGTTGAAATTGAGATAAAATGTTTTTAGATATTTTGAGTAATTAAATCTAAATGTTTATATATCTATTAAAGAGAAACAATATTTTAATAAAGCTAAGTAATTTTGTGTTATTTATATTTCAAATCAAACTGACTTATGATACCTATTAATATATTTAATCAATTTTTTTACATTTCAACTGTAATATATAAGAAACTATTTTTTTAAAATTTAACTTTTTATATATCTTCTAAGGCAATAAAATACTTAAAATTACAATTATTTTTATTACAATAAGTATATTGGCAAAAAAATTATAAGTAGTATGTACAAAAAAGTTATTAATAAATTACAAATTATTACTAAAAGTTATCAAGTTTGTTCTTTCCATGATTTCTAGTTTAATTTTTATTTTACTATTAAAAAGTTCCGATTATTATTGTTAATGTTCACGATATACATTCTAAATTATCATATATTAAGGATTATATTATTTTATTTTTAAATGTTCAGCAAGTAATAAATATTAAAATTAACAAAAATTTAGGTATTTTACATAAATCTAATATCAAATGATATATAAATTGGAAGTTGTCGATTTCATTGAAAAAAATTTACCTTAATTTTTTTTAAAAGTTAACTGCCTTAGGGCCCAATTTGTAATTTGTAATTTGGCCCTGCGCCTTCAAATTACCAGGATCGGCTCTGATGCCACCTGATGTGGTAAAATAGACGTATAACGTATCTGATGGTTGGGTAAATTACTATGTCCTAGAAGTCCCTATGTTAGTACTGCTCGAAATGCTCATGCCCCCATTCAAACATGAATGAATTTAGAGTATGGCTCTGTAGTCCCAGTCCTTGTACTTACACGTCCCCATATGCACGAGGTTACACACCCCATACTATACACCATAACCATCCTCTCTACTATTTAGATCAGTGGTCGTGTATAGCTTCCCTTGTTTGAGCATGCTTTAACGCTTGCTTGATAAGTTCCTACATGACTTTTGGCCTTCTCGCCTTTTTTACCATAACGAATAGAACTTTACTCAATATCACCACACCATGGAAAAAAACCTGGGATTTCTATGCCTCGCTTACTTAAGTTAACTCTATTATCCAATCTCTCGTGAACCACTCGCCATAGAAGATCTCCAATCTTTTGGCGGCATATTAAATTCCTATTTTTCCCCCATTCCACCTCCTTGTTACCTTCGTTCAACTCAGGTACCCAATACTCTCTTCGTCCACAAATGTTTGTCACAATTTCTAAAAATGGATGTCCACAAAAAGTTGTCATTTTAAAATATCAAGAAACTTTTTTACATGTTCTACCAAGTTTACCCTTATCAAATTTTCAAAAAGTAGAAGGCATTAATTGCTTTTCTTAATCATTAAATAGTTGGTTGAGGGTAATTTAGTAAAAGTAGAAGACATTAATTGCTTTTCTTAATCTATGTGAAAAAAAAGGTATGACAAACATTTGTGGACGGAGGGAGTATGTCGACTTTACCAAAAAGACTCAATGAATCTTGTTTTCCCAAGACAAAAAATCTTGGGTCTCAGTGTAATTAGACATACTAACCGACATGATTTTGAGTAGCTTTGTTGGAGGAAGTAAATTTTGAAACCAGTTCAAATCTCATGACCCATCATCTTTCACGTGGTTCTTAACCTTTTCACGACAAAAATAATTTTCCATAGTGTGAAGAGAATAATTAATCAAAGGTGAATACCATACCTAAATTTCTATCCAAAACGACTCACTTATACGATTTTGGATCACCTATGGGATACTCGTTTAACCAAGGAAATGTCTTCCACGATGGCTCTACATATCTGTGAATCAGACGTCTTTGGCATATACTGGAGAAATGACTTCTTGAAATACTTGTCTTAAGGCAATGGTCCAAATGGTTGACTCTTCATGTACTACTTTCCAATAAAGTTTCCCAAAAAGGGCCTATTCATATCTTCCACCTTGCAAACACCTAGTCCCCCCATATTAGACACATCTTCTTCCATGAGATCCAACTAATTCTACCCTAATCATCCAAAGAAACCCCAAAAAATTCTCTTTGTATTCGTTCTAATTCCTGGCACACGTAGTTTGGTATATTTTCCACCTGCATGATATATATGGGCATTACGCTAAGGACTAACTAGGATACTGTTATTTGCCTTCTAGTGAAAGAGCATTCCCCTTCCAACCTTGAAGCTTCCCACTTAGACCTTTGATCATATCTCAGAGAAACCTCTAGGACTCCAAGGTATTTCCCTAACCCGTCACTTCTAAAATAACCACTTCTCCTGGGGATACTCATAGTTAACTCCTCATTTGCGTCCTTTGAGAAATATATCCGGGACTTCTCCTTACTGATTGTCTGCCCTGCATCGTGACAAAACACTTTAAGCATTTTTGTGTAATATCAATATTATGAATAGAGGCTTTAGATAAAACAATTTAATTATTTGCAAAAAAGATATGAGATGCTGAATGAGTGATATCTTCATTTATGTGATAGATTAATCTAGTAATGATACATATTTTTAGGTTTATATTGTGCTTATTTGAGGGACTATTCCATATATTTAGATAGTTTCTCATATCGTGTTTGGCAATGGAGAATTGTTACTTTTAAAACTATTTGTGCATAAATTATGTGTTAATTGTGAAACTCTTAGGTACCAAGATGATATTAGATCCCAATACAAGGATAAGAAGTCGAGAAAGAAATTTTAAACCCATGTCAAGGCTTTAAAGGACAAAAAAGACATTTTTGGTAAGCAAGCGCAGTTGCCGGCTAACTTTGGAAATCGACAAGATGTAGTCACCCTGTGCAATTGATGAAGATCATGGAGAACTCCTTGGTTTCTAGGTCTTACTTGGATCTAGGAGAGCCTGAGAGTTGACAGTTCATCATTTGGACTTAAGATGAAGAAGTTATTAAAATTCTAGTTGGCGTGGTTTTAACTAGTCTACTCTTCCTTGAAAATATTTTTGGGTTGGATAGGTCATTTAAAAGGGGCCCACAACACCTAAAACATAATTTTAAATTTATTTATATGTTTTTATTATTATAAAAGAGTCATAATCCAGAATTGCATCATTATAAATCAATTTACACTCTTGGAAAAGAGATAAAAAGCTTGGAGAAAAAGTTGGAGCCCTACGACACCACTTCTACACAATTCCACCTCTACCATTCGGGTAATTAGTGTTAGTTTCTTGTCTTAAACATGAGTCTAATCTTTTCACCATCTAGTTTTATTGCTTTCATTATGAACTATATTCCATTAGCTTGAGTTGCATAAGTGTATGGACCTTGAATGACAATTGATTGTTTTTTTATGCTATTTGGGATATGTTAATTTAACTGAATTGTTTGTTGCATATGAATTGAGTTGAATAGTTGTGTTTAACCTAATCAATTATATTTATCCCTTTAGTTTCCTATACATGTCATCCTAGCGGTGGGTTAGGGTACATAAAGACTTCACATTTGTCTTGTGTGCGGTAGTGATACTGACAGGCTTTCCAACTAGATTATCACATAGGTTAAGTACTTCTAGCGCCAAAATTTTGCGTAGAATAATCTCACACGGTGAGTCTAGTAATAGTTAGGCAATCTTCTAAGCTACCCTGATGGGAGTTCAAAGGAAGTTAAAATTTCGATTGATATGACTTTCCCATATTCACCCGTATAACCTGAATCAATCAATGTCACGGTAGGGGATTACTTGCAACTTAATATATATCTCTCACCTCACATTATTAGCAGTTTAATTGCTTTAGTATTTTAATTAATTAGGTTAATTTTAATTACATCTTAGTTTTAATCAAAAAACCAAACAAAAAATCAATTATTATATTCCAATCTTTTAGTAGGTAGCAACTAAATCCATCTAAGCTCCTTAAGAACACACTATCAAAATTAACAAATTTAGTCTCTATAGAGACAATACTCTTTTACTTACTTTGTTACTTGTCAACGATCCATACACTTGTGCTTAGTTAAGCTTCCTTGCGTGTTGAATTAGTAGCTTATTTTATCACACCTTGGGAGACGACAAGTTTCTGGTGCTGCTGTTGGCGACTATTTTGTTAATTATTGTGTTTTTGTTTTTGTCTCTTTTACAGATTCTTAACTTTGGCGTATGCTCTCAGATCCCAATAAGTTACTTCAAGCTCAAAGAAGATGAGAAAGAGAGCAAAGGAAGTAAGAAGCTATTGCGAATTTGAATGCGCCAGTGAATGTAGATGTTGATGGGAATCCAATCCCAAGTGTAGAGACTGTACCATCGGGCATGGAACCAAACAATCAAAATTATTAAGTTTTATTTGGATGTGAACCACCATTAGGAGGTAAAGTAATGGAGGAGTTCTACCTAAAAATCCGCGTAGAGAGCAAGGTCTTCCTAGACAAGGAGGCCAATTTCTGAGTTCAATCGTTATGGAAACACCCTCCAGTTATACAAGCTGCTTAATTCAATCCCGGTCAGGGTATTGTTGAATCAATTCATGAGTTATGGTAGTTACAGTGGATCTGTACATCCAGATCCGGTCAGAGCTATTTAGAATTTATGCATATCTGTGATGCATACATTACTCAAGGTGTCACTTACGAGCAAATGTATTAATTCATGTTACAGTTTTTCTTGACCGGAGGTGCAGGAAAGTGGTTGGATCGTCAACCACCTGAATCAATTTCGTCATGGGACGAACTTCAAGCAAAATTCCTAGATCAGTGTTATCAACAAAGTATGAGAATGAAAGATAAAATGGAACTTGATTCCTCCAAGAAAATGGAGAAAGCTTAGGTGAGACATGGACAAGATTTCAACAAAGGTTAGCTAAATGTTCAGTTCATGGTTATATGGTGGGTCCTTGGGTGTTATAAAATAATGCGATAAATATTAAAACTCACAAACCGCAAGTGTACGGTTGTCCAAGTAATAAACCGATAAGTCAGATTCGTTCTCAGGGATTGGACTGGTATAACCTAAGTGCTCAATAGATAAGTAGTCGTAATTGCAAGTGCGGAAAAGTAAATGATATAATATTTGTTTTGGTTTTCTAAAACTAAGATGCAAGTAACTTAAATACTAAATCAATTAAAGTTAAATAGAAATAATGCAAGTAAATAGGGTAGACGCAAGAAAGGAAGCAGTACCTGAGTCATGCTAGGGTTTCACCTTAAACCTTTTTAATTAATGTTTTTTGTTAAGGGATGAATTGCTATATTTATGCTAGTCGGGATTCTAAAGTCTCTTAACCCCAGTTAGGGTGGACCTAAAATCTCTCCTACGGTCTTCAAAACCCCGTCAGGGTGATGAAAACCACTTTCGGATGATTAAAACTTACCACTTTGGCTATTGGTTAGTCAAGCCTGTCAAGGTCATTGGCGAATACCAACGTCAATTACCTAGTTCTGTATCTAAACCCCCCGTCAAGGTGATCGATAGGCCACTATATTGAATAGCCTAGATACTAATAATTATCCCTAGTTCGCGACTCTAAAGATAATAATTCAAGCATAAAATAAAAGCCAACACAAATAGCAGATTCAATTTAAATTGTTAAATCCCAAATTGGAAAAACAGAAATTAGTCTAGTTTGGGTTCAACCCAATATGCGATTCTCAAGTACTTAATAATTTAGCTCATGTTCAAATGGAAAACTAAAATTAAATAGAAAGTATTCATTATCAATTATAGAAATAAAATGAAGAACCTAATTGAAAGATTGAATATGACTATAGTTGGAAGAATAACTTTCTCCAGCTCCTGCTCTTGCTTCTCCTTTTGACGCTCTCATCTAATGATGATTTAATTTACAGAATAAAGTGAGATGTGCTGAATAATGAGGTCTAAAGGTGTATTTATAGTTGAGAAAATCGGATTGGGCTTTTTAATCAAGAGGATTAGATTAAATAAATAAAAGCCCAATCCTTAAATAAAATCTCGTAACTAATGTACAATTGTTAATAAAACAGCTGTAACGTTTGCGTTCGGACTCGTAATCACTTCTTTCAACTTGGAAAATCTTCCTGACTTCAAGCTCTATAGTTCTTATTTTATGCTCCAAGGCTGAATCAGTGGTTAAGATACTCAAAAACAGTGATTTGTAACAACATTCTAGATTCCATTCCCATCTAATAAATTCTTCGAATCAACTTTTCTCGCCTTTGACTTTTACAATCGATCTATGACTTTAATTCTTGATTCATTTCCTTGTCTTGGTGTTCCATATAATCCATGGACCTACAAACTTTGCACTAAACCAAACCATTTAACGTGCAAAAGCTTTAAAAATGAAACAAACTAAATTCCAAGGGAAGAAAACACAATATAATCAAAAAGCTTAAAAGTCTATAAAATAAGTCAATTAATCACCTAAAATGATGTCTCCTAAGAACATATAATTAGAACAAAAGAGGAGACATCATTATACCCCAAGCTTCAATTAGCAATGTTTTACAAAGTACACGATTAGAGTTCACGAGAGAGGGTAGATGATGTATCCTTATTTGTGATAGATTAATCTAGTCATGAGACATCACTTTAGGTTTATTTCGTGCTTAGCTAAGAGATTTTTCCCTATTATTTGATATATTCTCGTTTCTTGCCTTGTTTTGGAATTTTGTTACTTTTAGAGCATTTTGGGTGTAATTTGTGTGTTAAGTGTGAAAATCTTAGGTAAAAGGATGATATTAGATGCCAAAGTATGGATAAGAAGTTGAGGAAAGTATTTCAACAAAGAAAATCAAGAGTTAAGGGACAAAGAAACGTTTTTAGAAAGTGCAAGAGTTGTCGGCCAAAATTAGATAGCAAATTGTTTTCGATGACACGAGAAATGTACAAAAAATTTGAAGGATCCCTTTTATATTCAGGTAGGGATCTGATTTAGGAACGCATGGATGATGATAGTTTGTGATTTGGAGCTGTAACGAAGAAGTTATAAATTTTAAAGCTGACGTGACTCGGACCAGTCCTCTCTCTGAAGAGAACGTTTTTGGGATAGGCTGGGTCATTTAAACCTATCCCATGCCCCATTAACGTTTCCTAAAATCACCCTTATAAGTAGAATTATCATCTTCACGATAGAGGATTACTTGCATCTTGAGATATATCTCTCATATCACATTCTTAGTAGTTTAATTAATTAGTTTAATTCTATTTGCGTCTTAGTTTTAATCAAAATTCCAAACAAAAATCTATTATTTTATTCCTATATTTTAGTAGTTTGAAACTAAATCCATCTATGCTCCTTAAGAACACAATATCAAGATTAAGATACTTAAACTATGTGGAGATGATACTCGATTACTTACTTTATTACTTGTAAACGATCCGTACACTTACAGTTAGATAAGCTTTCTCGAATTGTTGAGTCAGTATTTTATTTTATCACACCTTGAGAGACAACAATGAGTAAGGACAATCTCTCCATATAGATAACAAAGAGATATGGCGATATAGGGTCACCTTGTTGGGTACCCCTCATGGGTTTGAAAGGCACTGGCGGATTCCCATACCAGAGAACACTCAACTCATTATCGACCATTCCCGAGAGGACTACTGAAATCCAACTCGCCAGGATACCCTACTCCATAAAATCATGTATAAACTCCCATCTAATCTTATTGTAAAAACCAAGTCCAGCTTAATTGAATGAAATATTATTCCCTTTGGAGTGCCTCGATACATAATTCACTTCACTAACCACTACTACATTGCCAATGGTTGAACGGTTGGACGGAAAGTTACTCTGGTATGGACCTATGTGATCTGCCAACATAGGACAAAGCCTATTGACTAAGACCTTCTTGCGGATTTTTTAACTCATGTTAATCAAATTGATCGGTCTAAACTGGATAATGTACTCCGGGCTGCTCGTTTTTGGGATAAGATGGAAAATAGTCCCAAATACTTGTATCAAGAAGATCCACGTCTCAAGTGGTTGTATGATCATGGCGCATACCGATGGTCCCACTATATTCCAATACTTTTGATCAAACTATATTGTCATTCTATCCATGCCAGGACTTATGAGGCTGCATCCAGAACAAAGGTATGCGAACTTCCTCATCTAACACTGGATCCACCAAGATCTCAAAGATTCTGATCCAAGTGCCCGAAGTCGTGGAAACATGAACTGATTTGGCACGATGTCTTCTAGCGAGAAGAGCTTCACAAAGAGATCTCTGACCCAGGTCCTATCCACCAACTCATCCTTAATCTACTCTTGATTCGTGTATTTAATACGAACACGACTCATACTTCTCTTCTCTACCAAAACCAAAAGATGATAAAACCTGGTGTTGTGTTCTCCCGAGAAGATCCAGTATGTCCTAGCACGCTGGAACCAATGCATATTTTCCTACTCGAGAACGCTCTCATATTCCCTGCTAAGTTTCTTCTCCAACTTCATAAGTGACCCATTATATTATCGTTAGAGTGCCTTCTGAATACTCGTTATCTATGACAATAATCTCTTCTTTTTACGAAAGATGTCTTCGAAGGTGGTAAATTTCCATTCCTCTAATATATGACTTGGATTGTCCAAATACGCTTTGGGGTTGCACATATCACTATTCCATTTATCTTTAACCAAATCCCGGAATCTCTCATGAAGACACCAAGTTTCAGGCTGAAACGACGCTCTCTAACTTTTTGGGTGATGACAGTGTCAAGCACTATAAGAACGGGAACATGTTCAGAATGAATGTAAGGAAGGTGTCGAACTTTCAAGGAACTGAAGCACTCACGCCAAATATAGTTACGATAATCTCTATCAAGACGCTTCATGATTCTCATACCCGAATTCTAAGAATCGCTCAACGTGAACCTCAGACCTTCAAAACCCAAATCCATCAGACCACAATTAATCTTCCATCTCTCGAATCTTGTCATGAGACCTGTAGTGCCTTTGAATCCACCTTGTTTGTCCTATGTTCCCCTATTTGATTAAAATCACCTACAACTAGCCAAGGTTCATGCACATTTTCAGCGGCCAACTCTAGAGCATCTTATAAATGTTATCGTATTAGTTCTGGTGATTGCGTAAACAACAGACAAAATCTATGATACATATGAATCTCTAGATACACGAAAATTCATAACTTGTTTACCATATGATAAATTTTGGATCGAAATATTCTCATAATTCCACAAGATTCGAATACCCCCGGATAGTCCAATAGCATTGACCCGAATGGACTTTCACATGTGAATCGATTTGATGATCTTTGACGCTTCTGAACATGCGGCTTTAGTCTCGACTACAATGAAGATGATTGGTGTATGACACTCATTGAGTTCGTTGAACACGCGCGTGAACCTTACACTATTTAATCCTCTATAGTTCCATAATAATATATCAAAAGGGTAATTAGCCGAAGTTCAATCCCAGATAAATTTGTATGTGTGACCTGACATAAAAACGTGTAAAAAAATCTTAAACCAAGACAAAAAACGTCAATCTATCGTTACCAATTGGCGGAAAAAGAATTCTATTCCCTCAACGCTCTACAACCAGGCCATAAAGTGCATTTCAAAGAGGTCTTCTCCAGTTTGGGATACATCCATCGGCTCATGCAAAGACGCGCTCGGATATTGTGATGTATCAAGGTTGATGTTCTTATAGTACGGGGCGTCCATTTTATTTGCGAAGAACTCTGTGAGAACCAATTCCCCCGATCTACATTGATTACCTTGCCCCTCAATTGAGTATGACGTAATTTCAGCAAATACCCCTGGATCTTTACCTGAGATCTATGTTGTAGATCTCGGTTTTGAGGCCTAGGCGGTCGACCCGGGCCTAGCGCCTAGGCGGGATTACACGGGGCCTAGGCGGAATTATACGGTTTTGAATCTCGTTGTGTAATTTTGTATATTTACTAATATATGTAGTAATTATAGCAATTTTAACTATTTAAGTCATAAAATTCATCTAACAACACTATAATATATATAAAAATACTAAAGATTGATTTATAATATCAATTAAAAAATTCTCGTGAATACGAAAAATAATTAAAAGGCCTATGCGGGCATGTTTTGTCATTAATCGGCGCCTAGGCGACCATATTTTGCCTTTAATCGGTGCCTAGACGGGCTAGGCGCCTATTCCACGGCGACTAAGGCGCTAGGCAAAAACGCCTAGAGTTTTAACTAGGCGTAAGCGCCTAAGGGGGGAGTTGACGCCTAGGCGGCGCCTAGACGCGCCTAGGCGGGGAGATCTACAACATAGCCTGAGATAATATTATTATTAAGATTCTGCAGAATATCACTTGAGAGATCACCAGCTCCCCCATGCTCTACTGATCTCGAGACTAGGACCTGATGTCCATCCACATTCTAAACACCCATAGCACCTGTATTGAGACACTCCTACTCGTCCTCTATTGTTGTATCATCCTCCCACCCTTGCCAACCTGCACAAAAGAAGCCCCCAACTTGCTATTGCTCGGACCTGCATAAGTCATGGAGTTCGCATTTAGGTCCCTGCGCTCACCGACCGAAGGAGCTTCTGTGTTACTGAGATTGACACCCCTTCTGACACATCTGAAACCACCAGGTCCTCCTCAAACTCAAACCCGGCCAAACCCTAATTTAGCATCTCCATAACCCTACCGTGTCACCTCGAATCTATCATCGTAGAACTCTCATCTAGTGGCGGAGCCACAACCAAGGTAGGGGGGGGGGGCATGGACTCCCCTGGGTTTTAAAAAAAAAAATTATAACCTTTAAATAATTAAAAAAAGAATATATATAACATAATTGGCTTCCAAATTTTTGCTTCCCCCCCCCTAACTTTTACAAAATATCGTAACCTCCCCATAAAATATCCCACTTTCCTGAATTTCTTATATAAAACATCTGCTAAGTACCACATTTGCTTAACCATCGTTCAATAAGCCCATAAAGCCAATCATTTATTCACCACATACTCGCTTATTTAAGCACACTAAGTTAATAATATAGTGTTTTGCAAAATATAGAGACTCTTAGAGCATTTTTTAAAAAATATAGGGACCTTTACGTACTTTTTGCAAAATATAAGGATGCATAGTGTAATTAACCAAAAAAAAAATCGGGGGCGTTGCCCCCCTTACCCCCTTGGCCCCCCTCGAACAAAAACCGTGGCTCTGCCCCTGCTCTCATCAGTAACACCCAAAGGTACAAAGCCACGAAGACAACCATCTAAGAAAGTACTTCTTTAGCCAGTAAAACTTTCTTAATTATATTTGAGCTCTTATCTTTGGACCACGCACCTCTAGTAAAAGGAAATGTTTCACTAACTAATGGGCTAGTTTAAGTCATATCACTCTCTCTAATTTCACTCCATGAAGTGACCTCAGATGCTACGGTACGAGGACCAACCTCGTTGTCTTCACCGACTTTCATATTTGCTAGAACGTTGTATCTCGATCCATTGTCCTGATTTGAGTTGCTTCTCTTGGCTATCCTTCTCCACCAACAGTCTCGAATCACTCCTAGTACTAGTACATTCCTCTATAAGATGTCCATATTTACCGCATTTAAAGCATTTTGTATCCTAATTATAGACAACATTTTGTATCCTAATTATCGACATGTTTGTCTAGCTCTACTTCGATCGCCAATCTTCCAAAATTTGGATGCACTTAGTTTAAACCAAATCATCAATTTTTCACAGCACAAAAGGACTACCACGCTTCATTCATGGCTAATTACATGCAAATTGCAATTAGAGAAGATAACATCCATCCATCCTCTATTTCCTAAGTATCAACTTTTTCTGTCTCCTGTTTATCACAACCGCCTAGTCACCAATCAGGCAGGCTAGTTGTTCGTCACAGAAAATTGATCACCTCGTGCTTTTCTGAATGTTTCCCCGAGGGCACGGTGGACCCCAGTCTCGAGTATGGAATACTTTCATAGACCACGAGAGCCACAGTTTCACCTCGGATCCGGACGCCAATACTAACCTATATCAGTAATTTGCGGCCATCCCCAACCATTCATTTTACTCTGAAAACTACCAAAAACATCTTTTGTTCCAACATCAAGAATGGCTGATATTGCACGAGAATCGAGCTGGTTGAATATCTATTATATTGCGAGACCCTCCTTACTTTTGACTTTGAAGGTCGAATCAGATCAAAATTTGGAAGCAGCTTGGGTTTCCATGGAAATTGTACCTTCGATGAGGCCCCCATAGAGAAAGCCTGAGAAGCCCATCCCAAACTATCTTCTATACTATCCCTTGTTTTTCTGCGGAAAAAGAGAAAAAAACCAAGATGAGAACACAACTATACTTTGGACTTGTAACTGAAGTTATGAGAAAAAAACCAAGAGAAGAATACAACTATACAAAAGCCTCTTTGCATAAGTTCCCGATACCTCTCACAACTATGGACAGGATGACAAAATCGCCCCTTGTAAAATCCACCAGCATGGACCCTTACAAGATTTTGCTGACCAAGCTCCAGTTTGTGTCATACTATAAAACACCATCACATAATATTGCATCTTCCTGAGCTAACCAATTTTCAGGTATCAAAAGGATCTTAAGACCAAAAGTCCACTTTCCTTTTTCAACTTCTCCAGTTTAATACTCCAACACTGTTTCATTTGCTTAGGACTGATTAAAACTTTCCCAACCATCTTGCCTGAACAACTTTAGGGATCTCTGAAGCCTTTGTCTTCTTAGACATTTTAGTTTTTTTGCTGACCATAAGAGACCATGAGAAAAGTGCGCGATTAAAAGGTTCACCAGGAAATAGAGGGAGCTGCTTAGGACAGTTAGAGGCATCAATATCCATGCCAGCCCTTAGTGGTAGACATGAAAAATATAGGAATTTTTGAAAAACACTAAAGAAAAGAGAGCTGTTCAAGAAAAAGAGATGCAACAGTTCTAGCAAATCTTGAATACCTTAGCCCAACATATTCATATATTATATTAAAAAAACTTATTAATTATGTATCTGCAGTACTTTTGGGTAAAAATATAGGCAATCAACGGCAATCAACTTGTTCTTTTGTTGGCATTGCCTAGTTAGTTAGTTGCTCTCATTTTCTCCACTTACTTATAAAATTAGAATATTTCATTTTTATAAATTCAAGAAAAGTTTACTGGATAAAACATCTTATTAATTATTGATTAAATCAAATCTGAGTACATAGACAACAGCATTAAGGGCATACCTACCTATCTAGCTAATCCTAAGATACATTAAAACATGTTAACCCTTTTAATATTAACCCATTTGAAAAGAAAAAGAAATTATGAGCTGTATCCACTTCGAATGAATCAACCAGCAAATGACGATACCAAAGAAGACCCAAATTTTCCTCGCAAGGTTGGAAGGATCCAAATAGGCGGTGGTAGCTCTTTGTTTAAAGGATCGGGAGTGTAATGCATCTTAATACTCTTATCTTTTAAATTAAAAATACCCATATCACGAGGACCATATGGAACATAGCGGGTGATGAGGTAGAAATCATCGGTATAATAAATAGAGTTTGGAAGTATTCCAGGATAGTCCGATGCCACTACTGAGAAAGAATGATTGTCCCCTAAAAATAAGGCTCGATCACCTAAGTTATCAATTTCAATCCATGAAGGTGTCTCAGAATTAGATGTGTAGGTCAACTTGCCAACCTCAAAATCACAAGTCATATATTGTACTCTAGTTCCTTTTTCGTGGAGAAGGAGTCGTCGAACAAACAGCAGATCTTCATCTTTGGTGGATGATGTTGATGATGACAACTCTACTATATACGATTTTACCTGACAATCGTTCCTTCTCGTTCTCAATGGTTCTACATTGATTAAATGCGGGCGTTCATCATCTATACCAAGACAAACAATAACATTACTTGGTTGTATAACGGCATAAAACTTATCTTTGTAATAAGTAACATCATTAAGTCCTTTTGTTTCAGGGAAGTGTCTCCAATCATCATCACCACGCTTGGTTACTGCTAGATAGCAATAATTAGTTATAGCTGCGACCATATAGTTATCACACTCCAAAGGGTTAGCAGAAAGTATAAGTTTATGAACATCATACTCATTGCCCTCATATGACACTTCGTAGTCATCATCATCATCATCATCATCAACATCAACATCAACATCAACATCAACATCAACATCAACATCAACATCAACATCATCATCATCATCATCATCATCATCATCAACATCATCATCAACAACATCATCAACATCATCAACAACATCCGCATCCCCATCCCCATCCCCATCCCCATCCCCATCCCCATCCCCATCCCCATCCTCCTCCTCCTCCTCCTCCTCCTCCTCCTCCAACTCCCATTGACGCTTAAGTAGAGGTAGACGGATTGAATTAACACCGGAGATGAAGGGATTTATAAGAGTAATGACTTTATTTTCTTCCTCTGCAGCCGCCAACCATCCATGTGACGAACCGCAAAATCTTTTAGAAAAGGATAAATTGAGACCAAAATTGTAGTATCTATGGTTGATTATGTTGTATAGACTACGTTCCTGACTACTTTTGTCAAAGGAAGGAACTATGAGCATCGCCCTTTGTTTATGAGACGTTGAAGATATCATCTTGTTGCTGTTTTCTAACGCTACATAAAACCATGGTTTACAGACAGATGCAAATCGAACGAAATCAGAAAGATCAACAAATTTGAAAATTATCGAATCAAGAAGGTGAGCAGGAAGAAAAGCCCAGTCACTTGAGATTTCTTCCCCCATTCTAAGGTGCACTTTTATTTATGATGGATTGTAAAGGAATTCTCTATGCCAACAACTATAGCCGAAGCTATTTATATATAGAACACATGGGTTTTTAAATAATAACCAACTTGGAAAACAACTCTTATCCTATTGTGTTTTTAATCGAGTTCGGTAAATAATACGAGGATTTATATTACTAAAATAACTAAGAAAAATCTTCCAAAGAGTTCTTTTTTTTTTCAACTTTTCTTCCGAAGAGTTTGTTACGGTATAGCCTTCCGTTTTACAAGGATTCCGAAATTGGGATGAACACCATTTAACTACTCATTTTTCTTTTTCCAAACCTTACTTCATTTAAATAAAAATTATTACAAAATCATCCGATTTCCGAAAAAACGGATTCATCCTTAATTATCTTAACTAACCTACTCGGATACGTATTTAAACACGAGCCTAACATGTTGTCACTTAGCTTATGTTTGGCTACATTCCTACTACAATTAACCCATCAAAAAATAGAATTACAATTTTCAGAAACTAAATAAATGTTTTTAATAATACTACAAATAATGAGAGAATTAATAGGCAGCCTATTTTCTAAGGGAAGTATAATTTGAAAACAATCACTCTCGATGATAACACCTTGAGAAATAAAATCACGAGCTAAAAGACACGCTTTGAGAATGCCCAATGCTTCTGCCTCCTTTGAATTTTCAGCTGCAGTATCCCACACTTTGCAATCGATAATTCTTCCTGTAGAATCTCTAGAAACACAAGAGATAGCACATTTATTAATTCCAATTGCTGCATCGCAATTTATCTTAATAAAATTATTAGGTGGAGGAATCCATTTCATAGAATTCTTACTAATATTCGCATTTATTAACCTCTCGTTGCTATTACAATTAACCTCCTCAGAAGCTGTATTAATCGGCTCTTTATTACTCGTATTGTTAATATTATTATCCTTCAATAATTTAGTCACATCCTTAGGATAATTTGTATTTTGGTATTCTTCTCATTCCTTTCTTGCATTTTCTACTGTTCTCAGAGGGTCAATACTTCTATTTTATACTTAAAAGCGCATCTATCCTTCCAAATATGCCAGAAAATTGTACATACCTGTTCCATCATAAATTTATTGATAGTTTTAGTCTCTTTCCCTTTTTTTGTTAAAACTGTCATCCACAAATCCACTTTAAAAGTGGATTGGTTGCAAGCTATGTTGTAGATCTCGATTTCGAGACCTAGGCGGTCGACCAGGGCCTAGCGCCTAGGCGTGATTACAAGGGGCCTAGGCGGAATTATACGCTTTTGAATCCCGCGTGTAATTTTGTATATTTAGTAACATATATGTAGAAATTATAGAAATTTTAACCATTTAAGTCATAAAATTTATCTAACAACACTATAGTAAATATAGAAACACCAAATATTGAGTTATAATATCAATTAAAGAAATCTTGAGAATAAAAAAAATAACAAGAAGATCTATGCGAGCATGTTTTGTCATTAATCGGCGCCTAGGCGGCCATATTTTGCCATAAGTCGGCGCCTAGACAAATTAGGCGCCTATTCCACGGTGACTAAGGCCCTAGGCAAAAACGCCTAGAGTTTTAACTAGGCGTAAGCGGTCGAGTGGGGAGATGACGCCTAGGCGGGGCCTAGGAGCGCCTAGGCGGGGAGATCTACATCATAGGTTGCAAGTTAACAAATTAAAGGGAGAAGCAAACCATATACCTCTAGCCCAATTGTAATATAATAGCATATGTTTTGTGTTTTCAATATCTTTATTACATAAGTCACATATAGGACTTTTAATAACCTTTCTTTTATAAACATTATCGTAGTAAATTCCTAATTACTTTTCACATAAAATTTTTAATCTTAGGAATCACTTTTAGATTCCTAATCATTCTCCAAACAGTAGAGTCTACTATATGAAAGGAAGTAGCTTGATTTTTACTCTTTTTTCTCTCCTCTTCTTCTTTCTTATTTTTTTAAAATTTGGTAACATTTTTTACCGAGAATAACCCATCTTTATCACGAATCCAACAAAGAATATCTCTTCCCCTTGAAAGAGGTAAGAAAGTATCAAGTATAGATTTAGCCACATCATCAGAGTAGGCATTTTTAACTAATTCAATATTCCACTTTCTCTCATGAAGACACCAAGTTTCAGGCTGAAACGACGCTCTCTAACTTTTTGGGTGATGAGAGTGTCAAGCACTATAAGAACGGGAACATGTTCAGAATGAATGTAAGGAAGGTGTCGAACTTTCAAGGAACTGAAGCACTCACGCCAAATATAGTTACGATAATCTCTATCAAGACGCTTCATGATTCTCATACCCGAATTCTAAGAATCGCTCAACGTGAACCTCAGACCTTCAAAACCCAAATCCATCAGACCACAATTAATCTTCCATCTCTCGAATCTTGTCATGAGACCTGTAGTGCCTTTGAATCCACCTTGTTTGTCCTATGTTCCCCTATTTGATTAAAATCACCTACAACTAGCCAAGGTTCATGCACATTTTCAGCGGCCAACTCTAGAGCATCTTATAAATGTTATCGTATTAGTTCTGGTGATTGCGTAAACAACAGACAAAATCTATGATACATATGAATCTCTAGATACACGAAAATTCATAACTTGTTTACCATATGATAAATTTTGGATCGAAATATTCTCATAATTCCACAAGATTCGAATACCCCCGGATAGTCCAATAGCATTGACCCGAATGGACTTTCACATGTGAATCGATTTGATGATCTTTGACGCTTCTGAACATGCGGCTTTAGTCTCGACTACAATGAAGATGATTGGTGTATGACACTCATTGAGTTCGTTGAACACGCGCGTGAACCTTACACTATTTAATCCTCTATAGTTCCATAATAATATATCAAAAGGGTAATTAGCCGAAGTTCAATCCCAGATAAATTTGTATGTGTGACCTGACATAAAAACGTGTAAAAAAATCTTAAACCAAGACAAAAAACGTCAATCTATCGTTACCAATTGGCGGAAAAAGAATTCTATTCCCTCAACGCTCTACAACCAGGCCATAAAGTGCATTTCAAAGAGGTCTTCTCCAGTTTGGGATACATCCATCGGCTCATGCAAAGACGCGCTCGGATATTGTGATGTATCAAGGTTGATGTTCTTATAGTACGGGGCGTCCATTTTATTTGCGAAGAACTCCGTGAGAACCAATTCCCCCGATCTACATTGATTACCTTGCCCCTCAATTGAGTATGACGTAATTTCAGCAAATACCCCTGGATCTTTACCTGAGATCTATGTTGTAGATCTCGGTTTTGAGGCCTAGGCGGTCGACCCGGGCCTAGCGCCTAGGCGGGATTACACGGGGCCTAGGCGGAATTATACGGTTTTGAATCTCGTTGTGTAATTTTGTATATTTACTAATATATGTAGTAATTATAGCAATTTTAACTATTTAAGTCATAAAATTCATCTAACAACACTATAATATATATAAAAATACTAAAGATTGATTTATAATATCAATTAAAAAATTCTCGTGAATACGAAAAATAATTAAAAGGCCTATGCGGGCATGTTTTGTCATTAATCGGCGCCTAGGCGACCATATTTTGCCTTTAATCGGTGCCTAGACGGGCTAGGCGCCTATTCCACGGCGACTAAGGCGCTAGGCAAAAACGCCTAGAGTTTTAACTAGGCGTAAGCGCCTAAGGGGGGAGTTGACGCCTAGGCGGCGCCTAGACGCGCCTAGGCGGGGAGATCTACAACATAGCCTGAGATAATATTATTATTAAGATTCTGCAGAATATCACTTGAGAGATCACCAGCTCCCCCATGCTCTACTGATCTCGAGACTAGGATCTGATGTCCATCCACATTCTAAACACCCATAGCACCTGTATTGAGACACTCCTACTCGTCCTCTATTGTTGTATCATCCTCCCACCCTTGCCAACCTGCACAAAAGAAGCCCCCAACTTGGTATTGCTCGGACCTGCATAAGTCATGGAGTTCGCATTTAGGTCCCTGCGCTCACCGACCGAAGGAGCTTCTGTGTTACTGAGATTGACACCCCTTCTGACACATCTGAAACCACCAGGTCCTCCTCAAACTCAAACCCGGCCAAACCCTAATTTAGCATCTCCATAACCCTACCGTGTCACCTCGAATCTATCATCGTAGAACTCTCATCTAGTGGCGGAGCCACAACCAAGGTAGGGGGGGGGGGGCATGGACTCCCCTGGGTTTTAAAAAAAATAAATTATAACCTTTAAATAATTAAAAAAAGAATATATATAACATAATTGGCTTCCAAATTTTTGCTTCCCCCCCCCCTAACTTTTACAAAATATCGTAACCTCCCCATAAAATATCCCACTTTCCTGAATTTCTTATATAAAACATCTGCTAAGTACCACATTTGCTTAACCATCGTTCAATAAGCCCATAAAGCCAATCATTTATTCACCACATACTCGCTTATTTAAGCACACTAAGTTAATAATATAGTGTTTTGCAAAATATAGAGACTCTTAGAGCATTTTTTAAAAAATATAGGGACCTTTACGTACTTTTTGCAAAATATAAGGATGCATAGTGTAATTAACCAAAAAAAAAATCGGGGGCGTTGCCCCCCTTACCCCCTTGGCCCCCCTCGAACAAAAACCGTGGCTCTGCCCCTGCTCTCATCAGTAACACCCAAAGGTACAAAGCCACGAAGACAACCATCTAAGAAAGTACTTCTTTAGCCAGTAAAACTTTCTTAATTATATTTGAGCTCTTATCTTTGGACCACGCACCTCTAGTAAAAGGAAATGTTTCACTAACTAATGGGCTAGTTTAAGTCATATCACTCTCTCTAATTTCACTCCATGAAGTGACCTCAGATGCTACGGTACGAGGACCAACCTCGTTGTCTTCACCGACTTTCATATTTGCTAGAACGTTGTATCTCGATCCATTGTCCTGATTTGAGTTGCTTCTCTTGGCTATCCTTCTCCACCAACAGTCTCGAATCACTCCTAGTACTAGTACATTCCTCTATAAGATGTCCATATTTACCGCATTTAAAGCATTTTGTATCCTAATTATAGACAACATTTTGTATCCTAATTATCGACATGTTTGTCTAGCTCTACTTCGATCGCCAATCTTCCAAAATTTGGATGCACTTAGTTTAAACCAAATCATCAATTTTTCACAGCACAAAAGGACTACCACGCTTCATTCATGGCTAATTACATGCAAATTGCAATTAGAGAAGATAACATCCATCCATCCTCTATTTCCTAAGTATCAACTTTTTCTGTCTCCTGTTTATCACAACCGCCTAGTCACCAATCAGGCAGGCTAGTTGTTCGTCACAGAAAATTGATCACCTCGTGCTTTTCTGAATGTTTCCCCGAGGGCACGGTGGACCCCAGTCTCGAGTATGGAATACTTTCATAGACCACGAGAGCCACAGTTTCACCTCGGATCCGGACGCCAATACTAACCTATATCAGTAATTTGCGGCCATCCCCAACCATTCATTTTACTCTGAAAACTACCAAAAACATCTTTTGTTCCAACATCAAGAATGGCTGATATTGCACGAGAATCGAGCTGGTTGAATATCTATTATATTGCGAGACCCTCCTTACTTTTGACTTTGAAGGTCGAATCAGATCAAAATTTGGAAGCAGCTTGGGTTTCCATGGAAATTGTACCTTCGATGAGGCCCCCATAGAGAAAGCCTGAGAAGCCCATCCCAAACTATCTTCTATACTATCCCTTGTTTTTCTGCGGAAAAAGAGAAAAAAACCAAGATGAGAACACAACTATACTTTGGACTTGTAACTGAAGTTATGAGAAAAAAACCAAGAGAAGAATACAACTATACAAAAGCCTCTTTGCATAAGTTCCCGATACCTCTCACAACTATGGACAGGATGACAAAATCGCCCCTTGTAAAATCCACCAGCATGGACCCTTACAAGATTTTGCTGACCAAGCTCCAGTTTGTGTCATACTATAAAACACCATCACATAATATTGCATCTTCCTGAGCTAACCAATTTTCAGGTATCAAAAGGATCTTAAGACCAAAAGTCCACTTTCCTTTTTCAACTTCTCCAGTTTAATACTCCAACACTGTTTCATTTGCTTAGGACTGATTAAAACTTTCCCAACCATCTTGCCTGAACAACTTTAGGGATCTCTGAAGCCTTTGTCTTCTTAGACATTTTAGTTTTTTTGCTGACCATAAGAGACCATGAGAAAAGTGCGCGATTAAAAGGTTCACCAGGAAATAGAGGGAGCTGCTTAGGACAGTTAGAGGCATCAATATCCATGCCAGCCCTTAGTGGTAGACATGAAAAATATAGGAATTTTTGAAAAACACTAAAGAAAAGAGAGCTGTTCAAGAAAAAGAGATGCAACAGTTCTAGCAAATCTTGAATACCTTAGCCCAACATATTCATATATTATATTAAAAAAACTTATTAATTATGTATCTGCAGTACTTTTGGGTAAAAATATAGGCAATCAACGGCAATCAACTTGTTCTTTTGTTGGCATTGCCTAGTTAGTTAGTTGCTCTCATTTTCTCCACTTACTTATAAAATTAGAATATTTCATTTTTATAAATTCAAGAAAAGTTTACTGGATAAAACATCTTATTAATTATTGATTAAATCAAATCTGAGTACATAGACAACAGCATTAAGGGCATACCTACCTATCTAGCTAATCCTAAGATACATTAAAACATGTTAACCCTTTTAATATTAACCCATTTGAAAAGAAAAAGAAATTATGAGCTGTATCCACTTCGAATGAATCAACCAGCAAATGACGATACCAAAGAAGACCCAAATTTTCCTCGCAAGGTTGGAAGGATCCAAATAGGCGGTGGTAGCTCTTTGTTTAAAGGATCGGGAGTGTAATGCATCTTAATACTCTTATCTTTTAAATTAAAAATACCCATATCACGAGGACCATATGGAACATAGCGGGTGATGAGGTAGAAATCATCGGTATAATAAATAGAGTTTGGAAGTATTCCAGGATAGTCCGATGCCACTACTGAGAAAGAATGATTGTCCCCTAAAAATAAGGCTCGATCACCTAAGTTATCAATTTCAATCCATGAAGGTGTCTCAGAATTAGATGTGTAGGTCAACTTGCCAACCTCAAAATCACAAGTCATATATTGTACTCTAGTTCCTTTTTCGTGGAGAAGGAGTCGTCGAACAAACAGCAGATCTTCATCTTTGGTGGATGATGTTGATGATGACAACTCTACTATATACGATTTTACCTGACAATCGTTCCTTCTCGTTCTCAATGGTTCTACATTGATTAAATGCGGGCGTTCATCATCTATACCAAGACAAACAATAACATTACTTGGTTGTATAACGGCATAAAACTTATCTTTGTAATAAGTAACATCATTAAGTCCTTTTGTTTCAGGGAAGTGTCTCCAATCATCATCACCACGCTTGGTTACTGCTAGATAGCAATAATTAGTTATAGCTGCGACCATATAGTTATCACACTCCAAAGGGTTAGCAGAAAGTATAAGTTTATGAACATCATACTCATTGCCCTCATATGACACTTCGTAGTCATCATCATCATCATCATCATCAACATCAACATCAACATCAACATCAACATCAACATCAACATCAACATCAACATCATCATCATCATCATCATCATCATCAACATCATCATCAACAACATCATCAACATCATCAACAACATCCGCATCCCCATCCCCATCCCCATCCCCATCCCCATCCCCATCCCCATCCCCATCCTCCTCCTCCTCCTCCTCCTCCTCCTCCTCCAACTCCCATTGACGCTTAATTAGAGGTAGACGGATTGAATTAACACCGGAGATGAAGGGATTTATAAGAGTAATGACTTTATTTTCTTCCTCTGCAGCCGCCAACCATCCATGTGACGAACCGCAAAATCTTTTAGAAAAGGATAAATTGAGACCAAAATTGTAGTATCTATGGTTGATTATGTTGTATAGACTACGTTCCTGACTACTTTTGTCAAAGGAAGGAACTATGAGCATCGCCCTTTGTTTATGAGACGTTGAAGATATCATCTTGTTGCTGTTTTCTAACGCTACATAAAACCATGGTTTACAGACAGATGCAAATCGAACGAAATCAGAAAGATCAACAAATTTGAAAATTATCGAATCAAGAAGGTGAGCAGGAAGAAAAGCCCAGTCACTTGAGATTTCTTCCCCCATTCTAAGGTGCACTTTTATTTATGATGGATTGTAAAGGAATTCTCTATGCCAACAACTATAGCCGAAGCTATTTATATATAGAACACATGGGTTTTTAAATAATAACCAACTTGGAAAACAACTCTTATCCTATTGTGTTTTTAATCGAGTTCGGTAAATAATACGAGGATTTATATTACTAAAATAACTAAGAAAAATCTTCCAAAGAGTTCTTTTTTTTTTCAACTTTTCTTCCGAAGAGTTTGTTACGGTATAGCCTTCCGTTTTACAAGGATTCCGAAATTGGGATGAACACCATTTAACTACTCATTTTTCTTTTTCCAAACCTTACTTCATTTAAATAAAAATTATTACAAAATCATCCGATTTCCGAAAAAACGGATTCATCCTTAATTATCTTAACTAACCTACTCGGATACGTATTTAAACACGAGCCTAACATGTTGTCACTTAGCTTATGTTTGGCTACATTCCTACTACAATTAACCCATCAAAAAATAGAATTACAATTTTCAGAAACTAAATAAATGTTTTTAATAATACTACAAATAATGAGAGAATTAATAGGCAGCCTATTTTCTAAGGGAAGCATAATTTGAAAACAATCACTCTCGATGATAACACCTTGAGAAATAAAATCACGAGCTAAAAGACACGCTTTGAGAATGCCCAATGCTTCTGCCTCCTTTGAATTTTCAGCTGCAGTATCCCACACTTTGCAATCGATAATTCTTCCTGTAGAATCTCTAGAAACACAAGAGATAGCACATTTATTAATTCCAACTGCTGCATCGCAATTTATCTTAATAAAATTATTAGGTGGAGGAATCCATTTCATAGAATTCTTACTAATATTCGCATCTATTAACCTCTCATTGCTATTACAATTAACCTCCTCAGAAGCTGTATTAATCGGCTCTTTATTACTCGTATTGTTAATATTATTATCCTTCAATAATTTAGTCACATCCTTAGGATAATTTGTATTTTGGTATTCTTCTCATTCCTTTCTTGCATTTTCTACTGTTCTCAGAGGGTCAATACTTCTATTTTATACTTAAAAGCGCATCTATCCTTCCAAATATGCCAGAAAATTGTACATACCTGTTCCATCATAAATTTATTGATAGTTTTAGTCTCTTTCCCTTTTTTTGTTAAAACTGTCATCCACAAATCCACTTTAAAAGTGGATTGGTTGCAAGCTATGTTGTAGATCTCGATTTCGAGACCTAGGCGGTCGACCAGGGCCTAGCGCCTAGGCGTGATTACAAGGGGCCTAGGCGGAATTATACGCTTTTGAATCCCGCGTGTAATTTTGTATATTTAGTAACATATATGTAGAAATTATAGAAATTTTAACCATTTAAGTCATAAAATTTATCTAACAACACTATAGTAAATATAGAAACACCAAATATTGAGTTATAATATCAATTAAAGAAATCTTGAGAATAAAAAAAATAACAAGAAGATCTATGCGAGCATGTTTTGCCATTAATCGGCGCCTAGGCGGCCATATTTTGCCATAAGTCGGCGCCTAGACAAATTAGGCGCCTATTCCACGGTGACTAAGGCCCTAGGCAAAAACGCCTAGAGTTTTAACTAGACGTAAGCGGTCGAGTGGGGAGATGACGCCTAGGCGGGGCCTAGGAGCGCCCAGGCGGGGAGATCTACATCATAGGTTGCAAGTTAACAAATTAAAGGGAGAAGCAAACCATATACCTCTAGCCCAATCGTAATATAATAGCATATGTTTTGTGTTTTCAATATCTTTATTACATAAGTCACATATAGGACTTTTAATAACCTTTCTTTTATAAACATTAGAGATAATTACACCTAGGGTCTTGAAGACACACCCCTCTTCGAGTTAGAATCCCCTCTAGGAGTCTCTTCTTACTAAAGCCCTCTGAAACTTTTTAACACATGAACCCCAAATCCCCTGTTACCTTTTTACCCTTGTAGACTTATATATATACTAACATTACATTTTATTTCTTTATACGTGAATCATTTCTAAACCAAAAGCTCTCACCTCTCTCCTCTCTTCTCTCTCATAAACCCTAGCCATAGCCTCCATAGCCACCACCACCTCCCACAGTAACCTAAAATCGCCACCTCCACCTTAAAACCGCCACCACCACCATAAAATAGCCACCGCCATCTGAGATGGCCACACCGTCAAAGGTGAGCTCACCAGACAACCATCGCCACTGAGGGAGGCTCCGTTCGAAGGTAACAGGGGATGAAGGACCACCGTTCGAGGCTGAAGATCTACGTTCGAAGGGTTGCCGCGTCTTCTACACCAACGTGGACGGTCGTGACCACCGGATCGAGCTTTCTCTTTTGCTGCCATAGTTGCTCCGGCGAGAATCTCTTTTGTTGCTGCGCAGAGCTCCGGCGAGGCTAGCAGCGTCGTGACCACCGGATCGAGCTCGTTCTTTGCTGCCATGGTTGCTCTCTTTTGTTGCTGCGTAGAGCTCCGGCGAGGTGATGGGGGATGGAGGCTCACTGGATCGATGTTGATCTGAAACTAGGCGAGGCTAGCTGCTGCTGGAGTTTTCCATGGGGAGCAGATGGAAGAAGAAGGGTTGCCTGGTGGTGGTGTTAGTGGGTGGCGGTGGTGCAGGCGGTGGTGCAGGCGGTGAAGAGGCATTTGGTCAGTGTTTTTGTGATGTGCAGTTGGTCAGTGCACGCGTGAAGCTGAGGCAATCTTTTTTTTTTTTTTTTTTTTTTTTTAGTTTGAAATGGTTGACCAGATCTAGATCTGGTCAAACCACTTAAGGTTTTTAGTTTTTTTTTATTTTTTAATTGTATATCTTTTTGTAATTGTTGTTTAAAAAAGTGTAATAAATGTGAATAAAAGCTTTTTTTTTGACTATTTTTTATGCCTTGTTTTTATAGAGTATTTACGTGATTTCTAAGAGTACTCCATCTATTTTATAGAGTACTCCGACTTTTTTACAGAGTATTCAGTTAAATTGTTAGAGTATTCTTTTAATTCTCGGAGTACTCTCTCTTTTTTCATAGAGTATCGGGAAAAATTGAGAGTACTCTCTATTTTTCATAGAGTACTCTCAGTTTTTTCCGATACTCTATGTTTTTCCCGGTGACTGGTATCGGGAAAAACTGAGAGTACTCTCAGTTTTTTTCCGGTGACTGGTGGTCGGTGGTCGGTGGCCGGAGGTCGGTGGTCGGAGGTCGGTGGTAGATGGTCGGAGGTCGGAGATGGGTGGTAGGTGGTAGGTGGGTAGTGATAGAGGAGAGAGAAACAGTGACATCATACTATTTTGTCTTTTAGTGTTAGTAAGGGTAGGAAAGACTATTGTCAAAAATGAGGTCCCTAAGAATAACAACTTTCAAGACAGTACTCTATAGAGAAAAAATAGTGCTCCTAAGTCCCTATAGATAATTCACCCTAAACATTATCGTAGTAAATTCCTAATTACTTTTCACATAAAATTTTTAATCTTAGGAATCACTTTTAGATTCCTAATCATTCTCCAAACAGTAGAGTCTACTATATGAAAGGAAGTAGCTTGATTTTTACTCTTTTTTCTCTCCTCTTCTTCTTTCTTATTTTTTAAAATTTGGTAACATTTTTTACCGAGAATAACCCATCTTTATCACGAATCCAACAAAGAATATCTCTTCCCCTTGAAAGAGGTAAGAAAGTATTAAGTATAGATTTAGCCACATCATCAGAGTAGGCATTTTTAACTAATTCAATATTCCACTTTCTCTCATTATTGATAATAAGATCATTAACCTTTATTATATCCTCTCTATTAGGTTTAATAATTTCTTCATAATTACTAATCCATTTATCAGAATAAATCTCTAAATAAATCCCGCATCTGATGTACACACTTTAGTAAAACAAGCATAACTTTTGACTCGCTGGTCCAAATCACCTGACTCCAGTCCTCAATTCTTACTAAGTCAAAGGTGCATCCTTCTTATTTCAGGGCTCCAAGGCTGAATCAGTCCCAATGTGGCTCAAAATTACCAATTAGTAACAGCTATCCAGAATTATGCTCATCTTTATCTCTCTAAGTGGTACCTTTTCTAGCTTTTGACCTCTCTGATTGACCTAAGACTTTAATTCTCACTTCTACTCCTTATCTTGGTGCTCCACAGAATCCATAGACCTAAGAACTTTATACTAAAAACAAACAAATTAACGCACAAAAGCTCTAAAAATTCAAATAGTCTAACTCCAAGGGGAGAAAGTGTAATATGACAAAATAAGCATAAAAGTCTATCAAATAAGTCTAATATTCACCTAAAATGATGTCTCCTAAGCTATGTTGTAGATCTCGGTTTCGGGCGATAGGCGGTCGAGCGGGGCCTAGCGCCTAGACGGGATTACACGGGGCCTAGGCGGAATTATACGGTTTTGAATCCCGATGTGTAATTTTGTATATTTAGTAATATATATGTAGAAATTCTAGCAATTTTAACTATTCAAGTAACAATATTCATCTAACAACACTATAGTAAATATAAAATTACTAAAAATTGAGTTATAATATCAACTTAAGAATTCTCTAGAATAAAAAAAATAACAAAAAGATCTACACGGGCATGTTTTTCCATTAATCGGCACCCAAGCGACCATATTTAGCCTTTAATCGGTGCCTAGAGGGGCTAGGCGCCTACTCCTCGTTGACTAAGGCGTTAGGCAAAAACGCCTAGAATTTTAAGTAGGCGTAAGCGGCTGAGGGGGGAGTTAACGCCTACGCGGCGCCTAGGCGCGCCTAGGCGGGGAGATCTACATCATAGCTCCTAAGGGAATATATTTAGAACAAAATGGGAGACATCAAGACCCCAAACTCAAACCTTTGTCGTCCCGACAAAGTAAAACAAAACATAGGTCTTAGGTGACATGCAAAATTGCGGAATCTAGTAAATGATACCCAAAGCACGACCTAAAATAAATCTCATATAGTGCAACCTAAAAATTAATATACACATACACATGTCATGCAAAATCAAACAAAAATAATATCAATCCAAAATTGATTTCATAATGCTCGAAGGTTACACTTACTACTTAGCTCAAGATGGTGGCTATAGGGTGTTCATTGATCCTTACTCGCTTTGAACGCTCCACTTAGCTTACTCCCTATTAGCTGAATTATAAACTCACTATGTACCTAGGAATCACGAGGACTTTACGGTTTTAGCGTAGGCTTAGGGACGGTATGGTATGTATATTTGGTAAATTTGAAGTGAGCTTTTCGCTCTCTCCTCACTTACCATCAACAAACTGTCCAAGATTTTGAGTTTACACTCGAATATTGATGTCTCCTCATTTGTCATAAATTAATATTACGATAAGACATCATTTTTAGTGATTTAGAAGTCTTTCTAGTCGATTTTCTTGAGAAATGTTACACTTTCCTATTTCTAGTCTTGATTTAGAACCCGTTTGGGATTGATTATTTTGGAGCTAAAAGCGCTTTTTGATTAAAAATTAAATATTTGTAAAAAATATTTAAAAATATTTTGACATCTAAAATTACTTTAAGTGATTATTTTAATAATCACTAATCTAGTGCTTTTCCTAAAAGTGATTTTTAGACTCTAAAATATTACTATGGATCTAAAATCACTTTAAGTGATTATTTTAAAAAGCAATCCCAAACGGGCACTTAGTAAAGTATTGTTTTTAGAGCATAGTTGGTTTAATTATTTATTTAGTGTGAAGCTTTGAAGATAATTATGGAGATTAATTAGAGTCCAAGTAATAGAATAAGAGATATGGAAAGAGATAAGCATGGATATTGGAGATAAGGAAACAAAAGCTAGAAATATGGAAAAGGAAAAGCTGCCATAATCCTGAATTTCACCACCCACGACCACAAATCAGCTTGTATCTCAAAATCGGTGTGGAATTTGGAGAAACGGTCAAGAGCAAAGTTAAAGATATTTCCGAGACGATGAATTTCGACTACTCATACGCGTCAAACGGATAAGAAGTGAAGCTGTTAGGACCCAAACAAAAATGGGCCTGATTTTATATTTTAGTGTTACGAATTTGAGTTGGGCTAGGAGTCCACTACTTACCTTCTCCTTCAAGAAAACGAATTAGGGCTTCTATACACCTATAAATCACTTGTAAATCATCCTTGCCTCATAGTAATTAGTCTTTAGGTTTATTATCATCAAAATTATTGTAGAGAGCAAGATGAAATCTTTTATTATTTCTTTTAGTTTATTTCCTTCAGGTATGAACTAATTTTCCCATAGCTTGGGTTTTGCATCATGTATAATCTATGAATTCTATTTTCTTTCTATATAAGTTTCTTTAGAAATGATATGTTTTAATATGATATTAGCTTCTTATCTATATATTTGTTTATGTGTTTTGAATTATTGTTTGTCCTAGAACTTATCACTTTAGGCTTTCTTAACAGTAGTTAGATGTTCACCTTAACTGGTTGTCTAATTATTGAAACACCACATAACGTCTAGTGTCGATATTGGTCTTGACAACACTAATTCTAACTAGATAGTCATTAGGGTATGTTTTAATCACTATCATCATGGTTGGAATTGAATTTCTTAGGAACCTAGTGGAGTAGGATAACCCTAGGTTTAGGCTGCCTCATGATGTGTCTGTAGCCCCCTTAGTCGCTCTCCATGTCTAAGGTATGGGAATTTAGAATCCTGACTAAGTATCTAAGAGCTAATTATCTCCCTTATTAACTAGATTTGATAGAAAGAATTAGAAGGATTAGTGCATACTAGCAAAACCTAAGCTATACTTCGCATCTCATATTTCTTCGTATTTATTTTATTGTCTTTAATTTTCCTTAGATTAATTAATTATCTCGAATTATTCCTTTTATTTTTTGTCTTTTACTTAATCACTTTCTACTCGTTATTTCTGCTCATTCGTATAACACACTAAGTCCCTGAGAACGAATTCAACTTATCATTAAAACTTGCATACGTCTGGTGGTCCTTTGTGTGTTCTAAAATAAATTCAATAAGGAAAAGAGAACCACAACCGCAAGTGTACGGTTGTCCCAAGTAGTATAATTGATAAAACAGATTCGTTCTCAGGGACGGAATGGCTGACTCTAATGCTTATCAGATAGTAGTTAATTGCACGTGAAAACAAGTAAATGATTTTTAAGATTGTTTGTTTGGTTTTCTAATGCTAAGACTAGTAAAGTAAAAGACTAAATTAATGCAAGTAAATAACTAGACGCAAGAAACTAAAGTGTTTACGCAAGATGAGAAGGCAGTACTTGAGAGACGCAAGGATTTCACCTAATTGTCATTCATTTCGTACATTGTTTAAGGGACAAATTGGTAAATTTATATTGGTCGGGATTCGGAATTCTCCTTACCCCCGTCAGGGTGGACTAAGGAGCTACTATCAAATGCTACAAACCCCGTCAGGGTGATTATAGTCCACTCTCAAGTGATTAAGTCTAAATTACCCAATAGGCCATATGTTTAATTAAGCTCGTCAGAGTCAAATAATTCCTAACCTATATTCGTTAATTAGTTCTGTACCCAGACCCCCTGTCAAGGTGATCCAATCGCCACTAATTGGAATAGCCTAGATACTAAGTCCTATTATTAATTGATCAGGTCAATTACAGTAAATAAATACAAATTAAAGAAAAAATATAATTTACCCAATTTGATTGAAATAACAATTATCCCAAATCCAAACATATGAAACGAAATCAAATTGGGATTAACACATTATGCATTCTCAAGCACTTAATTAAATTAGCTCATACTAATGCGGAAAAACTAAATTAAAAGAAATAAAATTGTTCATATTGTTTTACAGAAATAAAAGAAAAACCTAATTTCGGAATTAGATTGGCTGCGATTTGGAGATATAGACCGTCTCCAGCTCTGTAGTTTTTCTGCTTCCTTGACTTCTCTCTGATGTTCTGCTTTGTAAAATATGAATTGTATGTAAAATAGAAGTCAAAACCCTTATTTATACTTAGAAATTCGGACTCGGACCTTAGGCTAAAGTTTAAATGAAATAATAAAGGCCCAAGTCCATTATCTTAGCCCAAAATTCCGTAACTGCTGCACCATCTCCACTAAAATAGCTCTAACTGACTCGCTTCAACTCGGATTGACCTCATTCTAGTTGTTAAAGTTCCGTAACTCAATGGGGCACGTTTTCTCTTCACACGTCAGCGGCTAAATCTACTCTTAGGTGGCTCAAAATCAGCAATCTTTGGCAACTTTCCAGATTTGCAGCTATAAAATATCAACTCTTTTGGGATTTGTCTTCATGCTTTGACTCCATATCACGATCTTTGACTTTATTCTCGGATTCCTCTTCTAGCTAATATTCAAAACCTACAAACTTAACACTAAAATACCCAATATTACGCGCAAAAGTTTAATAAATTAAAAATGCTAGAAATAAAAGAGGAAATTCGGATTATTGCATATTTAGTCCAAAAGTTTATCAAAATAAACGAATAAACACCAAAAATGATGTCTCCCAAGGGCATAAAATTAGAACATTTAGGGAGACAATAACGTCCTGTAATACTTGCAGTACTGTGCTTGTCTAGGGTGCTTAAGTGCATTGTTTTCTGACTTATATTTATCTTATTTTTCTAACACCCTAGGCGACACCAAATATGTTCTCTTTGACGCACTATTTTAGCGTCCTGATATTTACCCAATAAGCAAAAAGGTAGGTGGTCGGTGGTCTGAGGTAGGTGGTTGGAGGTAGTTGGTTAGTGGAGAGAGATGAACAGTGACATCACTCTTTTTGTCTTTTAGTGTTAGTAAGGGTATTTTAGTATTTGGTCATTTTTGAGATCTTTTTAAAGAAATAAGATTCCTACTAGTCTCTTTTAGACAAAAAAACTAGTCTCTAAGACCTTATGTGTCAATCACCCTAAAATCTAATAAGGTTAACCAAATAAGTTGGATTAGTGCAACTGATCAAAATTTTAGTACAATTTTGGCTCTTAACGCGTATGAATAAAAAGTATATGGTTCAAGTTAACTTTCTTAATATGAACAACCTTTGTCTGAAATATATATAAAAAGATGTGCATATTTTTCATAAGTAAAATTAGTTGTGGTGCTGTAAACGACCATGACCATTTGTGTTATAAAAAAAGTTTTTTTTTTTTTTTTGAGTACATGAGAGAGCCACTTTGGACTCGAAGTCATATTGATTCCAATGAGATTCGATCTCAGGACCTCTTGGTCTCTGCGGAGTTATAAAAAAAAAAAAAAGTTTTAATTAATGAGATACATGTGACTACAAATTTGAGTACACTCGAGCATAATGAATCTTAATGCCTATTTTTACTAAAAAGATCAGGGAACTTAATTTAAGGTTTTTTGCTAAAATCCATTCATACCTAATTTTTAAACTCTAAAAAATTAATTTATAAAAAAATAACAAATAAAATAAATATTTATAGAAAATAATCTTTCTATTTTTTTATACATATATAACATTTTTCTTTTTTTATACATATATAACATTTATTATTAAAGTGCGCACAAACTAGTCCGGATCACCCATGTAATCAAAAAAATACATTTACTATTAAAGAAAAAATTACCAAAAATATTTTCAAAATAGATTAATAGTGCTATCCGACTATGCCACTCTTTTAGTTTTAATTAAGGATTATTGTCCAAGAAACACTTCAAGTTAAAATTAATTCCCTCTCATCTCAACCATCATTTTTTTGCCCATAAAAGGCCACATATATTTTTCTTTTTCCTTTTCTTTCCCATAAAAAGAGTCGTTTGAATTATGAGAAGCTTCCCATTACTCAAACTTTGAGTAATAGGAATCTTTCCATTACTCGTTGTTCTTTAAAAAAGACAGTGCCTTTTATGGGCATCATATATTCAATCTTTTAAACCTAACAAAACACAAAGTCAACACCAACGACGGGTTAGCTTCTTGTTTTAGTATTGTAACGCCTCTCTTGTTTTATTGGGTTATTGCTTCTTGTTTTAGAATAGTGAAGCTGATAAATTTAATGTATGCTTGAATGTCTTGCAATTATAATCTGAAAGACCATGAATCTTATACGCATCTGATCTGAAGATTTGTTTTATAGGGTTATTAGAGAAAACATCTTCATAGAGCTTTTTAATAATTTTTTTAATAAAAAAATGCCTAATAGAATAATTATTTATAGAAAACATCTCTTTTATATTATTTATACCTTTACACCCTTATTATTAAATATATTATTTTATTTTTAATATAATATTTATTTTTAAATATTAAACAAATAATAAGGTACCACCACCACCACCATCACCACAACCATCACCACAACCACCACCACCACCACCTACTACTACTACTAATTCCATCACACGCACGCGTCTGTGAAATTTTTTTAAAATCATCATAACTAATTCAAAAAAAAATCAGAAAATTAAAATATTTGCATTTTTGGATAAAACAAATTAATATTTACGTCTATGATTTTTTTTTTTTGAATTTTTTGATTTTTTTTCCGCAGACACGAAATTCCGTGTTTTATACAGTGAATTTCGTGTCTGCGGAAACCAAATGCAGTATTTTAAAACATAGAATTTCATGTTTAAACATAGAATTCCGTATCTGCGAATCAAAAAATTCAAAAATATTCATAAAAACAAAAAGAAATCAAAAAATTCAAAAAATTCAGAAAAAAAAATAGACGTAAATATTAATTTGCTTTATCCAAATATATAAATTTTTTATTTTTTTATTTTTTTAGAATTAGTTATGACGATTTTAAAAAAAAATTACGGACGCGCTCGTGTGTTTATTAGTTTTTATTTTGTTTTTTTCTAATTCCTTTTTTCTTTTTTTAAATTGTTAATTATAGAGATAGTTTAGAATGAGCTGATTTCAATAAAGTATTTTATTTTAGATACTTTTATTAAATAAGTTTTTTAATAGGCATTAAACTCTTTATTTGTGGTGCATTTGCGGGATCTGCTTGCAATTCGAGTAAATTTTGTGGGTTCAGACGCAAATTTTGTTCCTGAGGATTTAGGTTAGGGTTTGAGTGTAGAAAATGGCTTCCTCAAATTCTCCATTTGGAATGGAGGATCAGACTGATAAGGATTTTTTCGATAAATTGGTGGATGATGAAGAAGATGAAGATGATGATATAGCTTTTAAGGTTATGCCTACCAAAAATCCCGTTGTTTCACAAAATCCCGTTGTTTCCGTTACGGGAAATGAATCTAATGATGCTAAATCATTCATATGGTGATTCAAAGGTCTCTGAAATTTTGAGTATTAATAAGTTCAATAGCAATGAGGATAATATGGATAATAATACTGCGGATAATGATTCAGGAGGTGATATAATGGGCTTCGAAGCAAATGGTGAAGTTCAATCGAATAATGTAGATTCGGGATAATGGAAATATTGTGAGTGATTCATCTGATTGTAGATTCAGCTCAAGATGATGCAAATGGATTCAGATCATATTCAGAATTTGTCACTGGTTTGGAGGGTAGTAATACTAATACTAATAATAATGCTGTTGAAAATCTCGGTAAAAATTCAAACTTGAGATCGAATGTTTATTTTGTTAGAATTGGAGGGGGAAGTTTGAATATTGAGTCCAAGAATTTATCGGAAAACGAAGCGTTTTAATTTGGTAATATCGTGAATTCGAATGAGTATTCTCAGTTTCAAGAAAATTATGGATATAATAATAGTATGATTGAACAAGATGTGAATAGTAGCGAGTATTGAGAAAAATTGTACCGGGTTGGAAGTATGATCTAGCTACAGGTCACTGGTATCAGGTTGTTCAAGTTTTAGTTGTTGGATTTTTTTTTTTTATCAGAATTAGTTGTTGGATTGAAATCACAAAGTTTGTGTGTTTGTTTGTGTGTTTTTTTGTGGTTTAGAGGATTGGTGGTGAAATGGTTTGCAATAGATTGGATTAATTGTGGAACTTCAGGGACTTGTATACAAATAAATACGGAATATCAAATAGTAATGAATGTTCTTTGGACAAGATTAACTGAAACTGTGAGAAACTGGCGCTTTGTTTACAATGTTTTTTTTAACCCTTGATCTTTTATATTGTTTTCCTTAGTTTTGGACATGGTAATCTTATTTCACTTTATTGTGGTTTATGTACTAGTCATTGACTGTGATAGAGTATTTGGTGGCCCATGGATCTGAACGTATAGTTGATGAAATAGTAGAACATACCTTTTAAATATCGGTACATTAGGATTGAAAAAAAATTTAGATTTTATTTTTATTTTCTCTTTTCTTCTGTTTGTTTAGTCTCTTGTAAGCTACTTAATTTCATCCCTATGGTAAATTTATTTGTTTTGTTTTTTTTTTTTTGCATATAAGAGAGGCTAAAAGAAGCCGTTAAGAACAAATGATTACATCAATAACAAGAGCATTATTAACTATCTAGTACAACCCTAATGGTCGCACGACCACTCCTATCACTAGTAATCAACTTCCAAAGGAAATTTGGTGGATCTTTAAGCACTTCCGGATGAGTATTCAACAAAGCTCCTTCTCGTGCTAATCTATCGGCACAAAAATTAGCTTCGCGATATACATGAGTCACCTCGATGTTCGGGAACTTTCGCAACAACACGCAACACTTTCTCATGATCGAAACGTACCGACTACCTAAACTCCCACCGCCCTTCACTAGCGCATGGAGTTTCCCCGAGTCCATCTCAAGATGAGTAGAGCTCCCACCGCCCTTCACTAGCGCGTGGAGCTCCTCCGAATCTGTTTCGATCACCGTCTCAATATAACCATTAGAACAAATCCATCTAAGGCCAAAATATAGCGCAATTAACTCTGAAATAAAAGGAGAAACAACATCACAGGCACCCATATATCCGGAAACATACTCGCCATATCTATTTCGTAATATACCACCAATACCTGCTGTTCCTTTCTCTTTGTTAAAGCTCCCATCAGTATTTAGCTTAAAACCTTTATCCGGTTTGACCCACTTCACCATAACATTGCTAGCTAGTTTAACTAATCCACCATCTTGTGACTTACCCCAAGCTAGAATAAAGCTACTGGCTAGAGAAAAAATCTCACGCTTAAGCTCTAGTACATGAGGTAAACTTTGCCCCTCGTTAAATATAATCAAGTTCCTTTTTGTCCAAATAGTCCAAAGTATAGCAACGAACACAAACGGCCATTCAAACCCATTAGCACGAGCTTTGGATCGTAGATGACCATCCATCCATGTCTTAATACCCCACGAAGGGGCTGGAGAAGTTTCTGCAGTATTAAGCTGCGCGGCAGCAGCATTTAGCACTCCTCGGGACTGCATTCCAGCCTGCTCACGAACAGGAGCATTTTGTCCAAGGCTGGTTCGCTCCCAACTCTTGTTCAGCTTCATCAGCTGCTCCCTGTCCGAAGTCTGCATCAGCACTTCACCTCCAGCTAGTTCGTCCACCAGTCCGGCCCCAGCAGCAGCTTCCCCGTTTCCTCCAGCCAAGCTATCAACACCAGTTCCAGAAAAGCGAGCTGCAACAGAACCTGCGAAAACAGGAGAACAACCCACTAAATTCCACACTTTAACAGCTACTTTGCATTTTAAAAAAACATGTACAGTATCTTCCCTTTCGGCTCCACAGACGGCGCAAGATTTTGACTCTCGAATATTTCTTCTATAGAGGTTTTCCGATGTAGCTAACCGGTCAAGCACAATTCTCCAAAGGAAGACCCGTATTTTTTGGGAGCATTTTAGCTTCCAAATCACTTCCCACTTAAAAGATTCATCCACACTAGCTACTTCCAAGTTTAAGAAAGCCGATTTAACCGTGAAATCCCCTGAATTTTCGAATTTCCATCTTACTCTTGTTCCACCATCCACATTCTGAACAATAAATCCATCACGAAATGCATTTACTCCCGCTAGGATGGCTTTACAAATGTTCGATTCGTTCCCACTTTGAACTCGATTTAGAACCCCATTCTTAAAATATTTATATTTGAATATTTCCACCCAAGCCACCGATTGCTCATCTTGAAGAATTTTCCACCCAAGCTTTGCAAATAGCGATAGATTATACTTTTCGGAACCTCTTATCCCAAGTCCACCACACTCTTTTGGCTTGCAAATCTGGTCCCACGCAACCCAATGTAGTTTTCGATCAGAAGCTGAGGACCCCCAGACAAAATCCCTAATCACTTTATCCACCTCATTACAAACATACTTAGGCAACTTCATAATTTGCATTTGATACACCGGTATCGCATTTAATACGGATTGGGCTAATGTGATCCTTCCAGCTAGGGATAAAGTCTTTGACTTCCACGAAGCAAGCTTATTCCTCATCTTTTCCACTATGCCTTTATAGAACCCCTTTGGTAACCTTCCCGAGAGAATAGGGACACCCAGGTATGTACCAAAGGAGTAGCTATGGCAAAACCCACTCTTTAACGCAAGTTCACTTTGAATTTGTTCTGGTACATTTGAGGAAAAATAGATTAGGGACTTTTCCGCGCTAACTGTCTGCCCCGCCTCTTTACAGAACCTATTCAACGTCTCTTGTATTACCTGCACCTGCAAAAAAGACGCCTCACCAAACAAAATTAGATCATCAGCAAAAAATAGATGCGATAGCTTAGGACCTTGACGACCAATCTGAATCTCTTTCCATCTCCCAGTATTGCAAAGCTCCTGAATTAGCAAAGATAACCTCTCCATACACAATACAAAGATGTAAGGTGAAAGTGGGTCCCCTTGCCGGATACCGCGGTGGGGAGTAAATGAATCCAGAGGCTCTCCGTTCCAAAGAACTCGCATTTCGTTCTCTTTCATACTAGACAAAATAATCTTTATCCAACTCTCGGGAAGACCAAACAATCTCACAGTTTCTTCTATAAATTCCCATCTAATCTTGTCATAAGCTTTTGCGAGATCGATCTTTACAGCCATAATTCCTTTTTTCCCCACCAGATGCCGCATCTTGTGATCCACCTCACGAACCAGTACCACATTATCTATTGTTGAGCGACCTGGTAAGAAACTACTTTGACAAGGCCCAATAATGTTAGATAGAATAGGCCTAAGTCGATTGACTATGGCCTTCATAATAAACTTAACAGGTGAATTAATAAGGCTAATAGGACGAAAAAGGCGTACCCGATTCGGGTCCGGTACTTTAGGAATAAGGTGAATTAGAGTACCATTTAGACCCGAAGGAAGATGACCTGTTTCAATCGCCTCTCGAACCATCTTACAAATAGAAGGACCCACCGTGGACCAACATTTCTGATAGAACGCTGCTGACATACCATCTGGACCAGGGGCTTTATTAGGATTGGATTGGAAAACCACAACGCGAATTTCCTCATCCGTAAACGGAACCTCAAGTTCACTCTTAGTCTCCACCCCAATAGGCCCTACCCTTGGTAAGACATCTCCCTCCATGCTATCCTCCGGTAATGCATATAGGCCTTCGAAATACTCCCTAACTAAGTGTTTTAAAGCCCCTTCCTCTTCCACCCAATTGTCTGCATCATCTAAAAGTCTAGTACAAATAGCCTTCCTCTTCCGAATAGACGCTGCAATTTGATAAAACCGTGTATTTCTATCTCCCGATTCGACCCATTTATTCCTTGATTTCTGAAAATACATCATTTCCTCTTGCTCTAGAACGCTTTCGTATTCCTTAGTTAACCGAAAACCCATTTCCCGAAGTGAAGAATTATAAGAATTTTGTAACGCTTTCTGGATACCCCTGATTCTCGCATTTAGTTCCCTTTTTTTACGATTAATATCACCAAAAACCTCTATTTTCCATATGTTAATCTGATTTTGGATAGCAATTATACCTTCTCCTATACCCGCGTTATCACCTTCCCAATTCTTGCTTATGAACTCACAGAAACCTTTGTGGAGGCACCAAGCCGATTCGAACCTGAAGCGACGAGGATTAACTTTTGGTCTCTGGGTTGGACAAACTTGAATTAGAATAGGAAAATGATCCGAATGGACCCTTTCCAAATGTATAACCCGCGTTTTCGGAAAAAGATCTTGCCACTCAATATTCCCATAAGCTCTATCAAGGCGTTCCATGATTTTTTGACCTGTATTCCAAGAATCACTCCAAGTATACCTTGGTCCTTCGAATCCAAGATCAATCAAACCACAATTATTCCGCCATTCTTCAAACTTTTCCATTCTTCTCGAAACACCCGAGACCCCACCTTTTTTATCAATCTCCAAGCCTACTTGATTAAAATCTCCAGCAACTAACCACGGAGATTGAATGTTATGGAAAGTGTGGTAAAGTGCATCCCATAATACCTCTCTCTGTTTATAGTCCGGATTAGCGTATATAGCCGAAAATATCCACGATCTACATCCTTGCTGACTCACCTCAATGTTTATTACTTGGCGTCCCGCGGATAGGACTTTAACATTTATAGTCGAATCATTCCAAAGAAGCCATGATCCACCACTATAACACTCTGAATCTACTCTAATCGAGTTATCTTTCTGTAACAAATTAATAACCTTGTTTGCTGTCGCTCCACTAATCCGGGGTTCCACGATCACGGTAAGCCAAACATTATTAATAATCATCAACTCGCGTAATACTTGTCGGAACCTAGGCTTAGCCGCTCCATAACAATTTCACACCAAGATATTAATGGGATTTTTTGTTCTTCCCCAAGAACTTCCTGAAACACTATTTAAATTCATTAAATAAAATAATTAACGTAACTGGTACCTCTTGGCGCATTAGGCGCGAGCTTCCGTGTCCATGTCATCGTCCGAGCTCCTAGGTTGATCCACCTGTTCGCGCGCATCTACAGGTCCTGTTTCAGGAACTTGGCTTTCCAGCCACTCCGAGTCCTCTTTGCCGCCAAGATCAGGTTCATCCCATATGGGATCAGGAGGCATTGCTGCTACCGAATTACTCCTCCTGTATTCGCCTGGGGATGGGGGACCCATTTCAGAAGAGACCAATTCAGCAGGTGTCTTATGTTGGGGTGTTGGAGGGCCTGTATCAAAGTTTTTAATTTTTTCCAAAATTGCACATTGGTCCCTGTGGCTACTCTCACCATCAATAATAGTAACCTCCACAAGACCATTGTTATTATCCACACTAACAATCCCAGCCGAGGCCTTATTGCCTTCCACCAAAGCCGAGCTCTTTGCACCATTTAATTTACCCGAATCAGCTCGAGACTTCACCGAGTTTGCACCCTTCCTACCCACTTTCTTGTTCGCGTTTCTTGCCCCATTATGTTCAATATCAAGCCCAAACTCGCTCACTTCAATGTCATCAACTAGTATCCTTCTTTGTTCAAAGTTAGGAGCAAGGATTATTCCATGTCCTTTAGGCCCCCCAACTTTCTTATTATTCGAATTAGTCCCTGGTGTGATTTTACCTTTGTTAGCAACTGATTTTGTGCCCGAACTTTGTCCCTTGTTTGATATATTTTGCACATTAAAACTTATGTCATTTGAAAATTCCTCTACCCTTAATGCATCGAAACGAGACCCAAGGTTATTATTCGCGAAAGTTTTTGGACCCTTATTTATTACACCTCTCCCACTACCTTTATTTCCGCGCCTCACCGTCATCCATTCCCCATATTTCTCTTTCGGGACCGCCACCTCTATAACCTCCTCCACCATAATTCCTTTCCCTTTATCGCAGACACGATCCTCTTCCATACAATCTACTAAGTTAGCCGAGCAATTTTCTTTTTTATGCCCAAATTTACCGCATTCGAAACAAATCAAGTGAAGACCTTCATATTCGACCTTGCATATCTCAGAGCCGATTCTCACCACGGGTTCTAATGGTTTTTTCAAATCAAGCTCAATAGCTAGCCTAGCATAGTTTCCCCTTAGTCTTCCTTTTGTCATTGGATCGATCTTAACTGTTCTACCCAGCTTGTCCCCAATTTTCCTCAAAATTCGCGCAGTATAATTTTGCATACCTACATTAGAAATTCTTACCCAAGCGGTGGTCTTAGTTATTGAATTTGATGCGGCATTAAAGCTAGGCGTCCATTCGCGAACGATAAGGTAGTGATCAAGTATCATCCAGGGGCCACCCGAGATTGCGAAATCGAAATCACCTCTCTGCTCAAATTTAACCAAATAATAGCCATGTCCTACATCTACCAACTCAAAGTGACCTTTAGGCGCCCAAATCTGCCTTAATTTAGAGAGCAAATATGAAAAACCAACATCTCTTCCTAGAAGCCTAATCACAGCCGAATTACGCCACAACCTAACCCCTTCCTGAATTTCATCTCTAGTCCTAATGACGGTAGGTATTGTATCGACTATTAGTTCCTCATCATCGTCCTCAATTAAGTTTTCTAATTCCATAAAATCCTCCTCGCCCATTATATACCCAGCCCGTGTTTCATCCCTATCTTCTATAATTGGGATGATTAAATTATTTCCGGTAACTGTGCCCTTCCACCCACTGAGGTTTGGTCTAATAAAAGGTTCCGAAGTGTTACCTTTGTGAACGGCATTAGGAGAAGACAGATTCTGCAGCGCATGAACAGTATGTGCAGCAGCAGGCTCTTTCTCCATCTCATTAAGCGCAGTTGCAGTGGATGATTCCTCAAGAATTGTCCTTGTTCGTTTTCCTGTTCTTCCAGCGTGATTAGCAGTGTTTAGCGCCGGAAACTCCTCCATGTGGAGGTCTTGCGAAGCTGGAGACGAAGGCGCAGCCACCACCACGTGATTGCTCTCCTCCATCGGGCCAGTTTCGCAGTCAGAGGGAGGCTTCCCGCCGGCCAGTGTGGGCGGCGCAGCTGCCATGTGAATTGCAGAATTGGTTTTTTTCTTAGCGTAAAATGTGGAGCGTAGTTTATTCCCGTTATAACTTTTTTTTAGAGTTCAATTTTTTAATGTTAAATTTATTTGTTTGGCTTACATAATTTCTTAGTATAAATGTATAGATCTTAAACCCTTTTTATTTTGGCCAAAATAATCCCTAATTATTTTAGCCCAATAATCACATTATCGATAAAATAGTGACTCAAACAAATTAGTGGCCCAACTAAATTGATAATCCCATAACTGATAAATTACATATACCAAAATTCAATTCTGTTTGGTGGGATTTTTCCTACCAAACAACATAAATCTTTAAATATAATGTGGTGGAATTTTCCCACCAAACAAAAAAACATAAAATACTTTGGTAGATTTGATTCACCAATAATATATAACCCTAATATAGAAAACCAAAAATAATTTGGTAGAAAATAAAAAAATAAATCAAAATATAGTTTAGTGAAATTTTTGTCTACTAAATAACATAAACCCCAAAATATAATTTGGTGGAATTTTTCTATCAAATAATAACATAAAATTTGGTAAGAATTTTGTTTGGTGGGAAAAAATTTGACGCGAATTTTATTGGTGAAAATAATTAGGTGGGAAAAAAAATTTGGTCGGAAAATTTGGCCGGAATAATCTGACGGGAAAAAATTTGGCCGGAAAAATTTGGCGGGAAAAGTTGGTGGGAAATTTTTATCAGGAATTTTTTGGTAGGAAAATTTAGTAAGATGGACACAATTTAATGGTATTATTGTCTATTATGTCATTTATATTAGACATGACTTTTAAGGATAATATTACGTCCTTCTAAGGTGGTATTGGTAATTGCCCCATTATTAAATATATTATTTTATTTTTAATATAGTATTTATTTTTTTAATATTAAACAAATAATGGAACACCCCCACCACCATTACCATGTAAAAAAATTTGAACACCGCTACAACCACCACCACCTACTACTAATCCCATCACGCGCGGGCGTCTTGAAATTTTTTTTAAAAAATCAGAAAAATAAAAAAATTGCATTTTGAACGAGGCAAATCAATATTTACGTCTATGATTTTTTTAGATTTTTTTCCGTAAACATGAAATTCATTGTTCTATATAAGGATTTTATTGTTCGAAACAGTGAACTTTTTATTTTTAACAATAAAATCCTTGTTCCGAAAAATGAATTTCTTATTTGAAACAAAAAATTCATGTACGCGAAATAGTTTTGATATTTATAAGAATGAATTCCTTGTTTAGAATAATGAACTTGTTAAGAAAAAATTCATTGTTCGAAAAAAAGAATTCATAGTTCGGAAAAAAGAATTTATAGTTCGGAATAATGAATTCATGGTTCGAAACAATGAATTTCATATATGTGAAATTTTTTTTAAAAAAATCAAAATAATTCAAAAAAAAGTCATAAAAGTAAATATTAATTTGCCTCGTTCAAAAATGCATTTTTTTATCTTTCTGATTTTATTAGAATTAGTTATTACGATTAAAAAAAAATCTCAAACACGCGTATATAAAATTAGTATTAGGCGGTGGTTGTGGTGGTGATGGTTGTGGTGGTAGGGATGGTGGTAATAGATGTGTGGTAGTGGTGGTTGTGGAAGTGGTAGGGTGATAGTGATAGGAGGTTATAATAGGAGGAATTAAATTTAAATGATAAATAGTATATTAATTATAAAGATTATATAAGAATATTTTTGTCAAGGCTATTTTTAATAAAAACTCTTATTAAGAGTTGTAATTAACAACTTGTTTTTATTAATGGCTCAATTAATAATGAGACTTGTGTTTCTTGTGCCATTAACCCCAAAAAATACAAAACATTAATATCAGTCTAAAACTTCAAACAATCCATCAATTTAACACATACAAGCCTTCCTAGTTAAGGACACACATAAGTCAGCGTGCATAAAGCAACTTAAACAATAGAAATACCATAATGTTGGATTTAATAAAGAGAACTCCACAAACTTAAAGTGACCAATGCATATGCTGAACAGAAGAAGAATCATATCCCCTCGAGTGATCGAGTTCCAGATATTGTCTTCCACTTTGCTGAGTCACCTCAAGCTCACTAGGATAATGTGACATTGGACCTAAACCCAGGCCAGGAGGCATTTCATGAGAGCTACTAGTAGTACCTTCATTCCCTTTAAAACCCCATGAGGGGTTGGAAAAGTGAGAACCAATCACACCATGTGTGCCTGAAGGTTGAACAACTGGTGACCCATTAGAGTCAACCATGTCATCATTAACCCCAAAACTCGAGGGACGATGATTATTTGAGCACCAGGGTTGATTTGACAGAAGAGAGCGAACACGAGTTGAGTCCGAGACTCCATTGAAGCAATCACCAGGACCTGGAAAACCAGTCCTGGTAACTGATGAATTTGGGAGAAGCATCCCAGAGGGTATAGTTTCGGATATACTTTGCCATTGTTGCTGATGAACAAATTTCTCGGTCCTAGCTGAATCACTTCCGGTCGTGATATGATTCGGGTATGAGGAGAAGTCCATCACAAAGCCTCCACTTCTACTATTGCTTTCTGTAATAACAAGAATAAAATATACATATATATGACAATCTATTCTTGTAGAAGAGTAAAGAATGAAACATGATCAAGAATGGCTAACCATAGATAGATGGAGAAAGAGTTCCGTAACGAGTGGACGAGATAGATCCAGGTGGCGGCTTTCTCCTACGCTCATTATGCCCAGCTAGGCGTCTCCTGCAACTTCGTTTCGTCTGATCAAATTCAGACAACTGGTGGAACCTGGAATCATGATATTCAAACATTAAACAATTCTATAAAAGAAGTAAATATTACTTTCAATTACAAGGAGAATCTCACTTTACTTCATTACTTTGCTAATTTTATTGCAACATGTTTAATAAAGCATAAATATAATAAGTAGTACCCCCACCACACTTACATTTAGAGGTTACATAATGTCCCAACTTTTACTTTTATTTCTTTCTTTTTCTTCATTAATTTCCTTTTTAGGGAGGGGTGGGGTTGGAGTGTAGTAAATGCAATAAATCATGAAGTTAGAAAGAAGAATTGGAACAAAAAAAAAAAGTTAGAAAGAAGACACCAATCATACACCAAGAATCATATATTTAGCATATCCCTCCAAATATAATGAAGACAAACAAATAAGAATCATGCATCCAGTAAATTGACCCCAATGTCATCACTTATATGTACTTCAATTTACTTTTGACAATGAGTTTTCTTACCATTCTTAACTAAGTAAGACGAAATCTTGTTTGGATTTTTCTTAGCCAAATCAAAGTAAGTGCCTTTAGGTGAGAAGTAGAATGGGTAAATCTCAAGATATTGCCAGCCAGTTAGGATCGAAGGGTTATCAACAATATCTTACCTATATGAATACCATGTGCTGGGGTGGAGCCATGCTTTATCTAGGAGGGCAATGGCCCCCTCAGCTTTTCAAAATTGTTTTTTAGTCTATTAAAAAATATTATTATCTTATACCACCAAATTTTCAAAATCTTCATTTTACCCCCATTCTCCATCTTTTTCTTAAATATATCTTATTAACCTTTAAATATTTTGTGAATTTCTGTAAAAAAATATTTGTTATTTTGTATAAAATAAGGACTTATTATAGTGTGATTAATTAAAAAAATTCAATATAGGGATCTATAACCAGATTTTCTTTTTTAGGGCCCCAAACCCCAAACAGAAAATCTGAAATCCTCCCTTAATCATGTGTCCGCCAACTTAGCCATTAATATAGTAGGAATTTATCATTTGAACTATTTATATACTTCAAATTACTAAATGTACACAATGCATAATGAATTTACTATGTATTAATAAGTGTGTTTATATAAACGTGCGTGACTACCTAGTAATAAGATAGTACCATTAGACTATACTATTTTCTCTTCATGGCTGACAAAAAGAATATAATTTCTGTGTGTGTTTACTTACAATTATAATTTAGCTTCGTAACACAGAAATCCTGAATTACGAGGTGTTGGTAGATAGTAAATTAATGGCGTGGGGTTCAAAATGTACTGGAACCAACTAAACTAAATTAATAGAGGCATTTTGTTAGTTCATGGCTTACTTTCTCGCCCACCCATTACCAATTAGCGAACTAGACTGCATAACGATTGATTGATTTTGTACTATATATTAGCTACTTATTAGAAACAAAAATAAACTATAACCTGAGTTTGTTGAATATTAAAACGAAAATTAGTCCACTAATTTGGAAAAAATTATAAGAATTAAAAAAAGAAAATACCTGCTACACTGCTGGCAGAACCTTTGCTCATTGCCTGCAACAGTGACCCTTGGAGACTTGGAGTGCATACCACAAACTTTGTGCCTAGAATAGTAAGCTTTAGCACCACTCAGATCCACCTGACACCCTTCAACTTGACACTTGGGTGGTTGTCCACCTTGAACACCTCCGCTACTCCTCCCTTTCTTTGACGGTGCTGGTGGAGGCAACCCAGAGGACGACCCACCACCACCACCAACACTAGGAGATTTCCCTTGAGCTCCACCACCACCACCACCAATACCCACATCCTCAAAGTAAATTTTCTGGCCAAATGTCAAGCCATTGAGTGAGTGGTGGTCAGTTGAGTTAGAAGATGACGAAGACGAAGTGCCTGTACCAAGTTCCATGTTTGGTTTTTACAGGCCATTCATCTCTACTTTATAGTAACTCATATCATTCTAACAGACACATTTACTTTTATATATATATACTAGTGTGTTGTGTGTAAGAAAGTATATGCGTTTTATATATTTTCTATGGGGTTTGTGTTAGTTTATATGTAGACGCGTGTATTTGTGTGAATGAGTTGTTTTCGAACCGTGAGTAAAATTTAGCGAAAGAGTGACCGACCAAAAATACAAAGTGAAACGGAGGGATTGAGTATAAATATTTCTTTTTTTTTTTTTTTTTTTAATGTAGGGGTGTTCGTGCCAGCTTACGCGCACAACTACTATTCCCATAGAAAATATACACGTCTTCTCATGCATATTTCTTTGGTTAATAATTTAGGGTTATCGGTGTCGTTTGTTCCTCGGCCGTGGCGGAATTAAGGTCAAAAAGGTGAATTAAATCAACCTAAAAACAAAAAAACAAAAAAAAAAACCTATAAATTTACTTAATTTAATTATAAATTCACCTAAAATTAAAGTATAAAATTCTCCACGTTCTATCTTAAGCTTTCTGGATATTTTAAATCGGTTATACTTCCTTCATTGTCTTTTTTCTTTGATTTTTTTTGGCTAATTACTTAATATTGGTAGGTATAGCTTTTATAGTGTTAAGCTATAATGGATACTAACCATGGAGATTATGTTTGTATTTATGTATTTATGATTTCTTTTGTTATGTGGGTGTCCGGGTCAACACCTTGACTGTTCTCACGAAAAATATGCACGCCTTCCCATGTATACCCCCAGGCAAATTAGAGTTACCCATGTTCAGGGAGAGATTCGAACCTTGTGCCTCCAAGAAGAAGACAATGTGGAATTAAAAAATTAATGCAAATCAGATCCTTTGATCTATCAAAAAATCCATTCTTTGAAGATTTTAGATAAATTGGATAGTAGAACACAAGAGATAAGATATAAGAGTGTTAACACTCAATCAAACTTTTAGTGTATATATATATATATATATATATATATATATATATATATCAATGAGGAATACTAACCAAGAATCAAAGGAATACATGTATCAAGTACTCAGGATGCAAAATACTATGCCTAAAGATAGAAGCAATATAGAGGCAATAGATTAAACAGAGGGCATACACAAAAGTAAAGAGTTAAGGGATAGAAGACAAACAACATTTTAGAGTAGTTCAGCTCCCGTAAGCCTAGTCCATCACCTAAGGGTCTATTCGCCCCTATCATTTCAAACTCCTATACTAGTACTCCTTATGTCTCTTGAAGGTGATAGTACAAACCTCTTTGAATTCACACTCGAAAGAGACCACTAGTGTTATTGCCAACACTACAAACCAAGTGGAAAATCATATACCACTTCAAAAGAACGTGAAGCCTTCAACTTATGTATCACCACATAAGCCCGAGTAGACAATCTCCACTCCCAATCTACCACGTCTTACTATGTGAAGCCTTCAAGTTATGTGTCTACACAGAAAATGCTCTAACCCGCTTTTGTTTAGTCTATGTAAGACCAACCTCTAAACTAGACCAAGATCAAAACCGTAGGATCTATTATTAAACCTAATCTACCTTGCATTGCTTTTAAACTCATAATTGAGTTAAATTATAAAAGTGTTTGGGCTAGAAATACAAAGTTTTATGTGTGGATATACAATTAATATTAGTTGGGACTCTCTTGATAGATAGATTTGTGAAAAATTGAATTTGTGTTGAGAAGATCCACTTTTGGAAGTCCCCAACGTCCGTGTCCACGTAGCGCCTTTCAGATGGCCAATATTTAACATCCGGATATCTGGTTTTTTTGTTCGGATGCTCTGTAATGTGGATCAAACGTCTCCTTGATGCATGGTACACTAATGACTATATTTGTGTTCTTTCTAGGCATTAGCTATTCAAACTCAGATACCCTCCATCTTTTTGAATTTATGTACACTTGAAGTTGAATCTTCAAATTTGACAATTAAGTGTATCGGTTATCTGGTGTCTTCTTCTCAGGTGTCTGTGATTATCCTCTATGGATCCTAGCTGGTGCTCTCAAGCATTCTACCTTTTCTTCAACCTGGAGAATCGGTCTTCAATTACTCTTAGCTTCATCCTCCAATAGAATTAGGCATCCCTCCTTTCTTGCTTATGGAGGTCCGGTCATTCTCTTTTTCTCATCTCCTTTCTCCAATAGGTTTAGGCAGACTGCTTCTTCTTTGCTTTCGGAGGTCCAGTCATCTCATACTCTTCATCTTCTTCAGATGATCACTTGATGTCTCTTATATTTGTGATATATTTAGAGAACGGAGAGACGTCATTTGGGTATGCTTTTGAGAATTAATTGTGGGATTTATCCCAATATTTAATGTTATTTAAGCAGTTGGTTTAAAATGATAAATGCATGTTTAGAGCATTTGAGATGATTTGAATGTTAAGTGTGAATATAGTAACTACATAGATGATTTTATACCCCAATATGAATCTATAAAGTCAAAAGTCACGAAGAAACCCAAGCTAAGTCGTGAAAGGAGTCAAGAAGTCCATTAAAAGTTCAACGAAATTTCTGGGTATAATACTTTTGTCATCTTGCAAAAATCATAAAAAATAATTGTTAATGTATTTGATCATGAAATTTAAATACAAGATGTATCTCAGGGTCTAGTACACGAGGTATAAAGGGAGTCCAATTCTAATTTAAGACACAAAAGTTATGAGAGTTCTACTGAAGAGAACCAAGTTGTCTAAAAATTAGGAAAAAGACCAATTAGACCACTTTTGTCTCACTTAAGTCAGCCAAACTTGTGTTAAACTTTGATTGAGTCTACATAAAGAGGTTTCTACCATCAAAACACACCACTTATCATATTCAATAGCTAGAAATGTGGAGAATAAGGGCAAGAAGCAAGGTGTTCATCTACATAATTAGTGCAATTTTCCTTAATTTTCCATTTTGTCTTTAATTATAAATATTTTAGACTTTATTTTCCTTTAATCCATCATGAACTAAATCATTAGTAGCTTGAGATCCTCAAAGTATGAATCCTAGTATTTTACTTGGATCTTTGTTGTCTGACTTTGGGATTTTAAATTTAAATAAAACAAGGATTGTTGTTGTTATAGATATTCTTGCAATTATCTTTAGATTTTTGTATGACAGATGCATATATAGGTTTGGTTAGCCAGTAAATTATACCCGAAAGACGGATTTACTATTAGAACTAGTATAGTTATGCCTTCTGGAGTTAAAGACTCGAAAGAGCTAAACTAATTAGGCAATCACGTGAGGGTAAATCAATCTTACTCGTTAGATAGCATTGTAGGTTCACTCGGGAGAGGGTTCTAGTGTTATATAACATCTCATACTTACTCGGAATAGACTTAGTGTGTACAATTGACTCCCGATTAGCAAAAATTTCTTATTTTGCCCTTAGAATTACAATTAAGTTTTTGTCTTGACTTATGGTGAGTATGAGTATCTCGAGCTACGTTTCTCTCAATTAAACACATTGTCATATTTACCTTCCATTATTCCCATTATGTGATTTTTGTATTTTTTTTTATTTTTTTACAATATTTTTTTCAGATTTTTTTTCGAATTTATTTTAAGTTATTTTTCCGATTTTATTTAATTTTTTTTCAAACGTTTTTTTTCGAATTTTTTTCTCCGATTTTTTAATATCTTTTTTAAATCAAAATTCAGGGCTATGTGTTGTTGTAACACACAAATATAGATTTATGTGTTCCTGTAACACACAAAGTCATAAAATCGATCTAAATGATTCTCTTCTTTAACAAAATTGTTTTTTTCTCTTTATTGATCGCATATACCATATTTTTATTCGTTTTTAACTATCTTGATATATTATCTTTTTGTCCAACACTTTTTTGTTATTTTTGTGTGTGTATGTTTTTGAATTTTGTGTGTTCCAGGTCACACAAAATTTGATTTTATTTATTCCAATTCTGTATATTCCTGGAACCCACAAATCTTAGAATTGTGTATTATTAGAACACACAAATATAAGATTTGTGTATTCAGGAACACACATAAAAATCGAATTTATGTATTCCTAGAATATACAAAACTTGATTTTGTTTGTTCCAAATCTGTGTATTCCTGGAACACACAAATCTCAGATTTGTGCATTCCTGGAACACACAAATCTCAGATTCGTGTATTCATGGAACACATAAAACTCAGATTTGTGTATTCATGGAACACATAAAACTCAAATTTGTTTAGTCCTGGAATACAAAAAACTTGATTTTGGTTGTTCCAATTCTGCACAAATCTCAGAATTGTGTGTTCATGGAACACATTAAAAAAAAATTGGGAAAAAAATTTGGGATTTTTTTTTTCGAAAAAAAGAATTTCGGAAAAAAGAAGTTCGAAAAAAAAATTGAAAAATAATTTTTGAAAAAAAAATGAAAAAAAGTTTTCGAAAAAAAAAGTAAAAAATGAATAAAAATAAATATTATTATAATTAAAGTAATTAATTAATTGCTTATGAGTATTTTTGTAATCTTCCATTTTTTTCCTTAAATAGAAATTAAGTTGAAATTGTAATTAAGTGAAATTTTTTACCTCTGTGTAATTAATTGGACGTTGTCCCTTTTAAGTAGGGGTGAGCATGGTACGGTTCGGCTCGGTTTTTGGCCATAACCGAAACCGAAACCGAATGATTCGGTTTTTAAAGGTGTCGGTAACGAACCGAACGGTTTTTATCGGTTCGGTTTTTTCGGTTTTCGATTCGCTATATGTTCGGTTCGGTTTTTTTCGGTTTTGGTATGTGTTTAATTCGATAGTTGGATATATTTTAAGTGTGTGTACTTAAGACATTTTATTTTCTAACAAATCCATATATGAAGTGTTTGATTTTCATTTATTGACCCGTGTAGGAAATTGCATTTCTAGAACTCAAATATTATATATTAGTCGAAAACAAATAATTTCAGAGAAATATTTATAAAATTTAATGTGTATACTTTACTTTCAACAAATATTAATAAACGAAAGATTTTTTAAAATATATCGAGTAATGACTTATGTAAGAATATGTTGCATATTATGACATTTTTAGGGGCGGTGCATGTCATATATGAACATTTTTGTTTAAAAAATTATTCAATTTTCCCAATCCTATTTTCATAATCTCTTCAAGAATATATATTAAATTCAAGAATGTCTTAATTTTAGTATTTTTTCGGTTCGGTTTTTCGGTTCGGTTTAGTATAGAAAAACCGTACCGGACCGAATTTTTTCGGTTTTTTAAAAAGCTTATACCAAACCGAACGGTTTTGTCGGTTTTTGGTTTTTTCGGTTTTTTGGATCGGTTCAGTTTTTCGGTTTTATTTTGCTCACCCCTACTTTTAAGTTATATATCAACAATTTATACCAAAATTGTATAAAAAATGATACATATATATTCTCTTTGTTTAACTTTATTTGTCGAACTTACCAAAAAATAATGTCCATATTATTTGTATTTTTATAATATCAATACATTTTTTTCAATTTATCCCTAATTATTTAATTAAAAGAAATGATGTAATGAAAAACTTTATATTATCATATAAGAGTCAGTAAAAATTGGGATGATCTAATACTTTTTTTAATTTTTGGGTCATAAAAATAGAACAAATAAAATTGGACAAAATGAGTAATTTTTTTTTTTTCATACATAAGAGGCATAAAAGAGTAATTCTTTTTTTAGTTTATGCCTAACAAATTTTATTCGAATTTAATAGGGTTATGGGTTAAAAAATTTATCCAATATTAAAATGGTTTTGGGTCAAAATGACGTCGGATGTATTGATAAAGTGAAAGTCACCTCTGGATATGAACGCTTTACGAGCTAGTATATATTGTGGATTCAAGTAATTAACATCCCGTCCAAAAAAAGTGATAACATCAAAACTGTCCATTATTTGGTTTTTGGGTGTGGCCTCCCACACCAGAGGTGTTATTAAATAAGCGTTGATAGCTACTGCAAAAGTTCTGAAGTTGAATGAAGTTGGTGGTTGAGTTAATCATACGGTACAACCCATAACAGTAGCTTAAGTACAATAATTACTGTTAGTAGCTGATTTACTTGCGGGTCACCCACTTTTTTTTGAGTACATGAGAGAGCCACTTTGGGCTCGGAGTCATTTCGACTCCAATGAGATTCGATCCCAGGACCTCTTGGTCTCTGCGGAGTAGCCTAACCACTAGGCCAACTTTTAGCTACTGACAAAAAGTTAAAAAAAAAAAAACTTTTTAAATTCTTGAAAAAATCTTGTAAAAGTTTTAATTTTTAGTTTAATGTGTAAGACTAATTTGAAAACGTAACCAAGTAGTATATCTGTTGTAAAAAAATTATTTATTAAAAGATTTTTAATAAGATATCTAATTATTAAATTAAGTATTTAATAATTTATTTTATAAAAAAAAAATTATTTATAAAATACATCTCCTTTATATTTTTTTTACATTTACAATTTTATAATTAAATATATTATTTTGTGTATAATATAATATTTATTTTTAAATATAAACAAATAATAAGGTACTTGTACCACCACCACCACTATTATATATTTAACCACCACTACAGCCACCACAACCACAACCACCACCACCTCCATCATCACAACCACCACCACCACCTACTACGAATCCCATTACACACGCACGCGTCCATGATTTTTTTTTAATCGTCATAACTAATTTTAAGAAAATCAGAAAAATAAAAATTTGCATTTTTTGATAAAACAAATTAATATTTACGTCTATGGTTTTTTTCGCAGACACGAAATTCACTGTTTGAAATAGCGATTTTTTTCCGCAAACATGAAATTCACTTTTTGAAACAATGAATTTCGTGTCTGCGAAAAAAATCATAGACGTAAATAATTTGCTTATCCAAATATGTAGTTTTTATTTTTTTTGGTTTTTTAGAATTAGTTATGACGATTTAAAAGAAAATTACGGACGCGAGCGTGTATAATGGAGTTAGTAGCAATAGATGGTGGTGGTGGTTGTGGTTGTGGATGTTCTTGTGGTGGTGGTTATCATGGTGGTATTAATAGGGTGATGGTGGTGGTTGTGGGGGTGGGGTGGTAGTGGTGGTTTTGGGGGTGGTTGGTGGTGGTGGTGGGGTAGTAGTGGTGAGAAGATGTAATAGGGTGGTTAAATTTAAATGATAAATAATATAGTAATTAAAATAATTATATAAGGGTATCTTTGTCTAAGGGATGTTTTTAATAAAGAATCTTATTGGGAAATATTTTTAACAAATAAGTTTTTTAATATGTATTTATGGATAAATTGCTCAAGAAAAAAACGAAGTCTATCTAGAAAAATGTAACTATTTCCTTCAAAAGATTATATCTATATCTGTTTTGTTTCATGAATATATCATTGTTACATGAATATTTTAAACACCAATCATATTCTTCTGCTTTAATGTTATATATGATGACACTTATGTATGAGGTGATATAAAGGTAAAAACAATAAAAATTATATAACATTGCTTTATTTTATAAATTGTTATAGTTTAAACTCTTAAAATATACATGTTATTCTCAGAGTAAAATATACCATATATCGAACTGTCAAGGGTCAACTACCCTAGATCCATATTTTTATGAGGAAATCTTGTTTACCCCTTATACTAATATGTAAGTAACTTCTTACCATCTAAGTAAAAAACTGAACTTACCTTTATACCGGAAAACCGTGCTCGTTACCACATACTAACCGTTTTGGATGTTAGTCACCGCGTTGATTTATTTAATTTTTTATTTTTAATGATTTTTAATTATACAAAAATCTTTTTAACCTATTTTAATTATTATTTAATCCCATAAATTAAAAAATATCTACCCCCACCCCAAATATTTAATACCATATATTTTAATTATTAAATTGTAATGGTCATGATAATGGAGGTTACAAATGCTTGGGGAAGGTGAGCATGGGTCGGGTATGTGTGTGTGTGTGTGAGTGAGTGTGCGTGTGTGTGAGAGTGTGTGTAAAGACCATGAAAGGAAGGTAGATGAAAAAAAATTTAACTAAATTGAACAGCTAATTTTATTTTTAAAAACTTATGGGATGAGTTAGAGGTAGGTGGGGATACGTGTGAAAAAAAATTAAATTTGGAGGTTTTATTTTAATTTGTTAAAACTTATGGGATAGCTTGGAGGTAGGTGGGAGGTAGGCGGCAAAATAATCGTTTTGGAGGGTTAATTTTGATTTTTTACAACTCATGGTTTAAAATAATAATTTAAAATTACTAATTAAATAATAATTTAATAATAGCTTAATAGAGAATATGAACATATTCCATTTAAAAAGGGTAAAGTGCCACAATTGTGTGGTATAAGTAGTAAGAAAACATTGTTTATTTACTTAGTGGGTAAACCGTCAATACAAGTACAGGAAGCAAACGAGGTATTTGCTTTATTTTCATTTATCGGCAGAAATATATAGAACCACACGATCAAGTTACAAAGTAATAACACATATCCACAATCATATACTATTACTAAACAATATAAACAACTCTATTTATCCCATACCTGCTTTATCAAATACTTCCTTCAAATACTTTAGTAAAAAGGACGTTGAAAGGCGGGACAAATTGTTTGGTAGGGGATTACACCTACTTCCTCAAGGTAGAATACTTATATCAAAGAACAAGTACATGTTGAAAACCCGTGCAAGGATAATGGGCTCCCTTGTGAGTTTGGAATTCAATTTACTTAATATTTGATTTAGCTTTATATGGGATGTTCAACATCTGAAAAACATCAAGATTATCATGGTTAATCATCATAGATTTTCCTTGTATTACTTTCATATTGTTGCGCCAACTTACATGTTTCTAGCATAGTAATGACTTCTCCTTCAAGCATGGAAGCACAATACACCTCCATTACACAACTAGCAGAGAAATTCTTAGAGGCCTTACATCATATGTATGGACATGGTTCAAGTATCATAAAAGTAGCTTCTTTAATTGTTAGCATATTGTCCTTTTTGTGAGTGTTTTAATAAGACAAAAATTTATGTGTTTAACATGCTAATTGTTTCTAATTACACAATTACGTATTTCTAATTTTTCAACATATAATTTGTCACTTACTTGACTCGTAAGCATGGATTTTTACATGAGTTAATCACTCTCTAGATCATGACTTGTTATATATTTCTCTTTTGCATAAGTGATCAACCAAGAATTTGCTTGTTTAATCCATTAGACTATTTCACGTGTTTGAGCTAAAACATCCAATCTTGTCTTACTTGCTTAAATGTGCTTTCACTTATCTTGAATATATGAGCACTATTTAGGCAATAACTTGATATGTGTTGATTGTGTCTAATATATTTTTTACTTCATTGTTATATGATTTCCACTTTTAAAAAACACATCCCATGACTAGGCACACAAGCATGGCCACTCCTTGAGTTGCAAGTAATTTGACACATTACTTGTTGTGATATTTGTTAAGTTTTAGCACACCCCTTGATATAATCTTCCATACGTTTAACCTTTATGCATGTCACCAATACAATCTTATATACTTGCATATTTAGAAAGACATCACACGACTAGAGCACAAACAACCTAAGTATCATTCTATATGCTTCACGAGCTTTCACATAGGAAAGACACTTTCTTCAGCATAACTTTTTACATGTATTAAAGTTTCTAAATAGATTAACTACAAGCTTGTTTAGATTCACATTTAGAGAATATATTGTGTTGGAGGCTAAAACATCCGAGCATCATTTTCTATACAAAAATATGTATATTAAGTTTCATATACTTGATCATGTTTTGTGTTATAATTTCTTTTGTGCTTGGAATCTGAAGAAGCCATCAATTAAAAACTTCCTTAGAATTTAATTTCAAACATATAACGTTAAGTTTTGAAATTTGAGCAAAGAGGCAAAAGTCAAAAATCAAAATTAGGCTCTAAGGTAGAGTTGTCGGGATCTCGTTATCAAAGTAAAATGAAATCCTACATCAATCATAAAATGAAGCTAACCCCCGCTTTTGGAAAGTATCCATTGGAATTAATACATTGGAGATCAACAAGAATAAATTACAATTTCCTAAACCAGTAACCCATTCTTGTTAATACTGAGGTGCCGATGTCAAACCATTTACCTATTCTTGTTGAAACTTGGGACCCAGTGTCAATTAGGACAAATTTCTTAAAAGATTTGTTGGAACCTTTGAAGCCTACATACACACACCATTGTATCTTAGAACACATCTCTTGGAACCCTTCTTATCCACCATCTTTATACATCTTTAAAGAACCAATAAAGTCATTAATACAAACCAAAATCAAGCCAATATTCATTATCTAAGCTTAATCAAGATCATCACTTTCATATCAAATTAATAAGAAGTTCATTAAGATCACAAATCTAGCATCTACTCATACATATATTCGTCTACAAGTTTCATTGTATAAATCAACTTAAGACGAAGTCAATCAGGCTTCATATTCAAAATTACTCATCAAAAAGTTCAAAAATATAGTTGTATCATTTTCTCATTAAGAAGTGGTTGTTATTGCTATAATGTTTTAATCAAACATTTAAGGTTTTGATCTTTCTATATATTAGATAAGTATGGGTTGTAAAGGTTGAGACAGGGCCTTGTACAAATCTCACTCAGCATCTGACTTAGCCGGTAAAAGTCTCGGAAGATCGGTTGTGGTTGCGCCTAGAAAATCCAAATTGTAAAGGTTTGGTTTTCACATTTAAGAACCTTATTGGACTGTTAAAAATCCTAAGGGTGTATACCTTAGGTGGTGGACTGGACTTTCGGGAGTACGAACCACCCTAAAACATGCCTATATTACTAAAACTAGTTGTCCAATAATATGCGATCAGTTAAGAAAACAAGACATTTTTTACAATTTACCGCTAATTAAATAATAAAGATTTTTTTAATAAATATTTAAGATATCACTCATTGACTTGCGAAGTGATGTAAAATCAGATCTTGTCTCGAAGGTGAGGCGTGGCCATTCTGGTGGCCATGAAGTCACCCGTTGACCTCAATCACCAGAGTTAATTCTTTTACTCGGATAACCTTGAAATCATACAAGGTATTCACAAAAAGATGGCAATTCATTGGTTCGTCTGGCTAGTGGTTGAAGAAATCTGGAAATGGAAAGAGAAGTTTCCGTAATGGAAAATGCTTTACGTCAAAAGAAACCTTGATGAGGTTGCAGACTCATTGAAAAATGTTCAAGACGTAACTTGGATTTGTCGGGATGGAAAAGTATTACTCTAGCTGAAAGCTTTAGATCTGAATAGCTTATGTGGAAAAATGGTGTAAGATAAGTTTTTTATGGGTGTTCCTTTGTATTGAATTGACAAAATTTAAGATATCAAAACACTTTATAAAAGATATTTTATTATACTCCCTCTGTTTCAAAATGTTTGTCCGCTTAATAAAATTGTTGTTTCAAAGTATTTGTCCATTTAGTATTTCAAGACACTTTTCTCCAATTTTTCCATTACTAACCCTATTAAAAAATTAAAATTCATATTTCTAATACACATTTAAGATATCAAGACACTTTATGAAGGGTAATTTTGTAATTGAGATTGTATTTATTACATTGCTTAATATGTGTGAAAAGCAAAGTGGACAAACATTTTAAAACAGTAGGAGTGCAAGATATAACTCGAAACAAAAAAAAATATAGGGCTAGTCAGAGAATTCACCAACATAATCACTACTCAAAAAATCCACCAACAAAATCATTGAGTACTCAGAAAAAAACGTGTTAGGACTAGCCAATGTGTCTGCTCAACAAAATAACTGAGCAATCAACAAAATAATTGATGATGCTTAACCAAAACACTGAGTACTCATCAAAATTCTCCGAGCACTCAGTAAAATTCTCTGATTAATTTAAATTACACCGAGTAAAATGTAATAATGCATAAAAATATTTCAATTAATAATAATAATAATAATAATAACAATAACAATAATAATAATAAACACTTGATCAAGAACATAATAATATTAGAAAATAAATAAACCTATTACAAAGTTAAAAACATTTAATGGAACATATATTGCGGAGCTGCCGTCATGGAAGAGATTCGATGCATTGATACTCAGCAATTTTTTTTGAGTACTCAACAAATTTCTATAAGTACTCAGTAAATTCTATAAGTACTCATCAAATTACCTGAGTACATCGGAAACTAAATTTCGTGGATTTTGAAGCTTAAAGGTCTGCTGCCATATATATTTGCTTTGAAGCTCGAAATAGAACACGAGTTTCTGGCGTAGAAACCTTTGAACGGATCTCACAACAAGGATCTCACAACCCTGACTGCAAAAAAAACTCAAAAGAACCTTGTTTCTAAGAATTAGGATCTCACTGAAGCTGCAGAAGACTCCACAGCCATGGCTCCAATGCTGCATAAAGGAAGCTTCGAGATTTAGCTTCCATGGATCTATATAGTGAGGTCTACCATGAATCTATATAGTGAAACTTCAAAAAACATAAAAATATTATATAAAATGGAAACAACTAGTGGAGAGAGAGAGAGAGAGAGAGAGAGAGAGAGAGAGAGAGAGAGAGAGAGAGAGAGAGAGAGAGAGAGAGAGAGAGAGAGAGAGAGAGAGAGAGAGAGAGAGAGAGAGAGAGAGAGAGAGAGAGAGAGAGAGAGAGAGAGAGAGAGAGAGGGTTTTGTAGGTGTTATTATGATTTATGTGCTTATTATATTTAGTATATATAGTGGGTAGATTGAGTGTATAATGGGTAGATAGAAAATAGGTGTAAAATATTATATGAAACCTTTATTAATAAGAACGGATTACGTGGGGGTGCTTGGGGTTTAAGGAGGGGTCTTCAAGACCCGTTGGGTAAATATTTCTAATTTATACTTGAAAAAATAATTAACCTTCCTAAGAACAAAAAATCAATCACTTTTAAGAAATAAAAATTTGAACTTGTTAAAATACATATTGCATTTTCAACTCCAAAAGAATTCCTAGATTTACCTCGTATTAGTTATATATAGGGAAGAGCACATGTCAGTTTTACCTCGGTTGGGGGATTCGGTAAACCAATAATATAAGTTAACGGTTCATCGAATTGTTAGGGTAACGCACGGTTATGGTAAAAATAAGTTTACCCTCAGGTTAATTTGGTTGAACTTCGGTTAACTCCGGGTTACCCCTATTGATCAAACTTGGTCAAATTTTTTTAAACACATGAAAAAGTTAAACAATGGCTAAGAAACTGAAAATATTAAAGTCATCATTAAACGTCAAATTCGCTTATATACTAACGAAGAAGACGAAAGTTACAAATTTTGATATTACAAAACGTTACAAATTTGATAGTTCGATACTTCATGAATGGAATAGTTCAAAATAAGATACAATAAGAAATAGAAAGTCTTATACATTACATAATTTATCAGAAAATTATTCCAAAAATAAAATTTCAATTTAACTTCAAAAGCCTAAGTTGATTAGCCTTGGTAGTCGTCTCTGGTGCTCGTTAACTTGTTCAACCTATATATTTACATGGGATACACAAAATGTTAAGTTCGTGAGAAATTTACAAGATTTAGGTCTCAAAATACTCAGATTTATCATCAACCCAAAAGTTTTACTGTTTTAGGGTCTAAACTGCAACGTGTAGTAGTATTAGGGACTGTAATCCAAAAAGTAGTAGTTTTAGGGACTGCAATGCAAAATTTTACGAGACTGAACCCCAAAGAAGCGTTACTTATTTTTTATATCATCACATGTAGGGTTGAGTAATTTATTAACACAACCAAAAATTAACCCAAGATATGCCCAAACCAACCCAAAATGTGAGGTAAAATTTACCAGGCTTTTATTACCTATGAACCCCAAAGAAGTGTTATTCTTTTATATATCATCATAAGACTTAGGTTTAGAATATAAAACACCATTGGCCTCAGAGGGGGTCATATTACAAAAGGAGAATCTCGGAAAACGATCTTAATAATATATAAGTGATCCAAACAGGCGACAACTACTATTGGCCATGGTTGGTTGTAGAAGCGACATACTCAGTACCATAATAGTTACATTTTCCTTATCTCTTTCTATCTTTATATATTATACTAAAATGCTTCCAACAATTAGATTTTTAATTTTTTTATATTTTTTCTAGACGGGGCAGTAGGGGCAGTGGTATCATTTTGGGCTGAGAAACTGGAGGGGGTGGAGTACCTTGTGTGGTATTATCAACATCAATCACCATTCGTTGTGTATAGTTTATAACTGGGAATAAACAAAATAACAAGGTTAGTATTAGAAATAAACCGTATTAGAATACTATTTTGTAACCCCAAACTGCACAAATTACATATCTTACACCTCTATTTAAGATATTTTCAAAAATAAAATGACCTTTAATGCAAAATATAGGGACTTAATTGCAAATTAGTACACTTAAATGAACTAAAATTACATATACTTATGTTTTTTACAGAAAAAAATAACAAATTACATGTGTATTACTAAAGTAACCCATTTTCGAATCTAATAAGGTCGTAAATAAGAAATAGGATCATATTATTATCAAAATAACAATACATTACAATTTTTTAATCCGAAATGCACAAAGTAGAAATTTTCACCACAGTTTCACCTATTTCCGAAACTAAAAGGGACTTAAATGCAAATAATTATTAAAATTTTATTACCTTAATATTATTCTTCTTTGTTTTACACAAATAATAACAAAATTCAATTTTAAAACCCAATTAATCATATTTTTTACTTTTAATTTGTTTATAATGCAAACTATTACTTTATTTTCAACATACTTTGCTATGCTTACTATTTTTTCATGAAATACTATGACGAATTACTTCAAGCTACATTAATACTGTATTTTAAAAGAACTAAGAATGAAATTTTACAATTTTACACATAAGCCTTAAATTTAATCAACAATGTTCAACAAATAAATTAATTAAACACAAATTATATTAAATCAAACACATTTCAAAACTGAGAGAAACCAAAATATACAATTAACAATCAAATTACAACTTTAATACAATACTCTTTAGAATAACTCCCCAAATAGAAAAAGTGATAATATTTTACGAGAGAATCTGCAAAATTAAAAATAAAAAGTGAAACCATAATTAAACAAATTCGGGAAAATTAAACTAGAAAATAAAATAAGGAAGAAGAAGAGTAGAAGTGTTAAGTATATTACCTTGGTAGAAAATTATGGATTTTCTTACATCCGTAAGACCCCCAATATATAGAACCAACACCAGACAGAAAACAAACAAACTCGATTATGTTCTCATCACACAAAACTAAATCACAACAAGAATTAGACGTTTTACCAACAGGTTGATACATGCATTTAATGTTTAGTATCAGAACTACCTATCAAATTCAAACAAAATTAATGTGTTACCATAGATAAAGACCAAACCAACAAAGAGAGAGATTTATGTTACTTTATCAAAGAAACACGGAAAAAAGAAGGGGCAATAATTTGATTGGGATCAAATCATAGCCAAAAAAATTAGATTTTTAGTAGATAGGTTCGACGATAATATATGGGTGAATTATACATAGGGTCTTAGAGACACTATTTTTTCTCTATAGAGTAGTGTCTAGAAATGTGTTCTTATTAGGGACCTCATTTTTTACAATAGTCTTTTCTACCCTTACTAACACTAAAAGACAAAATAGTGTGATGTCACTGTTTCTCTCTCCACTACCTACCACTATCCACCTACCTCCAACCTCCCACCACCGACCACCGACCTCCGACCTCCGACCTCCGACCACCAGTCACCGGTCACCTGAAAAACATAGAGTATCGGAAAAACATAGAGTACTCTATATATTTGCTGAGTACTCTATATATTTTAATGAGTACTCTATAAATTTTGATGAGTGCTCCGGATAATTTTGATGAGTACTCCGAATAATTATGATGAGTACTACGTAAATTTGATGAGTACTACGTAAATTTGATGAGTATTATTAAAAAACAAAGTAGAAATAGTAAAAAAAACCTTTATTCATCTTTATTACACATTTTTAAAATAACTTACAAATCAATATACAATTAAAAATAATAAATTAACTTAGCTACTATTTTGTTTGACCAGATCTAGATCTGAAAAAAAAAACTCCTCGGTGAAAGCAATCCACCACCAAAATCGCCACCACCAACATAACACCACCACCACGAGAGCCGCCACCATCATAACAATTTATATAGTTACCTACAATGCAATTAACTGACATAACACCACCACCACGAGCTTGAACGGAGCAATTTCTGAAGCTTCACCACCATTGTTGAGCTTCAACCACCACCGACTTGGAGTTGCTCGAACCAGCGAAGACATGGCGGTCAGCATCCTTCGCTCCCGCGAACTAGTGGTGGTGTTTGACCTCCAGGATTCACTACTCCGAAGCTCTCCAACAGATCTGACTGCAACTTCGAGCTCTCCAACAGAACGGACCTCCAGTCTTCACCGGGAAACTGGTGGTGGTGCTAGGTTTGACCATCGGGATTCACTGCTACTATTCAACAGATCTGCTCTCCAAGCTTCACCGCGAAACTAGTGGTGGTGCTCGGTTTGACCACCGGGATTCACTGCTCCGATTCACACAGATCTCTCCAGGCTTCTATCTCAGGCCATTCGAAGACTAAGCTCGTTGGAGTGAAGGATAGCGAGCCATTGGCGTGAAGACTCTGGTTACAACGAGCTCGAACGGCGGACCTTTTCTGCCGATGATTTCTCTTGCATATGAAGGGATTTCAACGAAATAAAAGGTAAGGAAGAGAGAGAGAGAAAAATGTGAGTGGGAAGAAAGAGAAAACCTGACGGAAATCTGAAATGATTTTAGGTGTATACAAAATAATAGTTTTAGTATATATAGGAATAAAAAAAACAAAAGAGGGTATAATTGTAAATGTGGTTTTAGGTCTATAGTGTTAAATTCTTTCTGAGGTCTTTAGTAAGAAGAGACTACTCGTGGAGGTGCTATCTCGAAGAGGGGGTCTGTTCAAGACCCTAAGTGGCATTTTCTCATAATATATATATATATATATATATATATATTAAAAAGTTTTTTGAATATTTTAATATTATATATAATATTTTTTTTTAAGTGTAAGTTAGTTTTTTGGTTCGGTAATTAATTGGTTAAATATTTGGAACTGAAAAAATTAAAAGGTAAATCAAAAAGTAATATTGGGTAGAGCCCGTTTGGAAGTGCTTATTTTAGAGTAAAATAGCGCTTTTGGAATAAAATTTAAAATTTAAAAAAATTATTAAATTTTTTTTTGAAATCTAAAATTATTGAAAGTGCTTTTTTCAAGAAGCACATATTTGATGCTTCTCAAAAAAATGCTTTTTAAGATAAAAAAAACTCTTAAAATGCAAAAAGCACTTTTAAGTACTTCTCCAAAAAAGCACTTCCAAACAGGCACTAAATTAACTTATATTTTGGGTCAGTTTCTCTACATAATCATGACTTGTACATCATAACTGTTAAGTAAGTAATAATTTTATCATACACAATTATAAAAGAACACCATATCTTCATTGTACATCATACTGAGAGTCATAATGTTTTTGAAGCTGCTTTTCTTTAGCCATGTTCTTCATATTACCACAAAGAGAAAAGTACAAAAGCAAGTCAAATAAAACAGACTGCAAACTAATTACTCAAAATATTTAGCTAAAAAAGCTCACCATCTTATCCACCATGAGATTCCAAGGAAATAAAGTAGCGAAGCACATTGGTCATAACTTAGGCAAGAACAAATTCCTAGCTTTCTTATGTTTCGTTACTGCTACTTTGCTTTTCCAATTCGATACATGTTTTACACCGTCATAACAAAGAAATATTTTAACAGAACACCATCAGAAATCAACATGTAGTGGTATAGATAAACAAGAGATTTACTATATCTCGGCATGCTTCATATACCCAAATGACCTCAAAAGTAAGTTCAGGAACTTCACTTGATAGTGTGTTCAGGACAATCTAGAGACGTTTATATTCATAATATATAACCGTTCTGCACTGAGACTATCTTAAATCTATATGTTTCACAAAGAAACAAACCGAGAAACTATTAATTTAAATTGCAGAATAAACGACTGTGATAAGAGTAGCAGAAGTATGCAAAGGTTACAATTTTACTATAACCTTTATGGCTATTTTTGAATTCATATGGAGAGAAACTAGCTGAAATATCTAAACGATCACAAATAAAATAAAACAATTGTTGAAAAATTCTTCAGGAAACATCAATCAAAAAAAAATTCATCTGCACTTAACCCCAGCTTCTGCAGCCCTGCGAGGCTTGTTTTTCCTTCTACTTCCAATTTGTCTGAACCCAACAGACTTAATTAACTCATTAGTGTTAGTTTCAGTGGAAACACCATTTTCTCCATTCTCACTCACTTGTAATGGCTTCTTTCTTTTCCTTCCATTCTCATTTTCAATACCAGAACTATCTTCTTCATCTTCTATCTCCACAACTTCTTTTTTTTCTTCCTTTATTTCTTCTTTAAGTGGCTTCAATGGCCTTCCTCTTCTCTTGACGGGTATTTTCTCTTCTTCACCACTTCTTGTATCTTCTCGAAGAGCAGACTGTTTTTTTCCCTTCCCTTTCGCACGACCCATTGTGTAAATTTAAAACTCAATAATAAAATAAAGCTATCTGCAACCGATTATACGTAATAATAAGGCTTATACACTAGAAGCAATATCTTAGTCGCAAAAACATGAAATGCAATTGTTTCCACATTCGATTTTATCAAGTGTACTAAATTTGAAATGCAGATTATAATTCAGGAAATACTTTCGAAAATCAAATAATCCTTAAAAAATATGAAGAAGGAAAAATATAACAACAATATCAATCAAACAATGTAATAACCATCTTACTTATAGATAAACGTGGTTGGTTAACGTCTGAATTAACTAGACAGTATAGAGCAGGCTTTTGCCTCAGATGTAGGGAAAAAAATTATCATCTTACTTGGATCATTGAGACACAAAATAGATAACAAGATAAGAATCAATTTAAATACTTAAAAATTACACCTAAAGTTATTTGGTAGATAACATTTGAATAATAGACATAGTATTTCTATCTTTATCTTTATAGCAAATGATTTTTGTTAAGATTAATCAAACAGCACTACACAAACAAAACAACGATTAGAGAACATACCAAATGAAGGTGAGTATTTGAATCATTAAGAAAGATCCCAGTTCAATAAATCATTTTTTGAACCAAAAAAAAAAAAAAAGATGGGTATATGTGTATGAAAGGTTAGAATGATAAGTCAAAAAGATAAATAGAGTTTGAATGTTTTTGAAGAATAATTAATAACCAGATAAAAAAGAAAGCAAGAAAATTGATTGAGATTTGAATAGGTGAGGAGGATTAGCCATAAGAAATTGTTGAAGGAAGAGTTGAGGCAATATGGTGAGGCAGAGAAGACTGCAAACAAGAGAAGAAATGCTTGTGTTGTATAGTTGTTGTAGGAAGTACAACTGTACAAATAGCAACTAAAGAAAATAATTCGAACAAAAAAAAAAAAAGTAAAGAAAATACATAAATCCTTTTGATACTTAGTCTGTACGATTAAGCGAAACCTCATTTCGCATATGACTGGTACTTAGGTCAATTTTAGTTTTGTTGATTACTTCTTTACATATTGTATTGCCTAATATGACATTAATCGTGTTGCTGATGGTACTCTATGTTTCTTTGTACACGGAGAGTATTTTTTTTTTCTTTCTTTTATGGAAAGCAATTATGATGTTAATTAGCTATGCAGTAATTAGCAATTATGTGATATACTTATGATTTTCTTCCCTCTATTTCAATTAATTTTTATTTTGTATTCTTAGTATCTATCCCTAGAGAATTTGAAGAGTTCTTTTTTGTAATGGTTACAAGAGAAAAAAATCAACGCAAAACACATAAAGCGAAGATTTCAACCGATCTCAATCTTTATAAACCTGACAAAAAAATTAGGCATAATGAGTTGATCCTAATCACTGGCCCTCTGTCTAGCAGAATTTGTAAGCCTGTCAGCTCATCCATTGCGTTGTCTTGGGATGTGATGGAACATAATAGGCCCGTAAGACCTAGCCAATTCCCCAATTCTCCTTAATATCATCTGAATTCTCCAGTTTGCTGGTGACAGCTGTCTCGTACCTCGAATCATCTCAGGGTTTGCCTGAGTCAAAGTCCGTTTGAGATTGCTTTTCAAAATAACCACTTGAAGTGATTTTAGATCCGTAAAAATACTATAGACTTTTAAAATCACTAGATATATGGTTATTAAAAAATCACTTAAAGTAATTTTAGATGTCAAAATATTTTTTAATATTTTCTACAAATATTTTAATTTTAATCGAAAAGCGTTTTTAACTCTAAAACAATCAATCCCAGAACTGACTCTACTTCTCTTTCGATAATATGGTCCACTAAGGTGACTTTCTCAAAACTTTCACTGAGACCTCTCGATTTATCAATCTGTACAATTCCAATACCCGTTGGTTCATAAGTTTTTTTGAACGAAGCGTCGCAAAGAAAAATAATATCTGCACTATGCTGCGCCTTGATCTCTGTGTTTACCTCCTCAGTTTCCCCTCTTAGATTCAGAGGCATGAGATTTAACGACGTCTTTCTCCAGTCATTACCAAATAACTCCTTCATCACCTCATTAGTACTTTGTATCACATCATTTGCCACGATATCTGTATTTTCATGTAACCCTTTCATTTTAGCTTTTCAAATATTCTAGAATTGTATTCATAAATAAGATGTTACGCTCCTCTCCTCCCAATTTAAAAAGTGGTTAATTTTAACTTAGTATATTAGTTACTTTCTCAAAGAAAAAAACAATTATTTTAATAAATCTAAAAGGATATCCATAATCACTAACTAATAGGGGTGTGCGTGGGTTGGTTTTGGGTAAAAAAATTCTTAGCTCGCAAACTGCCCGTATATATGTGGGTATTGTAAAATTAGACCCGCACAATACATTATTTATAACATTGAATTTCGGATAAGGCGGGTTATGCATGCATTGTCGGTGTCTTTGTTCGATACACGAGTCAATTTTATATCACAAGTAAAAGCTGTAACAAGAAATATAGATTATGATACTCATATACACTTTAAATATTCACCAATTATAAGGGAGTAAAGCAAGAGGTACATGGTTCGAATTCTCTCCCTGAACATGGGTAACCTAGTTCTGATTAAGTGGGAATATGCATGAGGAGACGTGTATATTTTCTATGGGAATAGTCGTGGTGTGCGAAAGCTGGCCCGGACACCCATGTATAAAAAAAATCACCAATTTCGAGAAATATAAAATAAAATTTTAGAATAATAAATTTTATGAATTAAAAAAAGACAATAGCATAATTCAATACGAAAAATAGACTAAATAGATAAAATATTATTGAAATATTGAGGGCTTGTAATTTTTTAAAAGAGAAAGAATAATGAAAGAAATGTATAGGGAGAAGTAAATGATCCCTAGTGTTTTTTATTTAAATAAAGTAAGCACTATTAATTTATCTAGTTTTTATACTATAGAGTAATCGAGTATGCGGGGTTGCGAGTTTTAACATAAAAATCAACAACCTGCAAAAATATGTATATTTAATAAAAATATAAACTGCAACTCGCCTTGTAAAAACAAACTTGTATAGTTTCAGATTAGTATAACCAGGTTGGTTGGGTTATGAGGGTTTCCAAACCCTGTGCACAACCCTTCTAACTAAGGGTTTGTTTGGAATTAATTATTTTAGAGGTAAATTTTTTTTGTATAAATATTAAAACCTTTGTAAAAAATATTAAAAAAATATTTTGACATCTAGAATTACTTTTTAAGTATTTTTTTTATTAAATAACATATCTAATATTTTTACTAAAAATGATTTTAAGGGTTTAGAATATTTGTAAAGATTTAGAATCACTTCAAGTGATTTTTGAAAAATAAATGCTCAAAACTGACGCTAATTTTTATTAAGTAAAAGAGACTAAGGATTAATAATAAAAACATAGAGGCATCCCAACCAATATCCCTTGGATAGTCGTTAAAAAATACTTGCTGAAATTCAAAAACAAAACTGTTACACCAATTCAACAGTAATAGAGCCTTAGAAAAAGTTCTTGCTACCTAATCTGCCACTTGAATTGTTGTTACTTTAACGCCTTGGATCTGTACATGAGGTAGAGCCATAACTATTCTTCTAATATCTTCAAGGATGAACCAACTTTCTAGAAACATACAAGTCTTGGAGACTAAATAGCTATTAGAACAACTTTTGTATCAGATTTTGTGGTGATGCAAGACGAGTCGTTATCTTTAGCTAGAAGAAGAGCATTCCTGATAGTCATAGATTCTACTGCAAAACAAATTGAGGATTTAATAGATCTGAAAAAACACCAATAATTTCTCTCATCCCGTTGCAAATGATAACGACATTAGTAGTTTTTCCTGAGGCAAAACGATGAATTCGAGTTGACCTTAATAGTTTCTTTTGCTTGGGAGTGGGAGCATATTAAGGGTCTGAAACCTTGGGCAAGTACATGTGAAACAAGGATAGTAGGATGTGGAGACAAATCCTTAGCTTTATGTAGATCTCTACATAAAGAAGATGTTAGAAAAATGATACTATCAAAGCATATAGGAATATTGTCAAACGCCGATCTATTCCTAGTATTCCAAAATAACCCATAAGCAAGTGGTGAGATCTATAAGGCCAGAAATAGAAGATTGTACTAGGGCTAGTGATAATTAGGGATAACATAAATGAGAACCAACCTTTGAATGTGGTATATTTCTCCATGGTCAAATAACAGTGTAAAGAAGAAGAACACATAAACTTTCTAAATTACTTACATCTAATTAATATTTATTCTACTGACTTCTTCTCTTTAAGACAGATTCTACACAAATCAATGGAGTGACATTTTCTAGAGAATCTATTCTTGTTAGTAGATAAATCATCAAATAAATTCCTCTACATAAAAAATTTAAACGTATTGGGAAAAGGGGAAGACCAAATATTTTTCAACTACATGAATTTCCTAGAGGCCAAATGAAATCATCTTAGGGAGAGCCATGGGATAGGCATCTTTAGAATTCTATTAGCTTGGACAATAGGAAACTAGGATTAGACAAAGTTAGTTTTTCAATATTTTGATGCCTAATCAAAGATATCTGCTACATACTTAGGGAAGCTGGTATCCTCTATATAATTAGGGTATCTAACCATAGGTAGGACATACCATCTATCATCCCATATAACGGTGGAGTGTCCATCACTAATACCCTTATTGGTATATTTTAGAAGGAAATACATACCCTTAAATAGGTTATTCTGGATCAAAGAAGAGTTCTTTACAGTTTTGGTATTTACAAAATTAGAGTCATCAGTAGATACCCTTAAATATAGGGGATATAAAGTAATTAGTATGATTCATAAGGGACCAAGCCTACTTCAATATAAGAGAGATATTATATCCCTCCTACTCCTTAATGCCCAACTAACACACTGATTTAGGTGTAGTCAATGTGTCCCAGGTAGCCCAATTGGCGCTAGAGTCTTCTTTATTACCCCAAATGAGCCTAAATGTGAACGAATTAGTCTTTTTGATGATAATTATAGGTATAATAAGGAGGGACATGGAGTAGGAAAGTGAAACTATAAATTATAGAGGAATTTAGGGTGGTTTTCCCCAGCCATAGAAAGAAGAGATTAATTCCATCCAATTAATTTAGAGGGAATATTATCAAAAAGCCCTTCCAAATCCTTGGAATTTAAATTGCCTCAGTCCATAGGAATACCTAGATAAATACAAAGGTTATTATAAAGAGGATCCTAAATGATTGGGCCAAATTAAGAGTCATATCTAGGAAATTTTTAGAGCTGGTCAAAATGGATGATTTATTGAGGTTAAGATCAAGACCATAAGCCAAGAAAAACCTATAAATAACCTCCTCACAAACATAGATTTTTGAGTCTTAACTCCTCAGAAAAATATAAAATTATATTAAAAAATAAGGTGATGAATAGTTGGGCAATACTTGTTAATAAAGACACATTTAATAAACCCACATTCAACTTATTGTTCTATTAGGTGTGAAAGAGCATGAATGGCTACGGATAAAAGGTAAGGGACATGGGAAACCCTTTTCTCAAACCTCTGATTATTAAAGGAAGCAACTAAATTTCCATTAAGGATAATATTACATTTAACTAAAGTGATACATCTACCAATATGATAGAAGCCTGAATTAGGTAAGAGATTAAGGAGAAAGTTCTAATCCATCCTATTATAGTCCTTATGGATATCAACCTTAACAATAGAGAAACTTGTTTTAGCATTCTTCCTTATATACTTTTGTTTGTGAAAATATTCATGGACAATGAAAGCATTATCATGAATTTGCATTTCTTTAATACAGTCAAGCTGGAAGGGGGACACAATAGTCGGGATTAAATGTCCCATCTTAGTGACACAAACTTTAGCAAGGATTTTGTAAATGACATTGGTGCAACATATATGTCCGCATTGACCAGTCTTCTTGGAGGTTTTTCATTTGAGACTAAGGACAATATTAGTATCATTCAGATCACCCATATAATCCAAATCTAATAGAATACCATTACAAACCACTAGGATATCATCCTTAAGCTCTTGACATAATTACTGAATAAAAGCATTTTGAGGCTCTTAGACACAAGTTGCTAGTATTAAGCTCCCCAAGTTTAATTGAAGACATTAGGATAGAGTTTTCATCATATGAGATTAGAGGCTCAATACTAGGGATGGCAATGGATACGGTTAAAACCGAATCCAATGATAACCAAACCGAATTATATAACTGTGGTTAAAACCATTAGGTTATGGTTTTGAAAAGTGTAACCGATGGTTAAAACAGTTAGATTATGGTTTTTGATAAAAATAAAACTGAATAACCGAAAACCATTTTCTAATATATATATTTTCATATTATATAATAATCTACGTTAAATTAAATATATTAAATTTCTAAAACCAAAATTCAAATACTAAATTTAAACAACTAAATAATAAATATGCAATTTAATGAAAGACCAACATAATATTTTATATACCTTGGAGATTTTTTTATATGTGTGGTTTTATTTTATGAAAATTAATATATTTATTAAATTATGATTTTGTTATGGTTAAAAACCGAAAGACCATTTTAAAAAACCGTAACCGAATAATACGGTTATGGTTTTGAAATGTGTAATCGATGGTTAAAACTGTTAGGATATGGTTTTTAATAAAATAAACGGTTACGGTTATGGTTTTTGATAGTTGCAAAAAACTGAACCGTTGTCATCCCTACTTAATACTCTCAAGAATATGATCAATATCTTAACTTCCCAAGTCTTGAAACGTGTCTTTGAAGAAGGACATAACATGGATGTGCAATGAATCTGATCTAGAATTTCATTATTCGTTCTCTTTAAGAAGGCATGCATTTTTATTAAATGCTCATCTTAAATTAGTGGATAAAATGAACGAATAATTATTATTACTTAGATGTAACTAATGAATCTTAGATCAAGAGTCCGAATTTTCTTACTCCCAGGGACCAAAGCCTACCAGTCTAAGAAGAGGTGGAGGATAATAAATTATGCTTTCATTAATCATCTAGTTTCTTACTAAGATCTTTAACCGAACCAATATTGTTTATGGCATTAGTTTTTTTCCATATCAGCACAATTTCACTAAATTTGTTGAGACCTTTATAAAGGCTAAGATGAGGAGAGCCAACAAAGGAATAAGAGTTTCCAAGACAGTTTGACAAAGCATTTATGCGGGGGTTTTAGATAACTAGACATGATAAAAAAATTATCTGTTACATTTTTACCATGGGAAGGGGACTCTAAGTGGAGAATAAGGGGAGAGTTATCTGACCTTATAGGGGCACTGAGGATCCAGACTTTCGGGAAAAGAAGATTCTAATTAGCATTTGAAAGTCCCCTCTATCAATGTTTTGAAGAATAAGATTTGAATCACTTTTATTATTTATACAAGTAAATGAGTAGCCTTTAACATGGATATCATTATATTCTACATTACTTATCCTATTATTAAAAACCCTAATATTAGAAACATTTTTTGGATTATCCCTAAATTTTTCAGAAAGGTGTCTAATGACATTAAAATCCCATATAAATAGATTAATAGTAGAGAGACTAATAACATTCGAGTGTATAAAATCCCCTTAATAATTTTTCATATCTTTACCAAAGTGAGCACATACAAGATAGACAAACTAAGGATAACTAATATCATTATGAATGGATGAAAAAATATTATTAGAGAATTATGAAATTAGTTGAATCTTCATATTATCAACCACCATTAAGTACACCCCTCTTGATACACCATCTAGTTCCACACATTAGATTAATATAAACCTCATATTCTTGGAAAATATTAACATAATATTCTCCATAATCTTGCTTTCACTCAAACCAATAATCCAAAATATTCCTTCGAGATAATTTCTCTAAGGTTCTGGACTATTAAGAGAGACCCTGCTTATTGACATATCCAAAAACCACACATCACAGATGTGGTGAGTGCTGCTCAAGGTAGATGCCCACATCAATTGGATTAATTATTGTAAGCGGAACATCATTAATTAGGATATCAGTGAATGGAACTTCGATAATATGATTACCAACTTCATTGAACCATGTTTACAATAATGGACAAAAATCCTCTTCTTGCTAAATTTGGTGGGTCGTTTAGGTTGGGAATGCTCCCCTGATATTTGAATGTCAATGAGATGGTTAATTTTTTCAAGGATGAAAATATTAGAAGGAATAAATGGAAGGATGGGTCAATGATAGTAGTAGAGTCAGATTGGTTGAAGATGGGGTAAGAACCCCCTAATTTGATGAACCACAAAGGAGATGTTGATAATGGGGATTATTGATTAAAGATTAGGATAAGGTAGATTGTAATTACAACTTGGGAGTGGGGTATGAAACCCAATAAATAGTCCTAAAGGGGAGGGGTGAATAGGACCAATGTAAAATTAAAAATCTAACACATATAAGCTTCTTTGACTTTATGTAAAAATCCACTCTTTAAGGATTTTATATATAGTGAATAGAGGTACACAAAAGTTGTGATATGATAGTAAATTACTTAATCAATCTCTTAGTGTATATACTTAATGGAAGAATACTAGCCAATAATTAAAGAGACCATTCTATGAGTATTAAGAATGCATGAATCTAGGGTTTGATAGGATACTAGGCAGTGGAATATTAAATCCAATAGAAGGTCTTAGAAGGGAAGAGGTGGGTAGGACCAATGCAAAATTAAAAATCTAACACAAATTAGCTTCTTCGACTCTTTATAAAAATCATCTCTTTAAGGATTTCATATAGATTAGATAGAGGTATACAAGAGTTGTGATACGAGAGTGAATCACTCAATCAAAATCTTGGTGTATGTACTCAATGAAAGAATACTAGCGAATAATGTAAGAGACAGTCCTATAAGTACTAAAGTTGCAAGAATCTATGCCTATAGAATAAAGCAAGTATTGAGGCAATAGAACAAACAATTGCCTGCATAAAATTAAATTGATAAGGGAAAGATGATGATGATGCAATTTTATGGTGGTTCGGATAATCGGATCCCGTAAGCTTAGTCAACCACGTAAGGCCTATGAACCATTAAATTACAAACTCCTCCACTAGAATATCCATGTATCTTACCGACGTGGTAGTCCCCCACCACTCACGATAGGTGGAAGGGGAGGCACAAAAGCCCAATTAGACTGTGTTATAGGTTACCTTCACAAAAATGAAAATGATTGTAAAAAGAGACTATACTAATTTGATTGGTACTAAAAATTTAACTTTTAATGTCATTTTTTTGTTAAATTACTTTGATTACAATATATCAAATCAATATCAGAACACCTTTTATTACAATAAATCAAACATGTCGTTTTGACACTTTATTATTTATTTTTTACACAAATGCAATATCAGACAACCTTTGTTAACAAGACAACATATGCCTTTCTTTGTAGGGAATCCGCACAAATATAGTAGATTGCTTTCCGACTTCAAAAAGCTATCCCTTTTCCTCATATCTCATACACGAAATTGTAATCCAATTATATATATACAAAATAATTAGTATCAATAACCAAATGTTCAAAAAACAATTACTCATCAAATCTTGATCAAACAAACAAAGAAACTGTCGATGAACCCTCCTGGCAACAGAAACTTCCAGCTTTATTGGTGTTATCAGTGTCATCGTACAGTCAGGGTTGCAGCTGATAGTCCGTCCGAGATTATCTGCCCTCGATGTCTTGGCCAGTTTCTTTATGAAGTTGACATGACAAGGCGTAGACACGTTCTTGACATTACTGAATTTGATCCCTCCCCACAAGCACGTATACTTGAAGCACTCTCCCTCATGTTTGATCCTGGAAATGGAGTTAATAATACTCGCGGTTCTAATGTCAGAAGAAATAGCTTTTCCGAGGATATCAGGACAGAGAACCCTGAAAATCGCAATCATGGTGAAGTAAATTCCAGGGATCCTGGTTTGTATCTTAGAGATTCTGAACCTGGGATACGTGGTTGGTTAAGGCCGAGAAGGCGATATAGTAACGTTTTTGATGATCAAGCTGACGATTATAGTCCAGAAAGTGGAATCGTAGCTCGTCCACGTCCAAGAAGCTGGATTATACTCAGACCACCTGGGATTCTTCTAGAGAGGCCAAATCCAGAGCCAGATAGGATCATCCCACCAGGTAATTCCGACTCTGGAAATTATTTTACAGGACCTGGATTGCAACAACTGATTGAAGAACTCACGGAAAATGACAGGCCAGGTCCTTTACCAGCACCTGATTCATCCATCAACGCGATTCCAACTGTTATAATAACACAATCCCATTTGATCCACGATTCTGAATGCCCGGTTTGTAAAGAGGAACTTAACATCGGTTCAGAAGCAAAAGAGTTGCCTTGTAAACATATATATCATTTAGATTGTATCGTTCCTTGGTTAAGGCTTCATAATTCTTGCCCTGTTTGCCGCCTTGAGATTCCCGTTACATCTAATATTCAAGAAGAAGAGTATGGTGAATCTAGCTCTGAAGGGGTTAGTAGAAATGGAAGGTGCTTGAGGTTGAGACAATTAATGTCCATTTGGCCATTTCGTTCCAGATACAGAAGACTCCACCCCCATAATCTATAGCAATTTAATCGCCGTATATAAACAATAATAAGAGTATTTATTTATTCAGCTTCATAATTAAAGAATGGAATCCAAATTCCTCTGTTTCCAATTCTCTAATAAAAATTGTAGATAATGTAATTGTTTTTTCTACAAATAACATTCAGCGTCACACACGCGTATTTGAACATAGCAGATGGAAATAAAATAAAAATACACAGATCATGAAAATTAGCGATAATTCAAACTATCAAAGCTGCACACTTCCAACCATGTAAATATATCCTATGAAATTTCTAAAATGATTAGTTTCACAATTTCTGCAACTTTTGTTACATAAAACCTAGTTTATGTTTTTTGGATTTTTGAGAAAGCTAAGTTATATATTTCAGCCGCTTTTCTGAACTTCTCAATGGTGATATATCATTTTTCTCGGAAATCCATCTTAAACGCAAATTGAGAATTATCAGAACCTTCATGAATTAAAACTTGATCATCGTCTTCAATAATAGGAGACGATACGCTTGAATTTGGAGTGTTAACGTGGCTGTGACTGTTAGTAGCTGTTTTCTTTTGCTCATCAATCATCATTTTGAGTTGCCTTCCTTGTTCTTCGATTCGTAATTGTAATTTGCGCTGAATCTGATCGTACCATAATTAAGTTTAGAATAAATTTGAAAAGCGAAATATAAATCAAAACTACCTCTAGTTGCTCATGAAGTTGTCTTTGGACTTCTAGTTGTAGCTGCAATGCCTCCTTGATTTGCACACCACTGTAATACATACGACAATTTGTTGTTCAAATAAGATTATAATTCCGAGCCACTTAAAGAATTAGACACACAATAAATTCAGAGGCCTTACGTTCTGATATCTATAGGTGCTGTACTAGACATACAAGTCCTTTTCTCAGACGTGCCTACATTAAGTATATTATATTAATGTAAGCAAAATTAGATCTGGAAAAATTCAAAAGAGTATAAATATATGTACCTTCGGATTCTGGCAGAAACTTTGCATTTCGATATTTCTACAAAGAAAATAATTAAAGCATCAATTCAAAACCCTATCAAACGTTAAAGAAAATTTACACAGAAAGATTTAAACCTGCAAATGGCTTTTGACATGAAAGATAGTCAAACTCTCATTTTCCATCAGCTTTAAAATTGCCTTGGGTGTCGCCTCTAAGATATATTAAATAAAATCAATTAATTAAAAAACAGGAAAAGGGAGATACAAGAAATATTAAATTACTTACTGTCCGCACCACCAAGGCGATTAACACATTCAACGAATCGATCATGAAGATCTTGAGTCCATCTGATTCTTGTTTTACAGCTAGAGGATGAAGAATTATACGGAGGTGAAATGCACGGAGAAGGTCTCGATTGCCTCAAATGTCCAAACGGAGAACCATACATCTCCGGCAACACCTGTGTAAAAAATATAAACATAATTTTTAATAAATACATCAAAGCAACAGAAAAAAAAAATACAATATAAAAAACTTACACTATATTCTCGATTTCTATCAGATGGAAATGAGTGATTTCTTCTAAAAGGGATATCAATGTCACCAAGCAATGTATTCTTAAGGTGCAATAGTCTCTCTTTTTCAGATTGATTACCATAACCATTTCCAAAAGAATTTCCAAATGATTCTTCTAGATATTGAGGGGACCTTCGAGATTGACACTCGATATCAACTTGAGATGAAGAATCTGCGAAAAAACCATTCCCGGCTTGTTGATACGAGGGAATTTGTGATTCAAATTTGTCATCAAACTGTGTTAAACCGGTAAATCGTTCAGTAGGATAAAATGCAGCAGCTGGAGATTCAGTGTGAGTATAGGGATTGTGACGTTGTGAGCTATCATCAATGGCTGCTCCTGTCTGGAAACAAACCCCAGTCTCCGAGCTACCAAATCTTAGAGGATAACTATTCAGAAACTCATTGTTGTAATCATTTGAGAGGCTCTGTTGTTGATTTTCATGGCTTCCGAACGTAGGGATATTCATTTACGAATCGATCAAAACTGCAAAATTTGTGATTCAAGTGAGTAGCAACACTTCCACAAGGAAATCTATGCAACTTTTTGATAGAAACAACAATCAAAACTGCATTCAAATGGAAGAGAAATGAAGAGAGAAATAGTGTTATTATAAACTTCAACTATGCGACAAAATTCTTTTATAATATGCCACAAGACTTTATATATAAGATTTATAAGTTACATGAATATGTCAACACTTCAATGCAAACCATTTAAAATTATTCTTTTTTTAAGAAAAAATGGATAAGGGACGAACAATGTTCTTTTGACAAGTCCAAAGCCACCACATTTGATAGAAACAAACACAAATGTCTCCTACCTTTTTATTAATTAAATTTTGTCTTTTCATCTAAAGCTTATTAGTGCCCTTGTAGGTTTTTTTTTTTTTTGTTCCAAGTGCCCTTGTAGGTTGACCCTCTCTATTCGACCAGAAAATAATCAAGGCGACCCTTATTGATGGGTCGATAAAAGAATTATTTTTTTAATGATAATCAAGAATAAAAATGAAAATAATTTTTGAGGTATTTGTTAATAAAAATTTATTAAAAATTAAATTAATTTTTTAATAATTTAGTTTATTAATAAGTCTAATAATATAATTATTTATAAAATATATTCATTCTATCTTTTTATATCTTTACTATCTTTATTAATAAATATATTATTTTATTTTTTAATATTAAACAAATAATAGTACACTTCCAACACTCAGGGCCGACCCAATAAACTAAAATAAGGTTAGTTACCTAAAGCAAGATTTTTTTTTGGGGCCTTTTGTTACTGAAAAACAAAAATCTGTTTTGAAAAATGGGGGTTTTTATATAAAAGAAAAATGGGTCTTAAAGCGGCGGCCTTGGTGGCTTTGCCTAAAGGCCGGCTCTGCCATCACCACCACCACCGCCACCACCACCATCATCACAACCACTACCACTACTACTATCACCATGTATTTAATCACCACTACAGCCACCACAACCACCACCACCACCATCTACTACCAATTCCATCACTCACGCACACGTCCGTGAATTTTATTTTTTAAAATCTTCATAACTAATTCTAAAAATATCAGAAAAATAAAAAATTTACATTTTTGGATAAAACATATTGATATTTACGTTTATGATTTTTTTGTTTTTAAAAAAAATCGCAAACATGAAATTCATCGTTCGAAATAGTATATTTGTTTTTCGCAAACATGAAATTCACTGTCAGAAACAATAAATTGTGTGTCTGCGAAAAAAAATCAAAAGATTTCAGAAAATTAAAAAATAATCATAGACGTAAATATTAATTTGTTTAATCTAAAAATACAATTTTTTTATTTTTCTGTTTTTTTTAGAATTAGTTATAACGATTGGAAAAAAACCAGGGACGCTCACGTGTGTGATCGAATTAGTAGTAATAGTAGTAGCAGGTGGTAGTGGTTGTGGTTGTTGTGGTGGTGGTGGTGGTTGAGGTTGTACTTGTGGTGGTGGTGGTGGTTGTGGTGGTGGTAGTAATAGGGTAGTGTTGGAGGTTGTGGTGGGGTGGTGGGTGGTGGTGATGGGGTAGTGTTGGTAGAAAGTTGTATAGAGTGGTTAATTTTAAATAATAAATAATAAATAATATAGTAATTAAAAAAATTATATAAAAATATTTTTGTTAAGAAATATTTTTAATAATGATTCTTATTAGAAGATGTTTTTAGTAAATAAGCTTTTTAATAGGAATTTATGAATTAATAACTTCTAACTTTTCTTTGAATTAGGTTAAATTAATAGTCTCTAAATTCTTTTTAAGAGATAATTCATAATACATCCATGTATTATGCCATATCCATGTATTATGCCATGTAGTCAAATATGATATAAATGTAAATAGTTATGGATCATTTTTTCTCCACAAATATCTCCCTTGAAATAGATGCATAAGCACTTTTTAATAGGGGTGTGCATCGGGTTAGAAAACCCGCATAACCCGACCAACCCGATCACACTATCCCGAAATTATACGGGTTAGTTTTTAATTGGGTGGGTTGCGATTTACATTTTTGAAAAAATATACACATTTTTGCGGGTTGTTGATTTAAAACATGAAACCCGCAAACCCGCATATACCCGATTACCTTATTGTATAAAAATTAGAAAAAATCGTATTGCTCATTTTATTCAAATAAAATAGTGGGGGTCATGTGCTTTTCATTCTACATTTTTTTATTCCTTCCCCTTTTTTAAAAATATTTTGAAATCCCTCAATATTTCAATTATATTTTATCTAATGAACATGTTTTTCATTTCAATTATGATATTATATGTACTCTTTGTTGAATTCATATATTTAGTTTTCTAAAATCTCATTTTATATCTTTTAATCATAGATGATTTGAAATGCATATGCGTATCCTAAAGAATATTTTTCGTTAGAACTTTCATTTTTAATATAATTTTGACTCGCCAAATGAATATGGATACAAATTCGTCTTCTTTATCGAACTAAATCACCCGCAATGCACCCGCAACCCGCTTAACCCGGAACTCAATGGTTTAAGTAATGTATTGGGCGGGTGCGGGTCTTATTTTTCGAAACCCGCACAAGAACAGGCGGTTTGTGGGTTGAGCATTTTTCATACAAAACCGACCCACGCACACCCCTACTTTTTAAGACTACTAAATCATCTTTATTCCATTCGAAAGCATACATATATTAGATAGGTATATTAGATAGATAGATAGATAATAAAACAGTTACAAATTATCTTACCTGGAAAGATTTGTTTTCACTGCTCAAAATACTTTCTAACTAGGTAGGCGGATAAGTATTTTAGTTGTCAAACAATGTCTTAAGAAACTTCTATTTAGTAATTTAGTTAGCAGCCATATTTTGACCCGAACATTGTTTTATATTACCTTTATTTACTTCAACTTTATTTCACCTCTTATGTCATCCTATGTGGCATTAAACAAAAGAGATAGAAAATAAATATTTAGAAGATAGAAACGATTAGATTGGTGTTTAAAACCTCCACATACGAGGTGATATAGAGGTGAAACAAAAAAAGATGATATATATACCTTTACTCTTTTTCTACCCCTAGTAATAGGGGAAAAGATGGATTTAGTCTGTTCAGCAAAATTATAATTTATAAACGATGTTTTGAATACTATTACACAAAATAATTTGATTACTAGCTAAAGGCTACATAATACAATTCGCGTCATTTTTAATGATGAACGTACGTTACAAGCCATCTCAGATACCTTCAAAATACCCAAAGTCTCTACCTCAAATATTAACCCTGTGCTCACTTTCCAACCAAATCTTGTCAAGAAATCACCATTGGAATTTTTAATTATGCAATGCTATTATGGATCCTTTTTTTTTTTAGACAAAGGAAGCTAATATATTAGAAATAAAGGCATCGGAGATCAACCAACTCCGAAAGCCACAAAAGTATCAAAGTCATTACAAGCCAAAATAAACAGTTCAGAGGGAATATTACAAAGCCAAACAGGAGATAATAAAGAATTAGAAAAAGCCTTCGCAAGCCAATCAGCAACTTTGTTCGCCGTTCTTCTAATACCACGAATACTAATATGATTGTGGTCTCGCACCATGTTTTTAATATCATCGAGGATAGCCTTGTCCTTCCATTGACAGTTCGGGCTCGATGAATACACAACTTTTAGAACGGCTTCAGCGTCAGTTTCGATTCCGTCGCAAAGAGGAGCATGGGCTAATGCAAAGTGAACACCAGATCTCAACGCTTTAGCTTCTGCTTCAAAGCTAGAAGAAGCAGATATGTTCATGGTGAATCCATTAACAATCTCGCCCTTCCAGTCATGAATCGCTGCAGCAGTGGAGGCTTTTCCAATCTTATAAGAAGCATCAACATTCATCTTAAGGCTTTGCTGTGAAGGAGGTGACCAAATAGGGATAGAGGATAGATCAGCTTCAAGAGGATAATTTGGGTTAAGTGGTCCAGCAAGAGGTTTAATTGAGCTCATATCACCATCGAAAAACACTTGCCTGTGGAATAAGTTAATTAAGTTAATGCAAGCGTCAAGATCAATATGGATTTCTTGGAATATAAATCTATTCCTAGTTAGCCAAATAACCCAAAGGCAAAGGATAATATTCAGTAAAAGATAAGTCTTTTCTTTCGTATTTCTCCCATTATCAATAATAGATCCTACCCCGGAATTAAAACCAAGATTATAGAAGGGGGGAATGTGACAATGGAGGGGAGATAGGAACCCAAATTTTTTTGTCCAATCACATTTAAAATATAAATGCTCAATAGATTCTTCTTCCTTAAGGCAGATGTGACAAAGATCAGTAGAAAAAAAAAGCGAGAAAACCTGTTTTGTTCCGTGGATATAGCATTCATCATCACACGCCAGAAGAAGAATTTAAATTTAGGGGGAGCCTGAGAATCCCAGCACAACTTAAGAATGTCAGAAAAGGGAAAGTAAGAAGTGGAGGGATGAATAGATGATACAGAAATAGGTTGGAATGCAGACAGGTAACCAAATTTACAAGAGTAAGATCTATCCTTAGTAAGAGGCCAAATCCAATCATCATCCTGAGTGGTCCAAGGGATATTAAGAGAAGAGATAGTGGTGACCACCTCAGGAGAGAAGAGTTGGTTCAACAGGTTCAACTTCCAAGTTTTAGTTGGAGTATGGATAAGGTCAGCCACAAACTTCGGAAAAGAAGGATCCTCTGAGTAAAAAACTGGTTTATCGATAAGCTTACCAGTCCAATTGTCTTCCTATATCAAAGTATTGTGACCATCACCTATAGCTTCAATCAGATTGGGTTTGAGAAAAACATAACCCTTACGAATGCTGTTCCATATCCATGATCCCTTCTTAACATCACCAGTATCAAGCATATCCTTCTCAGGTTAGTAGACACTTTTAAGGACCTGATGAACCAGTGATGAAGGGCGCATTAGAATGGACCAAGCCTGCTTCGCAAGGAGGGTTAAGTTGAAGACTTCAAGATTTTTAATGCCAAGACCTCCAGAATCTTTGGGAGAAGAAATTTTATTCCAATTATTCCAGTGGATGCCACGATCCTCCTCATTACCCCAAAGAAAATGGTAAGTAAGGGAATTAATCTTCTTGATAACCCCTTTAGGTAGAGTTAGAAGGGACATGAAATAGGTAGGGAAGGCATGAATAATAGAAGAGATGAGAACAACCTTACCAGCCATAGATAACAAAGATTTTTTCCATCCACTAAGCTTAGAAGCAATATTTTCAATTAGGGAGTCCATAGCTTTAATTTTAGAATTACCCCACTCAGTGGGTAAGCCTAAGTAAAGACCGAGGTTCTCAGAGATAGGCATACGGAAGGCTTCAGATAAGAGAAATCTCATAGAATCAGAACAATTAGGGCTCAAGAAGATGGAGGACTTGTTAAGGTTAATGGTGAGGCCAGACGCAAAGCAGAATCCATAAAGAGCCTCTTTAAATGCATGAATTTCCAATACTGAATTTCGAAGAAAAAAGATTGAATCATCAGCAAAAAGAAGATGATGGATGTGAGGACCATTCCTACCAAGCTGGATGCCCTTAATGTCCCCCAACAGGAAGTCAAATTCTATTAGGATGGATAGAACATTGGAAACAATAGTAAAAAGATTAGGGGAAAGTGGGTCCCCTTGACGAAGACCTCTAGAAGGTTTAAAGGATCCTACCTTTTGAACATCGACCAATACATTAAAGGTGACAGAAGTAACACATTCTTGAATAAATGAGATCCAGACAGCACTGAAACCCATTCTATGAAAAACACCAAAAAGGAAAGGCCAGCTAACTCTATCGTAGGCCTTATAGATATCAGCCTTAATGATGGAATAGCTGTCCTTGGAATTCTTCCTAAGGGGCTTAAGCTTGTGAAGAACTTCATGGACTATAATGACGTTATCTTGGATAAGTCTACCTTTGATAAAAGCAGATTGGCAGGGGAGATCACACTAGGGATAATACGAGAGAGCCTAAGAACCATAATTTTCGAAAGAATTTTATAGAGGAAGTTAGTGCAAGAAATGGGTCTATATTGCCCAATTTTCTGAGGATGTTTGCATTTAGGAATAAGAACAATATTTGTATCACAAATAGAACCAAGGGAGATAGAACCAGATAACACCCCATTACATATGGAAAGAACATCATCTTTAAGAAAGATCCCAATACTTTCAAAAGAAATATCCTGGGAATCCATCAGGCCCAGGGGCTTAGAAGCTCCTAATTGCCAAGTGGCATTTTTAAGCTCAGAAGGGGTGATTGGGGACATAAGCATTTCATTCTGAGGGTGAGAAATACAAGGACTCACTTTCTGGATAATTGGATCAATTAGTCTTGGCCCAGAATACAAGTCTTTGAAGAAACCCACCACATGATCATTAAGCTCAGAGGGGTTAGAGGTCCAAGAATCGTCTTCCTTCAATAGGGAAATCATTCTATTAGAAGCTCTTCTCAGACGAGTTGAAAGATGAAAGAATTTAGAGTTTCTATCACCTAACTTAAGCCACAAAACTTTAGATCTAGTTGCACAATATTTCTCTTCAAGGGACCAAAAGAATTCAATTTCTTTAGAAATTGCTTTGAATTGATCTTGAGAAGAAATAGGAAGGCCATCAGGATTAGATTGCATAAGAGCCTCGAGTTTTTTTAGACAAAAGGTTAATGATAGCAGCATTATTCTTAAGGTTTGCTTTATTCCATATTAAAATGGTTCTTTTACACTTAAACAGACTCTTAGGGAATTTAGAAGAAGGAGGACCAGAGAAGTTACGAGTTGACGTAAGACAATCCCTAATGGCAACTGAGCATGATTCGATATCAAGCCACGTGGGATCGAGTTTGAATGCAGGTTTGTGAATAGCTAAAGGGGGATCATCCCAATGGAGGACCATTGGAGAGTGATCAGAACCAATAGGGGGAAAATTCTGTATCCAAGCATTAGGGAAAAGGTCGAACCAAGTAGCAGACCCAAGCCCTCTATCTAGTTTTTGTAGAATCAAATTATCTTCACTACGGTTATTCCTCCAAGTGAAGGAACAAACTTTAGAAGAGATTTCATTAAGCTCTTTAAGAATGATATTATTATTAAAGAGGCGCATTTCAGAAGGATTCTTCCCTAAACCCCCCACCTTTTCTTGGGCTGTACGAATATCATTATAATCACCAATAAATAAGTTAGGGGCTAGGGGATCATTTTTAGTTACATCATTGATAAAATTCCATAAAAATATTTTACTATCAGCATTGGGGAGAGAATAAATAAAATGAATAAACCAAGTCTTTCCAGATTCAGAAAAAGTAGACAGAGAAATATGATTAAAAGAAGAAGAAATTACATATGCCTGCCAATCCTCCACCGTAAAGATAGAAAGCCCTCCTGATATACCCAATGGGTCAACGCTCCACAGAAAATTCAACTTCAACTTCTTCGCAAAAATAAGCAGCTTTTTCCTCTTGGTCTTCGTCTCAGAAAGCCCGATGACCCGAGGTTTTTCCTTAGAAATTATCTCTCTAAGGTTTTGGACTGTCAAGGGGGATCCCGTCCCTTGACAGTTCCAAAAGACCCCGATCATGGATTTTGTGGGGGTTGCCCAGTGCAACCATCCACGTCATCGGGGATAACAGTCATCAGAGGAGCTACATCCACAACCATGTCTAACAGAGGAACCTCAACCAAACCACCATCATCTTCTTTAAATTCCACCATCTCAGAATGGAAAAGCTTGCGTTTCTTCGCACTTGGTCCACCCTTATCTTCCACCGGACGCTCCATTGAAATAGGAATGTCGGTGAAGGAGAAGGAGGAATCATGAACCGGAGTTTCGGCAACCAATACGTACTAGGGGAAACCATAGGAGTAGACGAACCAGAAGAAGGAGACACCAGATTAGTACCGATATGCCAAGAATGGCGACTATGTTACGAAAACGGGATACAAAATTCTTACCGATCATGCTGTGTTCGAGGAACCGCATCAATCAACCGGTTTACCGGTGGCAGATATTCTTTGGAAAACAATTTGGGGATCCAACGTACCTACAAAGGTTAGAATCTTTTCTTATAAAGTTTGTAACAACGCAATCCCGACAGGTGCAAACCTAGAAAAAAGGAAATGCGAAAGCCAGAGCAACTGTCGCTGGTGCAATGCAGAACAGGAAACAACAGAACATCTACTGCTCAATTGTGGGGTATCAAAACTCATCTGGGCAGGGTCGGCTCTACATATACATGTGGACAACGTCGAGCTGGACGTGGGCCACTGGTTTTTAACAATGGTTGAAATATATACGAAAGGAGGATGGCAAAAGGAGGTTGTAATTTCCTACATCTTGCTGATGCTGTGGAATCTTTGGAAAGAAAAAATGTAAAGTCGGCATAATAATTCAGATATCGATCCAGAAATAGTGATTCACCTTACTAATTCTCAAATCCAGGAACACTTTGGTCCAAACTGGTTCAACAGGGAACATTCAAATCTCAAAAATATCATGACGCCAATCTCTGGGAGTACGAGTCTCGACTGTACCACAACGCTCACATTTACTTGTGACGCGTCCTTTACACAAGAACATATCCCCACGGGGATTGGAATTATGCAAATAAATAAAGATGACGGATCAAGGGTAAAGTATATGACAACGGCCAACTGTAATACCAGCGTTGAAGGGGAAGCTCTGGCCGTTATTAAGGCATTGGAAATTGGACAACAATGGCCACAACGAGAGAAAACTTTTCTCTCGAATAACCTTGACTTGATTCAAGGTATTCAGCAAGTGTCGGCAGCTAGATGGGAACTTCGACCTTTCATCAGACATATTCATAAACTAGTTGGGGAATCGGGACCAGTTTTCTTCAAACACATTCCCCGTAGGTTTAATGCAGGTGCTGATCATTTAGCAAAAGCAGCCAGGCACAGGGCAACTGACGGATATTTGTCTCCTGACGTTTTCACAGACAGGTTCTCGAAGCTAGGCATTGGTTAATTTTATGGTCCCGAGATCTTTTGTAATATATGTACCCGTCCAAAAAAAAAAATAACAAAAAGCTACCGACCAAAAAAAAAAAAGAAATAAAATAACAAAAAGCATATAGCAATGGAAATGGAATCTGGCTCTACTGAACTATGTTTCTCAAAGTTCCCTGTACTACCACCCGATAATATGAGAATATATAGTTATGGTTATGGGGGCATCTTTTAAGTTATATAATTTCAGTAAAATTCAGGCACAGATTCAAGATTTAATTATTCTTATCATTTGACGTGGATGGTGAATAATTTAATAAAAAACAGAAAAAGATTATACAAATTTATAAACTATAGGATTGATCCTTCCCACAACCCTAGTTGCATCTAAGACCGTTACTCCAGTATCTAAACAAAATAACTAGCTTAAGCGTTTGGAACAAAACAAAATAATAACTAGAAAAGGTTTAGGTGAAAATTCCACTGAAAATTGCAAATGTTGGACACACTAACTTAGATTCTGCAAACGTTAAGAAAAGGAGAAGACCGTACCACTTTCATAGGAGTAATGAATATTGGAATCAGTTCCAAGATCGTACAGGCTCCCACTCCCATAAGATTTCTAAAAAATTGGATTTACATCGTTACAAATGAGGCTTCAACTATCCATCTAAGCATAAATCCAACAATTTCCTCCGTCCATTTTTTTTTGTCTAATATTTTAAAAGAAAGTGTTCAATATTATTTGTCTATTTTCTATTATTAAGACATTTTTTCTTTACTTTTTCCAACTGAGTAATGATATTTGTCACCCTTTTTTGGTTCACCCTTGTATCACCCCTTATGTGACATTAAATCAAGGAAAGAGAAAAAAATTAATTAGGAAAGAAAAACACTATGATTGGTTTTCAAAACCTCCACGTAGGAGATGATATAAGGGTGAACCAAAAAGGGGTGACAAATATCATTACTTTTTTCAATATTACCTCCACTTAAATAATAGAAAAAGTAATAAATGATCTCATATTAAGGGCATTTGTGTAAGAAAGGAACATATTAAATACTCTTTTTAATCCTTATGCACAAAAAAAGTAGACAAACAAAAATAGACGGAGAAAATAAATACCTATTTGAACAAGAAAAAGTAAAGATTTAAGTAAATACCTGATCTCTTTGACGGGTAAATATGAAATTAAAGCCTTAGATTGGTTTATTAAAATAATCAAAAAATAAATGGTGATGTGATACTATAACTCATTTCTCTCTGAAAAAAAGTATTAGTATTCTTGGTCTATCAATATTTGTCCAACTTTTAAAAGTAGATCTCTACAAAAATTTATCTATTTAAGATATCAATGAATTTTTTTTATATTTTTATCAATTTTATCTTTATTTAATATTCAAAAACTTATCATCATTAAATTTGTTTACTTAATTGGTTGAGGGTAGTTTAGTAAAAATAGAAATAATTAATTATTTTTCTTAATCTGTGTGAAAAAAATGGTATGACAAACATTGATGGACGGAAAGAGTACTAAAGTGTCATTAACTCTATTTCAAATCATCTTTTTAAAGTTGTACATGTCCCAACACATGACTTGTGGCTAACTTCTTTTGGGATGATAAAAATAAGGCCAAAATCCATTAGTTTTTTGGGATTTACTCTCTAGATTTAAGAAAACATAAGGTTTAGGTGTTACAAATTTTCACTTCATGAACACTACTCTTCTATCATCTAATGTTTGGATTCTGTTTTATCACAAAAATTCTCTTTAGTTCAGAGTGCTAAAAGACAGAAACTTTGTATAATTCTAACTTCCTTGAGACAAATGTTGGAAACAACACATCATGAGGATGGAAAAGTCTCCTCACAGAAAGAGATGTATTTAAAAATGAAGTAAAATGGGTAGTCAGAGATGGACAAAATATCCGTATCTGGGAGGATGTTTGGATCCCCGACGGAACCAAAATTACTAACTTGACTAAAAGCAATTTAAGATTTGTTCATGATTTAAATAACCTCAATGAAAGGGCGTGGAACCAGGATATCCTTAGCGACATCCTAACTCCACCTCAACTCAAAATTCTAGGTCTTATCCACATTCCGCTTCTGGGGGGGTCATATAAGACCCCTCCCCCTCCCCTTATGGCCAAACCATCCCCACCCAAACAACTCTTTGTACTAAAGGCCAATTACATTTTTTAACACTATAAGGCATTAAACTATACCACTATCTTTGTACTCATTATATCACCATTTTTTAAACTAATATATATACTAAATTATACACATAACATTAAACATCCTAAATTTTTTTATTCCATCTCTCCTCTCTCCACCCAAACCTAGTAGCCTTCCCAACCAAAAATATCCCAGACCCGTCGATGAAGCTCCACAAATCCATTTTGTTTTCGCAACTACGAGAGAACACATGGGAGATATGCTCGTTTTTTAGGTTGCAGCTTCACTGAAGTAACCATGGTTTGTAGTCGTTGTGACTCAATCAGAAAAGCCATGGATCCCAGCTTCATGACTGTTCAAAGCTTCAAAGTTCCATGGATCATAGCTTCAAGTTTAATAAATTATTTAAGCTTCTTTCATGGTTCGCATCAGGGTAGCCATGGCAAGGAAGCAGTAGTGGTGTTGAAGCTCGTTAATGCAGTAGTGTAGCCATGGTAGGGAGCATATTCGCAGCAGCTTGGGTTGTGCTTTAGTTGAGAAGATTCGTTTAAATGGTTCAAGAAACAAGCTTCGTCCATGGTTCACTTTTATGGTCTGACGCTCGAACAAAGCCGTTTTTGTGCAACAATGGTATAAGATCGTGTTCATGGTTCGATGGAGAAGACAACTGACGTCATTACTGACATTAGCAACAACCTTTTAATTTTGTATTTCCGAATTTTAATAGATACAGTACTACTATAATAGTGTTTTTAATATTTTTCTAGGTATAAGATATTTACTTTTCCGTTCCTCTTGTATTTTGATTTTTTGATAATAGAAATGAATTTTTATGCATTTTTTCGTTTTACTCAGTATTTTATAGGATTACTCAGCGTTTTTTTTGCCGAGTACTCAATTTTTTCCAGCTAAGTGCTCAATGTTTTTTTTCTTATTACCTAGTGTTCTTTTTTCAGAGAAATTATTGAGTACGCCCCGGTGGCAGCGTCGGTGTTGATACTCAGCATCTCATTCTGTCTGTGATTTTGTGTCTCACATAAAAACACAAACCTATTGTTTTGTGTAATGGTGTAATACACGTAGATAAAAAAACCAGGATCTATCACTTTAGCGTCAGAGACCTTAAACACTAAAAACCATTAAATTTCAACACTTAAAACCATTAAACCTAAAACCAATAAACTCTGAACCCTAGCCTCTAAACCCTAACCCTAAAACTAAAAACACTAACCCTAAATCTAAAAACACTAAATCCTAAACCCTAAACCTTAACTCAAAAAAACCCTGAACTCTAAAACCTTAAACCTAAAACCTAAAACCTAAAACACTTAATCCTAAACCCTAAACCTTAACTTGAAAAAACCCTAAACCTAAAAACCGTAGAGCCTAAATCCTAAAAGAATAATAAATACTAATACGATAGGGTTTGTGATTTTGTGTATTTCTGAAACAAACAAAATCGTAGAGAATGAGAAAAAGGACTAGTATGACGGGGTCTGTTATTTTGTGCGTTCCAATGTGCACAAAACTGACTTTTGTGTATTACTAAAACCCTAAAAACCCTAACCCTAAAGATAGTAAAAAAGTAGCTAGAATAAACTAAAATGATATTTATGTAAGTATGAAAACCCATAAACCCTAGTCCATAGACCTTAAACTCATAAACCCTAACCTTAATAAAACCAAGCCCTAATAAAACCAAACAACCTAAATCCTAAACCCTAAACCTAAAAATACTAACCCTAAAAAACCTAAAGTCTAAAACCATAAACCCTAAAAACACTAAAACCTTAATATTAAAAGGAGAAAAAGGACTAATATGATAGAATCTTTTATTTTATGTGTTCCAGGAATACACAAAACTGGTACACAAAAAATTGAGTTTTGTGTGTTACAAAAATACACAAAACTGAATTTTGTGTATTCTTGTAACATACAAAATCACAGAGAAGGAGATAAAGGACTAGTGTGATGGGTCTGTCAATTTATGTGTTCTAGTACTACACAAATCTAAGTTTTGTGAATTATTGAAATACATAAAATCGAAATAAAATAAAAAAAAGACTAATATGATGTGTCGTTTGGTGTGTTACATGAATACATAAAATCACATAAAATGGCCAAATTTAAAAGATGTATAACAAAACAGTGAAAATAAAGTAAATGATGTATATGAAAGTTAACAAGGTGAACAAGTTTTGTTGCATACCCAGAATGAACAACTCTGGGACTAGTTTTTATATATTTTTGTATTACATCATTACACAAAACAACCGATTTTGTTTTTTCCTGTGATATTAACCATATACATAAAATGGCTGGAGTGAAAGGGAATACGTGACTTCGTGTTTCTGTAATACACAAATTATTGTTTTGTGTATTATAGCAACACACAAATAACAGAAGGGGGCCGGTCAAAAAAAAAACACACCAAGATAGTTAAAAACAAATAAAAATAAGGCATATGCGATTAATGAAAGAGAAAAAATAATTTTATCAAAAAAGAAAATATTTTAGATTGATTCTATATGTTTGTGTATTATAGAAATGTATAATTATATTTTGTGTATTGCAGCACATAAAATTGAAGATGGAAATTAAAAAAAAAAAATCAAAATTGTAGATATGAACTTGCCCAGTCCAAAAATACAATATTTTTTTGAATTTTCTAGAATTAATTTTGAATTTTTACAAAATTTAACGAACGCGGTCATGTAGTGAAATTGGAAAATCTATTTTTGTGTATTATAGCAATACATAAAATGAAATATCAAAACTAAAAAATTATAAAAAATCGAAAAAAAAAATTCATAGACGTAAATATTGTTTGACTCGTCCAAAAATGAAATTTTTTTTCTAGATTATTTTAGAAATAATTATGAATTTATGCGGAGAATAATGGAGGTGGTGGTTATGGTAGGTGGAGAATGTATGAGGTGGTGGTGGTAAATGCATGACGTGGTGGTACTCAGTGGCGGTGGCCAGACTTTAAAATTAAAAGAAAATAAATAAATATTATATTGTGATATAATATAATAAAAAAATTAAAATGATATTAAAAGTAATTGTGGTATAAAATTATCCTATATCACTAATTGATAAACATTTTTTTAAATTATGATTAAGTAGGAAGTCATGTTTCTACAATTAATTAGGAATTAAAAGTGTAATTTTATAATTAATTAGTAATTTTTTTGACATTGGAAGGTGAAAAAGCACCAAATGAAAAACCAAACAAGTATTCTATCCATAATCTAGAAAATTGATCTGTCAGCTCGAAACAGCTGATGTTGTACTTCAAAATGTTTGTTGCTCCGTGCCTAGCAAGTTTTGTGATCGTGTCCGCTATGCCGTTTAGGTTCCTCCGGATATGACGGAAGTGTACTGGTCCTACCTCAGCTGCTTGAGAAACGATTCTCCGGACAATCGATTGTGTTTTCCAACTCGTAGCTGACACATGCTTAATACCTTAGATAAGTGATGTCTCCCTAAATGTTCTAATTTTATGCCCTTGGGAGACATCATTTTTTGTGTTTATTTGATTAATTTGATAGACTTTTGGGCTAAAAATGCAATAATCCGAATTTCCTCTTTTACTTCTAGTATTTTTTATTTATTAAACTTTTGCGCGTAATCTTGTGTATTTTAGTGAAAAGTTTGTAGGTTTTGAATATTAGCTAGGAGAGGAACACGAGAATAAAGTCAAAGATCGTGATATGGAGTCAAAACTTGAAGATAAATCCCGAAAAGAATTATACTTTGAAACTGCAAATCTGGAAAACAGGCCAATGACTGCTGATTTCGAGGCACTTACGAGTTGATTTAGCCGCTGACCTTTGAAGAGATTATGTTGCTTATCGAGCTACGAAAATTTAGCAAGTGATTTGTGGTCAATCAGAGTTATAACGAATCGGCTAGAGCTGTTTTAGTGGAGGTGGTGCAGCAGTTACGGGATTTGGGCTTAATTAGTGGACTTGGGCATTTCTAATTTTCACTTAATCCTTAAGTAAAAGCCCTAATCCGATTTTATCATTATAAATAGGCCTTTAGACCTCATTATTCAGTACCTCTCATTTTATTCTTCAATTCAAATCATCCTTAGAAGAGAGTGTCCGGAGAAGAAGCAGAAGCAAGGAAAAGAAGAAGCCTAGAGCTGGAGACTGTCTATATCTCCACTTCGCAGCCGAATCAACTCCGTAATTAGGTTCTTCTATTTTATTCTGTAAAACATTATGAACCCAATTATGTATTTAGTTATTGTCTTTCCGTTAATTATGAGCTAATTCCATTTAATACTTGTGAACGCATAATGGGTTAATTCCTATTTTGTTTTATTTCATATGATTGGATTTGGGATTTCAATAATTTAATTCAAATTGGGTCTTTTACATGTTTCTGTAATTTGTGATTATTTACTGTTCTTAAAGTAGCTAATTAATAACAGGGTTTAGTATCTAGGCTATTCCACATAGTGGCGTGTGGATCATCTTGACGGGGGGCCTAGATACGGAATTAATTACAGAATATAAGGTAGGAATCATTTGACCCTGACGAGCGTAATTAACCTTATGGCCTATGGGGTATTTTTAGCTTAATCATTCGAAGGTGGATCATAATCACCCTGACGGGGTTTGTGACACCCTAGAATTGCTTCGTAGTCCACCCCGACGGGGGTACGAAGATTCCCGAATCTCGACCTATGTTAATTGACCAATTTGTCCCTTAAACATCATATGGAATGAAATAGAATTAGGAGAAATCCTTGCGTCTCACAAGTACTGCCTGCTCATATTTGCGTCTCACCTTTATTTACTTGCGTCTAGTTATTTAATTGCATTTTCACATTAGTCTTTCATACATAGGATTAGTACAAACCAACCAATCAACTATTAAATCATTTATCTGTTTTCATAAGTGCAATCATTCATTAATTGATAAGCATTGTAGTCAACCATACGGTCCCTGCGAACGATCCTGTTTATCACTATTATTACTTGGGACAACCGTACACTTGCGGTTGTGGTTCTCTTTACTTATTACATTATTTTTAGAACACACAAAGGACCACCAAGTTTTTGGCGCCGCTGCCGGGGACGGTAGCGTGTGACCCCGGTGTTTATCCTTTAGTGTTTAATTGCATTTTTATTTTTTCAGTTTTACGTTGTTTTGTTTTAGTCTCTTTTCAGGTTTTTTTTAGGTATGGAGATTTCCCCCTATCAAGAGCAAAATCCAACACAGACCTGTTATATGCCAGTACAACAATTCATGAATCTAACACGAGGAAGCTTGACAGATCATTATAATAGGTTCAAAAAGTTGGAGGACTCCCTCAGTTGTTTCATGAAGGCCACAACGGATAATATAATAAAGAGTAATGCGAAAATCGATGTTATCATATCATTAGTGCAAGTCATGCAACAAAGCCATCAATTAATGGAGCAACGATTGACGCAACTCACAGAAACAATTGAGCAATTACAACAAGTACCATCTATGAAAACAGGCCAAAGTATAAATTATGATGATGATGCCATTCAAGATAGCGATGTTTGGTTTGATATAGCTACAGAGTTTAGCCGTCAAGAAGAGAAGGAAGTGGAATCATCCCAAGTTACACCTAGTGAACTAGAGATTCCAACAATAGAAGAATCAACCACGCTAAGCATAGGTGAGTCAATTATTGAGAATCGAGTCGAAGTTGAAAATAAATCTTGTGAAGGGAAGATGACATCCTTGGAAAAACCAGCCAAGCCGCGTTTAGAGGAATCAAACATTGAGATCTTGGTTAGAAAAGAGATAGAAGAAGAAGATACTAGGATGGGTTTGCCACCTAGTACTCCATTGATGTCACCAACAATTCCAGTAAAGACGAATCATTCAAATGGTGACATAGATAAAGCATTTGTAGAGGCGTGCAAAGAAGACAAAACCAACACCCAAATGCTTGAAAGTGATACAAAAGAACTCACACCGCAACAAATATTCACAGAAACTATTTCAGAATTAAATGAGAATGCGAGTGTAGAGATTGAGATTGAAGACGTGGCCCTCATAACAAAAGAAAGTTCTGAAACATCCATTGTTTTGGACAAAAGCTAGAGGAGGTGCAACTTGAATTACGCATTATTCTAGAAGTACCTAAAGAGGTTAAAGAGAAGAACCACCACCATGAACCCGTGAAAAAGAGAGCTAAAGATGAGTTTGGGGTTGGAACCAAGGTTGCTTGGAAGGCTTCTAAACAAGAGAATAGGCCACGAGGTTTCAAAAATGCGTGGATGAGACCATTTGTTGTTACGCGATTGGTGACAGCAAAATTAATAGAGATACAACCTTTGAGAGGTCAAAGGCGGCGAATTGTAGACATACATAACCTCACCCACTGCTGGGGAGGCTACATACTCAAGGGATAATGGAGGTAACCCGTCAAACTTTAAATGACGTTAAATAAAAGTGCTTCTTGGGAGACAACCCATGCTTTAAATTGCTTTCATATCTTTTAAATTCTTAGTATAAATTAGAGTAATGGTTATTGATTTAGTGTTTATTTGTAAGAAATGAGGAAGGTAGTTGTTTTTGATGATTACAGGAGTGAAGGTCACGAGTTTGGGGTAGTTAGAACGAAAAAGAATGAAAATTTTGGGTTCCAATACAATAGAAACCGGGTACCCGGTTTGTAGAAACCGAGGACCCGTTTTTGGTGCTGTACCCCAGGTATCAAAACTTCGGAAGATCATAACTTGACGCTCGTAGGTCGGAATTAACTTTTTCTTGAGCCTAAACCGCATAACTTTTCGAGCTCTATCCAATGGTGAAGTTAAATTTTTTTCATGAACAGCTAAAAGTTTCCGACCCAGCGTATTGAGGCCCGCCATTAGTTGCGTCTCGTGGTTGCGTCTCCACTTAACACCATTGACGACGAACCAAAGCTCCAAAAACACTCAAATTTCATCATCAAAACACCAAAATATCACCAATCCATCGCTCTAAACATCATCCAAACACATAATAAATCACAAATCTTTCCAAAAACACCAAGAAATTCAAGTTTTAATCCAAAATTTTCTTCACCAAAGCTTAAATTATATCCTTTAAACCTTTCCAACACCATAGATATTAAATACCCATCTAAAATAAATCACCAATTCCACTACTGTTCCACTCTCAACAATATCAAGCAACACAAATTTCATCAATAGCTTTGGTACTTTGAAGGTTGGAGATTGCAAGTGCAAGGTATCAAGTCATCATAAATTCCATGGCCAATCCGGTAAAATAGCTAGAACTCTTCTTTTCTTTCTATTACCAGTTGGGAATTAAGATTTGTTTTAGTTATTTATCGGAGGAATTGTGAATTATTTGAGCCTACTATTATATATTTTCGTAGAAGAGATGATGATTTAGAGAGCTAGGACATGATTGCTACTTTAGGAAACGTTACAAAAGAGCTGGACCTTATCTAAAACTTGTTACTTGGCGTGAATATTGTTCAACACGCCACTTATGATCTTATAACGCGGGATAAAGTTCATGGACGCAACACCGGTAACCAGCCACGCGCTGTTTGAGATACGTTTTCTATCCTTTTCTCATTTAGTGTAAATTATTTTATTGCTTTGAGTCTTTTCGAGTCGTGGGGACACGACTCATTTTTGAGTTTGGGGTGGGGTTCGTTGCCTCATCCCAGTTTTTATGTGCTATTTGTTTTTATTTGCTTTCAATAAAATAATTTCGAAGTTGCGTTTGACTGTAGAAGATTTTAAATGTCCCTTTTTAATCATACTTTTGATGAATCTATGATAGTAGATAGTGAACTTTAGGGAATAACATAAAACGCGCTTTAATTGCATGCAAACATAGATAATGTATAGGAAAAATTAATGAACAATGCAAAAGAAGTAAGCTTGTACTTAAGGAAAATGTTTGGTTTGTAGAACGTGCGATCTAAATTAGTAGAGAACCCACTTAGAAACGAACTAGAGACGAACCATGTAGTTAGGAAAATGATAGGGGCAGTTCTTTGTTAGCCTTTTGAAGCCTTTTAGCTTGCTATCCCTTATATTAATTTTATCCATCTTAGCCCAATTTTGAGCCTTAAGCCTTTCTTTTGTAGCCACGATATAAGCCCATTATCCCTTAGATTATTAGGCATGACCAAATGACCCGCACTTGAATCACATTCCTGAGACCTGTCTCGAGCTTGAGTTTGAGGTGGAGGGTCCACATTTGGGAAATTTCATTGGGTGGGAAATGATGTGTTTGTACTGAGGCACAAAATAAAGATGATATTATTATTTGTAACCCTTTGCCGGGATTTTAAAAAGAAAAAAATTATAAGAGACATGACCTTTCACATCAAAATGATGGTCATGGGTATCTTGTACAAAAAAAAAGAAGAAAAGAAATGAAAAAGAAAATAAAAAGAAAGAAAGAATAAAATAAACCGGCAAAGTGGAATATTTTGAAAAATCATCTTAGTTTATATTGGGTTGACATGGGGACGCAACATTAGCGCGTCAAATGAGTTGAGTGAGAACATTATATGAGTGTAAACTCAAACTCGTGGACAGTTGTTGATGGTAAGTGGGGAGAAAGCCAAAAGCTCACTTCAAATTTACCAAATATACATACCACACCGTCCCTAAGCCTACGCTAAAACCATAAAGTCCTCATGATTCCTAGTTACATGATAAGTTAATAGGGAGTATACTAAGTGGAGCGTTCAAAGCGAGTAAGGATCGAGGAAGAACCTAAAGCCATCATAATGAGATAAGTACAAGTGTAACCTTCTAGTATTGCAAAGTTAATTTTATGATTGAAGTTATTTGTGTTTGATGTTGCATGATTAGTGTATGTGTATGTTAGTTCTTAATGTTTGCTATATGAGATTTATTTTAAGAATTTCTTTAGGATGTATTAACTAGCTTCTATTTTCTCTTGCATCTACTTCATTCCCCTTGTTTTTAGTTTTGCTTTGTCGGGACGACAAAGGTTTGAGTTAGGGGTCTTGATGTCTCCCTAAATGTTCTAATTTTATGCCCTTGGGAGACATCATTTTTTGTGTTTATTTGATTAATTTGATAGACTTTTGGGCTAAAAATGCAATAATCCGAATTTCCTCTTTTATTTCTAGTATTTTTTATTTATTAAACTTTTGCGCGTAATCTTGTGTATTTTAGTGAAAAGTTTGTAGGTTTTGAATATTAGCTAGGAGAGGAACACGAGAATAAATTCAAAGATCGTGATATGGATTCAAAGCTTGAAAATAAATCCCGAAAAGAATTATATTTTGAAGCTGCAAATCTGGAAAACAGGCCAAAGATTGCTGATTTCGAGGCACTTACGAGTTGATTTAGCCGCTAACCTTTGAAGAGATTATGTTCCTTATCGAGTTACGGAAATTTAGCAAGTGATTTGAGGTCAATCAGAGTTATAACGAATTGGTTAGAGTTGTTTTAGTGGAGGTGGTGCAGCAGTTACGGGATTTGGGCTTAATTAGTGGACTTGGGCTTTTCTAATTTTCACTTAATCCTTAAGTAAAAGCCCTAATCCGATTTTATCATTATAAATAGGCCTTTAGACCTCATTATTCAGTACCTCTCATTTTATTCTTCAATTCAAATCATCCTTAGAAGAGAGTGACCGGAGAAGAAGCAGAAGCAAGGAAAAGAAGAAGCCAAGAGCTGGAGACTGTCTATATCTCCACTTCGCAGCCGAATCAACTCCGTAATTAGGTTCTTCTATTTTATTCTGTAAAACATTATGAACCCAATTATGTATTTAGTTTTTGTCTTTCCATTAATTATGAGCTAATTCCATTTAATACTTGTGAACGCATTGGGTAATTAACCTTATGGCCTATTGGGTATTTTTAGCTTAATCATTCGAAGGTGGATCATAATCACCCTTACGGGGTTTGTGACACCCTAGAATAGCTTCGTAGTCCACCCTGATGGGGGTACGAAGATTCCCGAATCCCGACCTATGTTAATTGACCAGTTTGCCCCTTAAACATCATATGGAATGAAAAAGAATTAGGAGAAATCCTTGCGTCTCACAAGTACTCTCTGCTCATATTTGCGTCTCACCTTTATTTACTTGCGTCTAGTTATTTAATTGCATTTTCACATTAGTCTTTCATACTTAGGATTAGTACAAACCAACCAATCAACTATTAAATCATTTATCTGTTTTCATAAGTGCAATCATTCATAATTGATAAGCATTGTAGTCAACCATACCGTCTCTGCGAACGACCTTGTTTATCACTATTATTACTTGGGAGAACCGTACACTTGCGGTTGTGGTTCTCTTTACTTATTACATTATTTTTAAAACACAAAAAGGACCAGCAATAAGGCCAAGGTTATCAGAGAGAATAGTCTTCCTCTCTCCGGGAAAATTCTACAGATTTGTACTGCTTCTAGTACGGCTAGCGCCTCCCCCTCTATTGCCGAATCGCATTCCATAGTAGTCGCTTTTTCTATTTTGATCCCTATTGTTAAATGGTGACTCATTATTGCTAATCTTGTTGCGTCGTTCTTACTTTTGAAAGAAGCATCACATGAAATAATTGGTTCCCGAAAAACATCGTCAAGAAGTTCCGAATTCCATCTACAAGTACCTTAAACAAATAAATCATGTACTTTCTGTAATTTGAAATATGTGGGGTTTTCTAGTTTCCATTCAGTATCTATCCATTTGTCTTTCCATGTATTAGTGTTCAAACAATTACCGATGGTAAAAATCCCGTATTTTTTCAACATATTCCCACCTTCAATAATACTTGCCCAACTCCAAGTTCGGCTTTGTCTTAGTTTAATGTCAAGGAAACTAGATTTATTAAAGTAGATACCTTTCAGAAGTCTTGTCGCCAGATTTACAGGGTTATTCATAATTTTCCAAGCTTGTGCCGCGAGATGGTTCGTATTCATTTTTTTTGTAGTCTTTAAATCCAAGTCCTCTAATAAGTTTTCCAATCGCAATCTTTTCCCAAGCAACCCAATGAATTCTATTTTTTTCTCCTGAATTCCATCAGAAATTAGAAATGGCTGAGATAAGCCTTTTACAAAAAGATATAGGGAAATCGACATATAATAATTCGGGATGGCATGTAGAATAGCTTTGATGAGAACTTCTTTCCCCCCTTCAGATAGAAGTTTATCTTTCCATCCCTCTTTATTTTTAAAAAGTCTTCTTGCGGTCCACTCAAGGGACTCAACCTTTGACCTTTTGCGGCATAAGGGTATTCCAAGATAGTTTCCCAGATTTTTGTTTCTTTAATATTCATAGTATTAGAGAAAGATGTTTTAACTTCATCAAGAGTTTCTTTACTGAACACAATGGCAGATTTGTCAAAATTAATCTTTTGTCCAAATCCTAAACAATAAATCCCTAGGCATTCTTTGAATTTAACTAAATTAGTTCGTTCAATATTCAGAATGAAGAGCGAATCATCTGCAAAAAGTAAGTGAGATATAATAGGACAGTTTTTATTAATTTGAATACCACTAATACTACCGTCCAAAATATGAACTTCTACAATACTAATCAAAGATTCCGTCATAATAGAAAAAAGGAAGGGAGAGAGAGGATCCCCTTGTCTGAGACCTCTTCCAGGTTTAGAATTATCAAGTCTTTCTCCATTTAAATTAATATTGAAAGAAACAGTAGTGATACAATTATTTATCCATTCAATCCATTGCTCGCAAAACACTAGTTTATTAAGAACTTTCAGAACAGAATCCCATCTTACCTGATTGTATGCTTTTGTCATGTCTATTTTTATTGTCGTCATATGTTTATACTTTTTCCTTTTCATGTTCATAAAGAAAGACAATAATTTTGTAACAGAAGTTAACACACGAAACCGGTCTAAAGCTACCAAGATTTTCCTGGATATCCCCTTTTTTGATTAAAGTAATAAGAGTATCGTTAAGCTTATCAAGAGAGCAGTTATTAGGAAAGAAATCAATCACAACATTGATCACAGTCTCCTTAATTATGCTCCAAAATTCTTTATAAAACTTACCATTGAGACCATCCGGTCCTGGTGCTTTTGAAGGAGATAGTTCCCTAACCGCTTGCTCGATTTCTTCTATGGGTGGTACTTTTGTTAATTTTATGTTCATGTCATTAGTAATGCACGATTTATATGATCAGATGCTTTTTTAATATTCTCTTCCGTAGTTAACTCCTCTTTAAATAAGGATTTGTAAAAATCTTGAAATCAAACTTTAATATCATTAGTATCTTCTTTCCATATTCCATTAGTGTCTTTGATTCTAGTAACAAGATTAATTTTCCTTCTATGAATCGTAGCTAGATGGAAAAAATTAGTATTTTTATCACCGTAGGTTAACCAATTAATTCTAGACATATCCGACCAATATTTCTCCTCATTTTGATATTCAATTTTTATTTTTCTTTTATCTCTTTTTCCTCTTTAATCCTGTCCTCTGAGAGTATTTTATTATTAATAACCGTAAGCCTATCTTGTTAAGTTTTGATTTGTTTCTCATGATTTTTAAAAGTTTTTCACTCCAGTTTGAGATTTCTTTCTTAGTGTTCTATCTATTTTTACATATATGTTAATCAAATTATTACTATTCGGTATATTCCAACCTTTATCAACAATGTTCTTACAATTCTCGTCATCTAACCATCTAGATCCAAACTTGAAGTATTTCATAACTTTACTCATGTTGATATCGTAATGAAGAATAAGCGGTGAGTGGTCCGACCCAATGGTCGGAGGGATAAATATTTCAGACCTCAGAAACAAGTCCATCAACTCATGTGTTGCTAGAGCTCTATAAATTCTTGTCTTGACATGCTTATCCCCTTGCATCCTATTAGACCATGTAAAAAAACAACCATTAGACTTGACTTCTATAAGGGAATTAGAGAATGTGAAGTCAAGAAATTCGTTAATGTGTATAATATTAGCATGATTTTTCCTTTGCTTTTCATTTAAATTAAGTATCTCATTGAAGTCACCAATAATTGTCCATGGTTCTGTAATGTTCTTACTCCAATTGGAGATTTGTATCCAAGTATCTTTTATTATCATTAAAATCAGTAGGGGCATGTATAAAAATCATATAGTACGAAACAAAACTTCATTAATTTTAACAGTAACATAAAAATTACATCTAAAAACCACTTCGATACGCAAAAAGGAAAATGCCACAAGACCAAGAACCCACCGGAGTGAAAAGCACTACCGGTAGGTTGAACAAAAAAAGTGTTACCAAAACACAACCTATTCACTACGTCTCGAGAATCAACTTCTCTCAACATAGTTTCACAAAAGACTGCAAGACCAGGACGAAACCGATTCAATAGTGAGCCGATGCTAGAAAGAGTCAGGGGTGCTCGAATCCCTTGGACATTCCATAAGATTGTCGTCATTTCTTATTCGCGGCTTTGTTCAGGGAGTTGATGCCTCCTCTTTAATCCTCCATTTGAAAGTCCTCCTCTTCTTCATCATCAGCATATTGAAAATTCATGTCGTGATCTTCTCCACCTCCCTCAATCTCATAGTCTTTTTCGAAATAATTTTCCTCATCCCCGTTGCTACCCTCTTTCTCCTCCTCAGGCTCGAACCGAGGATCATAATCATCAATCATTTTTTCTAAACTTTCCATGTTTCCATTGTTCCTCCATTCACTAGTCTCCACACCAACATTATCCTGTTCGAGTATGCCATACTGATTTTTGTTGACAAAATCTTCAATTTGGTCCACCACCCTTAATTTTTTGAAGTTACCAGTAATAAGTGATTTCCCTTTATGGCTGGTTAAACCTCCTCCCATTCCTTTTGTATCTATTCTTCTGTTAATTGTTTGTTGATTTTCAGAAGATCGTTCTTGGGAAACTGAGTTTACCATACTTTCTTATCCTTGTTTCTCCCATCTTCATCTTGAAACATTTTCGCCATTCTTTCAATGTTTTCTATCCCTCTATCTTCCTCCCCATTTATTCCATGTAATTGTCTAAAGGCATCAATTTTTTTAGTAGACTCTGTCAATTCGTTTCTCAACTCCTCAACTTGTTTATTCCAATTTTCCCAATCCCTCTCCTCGCTCTCCTTTTCTTCATCCAAAATTGCTTTTGACACAGGTTTGCTTGAGCTGGCACCTTTGGTGTAGTTATACATGCTTAAAATGTTCTCGTCTCCTTCTCCAATTATGATTCCTTTACTTGCTTGTTGCCCCTGGGGATTCTTACCTACGCTAATAACTCTATTATCATTGTACAAATAATTTACGAAGTTACCATCAATGTTCAAATGTAATCCATAGATAGGATTAAAAGGCGGGAATTTCGCTATGTTGTCAATGCTTCCATGTAACTTCCCTCCTCTCATCTATATCTTCAATTTGCTTGATAACTATAATCGGGCACTCTCCATACTGATGGCCAACCCTCCCACACCTGAAGCACATAGACCCAGTGTTTTCATACTGGAAAACAACCCATCCAGCTCCCCTCCCCTTGTAAGAGGTATGTCCCAGGTGGTAATGGAAACTTGATATTAAATCTGACCCTGAATCTCAATACCTTTATATCACAATTAGTAACAACAGGATAATCCACTGCTTCGATCTTAATAAAACAAACATCTAAAGCTTTCACTGTATTAATGGTATTTTGTTTGAAAGCTAATCCTCTGACTTGTACCCAAATGGAAGAGTAATCTGTAGGTATTTCATTGAAATCAATTACCTGGGGCCATAAAGTCATGATGACGTGCATTTTTGAAAAGATACTAGGCCTCATCTCCCACACCCGTATGAATTCGCTAACATTGAAGAATTCCATCTTGAACATGTTGGTTTTTATTTCGGAGATTCTAAAGTTACCTTGAATACCCCATTTCTTTTCAATGAATTTCCTGAGCATAGCAGTATAAACTGGAACATCTCCAACCACTCTAAGGATAATAACTGTCTCCTCCTTCATGCTTTCAGCTAAGCGTGCTCTGTTTCCAATATTAATGACACCCAATTTCCTTGCTTTATGATCAGCCAGAGGGATTATGGGGAGTGCATGGCATTCTCTAATAGCCATGGCTATAAGATTCCTATAAAAACAACCTTATGAGACAGGAAATTAAAGTTACACATGTAAAAGTTATAAGGTTTAGAAAATATCAGAGATGGGAGTGAAGGGGAAAGAGTGAGTATGAGACAAGCGTAGGCGGAGAAAGAAATGTAAGAGGCAAACTTATGAGATGACCAATGAGTACTACCTGTTCTTAAATAGGCGAAAGAGTGATCTATAAGACAAATTACCTTCGAATCTTGAAACTCGATGAACTATTCGATATAAACTTACCCATCTTGAGAGCAACGAGGAGTCTATACCTCAGAATGTAGAGAGAGGATCTAATCGAGCAATTATCAAAGCTATTAATAGCTGTAATAAATGAATAATTTGTTTAAATCGATGTAGTCTAGTAGATCTGTTGGCACCACCTTCTTCACGCGTGTCCTCATTTCTCATTATGACTGAGTTTTTCGAGGGATGGCCCCAGTCCTCCCTTACCTGCTACCTGAGAACAAAAAACGACAACAAATTAGAGAGAAATTGGAAACTCAGAGGGCTAACCTTTTTAAATAAGATGATATATCCGTATATGGAGCCTAGATTTCTTCAAGGGTTGTTAGGGTTTATGATATCCCTAATTTCTTGATAATAACCACTGTTGCAACTGTTACCTCTGAGTGAACAGATCAAAGTGTGGCTAGAAGAAACAGTTGAAATGATGAATCGGGCCTTGTTGATAAAAGCAAGCCAAGTTTGGTAAGATCTATGTAACTCAGATATAGTTGAGCAGATCGAGCCATCATAAGATGAGCTCATCTTCCAACGAGGGAGAGAGAAAATAATTTACTGTCCACGAAGTAGACACGAAAACATCGAGAAAAGGAAATGGATGCGAAGGAAACAAAGAGACTATCTGAAGAAGGTGTATTTTATAGAGAGAGGAGAGAACGTGTCTAACCTAGAGAGAGAATTGTATTGTTTGGAAAGCAATTTTTATCTATGTCATATCCTTCTAATTAATTAGTAATTATCCTATAAATTTATATACATCTATTATACTATGTATATTATGTTATATATTATTAAATGATAAATTAAATAATTAATAATCAAAAATATATTGGAAATAATATTTGGAATGTAGAATCAGATGTACAAATCGAAAAAAAAATCAGACCGGAAAATCAGAAATTTCAGAAATTTATATGTAGTTCCAATTCCGATATGATTTTTTGCAAAAATCGAAACATTAAAATATTGTACCAAAATTCAGATCGTAAAACTCAGAAATCACAAAGTTCAGTTGCGCTTTCCACCCCTAGTTTCACCTCTCATAGAAGGTTATTTTCCATCTGCCATATATGATAGATAGTAGCGGAAAATGCAACTCTCCATACTTTCTCCTTCAATTTTCTCGGATTTAAAACTTCTTGAGTCATTTAAGGACAGTCAAGATAGTAATCATCTTTTTTCGATACCCAACCATCTTCTCATATATTCCAAAAGACTCTTAGCAAAAGCACATTCAAAGAAAAGGTGTTTGTTTGACTCAAAATTTCACCACACAATTCACAAAGTGTATCTAATTCTATATAAATCACCATATCCTTAGTGTAAAATCTCTTTTTTATTGCAATCCATACAATGATAGCATGTCTTGTAATAACACAAGTATCCCACACAATATTCTCCCAAGTTTCAGAAAAAGATAAAAGGATAAAAATATCATAAGGTGATTATATAATGCGAGGAACTCACCACTACGCGGCTCAAAAGCAATGGGTTGATCCTTTGGGGTGGAAAACCAATGATTCAACAACTTAACTCATTCTTCATGTCCAATCGAAATATCAATTTCCTCTTTTAATTTCCCTAGTTGTTGAAAGAGCGGGGAATCAAATTTTTTCAGTTGCCACAACCAAAAATTATTCTTTTTCAATTATTCACCGTGCCCATCTACTCTACAAAAAAAAATTCCCTATAATTTTCCACAATATTTTCATGAGCAAAACTTTATTTCATGCTCCAAGATCTTTGAGGCCTAGCCCCCCTTCTTCTTTTGGTGTGGCTATAGTCTTTCATTTGATTTGCGAAGATTTTCCATCTCATTAAACTCTTGCAAATACGCACGATTGTATCACGCACATAAATTGGTATGAGAAAAAATAGATAACCAAAATCATACAATCCCTTGAAGTACCGATCTAATAAACTCAATTCGGCCCGCATATGAGAGAGAAGGAGTATCCTAAGATCGAATATACCATTCCAACTTATCAATGAGAGGTTTATCCTCTCGAAAATAAGATCGAAACTCCAAGAAGTACACCCAAATAACAGAATAACATAACCCTATTGTAAATTTTATTGAAGATACGCCTTCTCAAACTAGTACCGATTGACGAGCTTGTTTTCGTCATTTTCATGTAATATCTCTTTTCCTAATTACACCCGGATAACAGAATAACATAACCCTATTGTAATTTTTATTGGAGATACACCTTCTCAAAGTAGTATCGATTGACGAGCTTGTTTTCGTTATTTTCATGTAATATCTTTTTTTCTAATTACATCCGGATAACAGAATAACATAACACTATTGTACATTTTATTGGAGATACACCTTCTCAAACTAGTATCGATTGACGAGTTTGTTTTCGTCATTTTCATGTAATGGCTCTTTTCTTATCTGCGTTAAGTGAAAAATTACATATAAAAAATAAAATAAAATTTAAGCTATCCCTAAATTAATTTGAACCTTTTTTATTTTTGGCATGCTTTTTCTTTTCTACCTTTTGCTAAAACACCAATCTCTCATGCCTACCACAACTGTCTTCCACTTTGTACATCCTACTAAAATGCATTTAAACAACCCAATGGTGGAGTATATATTACTACTTTTTTGGATTCTGAATAAGCTTAATTATGTCTTAAAAGTTCCTGTCAACGACTAATCTGTGTCTAATTAATGAGATTATGAAAATTAAATATTTTGTCAGCTATGACAGAGAGCACCTGATTGATTAATTAGATAATTGATTGATAAAATAAATAGATTAAAATAGTTAGACTGCTCTCGTTAATGTCCACTACTTAAATGTTATATCGGGTCTCATATAGTATTAATTTACGATCAAACCAATTTCTATTTTTGTCAGATCAAATCAAATACTATAATACTAGAACTGAATCACAATATTCTCTAAACCAATAAACAGTCAAAAGCTAAAAGGAATATCTATAGAACTAAAAATTATTTCGATGGTCAATAATTTTTTTTTTAATGTTTATGAATATAATCATACAGAAAAATTAACCTATCCTTAACTAAAAGAATTGACTTAACATATTGTCCGATGATTCTCTTCTCTCCATTTATTCTGTGCCTGACCTTCTTTGCTAGAGCGTCTCTTTGACCATTAAATCTTCATGGAACATATTTGAAATTAACTAGACCAACTTCAGTAGCCAGTTTCTTGATTTGTTTGATCCACGGTCTGAGTCTCCATCTAACTACCGACACTTATTTGATACCTTGAAGTACATCAAGGTTATCTGAGAAGATAGTTATCTCCCCTTGTGGCATATGTCTCCGTGTTTCGGTTGTGCTGATCATTGCTTGTGCTTCCCCTTTAGTACATGAATTACAGAAAATAGTTGTAGAAAATTCTGTTTGGGAACCTGTATTTTTGTTGATTTGAATCTTAATCCTATGGGATTGTGTGGTTGGTCAAATGATGCATCACATGTGAACGCTACATTAGTTTGAAACTCGAGATTATTTTCGGTAACATTCCCGCTGCCTGTATTTGTGTCACACTTTTGTTCATTTTTAAACCAGTCTTTTCCGAAATCTTCACCCATATTTCAGTTGGTAATTCAGATGATCTCATCTGGCTCGATCTGATGGTTACTATGTCTGCTTCTCATTTTTTATTTCCATAAATTCGATATTATTAGTAACACGTACGATACCACTATTTCTTTCCTTCATCCTCCTTGAACGTGTGTCTCAATAATCTTAAGAATCCATTGTCCCAAATCTCCTTTGTTGTGTTGTACATGAATTTGATATGTTGATCCTGCCTATACCAATTTAGCTATCCCACGAGTAAGTAATAAGTGTTCCACTGTTTCATGACCCATGGTACACCATTGACAGTTGACTTCTACCTCACGTTTCCGTGTTACAAAATTTCTTCTTGTTGGAATTGCATTATTTAAAGCCTTCCAGTTTAAGATTCTTACCTTTGTAGGTACATTTGATCTCTAGATGGTTTCCCATAGCGTACCTTCAGAAGGAATACCACTTGATTGATGAGGCTCTTCAAAAATTTCTTTATCAGTAAGGACTTTGTATCCTGTTTTTGTAACATATTCTCCATTACTAGCGTGTGGCCATATGAATTTATCTAGTGAATCATTTGTAAAGACTTTTTGCCGCAATATGACTGGAATGATTGGAGCCAGAAAAATTTCATCTAGTAGTTATGTATTCCATTATGTTGATCCTTCTACCCATAGCTCATTAACTTTATTTATAATGCATCCTTTAGGTTTCTCTAATTTCCATTGTGTATCGAGCCATTTATCCGACCAAATATCTATAGATTCTCTATTACCAATTTGAAATCTACCATATTTTTTCAGCATATCCCGTCCCTCTAACAAGCTTGCCCATGACCATGTTCGAGATTGTCTTAACTTGACATCAAGAAATGAATATTTCGGAAAGTATATACCTTTTAGTAGTCGAGCTACCAAAGTATTAGGTTTATTCGGAATTCGCCAAGCCTGTGCTGCAAGTAATGTCCTGTTCATTCGCTTGAAATCTTTAAACCCCATCCCTCCTAGCAGTTTTCCTACCACCAATTTTTCCCATGCTAGCCAATGTATTCTTGACATTTCACCTGAATTCCACCAAAAATTCAAGATTAATGATATTAATTTGTTACAAAAAGTAATCGGAAAAGAAAAAATTGACATATCGTAGGATGGTAATGCTTGCGGAATAGCTTTGATAAGCACTTATTCCCCTCCTTTTGATAATAGTCGAGTTTTCCATCCTTCCATGTTCTGAAACAATTATTCTGCTATCCATTGTAATGATTGTGCTTTGGATCGCTTATGACATAAGGGGATCCCAAGATATTTACCAAGATCTTCTTTTTCTTGTATGCCTAAAAACTGTGTGACTTGCGCCCTTTGTTCTTTTGATGTATCCTTACTAAAATAAACTGATGATTTGTTAAAATTTATTCTTTGTCTAGAACCTGCGCAGTATGTTGTAATACAATCTCTGAACTGTTCAATTTCATCTCCATCAATTGTCAGAAAAAATAGTGAATCATCTGCAAACAATAAGTGAGTAATAGTTGGGCAGTTTCTAGTAATTTGTATCCCTTTTAACTTCCCCTGATTCACTTTTGTTTCAATCAAACTAATAAGAGATTGCGTCATTAAGAAAAATAAGAAAGGAGATAAAGGATCCCCTTGTCTTAATCCCCTTTCTGACTTGAATTTACGTAATCTGTCCCATTAAAGTTAAGTTGAAAAGTAACTGATGATAAACAATTAGAGATCCATGTGATCCATTTATCATTAAATCCTAGCTTTTTTTAGTACTACTAACATAAAATCCCAGCGTACCTGATCATAAGTTTTTGCCATGCCTAGTTTTATTGCCAACATTGGTTTAGTGTTTTCCTCTTTGTTTTCATATAAAATGAGACTTATTGTGCGAATAAAATGTTATCCTGGATGGTTCTATATTCAATAAATGTCGTATGCGTAGGTGATACAATGTCATTCACAAATTTTTGTAACCTGTTAGCTAGTATTTTTGCTATTATCTTAATCTATAGTTTACACATGATATCGACCGGTAGTCTCCTATACCCTCTTAATCAGTGTTTCAGTTAATTTATCGAGCGATATGTTATTGCTGAAAAAATATTGAACCATTAAATAAAGATCATATTGTATAATATGCCAATATTCTTGAAAAAACTTACCATTTAGTCTGTCTGGTCCAGGCGCTTTAGTCGGTGATAAATCAGATACTGCTTTCCGAACTCCTTCAAATGTCAGTTTTTGTGCTAAAATTACATTCATATCATCCGTAACTTTTCGTTGAATTCCTTTTGTCACACCTTTGATTTGTTCCTTATTATTTTCTTTAAACATATCCAAAATAAAAAAATTTGAAAACTATTTCTGACTTGGGAAATCTCTTCTTGCCAGGTTTTATCTTTGTCCTTTATGCGATGTATCTGATTTACATGTCGTCTCTTGATGGTGGCTAAATAAAAAAATTAGTGTTCTTGTCACCATATTTTATCCATCCTGACTTACCCTATCAAACCAGTACTTCTCCTCATCTTCATATGCTTTCTTTATTTCATCTTCAATTTTTGATGTTCTTCAATTATTTCTCTCCTGGTGTCTTGTTGTTCTAAGCCTACCAATTTCTTTGTTAATTTTTTAATCTTATGTGCATTATTTCTGAAAGTTTGTTTAGTCCATTCTTCAAGTGAAGCGATAATACTATCCCTCTTATCTACGAATCTTGGTAGAGACTCCTCTATTCCTGGTTCCCCCCAAGCTGTTTGAATGACACCTTCGCATTGCTCGTGTTCCACCCACATTATTTTCAAATTTAAACCATCTTTTACCCCTATTCATTGATCTATCAGTCTGAAGGATTAACGGGCAATGATATGATCCGGACCGGTTAGAAGCAAAAGACTAATCAAGTTTGACTTTGACGATCTTATCAAGTCTTCGAGATAAATGAATTAAATTTGTGCATGCGTTTATGATCGGAAGGTGTATTACTTAGTTTTTCTTAAATTTTTAATATATCTTTAAAATCACCTATAATTACCTAAGGTTTATTAATATTATTATTCCATATGGTAATCTCTTCCTAAATTTTTAATCTAAGTTCAAATTTAGTTGGGGCATGTACACATACTATATAATAAGGAATATAAACATATTTTATATATACTATTACAAAATATTTGCTAGACTTATAACTTCTAACTTATTTTCCGCCTGCCAGATTACCAAAATACCGCCGAAATGATAATTCCGACTGGGTCCTTAATAAAACTATTAACATGTTTAAAGTTTTTTAACACCCCGGGAGCATCTTTCACGCATAACACGGTCTCAATAAAACACGCTACCCTGGTTTAAACCTATTTAAGACAAACTTAATACTAGAAATTGTCATGGGAGCCCGTATCCCCTGGAACACACGTCGTCATTTAGTGTCCTCGGACGTCTTGGGGGCAGTCTGGATATCCCATATGACTTTAAAATTTTCAGAATTCCATTTTTCCATCTTTTTTAGTTTTCACAGTTCCATATTTCTCCCTAAAACCCTTATTTCCCTTATTGGCCTAAAAGGCCCAAAGTCCAATTTGAATCCACCCCCATATGTCAACCCATTCACTCCAAACAGTCCAATAAATAATTGTCATTCCTCTTGTTTGCAGACCCAAAATCTTTCCTTGTATCCTCTTCTTCCTCAGCCTAACCAACCCATTCTCATTCGCCAACACCATACTGCTTAGCCTCCTATAATACCTCATCATTCTTTCTCTGATCTTAAATACTTTTCCAAACTCAACTCTTTTCCTTCTCCATGATTCAACTCTTGTTAATGTCACGACAAAGATATAATCACGACGATCCTTAACATCCACGAATGCGTAACCTCTGGGAGGTTTACATGGAACTGTCACAGCGAGAATATCGCCAAAGCACTGGAATTCCTGCTGGATGACACTCGTCCTCATGCACGGATCTCCCATATTGTTACTCCGATTCTCCATTTTAATTTTAAAATTCTGTAACTTGCACAGGTCCTCAAATCTCCTTTGTTGATTTCGAAACCAAACATAATATATTTACAATAATTCTCACCTCTGAGAGCCTGATTTCCAACCTTAATACGCATATCTTGCCTCCTCTCTTCATATCCTTTCGAGACTTGTTTCACCACAACATATTCAAACTTGTTCCCATCGGAAGAATCAATCATATCTTGGATATACATGTGGTACTAGACTATGTTGATGTTTAGGAGCTCAAGTTTATGATTGGTCTAAGAATTGTGATTAAATTGCTTAATTGTATAAGGAAACTAATGATTAATTGATTGGAATTATGTAAATGTTAGGCGGTGGAAATGTATAGGTTATGAAATAGAAAGAGAGTAGAGAGAAGTCAAGTGTAATCATAATAACTAAAAATTCCCTTTGTTCATTTTCGATAACTTTTTAATAAAGCAATATTAAAAATATATGATAATCTTATCGTGATGCCTATTTTCTTGACCACCCCTCCTTCCATGCCCTATATCCCAAACCTTACTTTCCCTCTTAAACCATCAATTTTTCCTTCATTTATAGATCATAAAAATAAAACCAATTCATTTTATTTCAGTTGAATAGAGTGTTGTGTTAAATTGTATAAAAGTCGAGAAAAGAAGAAGTCATTAGAGGTGAGTTTCAAGCAAGAAATATAGGATGAAGAAGAGTAGGAAAGAAGAAGAAGAAGAAGAAAAGAGTACAATACATTGTAATTCTTATTGATTATGTTGTTGTTTATGTAATACAATATATATAATACTTCTATTTTATGAATCACACTTTACAGTTTACTCTAGATTCATTATAGTAGCTGATACAACTCAATAACAATCTCAATAACTAACTAACTAACTAGCTAGCTGTCACAAAAGAGTTGCACTTCAGTCCCTACATTATTGGATAGTACTTTTAGCTCTTTTTGTCTAATACAACAGCTGCATTCCAAGATCCACCAACAAGTGGAACATGCATGTTAATAATGTTCAACTTGGAGAGTTTATGTTAGAAAGTAAGAGAGCCAAGAGGCTTAGCGAACATGTCAGCAAGCTGGAGACTTGAAGGTATATAGAATAGCTTAATAATTCCTGAAACCATTTTTCTCTTGTGATCTTACAATCAACGTCAACATGCTTAGTGCGTTCACATTGTACGAGATTTGTGGACATTGTAATTGCCGATTTGCTGTTAGAGAAAACAAGAGCTGAAAATTTATGAGAAAACCCATAATCATGTAACACATAAAGTAACCACTGAATCTCATAAGTGTTTGCTGCAAGGGCTCTATACTCAGCTTCAACTGAGGATTTGTTGATTGTAGATTGCTTCCTACTCTTCGATGAAATTAAAGAATTACCAAGAAAGATACAAAAACCTGTGATACTTCTTCTTGTGTCAATACACCCTGCCTAATCACTATCACAAAAATATTTGAGTTTGATCTCTGAGTTTGAAGAGAAGAACACACCTTGTCCAGGAGTCATTTTAATGTAGCGTAAAACTCGTTGAGCTGTATTCCAATGCTGTTTTGACGGTTTGGAAAGAAATTAACTTAAACAAGTAAAAAAGTAAGTAATATTTGGTCTAGTAATTGTCAAATATAATAGCCTTCCTACTAATCTTTTGTAGGAAGTACAAGTAACAGGGTAAGTAATACCCGATCTAGTAATTTTCAAATATAATAGCCTTCCTACTAATCTTCTGTAGGAAGTAGGATTATCTAGAAGATCAGTAGAATTATCATGTAATTTGAGTGTTGTCTCCATGGGAAAAGACACAAATTTTGCTCCTAAGACACCACATTCGTCCAAGATGTCAAGAGCAAACTTTCTCTGACATAATGAAATGCCTTTTAAATTTCTTGCAACTTCAATACGAAGAAACAATTTGAGTTCACATAAATCCTTAATGGAGAATGCCGAAGGAAGATACTCATTAAGCTTATATATTTCTTGTAATGTTGTACTTGCCAGTATAATATCATTCACATAAGAAAGAATTGTTATGAAAGTTGATGTAGATGTTTTAATGAATAAACTATAGTCACTATCTGAATGTTTAAATCCATAAGTGATTAATGCAGAAGAGAGTTTTTCAGACCATTGTCTAGAGGCTTGTTTAAGTCCATATATGTTTTTGTTGAGTTTAGAGATTGAGTTAGGAGGTACCTTAAGTCCATGAGTAATATTCATATATACGTCTTCATTGAGGTCTCCATGTAAGAAGGCATTGTTTACATCTAGTTGATATAAATTCCAGTTGTTTATAGAAGCTAAAGCAATCATGAGTTTGATAGAAACAAGCTTTGCTACAGGTGAGAAGGTATCAAAAAAAATCTAGTCCCTCTTGTTGATTGTAACCTTTGGCTACTACTCTTGCTTTGTGTCTCTCAATAGTTCCATCTGCTTTGTATTTTAACTTTAACACCCACTTGCAGCTAATTGGAGTCATTTTATCTGTCAATTGATAATTTGCCATGTGTTGTTCTTTTGAAGAGCTAGTAACTCTTGCTGAATTGCATTCATCCAATCAGGAGAAGATGAGGCTTGTTTGTATGTTTTAGGTTCAGTTGTGGCACTTACAGATGTTATTAAAGTACTATTTTGAAGAAAGCTGATTGGAACTTAAAATATCATTGATTGATATAGTATACCTTGTGTAGATGAACCTTATTGACCTTGAAGAGATTGAGATTTGCATAGTGAAGTTGAAGTTATATAATCTTTGAGATACGGTGATGGTTGTCTATTTCTTGTTGGCTTGGTTGTTTGTTGTGTGATGGCTGTGGAGGGTTAATGAGTAGTGAAAGTAGGAGGTTGTATATCTGAGTAAGTGATTGAGGATGGAGGAAACATAAAGGTATGAATATTTTCAAGTTGTGAGGTATATGAAAAAGGAAAGATCTTCTCATGAAAAATAACATTTCTAGAGATAAGTACTTTATTTGAGGAAATGTCAAGCAATTGTAACCTTTTGTAGTAATTGGATAGCTCAAAAAAATACACTTAACTGCCCTATGATCAAATATGGATCTATGTTGAGTGAGAGTTGAGGCATAGCAAAGTGAACCAAACGCTCTTAAGTGATTTAGAGCTGGAGGTTTGTTATAAAGTATGCGATATGGAGATAGGTTTTTAAGCAAAGGAGTAGGCAATCAATCTATTGAGTGAGCAGCTGTAAGAATAGCTTCAGACCAAAATTTAAGAGGTATTTTGGATAAGATCTCTAGCAGTAGTTAAGGGATGCTGGTGTTTTCTTTCAACAAGTCCATTTTGTTGAGGGGTTTCAACATAACTAAGTTGATGTATTATACCAAGAGAAGAGCGAAAATTTGGCATTAGAAACTCTTGACCATTCTATGATCTAAGCTATTTGATCTTGACTTTAAACTGAGTTAAAATAAGATTGTAAAAAGAAAGTAAGTGTTGATGAACTTCATATTGATCATTAAGTAAATCCAAATAAATCTTGAAAAGTGATTCTCCCCATTTGTCATGAATTAATATTAGTTGGAGACATCATTTTTAGTATTTTATAAGTCTAAATACTCGATTTTCACATGATATAGTGCACTTTCCTATTTCTAGTCTTGATTTAACGAATTATTATTTTTAGAGCATATTGGGTTTTAATTATTTATTTAATGTGAAGCTCTAAAGATATATATGGAGATTAGTTATATGCCAAGTCAATTCTACGAGATAAAGGAAAGAAGATATACATTGAAATTGGAGAAAAGAAAGGAAAAGCTAAAATATGGAAAGATAAAGTTGTCAAATAAATCTGAATTCCGGCACCTACGACCACAAAAGGGATTATATCTCAAGCTTAGTTAGGAATTTGGAAGAATGGTCTGAAGCAAAGTTAAATAGCTTTCCGAGACGATCAATTTCGACTATTGGAACGCGTCAAACAGATAAGTACTGAAAGAGTTACGGCTAAAACAAATCAGCAATAGAATCTTACCTTTTCTATATTTTAGGGTTACGAATTTGAGTTGGGTTAGGAGTCCAATACTTGTCTTCCACTTCAAGAAAACGAATTAGGGCTTCCAAGACACCTATAAATACACCCTTAAACCATTGTAAACATGTCCTTGCTCAGTGCCAAGTATAGGCTTAGTCCTTGCTTGTATTTTCTCAGTTTTAAATAGTAGCTTAGTCCTTTAATTTAATATTCATCCTTAGTGTCAAGATATTCATCCAAGAAGCAAGCTGAAATATAGAGGAAGACAAGAAGCAAGAAGTTGGAGAGTGACAAACTCCTCTTCTACATCTCACCTTCTCTATATTTAGGGTAATTAGCTATAGATTTGTGGCTTCACCATATTTATAAGCTTTTATTATGTAAGTTTTACTTTTAATTGTTGGGTTATTATTTTGTCTTAATTCCATCATACTATTGTTATTTTAATAGATTTGAGCTTGGCGTATATTGTTATTATGTGTTTTGATATATTGTTTCAGCCTTAGATTTGGCCAATCTTAGGACTATTCTTAGTTATTGACAACACCACATAATCGTCTAGTAGTGACCTTACCTAGATAGCCATAAAGGTTTGATTTAACCACCAATCATTACTCAAGGTTTCTTTACCCAAGATCCTAGTAGTGGAGAGGTTGCTCCTAAGTCCACCCTGACGGGGGTTAGGTAGAATTTAGAATCCCGGTTAATATATAATGTTCAATTCACTCTAAGAATAGAATAACAACTTAGTAATAGACTCATATTAGTGACCCTAATTTATCTGACTTACATTCATATTTATTTATTTGCATTACTTATTTATTCGCGTTATATAATTATTCATCTTATCCTATTTTTATCTAAACATCTAAATTCATCTACGCTTATTTAATACAAGTAGATCTAACGGATTAAATCTCTGCGAACGAGCTTGACTTATCATTAAAACTTGCAAACGATCTGTAATAATTGCAGTGAGTTTCTCGTGGTAGACAAGGTTGTGTGTCCTTTATTATTATCTTATTTATCTGTTTATTTATCAAACCTTTGCCCCCAGCAAAAATTTATCAACAATGGTGAGAAAGAACCTATGATCTGAGAAAGAAACTATGATCTAAGTAAGATTGTTCACTAAATGGTCCCCAAATGTCACAATGTAAAAGCTCAAAACAGGAAGAAGTGTTACTTTCAGATAGAGGAAAAAATAATATCTTTTGTTTAGAAAATTGACATGACTCACAAACATTACAATTAAGAAAAGAAATAGAAGAATCTATTGCCTTAAGGGCCTGTAACTTGGCACTTGATGGATGACCAAGTCTTGAGTGCTGTAGATCAAAGCTTTGATTTGAAGTTTCTAAGGAAAAGGTTGAATGTAATGGAGTTTTTAGGTAGTATAGTCCTTTTTTTCATATGCAATCCCAATCGTCTTCTTGGTTTTTGAGGTCCTGTAATTCCCAGTGAGAAGGAAGAAAACCCACAGAATTGGATGATACTTGAGTAAGTTTAGATATAGATAACAAATTTTACTTAAAGATGGGAACACATAACACATTATTTAAAGTGATGTGTTAATTTAATGTGATATTTCCTCTGTGTGTGGCTGACACAATGTGTCCATTAGACAATGTAACATGAATATGAACATTTATCATATTACTGTTGTACAATTTATGAGAATAAACCAATTGATATGTTGCTCCTGTATCAAGAATCCAAGATGAATTATGGAAATTACTTTCTTGATTTGAAACTTGATGTACAAATGCATTGGTTGTTGAAGAATTGTGTGCTAGAGCCATCAATTTTCCAACTTCTCCTGGTGTAAACTCATAAGATTTTATAGGTTTTGGCTCATTCATATTTTGCGCAATTGAATAAACACGATACAGTTTGTCTTGATGATTGTTGAACCTTTTTCCTTTTGGACCATTCCATCCATTAGGATATCCATAGAGTTGAAAACATTTGTCAATAGTGTGACTTGTATAGCCACAATGTGTACAGATCACCTTCTTTTCCTCATTAAAATAAGTTGTGTTTTGTTCATTCTTGGCATAGAAGGCTTGACTAGATGAAGAATTAAATGAATTTTTGATTATGAATTGTCTTGGATCAACATAGAAAATACTGAATTAATATTAGGTATTGGATCCGTAAGAATAATTTGACTTCTAACCACTGAGTAAGATTCATTTAATCCAATTAGGAACTTCATTACAAAACCGTGTTGATGCCTTTCAATGAGAAAATCAAACAATTTGCAGGTACATTGATTCATGAAGCCACATGAACAAGAAGGCATGGGGAAAAAATGATAGTATTCATCCACAAACTCTTGAATTTAGCAAAATATTTAGAAATAGAATTTGAGTTTTGAGTGATAGAGCTTAAAGATTTTTCGAGTTGGAACACTCTTGATCCATTGCTTTTGCAGAAACAAGTCTTGATCTCATTATATAATTCATAAGTTGAATTAACATATAGTAAACTACCTTTGATATTTTTGGAAATGGAATCAAGAAGCCAAGAAAGTACTAAGTTGTTGGCTCTGTTCCAAGCTGTGAACATAGTAAGATCAATTAGAGATGGCTGAGCTATGTCACCATTAATGAACCCAAGCTTGTTCTTTATAGCTCGAGATATTTCTATTGCTCGTGACCATGACAAGTAGTTTTCACCAGTGAGAGCTTCAGAGACGAGTGAAGCACCTGTATTCTCGCTAGGTGGAAGGTAGTAAGGGTTGGAAAAATCTTCTGTGATGGAATTATTATGTGCAATGTTTTATTGTAATTCTTTAGCGTTCATTTGAAGAAATGCAGAATTTTACATCTGATACCATGTTAAATTGTATAAGAGACGAGAAGAGAAGAAGCCATTAGAGGTGGGCTTCAAGAAAGAAATATAGCAAGAAGAAGAGTAGGAAAGAAGAAGAAGAAAAGAGTAAAATACATTGTAATTCTTATTGATTATGTTGTTGTTTATGTAATACAATATATGTACTACTTCTATTTTATGAATCACACTTTACAATTTGTCTAGATTCATTATAGTAGCTGATACAACTCAACAACAATCTCAACTAACTAACTAACTAACTAGCTAGCTATCACAAAAGAGTTGCACTTCGGTCCCTGCATTATTGGATAGTTTTTGTATCTCTTTCTTGTCTAATATAATAGCTTCATTCCAAGATGTTGTTCTATATTTATGGCTTATGAGTCTTGACTTTTTTTTGGTCGGATTATAAGACTTGACTATCCATAGATGCATTGGTATGTTAAAAATAAAATCAATAATTCTAAATGATCTGTAAACATTATTAATTGATGTATCTTTATTTAAAATGTCATGATTCACTAATTTTTTTCCCAATCATTACATACTCAAGATGATACTAATCTATTCCACTATTTTTAAAAACATTAATAAAAAACAGTAACTATCTATTACAGTATTAGTTTTCTAGTCCTCGGAAGCTAAGCCAAATCTTGCACATTTAGCAGCGTAATTCGCGAAACTGTTATGATCCATTTCAATGTGAAATACCTGCCAACTCGGAATTTTTTCATCGATTTTCAAACTTCTTCAATGATTGGACAGACTCTCCAATTAAATCTCACTTCGTAATTAATTTCTCGAACAATTTCAAAATTGTCTGAGTAGAAAGTACTACTCAACAGATTGAGATCAGCTATAGATCTCATACCAAAGAGAATATCCAATGCATTTTCCTACACACATGAATTTTTTTCCTTTTTAAGACTTTATGTTTAATATTACCACATTTATCCAATGCCACTGAACCACTCTTGCGGGTTCCCATTTTTTAGTAAACGAAGTGTCATTAAGCCAAACAAAATCATTCTCATCATTATAAATCGATACTTCTCCGTCATCCTTCATCCTTTCCTGACTGGAATTAGAAACCTCCTTACTAGGCATATTTAAATCGAGTAATTCCATCATATATTTATTCATCTTCTTATTTATTTTGTTTTTCATTTCTTCCTTTCAAAGTTACCCTCCATCTTAGTTTTCCACATATACCACATTTTGCACAAAATAAAGGAAATAATATTTCTTTTATCCATTCAATTCTTAGATAAGCTATAAGTTACCAAAATAATCCATTCATCAATATATTTTTGAAATATCGATCCACTTTAATTTGTAATTTAGATGATACGCACACATCGCAGCTGAAGGGACATTTACATAATAGATGTTCTACCGACTCGTCCTCCATTTCGCACCATTTGCATATAACATTATCTACGCATCTTCTTTTCTTTAGGTTGTTTTTCACCGGGATAGCTCTGATGTTTTTTTTCCATGCAAAATGTTTTAATTTTGCCTGAATATACGTAGACCATGCCAATTTTCATGATTCACCATTATATAATTCTCATGCGAACGAACTTTGACCAATCGAATCATCATCATCTGATTGAACAGAGCATGATATCTCGATTTCGTAGTGTATACTCCATCTTTAGTGTGTGGCCAGATAATGTTGTCCTCCTTCTCTAGGTGTAGTACCGGGATTAGATTTATTTCATTAACCAGATTTCTTAGGTAGACCTTACTAATAAGGTCCATATCCTACCCCGTCATTTTCTTGTTTAAAAAATGCTTATGGAAATTCTTCCATACATTAACTTTTTTTTACTAATTCAACTTTATAAAAAATTATCATGAAGTGACGGGATTTTATGAAAAGTTATCCTTATGATGTGATCGAATTTTGTAAAAAGTCATTCAAAATTTATACTTTATAAAAAAAACACCCCTTATTATGTGATATTAATTTCTCGCATGAAAGATTCTTTCTTTTTCTATACATATAACATATGAGAGATCAACCAGCTGGGTTAGTTCAACTGGTCAGGGCCTTGCTATTTGGGTAACCTAGTTAAGGGATCTGATTTACCTGGGATATGCATAAGAAGACTTGTATATAATCCCGTGGGATTAGTCGTGATGGGCGCAAGTTGGTCAGGACCATCCACGTACGAACAAAAAAGAAACATATGAGAGACCACTTGCTTTTTGGTGCATAAATTTATAAAATTTAAAGCGAGAAATATGGTTTAATACATTTTGGTGTATCTAAGCTTACTACTATTAAACAATGACAAAGGTCTAACCCAAAAAAAAAAAAGAACAATAACAAAGGAGCTAGTAAAACTAAAACTTCATAATGAAGGCTAATAATAAATTGATCTGTCTCCAAATTATTTGATAGATTTAAAAGTAAAACATTCACTCTTTTTTCTCTTAGATAATAAATATGTAAAATATATAAAATTATTATAAACTAAAGAAAGGACATTATAGGAAGAATATTTTCTTGTATTCCAATATCTAATATTACAATGAAACGATTCTAGTATTTATAAGAGAATAAGTTCCCCTTCACTTAACATATTTACAAGACATGAATAGGATGATAAAAACTTTGACCTTTGGACATCCACCATTAGTAAAATAACTTATTCATAATACTCCCCCTTGAATTTCCATCTATTATGAAATATGCCTCGTCAAAAGTTAAAACCTTGCCAAGAAAACCCCTGTGGGATAAAATCTTGGTTGAAGGGATAAAGAGTACATATAGATGGAACTAATCATCTTGAAACACTGTCTCGTTAAAACCTTTCCAAGAAAACACATTGGAACAAAACTTGGACGTAGGGAAAAGAGTACAGTCGTGTTTAAGCCCCCTGATGTTGGCAAGAGGTCTATGAGTTGTTGTATCTCAATATTATGGACCTACTTCTTGAATGTTGTGTTTGACAATGATTTCGTAAGGAAAATCTGTAAAATTCTTACGTGATTGTATTTGTCGATTTTCAGTATCCATATTCTTCTGTAGCTTATGTGTCTAAGAGACTTTGGTGAAATATATTTTGTTCTGTCTCCTTTGATGTATCCATTTTAACTATGTGTGGTACAAGAAACAATATCCTCATACAATACCATCGGTATATTCTTGTTGAAGATAAACCACACTTTTTTTGGTATGTTTAATAATCCACTTAAATAAATATTTCTTACCACTTTCTCTTGAATATTCACTGAAGGATATGCCTCATTAAAACCTTATCAAGAAAACCCGGTGGGACAAAAATTGATGAGGGGAAAAGAGTACATCAATCCTTGGGGGTTATGACACATATACAATTTGTCACGTTAAAACCTTACCAAGAAAACCAAATGAGCAAAACCGTGATGAAGGGAAAAAATCCAGAATTCAAAAATATATTCTTTCCCTCATTACGACATTACATATTTCCAAATACATTAGATACTTGCGGACTTGTACCTTAATGTCTTCGTTAATTAAAATTAATTAAATCTTCTGGATTTTCACTTGAGAGTATTGAGTGTTAGTAATATCATTTTCTTGATTGAGAAAAAGAGTATTTACTTTTTTTGACAATAAATATTTGGCATGCCTTGTTAAAACCTTAGTAGTAATACCTGCAATTGTACTAACATTTCCTTTTCTCCAATTCACCAACAAAATATTAGATTGTCCAATTGATAAAACTTTAAACATGTACAAGGGAGGTTACAAGTTCAAAACCTTTATCATGCAAACTTTGCACAGATTATACCTAAAGATGGTGCACTTCATAAAACTATTTAGTTCAACTTATTTCCCCCTAATTTTATGTATTTTTTATGAATAAAATCATCGTGTTACATGTGATACAATCAAATTCTTAAATATTCATGATATTCGGATGAGTTTTTTTTATCATATAACACCTTTTTTTTCTTCAAACCCATAAGTTTGAATTAAGACTTCAAGTCTTTGTAATTTTTTTAGATTTCGAGCCGTTAAATTTAATCTATCCTTCAAAAGCCTTTGAAAATCCATATAGGTTTCGAGTATTTATATTTAATCCAGACTTCACCCTTTGAAAATTCAACCTAGGGCTTCGAGCCTTTAGAAAAATTGATATATGATTCAAGTCATTATAACTTGATCTTGACTTTAAAACTTTAGATAATTTGTTCTATACTTTGGACATATAAATTATGTTCTACACTTCCGGTCTATAATATTTGGTATATGCTTTCGGCATACAAAATTTGATGTAGGTTTTCGGACAAATAAAATCTATTTATGCTTCTTGCATATAAAATGTAGTGTAGATTTCAAGCCAATAAATTTTCTTATATACTTTTGACATATATATTTCAGATTCGTAAATTTATATATTTTTGGACTAGGAATAGAATTCATGACTCCCTTAAACTCGTATAAATCTGAATAAACTCATTATGTGTGCTTTAGCCAAAAGATTAAAACTGAAAAATTATTGTCGAATAAAGTCTACATATGCAACTCATTGATAATATATAAAATCTAGTAAAAAAATACAAACAACACATTATAAAATACATAAACCACTAAAAAAAATTGTTAATTAATTTAAAACACAAAAATACCTCCGTCAAATATTTGAAATTTATATATAAAGGATAAGAGAACAAATATTTAGACTTTTTAGCAATTAACTCATTTTTCATATTGGAATGTATAATGAATGTGTGTATAAGAAAAATTTGTTCCATTATTATTAAAATTGTTTTTTGAACTTTTTACTATTTATCTTATTCAGTCCATACATCATTTCCAACACTATTTTTGTTAACATTTGTTCATGTTGAGTAAATAGTATTGAAAAACAATTCTAGAACAGTAGAATCAATTGATTGAAAGTTTTTACTTTAATTGAATTACTTAATAAACTATATTGCCTTATTAGAGAATTTGGTTGAGTTATACACAATAAAACTTGTTATATATCTTATTTTAGATTTTCTTAAATTATCCACAATTAGGTGTGATCTTTTTAAAAAAAAAAAATTATCTAACGAAAAAAACATTTATTGGTTCAGAAAGAAAAAGTCGAAATTTTCATATAATTAAAGGGTGAATTATCTATAGGGTCTTAGGAGCACTATTTTTTCTCTATAGAGTAGTGTCTTGAAAGTTGTTATTCTTAGAGACCTCATTTTTTACAATAGTCTTTCCTACCCTTACTAACACTAAAAGACAAAATAGTATGATGTCACTGTTTCTCTCTCCTCTATCACTACCCACCTACCACCTACCACCCATCTTCGACCTCCGACCATCTACCACCGACCTCCGACCTCCGACCACCGACCACCGACCTCCGACCACCGACCACCGACCACCTCAGTCCACCAGTCACCGGAAAAACATAGAGTATTGAAAAAAACTGAGAGTACTCTCAGTTTTTCCCGATACCAGTCACCGGAAAAAACATAGAGTATCGGAAAAAACTGAGAGTACTCTATGAAAAAGAGAGAGTACTCTCAGTTTTTCCCGATACTCTATGAAAATAGAGAGAGTACTCCGAGAATTAAAAGAATACTCTAACAATTTAACCGTATACTCTGTAAAAAAGTCGGAGTACTCTATAAAATAGATGGAGTACTCTTAGAAATTACATAAATACTCTATAAAAACAAGGCATAAAAATAGTCAAAAAAAAGCTTTTATTCACATTTATTACACTTTTTTAAACAATTACAAAAAGATATACAATTAAAAAATAAAAAAAACTAAAAACATTAAGTGGTTTGACCAGATCTAGATCTGGTCAACCATTTCAAACTAAACAAAAAAAAAAAAAAAAAAACAAAACAGCTTCACGCGTGAAAGGCCTTAACCAACAAAGCTTCTTCTCCGGCGAAGCACACAGCTGCAGCAAAAACTCCGGCGAAACAAAGCTGTAACATCACCACTGTATCTCTCCTACGCCACTCACAAAGCGCCACCACCACCACCATAAAATTCCACCATAAACTCCGGTGGTTACCTGTTACGTTCGAGCCCCCCTTTCTTCAGCGAGATCCGGCGAGCTTCAGCGAGATCCGGCGAAGCACCACCACACCTAAAAGATTCCTGCAGTGGTAGATCGAGCAGCCTTCCTCTTTTGTTGCTGCAGAAATCCGGCGAGGCTAGCTTCAATTCTTCGAACGGATGTCTTCAGCCACGAACGGAGGTCCTCCAGCTCCGAAATGGGCCGCTGCTCAGTGGCGGTGGTTATCTCAGCTTCGAACGGATGTCTTCAGCCTCGAACAGAGGTCCTTCAGCTCCGAACGGAGCAGCTGCAGGTGGCGGTGGTTGTCTGGTGAGCTCAGCTTTGCAGATGTGGCCATCTCAGATGGCGGTGGTGGTGTTATGGTGGAGGCGGCGGTTTTATGGTGGAGGTGGCGATTTTAGGTTAATGAGGGAAGAGGGAGGTGGTGGTGGCTATGGTGGAGGTTTATGAGAGAGGAGAGAGGATAGAGCTTTTGGTTTAGAATGGTTCACGTATAAAGAAATGAAATTAGGTTTAGAAATAAAATGTAATGTTAGTATATATATAAGTCTAAAAGGGTAGAAAGGTAACAGGGGTTTTGGGGTTCATGTGTTAAAAACTTCCTGAGGTCTTTAGTAAGAAGAGGCTCTAGGACGGTTCCCATCTTGAAGAGGGGGGTGTGATCAAGACCTTAGGTGTAATTATCTCATAATTAAATGTATACGAAGACCATGCCAAATGATTTTCAATATTACTAAGAATATATTATATACTAATACATTTGCAAAGTAGACGTGTCGAATAGATTCAGGTACAGAAATATTTTATTTTTTTGAGAATTAAAGTTCTGATCACCGACTAATGGCCCTTAATTAATAATTAACTAGTGGTTATCAACATGAGTTTGAGGTGCTCAACTTAACCTAGAACTAGATGGTGTTATGTTAGAAAATTAATAAAGTCAACAGTTTCCAAACATTTTATTTACCTCGTTCCCAAAGTTTTTATCAACATGTTTATTTTTTTAGTATTTTCTTTTTCCTTTTTATAAAAATAGATAAGTTTTTTTTTTTCATTTCAAAATTTAAATACAAAAGAAGTAACATACAAAACATAGAAGATAATCCAATACTGAGGGATGATTCAGAATATATTTTCATGAGTGATGCATCCTTTAAAAAAAATGAACCGTCAAGTATAGCTTCAATATCAATTAATAAAGAAGGGAGAGTTACTCACAAGATTGTATCTAGACCCATTGTCAAAAGTTCTGTTGAAGGTGAATGCTGGACGATCCTTTTGGCTATGAGAAAGACCGCTATTTATAATCTTCGGAGTGTTTATTTTTACTCCGATAACCTTGAGTTGGTTCAAGGTATTTCTAAATGCACAGGTCTTCGATGGCAAATATATCTGTTCATTGCCGAAATGAGGAGCTGGCTTATGATGTTCCCTTCTTGGAAGGTTAACTTCGTTAATAGGAATCTTAATAGCGTTGTGGATCTACTTACTAAGTGTGCAAGACGAAATATCGACCCCTCATCTTGGAAGGATGGCTCTTTAAATGTTTTTTATATTTTTCTTAAATCCCTGTATAAACGATCGTGATAATTAATTAACTTTGTTTCTTGAAAAAAAACAATAAAAAACATTATGTATAAACCAATTCATCATCCTTTCAACTAGGGCTGTAAACGAACCGAGTCGAGCCGAATACTAGATGTGCAAGCTTGTTTGATAAGATTTACGAGTCGAGCCGTCGAGCCAAGTCGAGCTCAAATTTTAACGAGTCGAGCCGAGCTCAAATTTTAAGACTTGATAACATATCGCACGAGCTTTTTTTGAGCCGATCTCGAGTTATTAACGAATAATTTATTTATTTTATAGTTTTAACAATATATTTATTGATAACTAAACCATTAGTTTACAGATTATAAATTTTTAACGAGTTAACGAACGAGCTCGAACAAACGCGTTTTTTAACGAACGAGTTCGAACGAACTTTTTTTTTCCCGTTTATATAAACGAACGAGTTCGAACGAGCTTTTTACCGAGCCGAGCTCGAGCGGCTCGCGAGCGGCTTGGTTCGTTTACAGCCCTACTTTCAACCAATTTCAGATATTTCAAGTGTTTCTTATAGTAGAAACGAGCTTCCTTAAATTATTCTTTTGTTTCAATCTGAATTAAGAAATTCATGTCTTATAAATTGATTAAAACATGCGCAAGTACGTTGAATTTCTTTGAAAAGAGAATGAAATTCTAAGAACACTATAAATTGTACATCTGATGTACTTTCGTAATGATTGAATTGATGTTCCATCGAACTGTAAACGATCTTTTAAGAGTCTGCACAATTTTAAGACAGCCAGAGTAAAGTATTTTTGTTTGATTTCTTTCATCCATGACAAGATTGAAACTTCTTCTAACGCAAGCGTTTCACTTTCCGAACTTGATCTTACCTAAATTTTCTTAACGAGAACACAACTGCAATCCCCGACTAAGCATTTGGGTAAAGGCCAAAGGAGATCGCCGCAACTTCGAAAGATATCGAGATATAAAGTTTGGAACCATGAGCAACGAGGAGCTCGATAATCCGTAGTGCACCACCTCAAGAACCTCAAACCGAATTCACCCACTCACCCCATGTTGCTACTCACCATATGTGTATTATGAAGGAAGCATGTTGTCCATTATACAAAGTTGGGATAATGGGTAGACTTAATGGAGAAAGTAGTATATATATTGATCCAGTGTAAACTCATAAAGTGTATAATTACTCAGGCAATATTCAAGCTATATCATGATTAGGGTTTATATTTTCTCTAATTTAGCTTCTATATCTCTTTGTTTGAATCGATATCTTTAACAAAATTTCTTGCCTAAACATCTCAAACATGCACTAAATTTCATACAATTCACGACAAGATCTAACTGATAATATTTGTCATGTCAATTTGCATGGTTAGTAGGAAATCGACATATCTTTTTCCCATTGGGATACCACAAAAATGGCCAAAACTAGAGCAAGTGACAAGACGCATCCACGCAACAAAGAAATACAAGATGGAGCCACAGCCTCCAACTGTGAAGAGTCGCACCACGCCAAATCTTAGAGGCAATATGAGATGGATCTACCCACCTGGCATATGCCGATCATCAATGTCAAGACCAGTTTCCTTATTATAGTAGAAGGAAAAATGTTACTCGAGTCTGGGGTGGTCGGTGCGTAGATCAATGTTGACGATGTGCCCGCTATGACACATCTGCAAATTAGCCCATCAAAGCCTTATGTCAACAGAGTAGTGCAACAACCTCACCTAGAAATTCAGTTGAATCCTCAAGCGCTGGAGTGCCTTTTCCAGACCCAACAACAACAAGTACTAGGAAGTAATAATCCTCCCCTCCAAACACCATCGAGGTATCGGAGCCTTACATCTAGGGATGTCAACGGTTTGGTCTTTTGCAAAAATACCAAAAACCATAATCATAACCGTTTATATTATTAAAAACCATATTCTAACGGTTTAAACCATCGATTACACTTTTCAAAACCATAACCGCATCATTTGGTTTCGGTTTTTTAAATGGTTTTGCGGTTTTTAACCATAACTAAATGATAATTTGATAAATATATTAATTATCATAAAATAAATCCAAATATAAGAAATATATAAGGTATATACAAAATTGTGTTGTTATTTGATTATATTGAATATTTACTATTTAGTTGGTTAAATATAGTATTTGGATTTGGGTTTTAGGATTTCAATATATCTAATTTAACCTAGATTATTATAGAATTTCAGAATATATATGATAATGGTTTTTGGTTATTCGGTTTTATTTTATCTAAATCCATAACCTAACGGTGTTAACCGCCGGTTACACTTTTAAAACCATAACCTAATGGCTTTAATCACGATTATATAATTTGTTTTTTAATCGGTTCGATTATCATTGCTTTCGGGTTTTAATCGTAACCATTTCCATCCCTACTTACATCCCCTAGGAGGTCCCGTATAGGATGCCCTTGGTTGGATCTGATCGCGGAGCTAGAAGCGACTAGGACAACACCGTTCACGTGGGAAATATTGGATGTAGCGCTAACTCGTCGGTTTTGAACCACCTTAGTTACATGTAGGGCTGTAAATGAACCAAGCCGCTTGCGAGCAGCTCAAGCTCGGCTTGGATAAAAGCTCGTTCGAGGTCGGCTCGAATATAAACAAGTTCAAGCTCCATTTTAAGATCGATAAGTAAACGAGCCTACTCGAGCTCGGCTCGTGAGCTCGTTTAAAATTATAATAAATATAAATTAATATATTATCTACTTATAAATATATTATTAAACTTCAATATCAAATTGGATATTTCTAATTTATTTATACATTTATTTTTCATTAATGTTATGTTTCATATTTTTATACCACACACTCCATAAACCAACCGTTCATGAAAGTCCCATTTCAACAATAAAAAACAAATTGTTCATGAGAAACTCGTTCTCGACTCTAAAAAATATTGTTTATTAAGTTAAACAAACAAGTTCTAACATTTTTTGAATTGTATCATTGGAAGCTCGAGTGCTCGGCTCGTTAAAATTTCAGCTCGGCTCGGCCCGGATCATTTAAATTTGAGTTCGGCTCGACTCGAGAAATTAAACAAACAAGCATGTACATCTAGTATTCGGCTTGGCTCGTTTACAACCATAGTTACATGCCTACGATGGGTCAACTGACCTAGATCAACATGTACAAAAGACATATGGATTTGATTACCAGTTTTGACGTGCCTTTCCTACCACACTATCGAGAAGGTCACAACAGTAGTTCTTTAAGCTATAACCGAAAAATATATCATCTTTTGACCAAATAAGCCAGAGAATGAAGGCACGATTCATAGGAAGTAAGGTTGTGGAAATAGACTTATCCTCGCTACTTGAGCTATACCAGTAAAAGGGAGAATCGTTGGGGGATTATACTTAGAGGATCAGAAGCCTCGCCTACAACACAAAGAACTTTGATAATATGATAGCTTGACTTGCCTTCACACATGGTTTGAGAAACAAATAATCCTAAATCAAGATAGCCTCATGTCCTCGCCATACCTTGGCGGAGATACTCGAGGAGAGGAGGGTGTGATAAATATTTTAGAGTATTTTATGGTAGGGGAAATAAATGGTCTTAGATGCAAAGATGGAAAATTAACATTAAAACACTCTAGTAAATTGGGAATTTTGGGGTATTTTAAAGTGAGTTTCGAAAATCTAAGTGTAAACATTTATATAACCATTTATTGTAAAAATTTACACGAGAAATACTAATTTCTTCAAATTGTCTTTTGAGTAATTTCTTAAATTTGTATTTGAGTTATGAAGCGAAATCATGCCACTAAGTAAATTTTTTAAAATGAGTTGATTGTTCCCTTTTTACCTCGAATGTGTTTAATTTTTAAATTAATCGTCTCGCCAATTCAAGAATGTCATACATTAAAGTGAATCAAATATATATTTATATAATATTTATTAAAAAAAATTGATTTACATGTAGATATAGATAGTGCGAGACTAGTGAAAAAAATTATTGCTAGCTAGAAGAGGATATGCACATGAGAAGAGAAACTATTGGAGAGTCAAAGAAGCTAGACTGAGAAGTGCAAATAAGGGAAACTATCCAAGTCCGTTTATGATTATTACATCTTGGACTACGAGGGGTTTCAGCTCAATCCATAAGAAACGAGGAGTAATAAGCTCATTATATAGAAAAATATTGATATTTTGGTAATTTTGGAAGCAAAAAGTATTCATAGAAGTATCGGTAAATTCAAGTCTACAATGCTACGAGGTGAGAAATATGTGGATAACTTTGAGCTAGATAAGTATGGGAGAATTTTAGTTATTTGAGACCCGGATAAAGTTAATGTTGAAATTCTCTAACAGACACCTCACCTCATCCATTGTAAGGTTGTGTGTAAGATTACTTCTATTAGTCTTTACACTTCTTTTATTTATGAATTGATGGAGAAAATCGATAGATGAGAATTGTGGAAAGACTTACTAGATTTTGCTATAACCTTTGATGAACCATGACTTCTTTTGGGAAATTTCAACAATATTTTAGCTCATAATGAAAGAAAAAATGGTAAGGTTGTGACAATGGGTAATTTTAGTGAATTTACGGATTATCGTAAGTGCAATATTTGGGGAAATTCTTTACATAGGATAACAATCACGTTCTAAGTCGTATTGATCGAGTGTTGGGTAACCGTAGACTTGAATCTTCGGATCGTTATGTTCATGCCTAATTCTAGTGTTTCGGATTATTCACCTTGTATTGTGTCACTTTTTCTACAACAAATTTATAGAGTTACATCGTTTCTCTTTTTCAATATATGGGTGGAGCATAAGGAAATAGTAATGTGATTAAAAGTGGGTGGAGCAAAAGTCAAATTCGGGGAAATAAACAATATATTTAAAGGGTTATACGAGTAGTATTGATTCCAAGGTATTCGATTGGGGAAATATTATTTAGCAAGAACAAGGTTTGGACATGTGTAAAGAAGTTTCTAATAAAGAGATAAAAGAGGTGGTTTTCCGTATTAGAATACGTTAAAGCTCCCGAACCTGATGGATATTCCTCACTTTTCTTCAAGAAGTCTTTGGATCTCATTGGATAGGACATTATGCAAGCGATACGTTTGTATCCAGGTTCTTACTTAAACAATTATATGCCACTATTATTGCTCTTAATTCGAAAAGAGAAGAACAGGTTAAGTTTGAAGATTATAGGCCTATTTCTTGTTGCAACGTTATTTATAAAGCTATTGCCATAATTATTGCCGACCCTTTAAAGACTATTTTTGTTGAATTAGTAGATAAAGCTCTAAATGCGTTCATTACTGGAAGATCGATGGTTGAGAATATTCACCTTATGAAAGAGTTATTGAGGGGTTACAACAATAACAATAATAATAGCTCATCTAGATTTACAATTAAAATCTACTTGTGTAAGGCCTATGCTCTATTTCGTGGGCTTGTATTCATGAGGCGCTTAAAGGACTCAACTTTCTGAAGAGGTACATTGATTGGATTATGGTTTGTGTGTCTACAACTTATTATTCGATGGGAATCAAATGGTGAAATTCATGACTTCTTCAAAGGAGAAAAAGGTTCGAGACAAGTTGATCCTCTCTCGCCTTACCTCTTTCTTCTATGTCTTGAATATTTCCGAGACTCTTAAAGAGACATACAAACCAAGGGTTCAAGTATTATTCCAAATGTGAAAAAGTGAGAATTACTCACCTTGCTTATGTCGATGATTTAATGTTAGTTACTAAAGGTGATCATGACTCGATTAAGATACTTATTAATAGATTGAAGGCTTTTGGGGAGTATTTGGGGTTCCATTTGAATGTGATAAAGTCAAATATCTATTATGTAGGTGTTAAAAATAAAGCGCTTTAGAATATCTTGGAAAAAACGCAATTGGAAAAATAGACCATGTCATTCCATTATTTGGTGTGCCTCTTAATGCTTCAGTTTTGTTTTTGCGGAATTATAAGCATCTAATCGATAAATTGAAAGGGTCTATAAAGTTTGGCATGCAACTTCTCTTTCATTTGAGGGAATATTGGAGTTTATTAGATCAGTTCTTTAAGGGATAATATGCTTTTGGGTTTCTATCTTTTCGATTCCGGTTTGTATGAGGGATCGTATTACGAGTATTTGTAGAGATTTTTATTGTGATGGAAAAGCACTGCAAATTAAATGGAGTAATTATGTACTCCAAAAGATAAATGTAAGATTGGACTAAAGGATTTAGGTGCTTGAAATAAAGCATTACTTATGAAAATATTTTAAAAGATTATTGACAAAAAGGATTCGCGTTGGAGCAAATGGATCCATGGTAAATATCTCAAGAATGTTAATATTTGGGTGTGGAAAGAGAAAAAATCGGATTCTCCTCTTTTGAAAAATATTTGAAAATCGAATGATGAGACCGGTGTTTAACTTGGGAGTGAGGGGAGAGAAAATATTTTGATTCGGTAGTTCTCCTCGCAACGATCTTCCTATTATTAATGATATTCTTAGTCATGAATTTTATGCCTTATACAAGAAACCATATTATGTAATTCGTTGCCAATCTTTTGAACCTTGGACAACTCTTGTAGAGACTCTTGTGTTGATCTTAAACATGTCATTATAGTTTGGATAACGATACATGAGAGACTCAAGAAAATGGATATGGTGACCTATATGGAATTGGATCCACTTTGTTAATTGTGCAAGGATGATTTAAATCAAAGAGTAATGATATTTATCACCCCTTTTTGGTTCACCCTTGTATCACCCCTTACGTGTCACCTTATGTGTCATTAAATCAAGGAAAGAGAAAAAAAGTAATTAGGAAAGAGAAACACTTTGATTGGTGATTAAAACCTCCACAGGAGGTGATATAAGGGTGAACCAAAAAGGGGTGATAAATATCATTAATCTAAATCAAATAAGTATCTTTATATTAATGTGCTTTTGCTAAATTTATTAGGGATGAGATTAAAAAGTGGTTGAAATTTTGTAAGGATATAAGTAATCTATTGAGTGTTTTGAAATGACTTAAAAAGTTAAAGGCACATGAAAATTGGAAGAAAAAAGTTTGAAAGATTGCTTTTGAAAATACTATTTATTATATTTAGTGGACGAGAAATAATTTTACCATGATAAACGAGATTTTAACAAAGAAAATGTTTGTTAGTAAGACCATGTCTAGTTGAGCTAACCTAACTAGTTAAGAATTCGATTTTGTAACTCTATATGATTGATGATAGTATATAGTTAGTTGCTAGTTTAAATTTCAAGTCTAGATAGCTAATATATACATGTATAATTTATTGTTTTTATTTTTATATTAATACAACGGTTTACCAAAAAAATAGAAAATAGCTTTTGGGCCGGGAAAATGATGCAAGGTGGGGGCGGAAGGGAACGCTGTGCTGGACACATAGTAAAACGGATAGGTTATTGAGACTTGAGAGTATTTTAAGAATGGGGGAATTATAAAATACAGCCCCACGACTTGTATGTTAACAAAATAAAGCCCACCCCATTTCCTCCTCTAACTACTAGTTGGATCCTAACTAGAACCCAGTTAAAAGACCCAAAAGCCCTCCTCCCCTCTATACCTATTGTGAACCAAAAAAATCAAAAACAAAAAGCTAATAGGGGATTTTGTTTCTGAAAACCCTCGATGCCCTCCTTCTCTCTCCTCACTCCCTCTATGCCGCACCACCATTCCCACCTCACCCCACACCATGGCCACCCCACCACCCTCTTCGCCTTCCCACCGAAGCCACCCTGCGAAGCCCCCTCGATGCCCTCCTTCTCTACGAAGCCACCCTGCGAAGCTCCAGCACCACCCACCGTGTTCCAAACGAAGCCACCATGACTGTCGCGCAAGACAACCACCGCCATTGATGCAACTCCACCAGATCTCCGTCATAACCACCACGAATCTGCAGGAGCTCCCTCCAACGATGCAGCTCCACCAACCTTCTTCACCCCTCCAACGATGCAGCACCACCACCACGCCGTGAACCACCACACAGCTGTAATGCGAAGCCACCTCCAGCGATGCAGCTCCACCAAGTGCACAAGATCTGCTGCTGCAGCAGAAGGGAACAACGATGCTCCGTTCAGATCCAGGCCACCAGATCCGATGCTCCGAGAGAGGAAGAACCGCTGCACTGCTTCAGCACCACCGCCACCAGATCCACGCCGCTTCACTGCTCCAGCACCTTCATCGATCCACGTTCCAGCAGCACCATCGAAGCCAGATTCTGCAACACCTAAAAACGCCGCCTTCCCACCATTGCTGCACCTCCCACCACCCATCACCACTGTTCTTATTGCCTAGCTAGGGTCCATCACCGCCGTTGTTCTTGCCGAGTTCTCCATCACCACCATTCTTGCCGAGCACCGTCCAGATCTGCAGATTCCAGATCTGCAGAAAACCTTTTGCCTTTTTTTTTTTTAAAAAAAAAACGTGATTTTGTGTCCAGCCCATACCGTGTTCCAATTTTGTTGATAGGAGAAGATTCCAGATCCAGTCCAATTTTTGTGTCCAGCCCAGTGTGGGCTAATCCTTGTCCAGCCCACTCCTTTTTTTTAGATTTTTATTTCTTTTTCTCTGTGTGTGTGAGTTGGGAATGGTCTAGTTGGTCCAGCCCATATGGGTTATAACTTGTTTTTCAAATAGTAGTCCAGCACAATTGGGCCATTTTATACTTGTTTTTATATTCATTTTATTGTGTCCATTAGATTAGGGTTGGACATTATGGGCTAGATGTTATGGGCTAGACATTATGGTCTAGACATTAGTGCACCCTAGCTGAATGATTTCCTAATAGATTTGTTTCTCAGAATTTTGACACGGATAAAAACGGACAAAAAAAGTATTCCTTATACCTTGACATGGACAAACCGGGCTTGTGTACACCCCCTTGGACAAAAACTTGGAGAATACCGACTAATTGGATATATAAAGAAAAATAAATTGGAACTAAAACACCTAAAAAACGTTTAATAAGGACAGGTCTGTGGTCTGGACAATGTTGGTACATACCTCCTTGAATATACCGGAAAAATATAACAAGTAGTAAAAGTTCATAAAAAAAAATTAATAAAAAAACGAAAAAGGAATAAAAAAAATTAAAAAAAATAGGAAAGTAAAATTCTAAACCAAATTTTTGAGTTAGACCTTAAAAAAAAATAATTTGTAACTAGGCCTTATAACCTTAAGAAGTAATAATTTATACCTTAATTTGTAGATTCCTCTTTAAAATCGTTTCGATAATAATATTACAGTGCACCGTGAAACGGAATACGACGGTTTGATAATTAATAATTTACTTCTCGATTTATTGGACACTTTTATGTAGTGAGCTCATGAATAGTGAGAAAGAAAGAAAAAGTATATATCCAACTTTTATAATGGTTTCAGCGAGTGTTATATGACTAAAGTTCTTTTTAGTTTTTATAAGACTTTGCATGTACTTGCATTACTTCTATTACTTCTAGTGTTTCTTTAACATTTTATTTTAAGATTCTTTTTTCTAATTTGGGCAAAGAATTTATTCAGCGCCTCCACTTGATACACCCGGATATGGATGTAGAAGATCCTCATCAATAGCAGTAGGGATCAAAGAGTATAATAGGGACCATTATGCATCTAGAATGTAATGGAGTGATGTTTCATGAATGACAAAAGACATAAATAGAGGAAAATAGTTGGCTATTAGATTTTCTAAAGGACGATTTATACTTAAAAAGAGAAAATTATTCTCCCCAAGACCAAGATATCGTACCCAATATGGAGAGAATCCAACTAAATAATCTTCGTAGCATTTATTTAAGTATTGTCTAGGTTAGGGTGGCAATCGGTCTGGTCCTATCGGTCTATCGGACCGCCGGTTCCAGGACTGGAACCAAAACGCATGAATAGTATAGAACCAGACCTGACTAGTCCACCACATATCGGTCTAGTTCCTTAAAAAAAATATTTGCCTATTGACGAGTCCTGGACTAGATCAATAACATTTGAATAATTTTTTTTAAAATTTGTCTTTAACTCAACCCACGCATCTTACCTACCGCCTCACATTCACTCCGTAACATTAAATCACAAAACAAAACCCACCCACTTCACCTAACCCACTCCTCACATTCACTCTTGGTTTCTCTACTTTTCACAATTCTCTCACTCTCCTAATGTTCTCCATCGACTCACCGTTGATTCTCACCTAAATTATTTATACTCTCCTTCTTCATCCATGATGTTTATTTTTTCGACATCAGAAAGGGTTTTAATATTTGTGGGTATTATTGTGATGGTATTTCTTTCATAAATATCACTAAGAATTCTGTGTTGCTAAGTAGCCATCAAATGATTGTAAGTATGTGATGGTATTTTCTATTTATATTCCTAATTTATATTGAAGATATTTCTCTGTTCATTTTGTCTTGTACATGTTATATTTTCTGGATTGGATCAATAATTAATTGAAGGAATGATGGAATGGTGATGGAAGGTAGATGGAGTTGTGGGTAATATTCATATAAGACCCTGGGTTATGTGAAATTAGTACTATAAGTCCCTTTGTTATGCGAAATTGATACTATAAGTCTCTGATTTGTCTTAATTTGATTGTCTAAGTCCATGTGTTATGCGAAATTGATACTATAAGTCCTTGAGTTATGTGATTTTTTTATGTAAGTTCCCGTGCTATGTGAAAGAGATACTATAAGTCCTTGAGTTATGCAAAATTGATACTATAAGTCCATTTGTTATGCGAAATTGATACTATAAGTCTCTTATTTATGTGAATTTGATTGTGTAAGTCCATGTGTTATGTGAATTTGATACTATAAGTCCCTGATTTATGTGACCATTTTTATGTAAGTCCTTGTGTTATGCAAAATCGACACTATAAGTCCTTGAGTTATGTGATATTTATATGATAAGTCCATGTGTGATGCAAAATTGATACTATAAGACCCTTTGGTATGCGAAATTGAGACTATAAGTCCCTTTATTATGCGAAATTGATACTATAAGCTAATATGATTCTAGTACTCCATGTGTTATGCGAAATTGATCATATTAGTCCATATGTTATGCAATATTGATTGTTAGGGGACTAAATTTTTTGTTTTGCTTAAAATAAAAGAATTAGTGTCCCATGGTTTTCAAAATTGGACGAATTGTTTGGTTTTTAACATAACCTAGGGACTTTGAGTATCAATTTTGTATTTTGTCCATGCGATTTATGGTGAATGTATTTCCACCTCTGCAATTCTTATTTTTTAGAAAACTGGTTTTGTTAAGTTCATGTGGTTGATGGAGTATTGAAATTGACAGATTTAGTTGATGGATTATTGGAATTGACTGATGTAGTTGATGGTTTTTGAAAATTAGTTGATGGATTATTGGAATTTACGGTTTAGTTTGTGGTTTTCGAAAATGAGTTAAAGTTATCAGAATTTTGCAAAAAGACCCCTCCTTTATACAAAAATGATGAAAAAAATTCAAGAATATAGAATGTGTTGCCAAAATGTCCCCCAAAGTTTTCGAAAAAGATTTTTGTGGACTAATAACTGAAAACAAGACTCAAGTATTTACGAAAATGATGATGTTAATTCTGAAAAAAGGCAAACTTTGCCAAAATGGTCCATGAACTTTTCTAAAGTGATGTTTTTGGTCCAAAATGAACTTGTGTGGTTGTGTGATGACATTGCATTAATACCTTACAATATATATATAAATATATATATATATATATATATATATATATATATATATATATATATATATATATATATATATATATATATATATATACTTTCAAGGCTTTATAAATTGCAAAGTATCATATAATTGCCAAGATTTTGTATTTAAAGTTTTTGAAAATATTTTCTTGGGCATGAAAATCTGATTTGTGAAAAAGGAAGAGGTTAAATTCTGATATGGTTTATGATTTGGTTGGAAAGTAATTGTCTAGTCCAGCCTTCTTCAACCTTCTGATATGAAGTATTTAAGAGTATGGGTACTTGTCACTTCCATTTAAGTAAAGATCTTCCAGCCTTTATATTTTGTAGAGTAAATACATCCACTACCCACTAAACTATGGCCGAATTGACAGTTTTCCCCCACTGTATTTTTGGTACTGGATTCTCCTTAAATTTAATTTTTGTGACCGGATTCCCCTTAAGTCTTACTTTCGTGACTGGATGCCCCTTAAGATTCATTTTTGTGACTGGATGTCCCTTAAGATTCATTTTCGTAATTCTGGAGAGATTAAATGGCGCCTATTTCTTTATCGAGTAAGTGGATGCCCCTTAATATATGGCCATTTAAATATAAAAATTAACTATGTTAAATATCACGAAAGGGGCATCCATTATGGGGGTCGGTTTACATTTTCGTGATATTTAATGGCGCATATTTCGTTAAGGGGCATCCAGTCACGAAAGAGGCATCCAGACACGAAAATGAAATTTAAGGGGCATCTAGTACCAAAAAATACAATGGGGGCAAACTATCAATTCGTCCATATTTTAAGGGGTAAAGGAGGCATTTTCTCTATTTTGTAAGAACAAAATATGTTCTTCTTATAATTAATCCCGATTAAATCTTATAATTTAGAGATCATTCACTTAGTGAAATGTGATTGTAATAATTTATTCATTAACTAAGTTATTTATTTGTCATTTTTAATTTACTCAATTGGTAAGTGTAATTGATTGTGTAATTTAGATTTATAAGATTGAACAATATCAATATTCATTATAGACATTTAAATATTAATCAACCAAGTAACCAATATGATGATATAGAATAAACCTTGAATAAAATAAGTTTTTAAAAAATAAATTGGACACAAATCCTATTCCGTATAACAAACACCTTGAAGAAAACAAGTTTGATACTATAGAACATATCTAGAATAAAGTACATTTGTAAAAAATAAAAATAAAGTTTTTCTAAGAAAAAAAAGGTGAGAACCGGTTCTTAGTAGCGGTTCGGTTCTATCATTTTGCAACTTAAAATCTGGACTGGTGCGGACGGATAAGGAAGGAACTGGTGGACTGGTACGATCCGTTAAGCGTTGAAGCCGCTAAGGACCGGTCCAGACCGATTGCCACCCTAAAGGTTGACAATAACTTGATCTATGCATTCTAATTATAAAGATTAATCCAATATATTTATTTTGGTTAAAAATTATTTGAATTAAATAATAAAATTGAGTCATTAAATTTTAAATAAAACTGATAATAAGTAAAGTAAAGTAAAGGTGAAAATAGAAAAAAAAAATTAATTTTACTATTGGATTAGACACAATAGTTATGTTTTTTACAAACTAACGTATGGTTTGTTTAAAAGATACAACTCCAAAATGTTAAAGTTACAATTCTTTCTAATGGATATCTAAACACATATTCATTTTCTATAAATAATCTATCAACTCAAATATTTGATTCATTAAATTTTTAAAGCATTAATGATTAAAATTTATTAGAGAGAGAGAGAGAGAGAGAGAGAGAGAGTATTATTAGTTTCATCGAAATTCTAAAAAATTGATGTTCGTTTCTTCCAAAAAGTTTTGTCGTTGTACTTTAGAAGTTGAAACCAACAAAAGTAAGACACGAGTACGTGGCCTAAATACCTTAAAGATATCAGATTCAATCTAAGTCTCGACAAGTAAAATCTATTTTGTATTTTAAATACGCTCTATTTTATTTATATTTTTTGTCGTTTATCTTTTAAAAAACTTTGTACAAGTTTATACAACTGAAACACCATGAGTTAAGGTATTTATGATTCACTTCGTATAAACCTAAGCCAAGAAATTAAATTAAATAATCTTGCTAATGGCACAAAACATTTGATACGATGAAATGTGTTCCTTACAGGGTCGGAGCCAGGAATTTTTGTAAGGGGGTGCCAAGGGGGTTCGGGGACAACGCCTCCGAAATTTTTTTTCCGGCCAATATTTACACTATAAGTCTAAATATCACACAAAAATCGTAAAATAGGTCTCTATATTAAGAGAAATTGCTCTAAAGGTCTCTAGATTGTGTAAATATTACAATATAAATCTCAATATTGATTTTTTTAATTAATTATGTTATAAGTTTCTTTTTTTAATTTAAAATAACATATATTTTGTTATAAAAATAAAATAAATCTTATAAATAAAATAATTTAAAGTTTAATAAAATAATTTTTTAAAAGTTGAGGAAGCCAAATAAAGATTTTTTAAAAATTTAAGGATTATTTACTTATAATTCTTTTTTTTTTTGAGATAGGTATAATTTTTTTTTTCAAAAAATCAGGGGGGCCATGAACCCCCCTACCATGGGCATGGCTCCGCCCCTGGTTCCTTATACTCTCTTCCCGTTCATGGACGGCTCCTAGTAATAAAGATAGTAAGTTAATCCTCTCAATATTGATAGTTGTATTAATTACGAGAATTAAGTTTGTGAGAGGCAATAAATTTTAAGGTAACAACAAGTAAAGACCAAAATATTTGTATTGTAACTCAAACTACAAATTTAATAATTAATTAGCAGAATGAAAGAACAATAAAAAGATGCGAAGTTAGGATATGGGTACTTGGAATAATAATGACTTCTCGATTGGTGATTACAAGGTCTCTACTATGCTAAAGGGTGATAAGGTAAGTTAATTACTAAGCATGACTCAAAACTCCTCATTTAGCCTATGTTTAGGTCTAACTGACAACTAATTAGACCAATCTATCTATTATCATGGTTTGATGGGGTATGACAAACCATGTATCTTACAATCCCAATTGCAATTCTACGATTATCAATTTAGGGAATACCTATTCTTGGGTTCATTTATGAGTTGGGCAATAAGATTAGTTGGGTAGACTACCTACTTACAAATATAATTCAGCTAATAAAAAATAACAAAATACCAGAATCAATTAAAACTTATAGCATTCTAAAAGGCATATATATACTTTGATTAAAAAAAAAAAGGCATATATCAAAAATTAAAAAATTAACCAAAATAGGTTCACAAGTTGCATCCCAAGCTATGGGCTTAGTTCATGCTAAGCGTATGATGAATCATAACTCTTAGATGAAATGAATCGTTATGAAATATAAATGAAAGCGAACAATTGCCTAAATACTAAAAAGTTCTCCCAAGAAAGTTGTTTGGATCTTCTCTACTTAATTGTCTTGTGAATACTAATTGTTTTAGGAGATATAATACTAATAAGGCTACACTATGATATTCCTTTAGAACTACGTGATCTCGTTGATGGGTTATAAATCTCCCTGACTAAATGGCACGAGAGGGATCTTATAATCACTCTCTTTGCACACCACTGACACGCCTTCGGAACTTCTCCATCACCTTAGAACCCCCTCTCCGGAAGAAGAGACCCCGCATATTCAGCATGTTACATAAATCATAACAATCATCATTGTCTTGTCCCCTCCTCTTCATCTCCACGACATTTAATTTACAATTAATTGAGCGGTACAAATAGGAGGCATTCAACAAGAAGAACTCCCCTATAATACAACTATTATAATGAAGATTTGTCCTGGATTACCTTTATATTAATGACCATATTGATATCAAAACTCTATTAATCGATTGCATGCTATACAAGGCAATTAGAGGCACTATATATATATATATATATATATATGTCATGTGTATGCTTTTCTTACTTACTCTTCCCCTGACAACACATTATGACTTTCTTACTTAATCTTCCCTGGGATTACACGTGTACTTCCACTCACTATAACAATTTGAGTGTCAGAGTGGCATCGAGAACGTATCACTCCCTCCTTTGTCCCATAATCTTGGTTTTGTGTCATTTGTATGGCCTACATGCATCCATACATCGAGGAACACAAACAAATTACCATCCAACTCTAATCATCGATTAGACTTGTTCATCTTCTCCCCACAAATTCCATTAACACCACCATCTATCTTGATCAACAACCATATCCAATATCTTCCCAGCTTATCATCAACACAAGGCAGTTTCTCGATTTACCCAACATCATACTCGTTCTACCCGATTAAAGTACCTTATATCCTAAGGGAATATGGTAGCTCCCAGATTGTGATATAAAAATGCACTAAGTAGAATACGCCCCACAAGTGTACAGGTAACCAAGTAGTGAAATATATAGGTAAAATTGTCTCCATAGGGATTGAGATGTCAATATTATGTGGTCTACTTAAGATTAAGATATTTGTTAGCTAAAAGAAAGACAATAAAAGATATGATTTTTATGATATAAACTAGAACAGATCACATTATAACTAAGAACAAGAAAAAAACTAACTAAATCATGGGGCTATCCAGTATCTCATTTGATCATTCTCCAGTAGGCTTGTGTTCCACCACACTTTCTTACTTGAGGAATTCTATAACCTAGATACTTATTAAATGTTATATATGATATGAATAAAACATACATTTATCTTAAAGGAAGAGAGATTTGAAAGAAAAACATCTAACTAATATTATTGAGAAACAATAATTGCTCCTAATGTAAGCTATGAGCTATGAATATCTAGAGCCTCAAAATATAAGGCATGTCTAAAATACTCAAAAAGAAATAAGCTGATAAGAAAATCTTTTATCTATATCCAATACAGTAATATAAAATGTCTACCTAAAAACTCTCAACTAAGACTAAGAAAACTCAGTTTACCTAACTAACTTCCAACTACTTGCAACCTCGAACATTGTTTACTCGTCCACTTCCATGTTATATGTAAATCCTTAAACATCAAAATAATCAGTAGATCTAGATTCTAATCATGTAGGATCATTAAAAATGAGTTTACCATGGTACTAAATAAGAAATACCTTCTAGTTTGTGTAGTTTAGGATAGTCTTGCTTCTAGTGACCTTTCAATGCGCACTTGAAGCACTTCCCTTTATGAGGATTGTTAGGTGATCTCGTCATGCTTCCTTTCTTCTTGTTCTTTCAAATACTGAGGTTGTTGGACCGATTATTTCGATTCTTGGATGAAACCTTTTTCCCTTTGTGTTATTCAAGCCTTGTGGTTTAAGCCAAGTGGACAAAGTCTCACCATTTTAGTTGATGATGACTTTAACTACCTGCAATTTCCTTATCATCTTTGGCAAGTTCATCTCATGCTTTCCCATGTTATAGTTAATCTTGAATAATCCAAAAAAAAGGAGGCAGTGACTTCAGTATCATATCGATCTTGTATCCTTCATTAATCTCAGCGCCAAGTATTGTGGATGTGTTGAAGTCATCAATCATCTTATAAGCATGCTCTCTTACTGATTTTCATTTATCCATCTTGGTATTCATCATGTTTCTAAGAGAAACTTTCTATGCAGGCATGTTTTTTCGACAATTATTCTAGAGATAGATGCAATCATCTTTGGCATTATCCATTCCCTCTACTTGTGTCAGCAGTACCTTACTGATTGAGGCCATGATATAGCACTTGTTCATACCATTAGCCTTATTCCAACCAACTTTCTTTGTGCTTATAGTAACAGTGAGGGCATCCCTTCTTTAGGTGCTGACATAGGATCCCTTAGGACAAACATCTAATATTTCGAAGTGAGAACTATGTCTAGGTTCCTCTTCTAGTCCACAAAGTTTGCTCCAATTAGTTTATTCTCATTAAAAATGTCGGAGAGGGGGGTTAAGGATAACATTGATGGATGTTGATACAACTACGTTAGTACGGGTAAGTCAAGTGTTATGTATATAATGCTTAGAATACGACTTGGAAAACTATCCAGGCATTGATTTCTACATTAGACGTTAACTAGGCATATCTACCCTTCCAACTTATTAGACTTAGTGTACCGGTGTCTTATATCTCTAATACATACTCAGACGTGGGGCCAGTCGTATGTAGTAGAGAAGATAAGCTCTTTTGAATCTGATCTTATTAAGTAGTGATCAAAGCACAAATCTTTAGAGTTAATATCAGAGTCACATTGGAGTTTGACTTCTTAGAAGTTTGAGGATCCTCCTCTGTGGCGGGGGTCGAACCCTCTTCTGAGTTTAGTGGGTACCATTCTCTTATGAATCTTCTAGGATATACTTAGTTTTTGAAACTCCGATGTGACATCGACCATTTTGACATATGCCCTATAGTGTGTCTTAGTGTTGAACTCCGACATCGGCTAGTCGTTCATAACTATCACTATATATGAGTCTATTACTTTTTAGATCGTCTTATTTAAAATCTTAGTGCCCATTTGGAAGTCTTTTTTTAAAAGTATTTAAGACCCTAAAAAACACTTTTAGGAGAAGCACCAACTACATGCTTCTTAGAAAAATCACCTAAAATGATTGTAGATTTCAATTTTTTATAAATAATTTAATTTTATTTAAAAAAATGCTTTTATCTCTAAAATAAGCAGTTCCAAATGGACCCTTTAATTTTCACAGATATCTTTTTAAACAAAAGTGGAGTTATGGGAGTCTTGGGATTTTTTCGCTTTCCCAATGCCACTCGATTTTGTATAAAAGGGTCTTAACCTATGATTGACCTTTGTCTACTAGCCCATTGTAATCTTTAATTTTTTTATCACCCATTCATGTAAGATCTCAAAACCCTATACGAGTGTTACCACTCGATTTAGCAAAGCGTATTAAAGGTACAACACTCAAGAAGATTTCCTGGTCGTCCATGCAAAGTTGCATCACATTAACTAGTCGATCATCATCATATGGTGTCCAATTGACCTACCACAACAATAATACCTTAAAATATAATACCAATGTGTTGAAAGTGAAATGTAGTCTACGTTACCTGTCTCAATTCTAATTACTGATATATATTTTTCCAACACTTAGGCCCCATCCAACTACAAAAAAAATCATTAGTATTAATAGCACAACAAGAGTACATTAGAGACAATAGTATTCTTATACTTACTATGTAGACAAGGGAGCATTCACAATTATTTGAGGTTGACTTTTCAATAGTGGTCCCAAATGTAAATGCTCCAAACACCAAAATGTATCAAAGTAATTATAATTATTTTCAAAACTCTAATATTTCTACCATTTTGTGAAAATAAATAATTAGTCATATTGTAATACATGTAGGAGTGTAACACATCCTGACAAATAGGTCATGCCCAAGGTATCGGCATAAATGACACAAGCCACTGGACAAATGAGCCAAGACTGCCAAACCCTAGCTATAAGTACGAGTCCTGACAAGATCCTCCACAAATTGAAGATATAAGATAGGCACATCATTATTCTTTTCACTTGGGAGGAGGTAACTTCTAATGACACATAAAATATATGCCGTCACATAATTTATAAATGTCTCATCATTAGTATTTACAGGTCGGGGATCTAAAAAACAAAACAAAATTGTGCTAAAAGAAATAAACAATTATAAAAATAAATAAACTCACTGGAGAAATTGTCTTTAAGCCACTTCAGCAGTAAAACAGGCTTATTCCCCTCCGGTAATTGCCATCAACCCTCGGGTCTAGGACTCCAGCCAAAAATTCGCGTACACTTCATACCGATCTCGATTGCAGTGTCATGGCATATAATGGGCTCACCATCAACGAGTAACCCCACGATCATGACAACGTCCTGCAATGTCCCCGTCATTTCACCGACCGGTAGTGAACCGTGTGGGTTTCTCGTCTCCACCTTTCTACCAAAGCGTTGCACAAAACTCAGTCGGTAGTTGCCTTGGTTGTTTTTGGAATATACCTAAACCGGCCTCTTCAACAAAGTCAAGACGCGCATATCGATCTCCTAATGTGGATTGTATAGGCATGAATTCGTAATTGTTTTATTCACAAACAAATTACGATTTAATAATAAAAATCAACAAATAAAACATTGGAAAAATATAAGGAGAAAAACGATAATATAAATTATGTCGTCCTTGCATATTACTTCATTTCGATGATATTTGTGCCGATAAAGTACGAGAGACACAAATTCATGGTCCTAATCTATTTTTCTTATTACGGCCATGGTACCGTGGTGGGTCCTGGGGTGTTGTAAAATAATGCAAATAAAATAGAGGAACCACAATACCGCAAGTGCACGGTTGTCCAAGTAGTACTCTGATAAATCGGGTTTCGTTCACAGAGACGAGTAGTTACAAATCTAGTATTAATCAAATAGTAGGAATAATTGCTTAACGGAAAATAAATGATAAGACTTTTGTTTTGGTTTTCTAAAACTAAAGATGCATTTAAAATAAATACTAAATTAATTAACTGAAAATAAAATGAAGCAAGTAAATGAGTTGGACGCAAGAAGAGAAGAAGTACTCGAGTCTCGCAAGGGTTTCACCTAACCTACCTAATAAATGCTTCTGTTTAAGGGCTAAACTAGTATTATTATGCTAGTCGGGACTCTGATCTCTCCTAACCCCCGTCAGGGTGGACTTAGGAGCTATCCTACGGTACTATAAAACCTATCAGGGGGATTTTATCTACTTTCGAACGGTTAAGTCTCTTACCTCATTGGTTGCATGGTTAGTCAAACCCGCCAGGTCATCGATGAATACTACGCATCTATTATCTAAGTCTGTAATTAAACCCCCCGTCAAGGTGATCACTTTGCCACTTAAGTGAATAGCCTAATTACTAAGCCCTAAGTTTGGTTCATGACTTCAAAATTAGTAAATGAAAAAAAGATAATAACCAACACAAAATACCTAATTTAATTTAAATAATTAAATCCCAAATATAGAAAACAAGAATTAAATATAATTGGGTTCAACCCATGTAGCGATTCTCAAGTACCAAAATGAAATTAGTTCATAACGAAATTAAAAACTGAAATAAAATAAAAGGTGTTCATAATTAATTACTGAAAATAATGAAGGAACCTAATTGGGGCGTTCGTTTGGTTGTTGATGGAAGAAAGGAATTCTTCCAGATCTAGCTTTTACTTCTGTCTTCTGCTTTGACTCTCTCTTGAAGCGTATGAAATAATATGATAAGTGGTATGTAGAAAAGGAGTCTAAAGGCCTACTTATAATAAAAAGAACGAGTGGGCTTTTTACTTAATGAATATAATTAAAATAATAGAAAGCCCAAATCCACTTCTTTAATTCCCGTAACTGGTGTGCAGCCCTTGGTAAAACGGCTGTAACTTTTGTATATCAACTCCAAACGACTCATTCCAGTTCCAAAATATTCCTAACTCAAAGAGGCATTTTCCTTATTTCACGACCCAAAGGCTGAATCAATGTCTAAGTGGCTCGAAATCAGCAATTAGTTTTTTTTTTAGTCAAGACAGCTAATATAAATAAAAATAAAAGGTTACAAAGAACCGCGGTTTGACCAACCAAACCCGGGAATAAAAACACAACAATAAACTAAAACAATAAACAAGCTACAAGAACAAAAGAGGGTACGAGGCAAACTCAAGCAGCAGATAAACCAGAAGCAAATGTGCCACTGAAGTAGCGGGGCGGGACCACTGAGGTTCAAGGGACCAAGATCAATAAGAAGGATAATCTCAATCCTCGGGTAGAAGGGGAGAAAATCGACTACCATTTCAATGATAAACGGGATAGGCAACTCAATGGCCGAGGCGACAGTTGCGAGGCCGAAGATCTTGGTAATCCTCTGATCAAAGGAGATATCACTAGCCCATAAAAACGGAACTCGAGTCTGGACGGACCGAAAGAGTAACCACACACCTAAAAGACAAAGACAAAACCTGCTTCTCCACCCATTCCAAACTAACGCAAGCCAAAACAATCAAATAACTGAAATCTGAACTCAAAAAACTCCAAATGAACGGCAAACACTCAAAGTTTCTCAAGTCAAATACAACTGAATGAATAAATGTGGCCAAATATGAATCACCACCTACGATAGAGAGGATTCAACAGGAGCAAGATAAACAACACGAGACACCTGCAAAATAAGGGTAACAAAACCAGGAGAACCAACACAAGCACAGAAAAGACCACCCCTTATGCCAACCTAACCTAGAGCAGGTCAAGCTCACCGAACAAAAAGACCTCGAGCAGAGAGATTGACAAGTGAACGGCAAACACCCGTTAATCCAAAGATCGAAATCAAGTGAACAGATTACTTCAAACCAGAGTGCATCACCACAAGCTCTCAGATAGAAATAACAAAAGACAAGGTTACAAAAAACAAACCACAAACACAGCCTCGCTAACAAATTCCCCTGTCAATCAACCAGAATAGCCACCACAGACGAAGAACCCAATATACCAACAAAACCAGTACACCAAAGTAAACTGATTAAATAAAGGGAGCAGCCATCCTTACCAATTAAACAAACAGCCCAATATCCAATCTTATCATGAAGAGCAGAAAAAGTGAGAGAGATCATGTAGGTCACTGGAGATCCACAAAAGAGAGGCTCAATCCTCGAAATGACTCCAAGAAGGAGAGGCCAAGAAGCGAAGGAAAGGGGCGACTTAATCTGGTAAAGCAAAGCCCCAAACTGAAATTGGGTCTTGTACTGTTGAAATGGATTTGGGCTTTTTCCAGTGTTAGACCCAACAGCATAATCAAACGAAGAAACCATTCTCTTGATAATACTGATCCAAATCTTAACCCAAAACCAAAGATCACGGCGGATCAAGATGAAGCGAGAAAGTGCAAAAAAAAAACGGCGAAACAAAACAAGACACCAAGGAAACAATCAGAACAGCAAATAGAAGAGAGACGAAAGCAGGTGGCCGCTGTCGCTGGCTAAAAGGGAGGGAGATGCCGGTGACGGCGGCTAGGGTTAAGGAAGAAAATGTGTTGTGTTCTTTGTTTTTTGAGAGAGAGCTATATATGTTTCTACTTTGTTCTTGGTGGTGTAGATAGCAATTAGTAACAACCTTCCAGATTTGCAGCTTTCCTAGTTAACATTTCGGGATATCTTTTCTCGCCTTCGACTTCTCCGCTCGATCTAAGACTATAATTCTCGATTCTTCTACTTGTCTTGGTACTTCCTAGCATACATGGACCTAGAAACTTTGCACTAAAAATAAACCATTTAATGTACAAAAGCTCTAAAAATAAAATATTATAAATCCAAGGAGAAAAAATGAAATTATAACGAAATAAGCCTAAAAGTCTATCATATAAGTCAAATATTCATCTAAAACGATGTCTTCTAAGGGCATATAATTAGAACAAAGAGGAAGATATAATACTGTCCTATAAGGGGGAAAAAACATAACAATTTATTTTTTTTGTCATAAAAACATAACAAATTAAAGAGGCAAATAGTGCTATAATATATCTTTAAGGGACCAATAATGTAATATAGTCTGATTAAATTATAAATTTAATACCACATATAAAGGGACCTATAGTTCAATAACATAAATTTAAGGAACCGTTGATGCAATAATGAAAAATTAAAATAATTCAATAGTGTAATTTTGACAATTTAATAAACAAAATATACAATATTATCTAAAATGATGTCTCAATTATCCTTACCCATTTCACAGTACTAAACCCTAACACAAAATTACCATTTCATAGTTAAAATTTATCACTAATGGTACAAATACAACAATAATACTATGAAGTATAGTAAAAAAATTAAAATATATATATATATATATATGTATGTGTATGTATATTATATATATATATATATATATATATATATATATATATATATATATATATGTGAAGTTATACTAGATTAAAAAAGAAAATGATATGCCTTTAATTAGAAGACCAGAAAGATGGTTCGAATAGTGGTAGTGGCAATGGCAGTCGAAGTAGTGCGGCACAAAAACTTCTCATAAGTGAAAGGTTTGTATTTTTCTTCGGTATGCTTGATATGAGTTGCATATGTTAATCTACGAAAGGCGTTTATCCGATTAATGCCTTTCGTCCCACCTAGTTTTATGGAAAAGGTGCCAATTCAAGAAGTGCTTCTACTAAATTAGAACTAATTAATTAATTTTTTGTTAGTTTGAACTAAACAAGACAGACACTACAAGAAATAGTATCTTTAGCGGCAAAAAATTTAACACTAAAAATCTTAATTTTACCGTTAATAGTCGATATTTGTCGGCTCTATAAGTTCCTTTCTAAAGATACCTTTAGTAGCAAATTATTTGTTTTTGCCTCTATTAACTTTATCTTGCCGCTAAAAATATAAATAGAGGCCATTTTGATTTTTAAAAATATCATTAGAGGCCATTTTAGTTGTTGCCGCAATAGCTTCCCTGCTAATGCTATTATTTCTTGTAGTGAGACGCTCATCGAATGAGCAGCATCTATGTATATGTTTTTCAATTTTTTTTAGAACAAACATCTTTTTTTGAAAATATTTACTATAAATAATAACTTAAAAAATAAAAAAACTCCAGATAAATTCGATTCCCGACTATAGTAGCTAGCATCAGTAATTTCCTTCAGATTTTTTTTTTTCTAACTTGGAATCAAACATAAGATTAATAATTCTGTGAAAGCATTCAATGCTGTCTAGAATGTTACGATATTCAAAAAGAAAATTAACTCTCTTTATCCATAGAATTCTCTATGTAAAATAGGTAAAGATTCCTTCACTTTAAAAACAAGTGGAATACTCATCAAAGCCAAACTAAATGTCTCTCACTAGATGAGGTTCGCTGTCAATATTATGAACATTATATAAAACGAAAGCAGTTACTTTGATTTCAAAACAGATTTTATATGTTTTGATTTCTCATATTTTGAAAAAAAATCGAATTGAAATTTTCAAATCAGTTTGAATTCATAATTTTCGATTTTAGGTTAAATTTTATTTACGTTTTTTTTTCAATAAAAACTTGTATATATTGAAAATATATAGCTTTTTTATGGCATAGATAATTAAAATAATAAATTTTATTTATAATCGTATAAAATTTTAGTTGAAACTTAAAACCAATGGCTCTTGAATGATGATACTTACAAATGAAGTCAACGGTTTATATATTTTCTTGAATAATTTAATAAATTTTTTTTAATAGAATTAAATAATTCTAGACTAAACAATTCTATAATAGATAATTCTAGACTAAACAATTCTATAATAGATAATTCTAGACTAAACAATTCTATAATAGATAATTCTAGAACATATAATTTTAGAAAATATAATTCTCGATAGAGGAATAAATGAGTATTAATTTTATCACTCTTCTTAATTACTCATTTTTATAATCCCGAGCATTTCTCGTAGAGTCTTAAACTTCGGTCGTGAAAGTACTTTTGAAAAAATATCTGCGAGTTGTTTCGGTCTTTATGTATTGAAACTCAATTTGTCCATCATTTGTCGTCTCTCGCAGAAAATGATATTTGATAGCGATGTGTTAGTCCTATGATATGATGGACGAGATTTTTTGGCATTGATATTGCCGACTTGTTGTAGCAGTAGATTTTTGTTGGTATTTTGTTGTTCTCCCATATATTTAAGTATTCGTCTAGACCATATATTACTTGACTTGTTGTTAGTGCCGCTGCCACATATTCAGCTTTTGCTGAAAATTGTGCCACACAGTCTTGTTTTTTTATGACCATAAGAATTTCCCTAAGCCGAGTGAGAATGTAAAGCCGAACGTACTCTTTATATCATCAACAGATCCAGCCTAATCGGTGTATGTGTAGCCAGCCAGTCTTGAGTCAGTGCTAGGCTCGTACCAAATGTCATAGTCCTTTGTACCTTGTAAGTATCTTAATATTCTTTTTCCTGCTCCATAGTGGACTTGACTTGGACTATGCAAGAATCTTGATAGTAGACTAGTCGCGTACATGATATCGGGTCTCGTAGCGGTAAGATATAGCAAACTTCCAATGAAGCTTCTGTATGTTGTTGGCTCTGCCTTTGTTGTGTCGTCTTCTTTAGTTAGTTTTTTGTTGGTGAAAAGAGGTGTAGCAACAGTCTTACATCTATGCATCTTGAACTTCTTTAGAAGTGACTCTGTGTATTTCTTCTATGAGATGAATATTTCTCTCGTATCTTGTATCACCTCAATACCGAGAAGCTAGTGCATTAACCCAAGACCCGTCATCTCGAAGGTTTTCATCATTTCTTCTTTGAAGTCCTTGATCAGTTGTCCATTGTTTCCTGTATAGATGAGATCATCTACATAGAGAGAGACAATGAGTCTGTTGTCATTACCTTGGATTTTAATGTAAAGAGTAGGCTCATTTTGACTAATTTTGAATCCGCGATCTGTGAAGTAATTGTCTATTAGACTATACCACGCCCGAGAAGATTGCTTGAGTCCGTATAGTGCTTTTTGTAGTCGAAATCGATCTTCTTGGCCTTTTTCCACGAACCCTTGAGGTTGCTCGACATATATATCTTCTTCTAGGTAGCCATTGAGGAACGATGATTTCACATCTAATTGATATATCTACCATTGCTTTTGAGAAGCTAATACAAAAAGTGCTCTTATAGTGTCTAAGCGTGCAACTGGATCAAATGTCTCGTTGTAGTCAATACCTAGTAGTTGTGAGTAGCCTTTAGCAATCAGTATTGCCTTATGTTTTTTATTGATCCATCTGGGTTGAGCTTCGTCTTGTAGACCCAATTGACTCTGATGACTTCTTTGTTCGTTGGTCGATCTACCAACTCCCACGTTTTGTTTTTCTCGATCATTTGATCTCTTCCTCAATTGAATTTACCCATTCTTTTTGTTTTGATGTTGCTTCAAAGCGTTCGGATTCCAAAGTCACAAAATTGCATGTTTGATATATGTCTCTAAGTGACCTTGTCTTCCTTGGTGTTTCTGGAGATGACTCGTCTTCATTGGATAAAGATGAAGATGAACATAATTTTTGGAGTTCTTGGTGATATAGGTTCATGAGTATTCTGTGAACCTTCTTCGGCGGTGTTATTCATGTTGCGTACCTTTGGTACCATGATACTTTGTCGTTTCATTTTTCCTTTATCACAATTCCATGTTGCATATTCGCCGAACTCGACATCACAACTAACAATAAGTTTCTTTGTTTTGATATTGTAGATTCTATAGCCTTTTGATTCTGAGCTATAACCGAGGAATATTCCCTTTTCAGTCTCTTCTTCTAGTTTGTGATGTTTCTCTTTTGGGATATGCACATAGCGGATGCTTCCTAAGACTCTAAGGTGTTGTGCTGACGGCTTCACTCCACTCCATACTTCAATTGGTGTTATATTTTGTACAACCTTTGTTGAACATCTATTGAGAAGGTAGACCACGGTGTATACTGCTTTTGCCCCAAACTTTTTTGCGATTCCTTTTTCCGCTGGCATAGTCCTTGCCATCTCTGTGAATGTTCTGTTCATCCTTTCTGACGCACCATTTTGCTCTGGAGCGTAGCCTACAGTTAACTGGTGTTTGACTCATTCATCGGCACAAAATTTGTTGAACTCCTTCGAGTTATACTCCTTTCCTCGATCACTTCGAATTACTTTTATTCGTCGTCCACTTCGGTTCTCGACAAGTTTCTTGAATTTTTTTAAAGATACCGAATACTTCTTACTTTCTCGCATAAAGTAGACACAAGTCATTCTAGTATATTCATTAATGAAAAAGATGTAATACCTATTATTTTCAAATGTTGGAGTCCTCATTTGTCCGCATACGTCTGTATGGATCAGTTCCAGCACGTGTTAGTCTCTCCATGTTTTTCCTGAAAGATATGATTTTATGTGTTGTTTTCCTTTTAGGCATCTCTCGCACACATCGTTATTCACTTGGATGGCTGGTAGATTTTTCATCATATTCTTCTGATGGAGAATATTTTACCCGTGAAAGTTGAACTGTCCGAACCTTTGGTGTCATAGCCATAATTGGTTATATCCTCTTTCCATCATTTGACCCACACTTAATAGATCTGTATCTAGTTTGGGGACCAACAGTACATCATGGATTAGTCGCGTACCTTTTTGTGTGTTAACAGTGATTGTACCTTTGCCTTCGACCTCCACCAGATCACCATTTCCAAGCTTGACTTGAGATTTGACCGATTTGTCTATATCACGAAAGATTTTTTTTCCGTCACCGGTCATGTCGTTGCTGCAGCCGCTATCAATATACAAGGTGTCGTTTTTCACCTCTGAAGCAGCGTGACATGCGTAGAATAGGTTGTCTTTATTTTTATTTTTATTTTCGGTAGAGAAGTTAGCCAGGTGTTTTTGTTTGGACCGATAATCTTTCTCCAGGTGGCCAAATTTTTCACAACTTTTGCACTTTGGTTTTCCACGAAACCAACAATCTTTTTCAAGATGATTTGTTTTCTTACAGATACGACATGCCGAATATTTTCCCGTTTTTTTATTAGACTCACCATTTACTACTTCTAGAATTTTCTCCAAATTTTCTCCCCTCATTTTTAGAATTTTGAGACCTTATGTTGAGTTTAGACTGAAATGTGTTTTCCATGGATATATTTTCACGCATAGCTTCTAGAGAGCCTACCAACTCTTTTACTGACAGAGTGGCTATATCTTTAATTTCTTTAGTAGTAGTTACCATCGAATCATATTTAGCAGGAAGAGTAATTAATATTTTCCATGACCCTTTTATCGGTTATATTACCTCTATAGGCTCTCAACTGATTAACTATTTCTCACAAATTAGTGTAGTAATTTTTTATAGTCTCGGATTCTTATATTTTCATATTCTCAAATTCCCTTCTTAGAGTTTGAAGTTTGATATTGCGTACCTTAACGTTTTCTTTAAAATACTCTTTCAACGTAGCCCAAGCTTGTTTCGCTGTAGTACACCGCTAATCCTTGGGAACAGTGACTCCGCCATAACCATTTGTATGTTGTAAAGCGCCAAATTGTCCTTAGCCATCTTCTTGGTTAATTTTTTTCTTCTCTGCTACCGTTAAAGTTGACATATCATGTGGAATGGTATGTCTCTTGTCAACAATATTCCATAAATTTAGGGACATGAAATATGTCATCATTTGATCACCCAATAGTCATAATTTTCTCTCGAAATAATCGGGAACTGAATTTGGGTATTACTTGAGATAGTGGTCATGAGAATATTATATAGTAGAGATATTTTTGTGAAAACTAGTTATCGTCTAATTGATACACAAACATTGCTCTGATACTTCTTGTTGATTTTTATAATAAAAAAAAAAGATAAGATAAAAGAAACTAGTTTTAATAAAAATGAAAATGGACAGTAGTTATTATGCAAGAAAACTTTTATTGATATATGAACTCTTACAAGGATTTTGTAATGTCTCTTAAATGATGATACTTACAAATGAATCCATGAAGTCTATTTATACTAGACATGCGGTTTATATTTTTTATAGAAACTAGTAGAGATTAATTTAATAAATAGTTTCTAACAGAATTAGGTCATTCTAGATAGGAGAAAAAACAAGTATTAAGTTTATCAATATTCGATATCTCTGAAATTTTCAATTCTATGCAAGGATGAATTTAGGATTTATTTTTGGAAACGCAAAGTTAAAAAACATAATATGGTTCAGGATTTATCCCCAACTTTTTCTTAGGTTGATTTTTTGTTTGGAAAAATTTTGGAGGGACGAAAAATGTGCTATGGGGAATTCAATTTTTGAAAAAAGTTTCACCAAAAATTAAAATTGAGTAAAACTTGTACTGCCTTTCGGAATTCTGGGACGGCTAGCCCCCTCCCCCGCCATACCCCCTCCCACCTCACGTTTTGAAGGGATGAAATTTGCATGAAAGGTGGTAATTTTTTATTTCTTTTTATATCATGGGTGTTTGGCCAACTTACTCGTACCACTACTCAAGGGCAGATGTAGGATAAAATTTGAGGAGAGGCTTAAAATACAGGGGCGGAGCTAGGAATTTTCGTTAGCGGGGGCCACGGTCCCGAATTTTTTTTTTTGCCACTATTTGCACTAAAAGTCTAAGTATTATGCAAAAATTGCAAAATAGGTCTTTATAATATGAAAAATTGCATTAAAGGTCCATATATTGTGTAAAGATTGCAATATAAGTCTTGATATTAATTTTTCTAATTAATTATGCTATAAGTTTCTTTTTTTAATATAAAATAACATATATTTTGGTATAAAAAATAAAAAATCTTATAAATAAAATAATTAAAAGCTTAATAAAATAAATTTTATAAGTTGGGGGGGCCAAGTGGAGATATTTAAGAAATTTAGGGGTTATTTACTTATAAATTATTTTTTTTAAGATAGTTGTAATTTTTTTTTTTGAAAAATCAGGGGGGGCCATGGACCCCCCCCCCCCCCCCCCCCCACAACCTACATGGCTCCGCCCCTGTTAAAATATATATGGGTTTGGGGGCAACGAGCCCGAATTTTTTTTTTAGGGTGTATAGTAAACTTAGGTACATCATCTATTTTCTTAAGTTATGTAATACTAGCACAATATTTACGTAAATACCAATATTAAAATACGCTTTAGATAATCAATATAAATAATATCCATTGCATTATAAAAAATTAAAAACGTTAACCAAATTCTTCTTAAATAAAAAAAATTATTGAATTTTTTTAGTTTTTGTAAAGAAGTGGATTGTTGTGACTGTCGAATGAATTTAGAATAATTCGTAAAAAATTGATATTAAAGTAATATTTATAGAAATAATACTGTGTAATTTATAAGATGTAATGTTTATAAAAGTTAAAAAAAATTACTAGGGTTAAAAAATAAAAAACGTTCTTTAACCATAAGTTACTAATATATAAAATAAAAAAAATTTAAAAAAAAGAACAAGTCAGGGGCTTGAGCCCCCTCTAGGCCCAACATGGATCCGAGTGCCACCACTAATCTCATAGAAAATATACACGTAGAGAGAAAACTCGAACCTTGCACTTCTTTCTCAAACCTGTACCTCCTAAATAAAAGACAATGCCCTAACTATTGAGCTAGCCCCGATAGTTAAAGTTGGTAATTCTTGTTCCAAGAAAAGGAACGGAGTGGAGCTTTGGTTTTTGTTGGAAGATAGCGTGCTTTTGTTTTGGTTCTTAATATTATATTTTACGTTGGGTTGGGCTGCAAATTTAAAATTGGTTTGAAAAAAAAGATACACGGGCTCTTGGGCTCAATGAATATCCGCATGATATAATATCTAAAATTATACGATCCAATTCCCGTCTCTATCCGTCTCATAAGAAACATAGAAAATTTTAACGTTCTTAAGGCAGGCCTTTTCTCACTTGTAGCCGGGCAGATCTAGGAAATCAAACTTTTTCAAGCTTATTTTTGAATATGAAGATGATCGATACTCATTGTATGATAATAGTCTAGGTTTGGTTCAGAATATCCATTTTGTTCTCAATAATAAACCCCGAGTGTCCCTATCCATCGCATGAAAATGAATCTTTGATCATCTATTTAGGTTCAAGTTAGTAATTAGCTTTTGATCATAATACCATAGACACCATTGATGTAGTTAGTCAGTTGCTAGGTATCCTTGACGATATTGATTTCCCTAAATTGATAATCGTGGCTTGGGTTAAATATGGATGTATCCATCTTTACTGGTTGCTTTATCAACCAACGTGAAGGCCCTAGCTAGATGGGTCCAATTTGCATACGAAAGCTTGAGAACAATGTGCTACAGATGTGAGCTATTAGGCCGCTTTCAATCAGCGTCACCCTCGTAGGCTCGTATCACCGCTGAATTTGAGGACCCTTAATATTTATTTCACCACTTGTGCAAATGAAGTCATTGCCTTGGTTTTGTTGACCCCAACCAGATATTCCTCCTGGTTTTGAAAGCTTAGTTGCTATAGAGAATATTCAGGAAGAGCTTAACTACCCAGTGCATGCGTAAAATGAGAATAACCTTGTAGAGCAACGTATGATTATGGTAACGACTCGTGTCAGTTAACTTCAGGTGTGCTTAATCATATGAGAGTTTAAATCTAAGCTAAAATTGCACAGAACATAGGCCGCTCAGTTTATATCTTGATGAAAAGTCCAGGTCTAATAATATTTCCACCGCTCAAACTTCCACTAAAGTTCAAAAGAATAAGAACCTTACAGCTGTTTCCCTAAGCGTCAGCGTGATACAAATATCTGCAGCTATCACTAAAAAAAACTGCTAATTGGTGACACTCATCCAGAGACATTTTTCTAAAAATGTCACCTATAGTGCATTTCGCGACATTTATTAAGTTGTACCCATAATTAGTGACACTTTTTGTTTAAATGTCACCTTTAAGTGTCGCCTATAGTGGCGACATTTTTTTAGCTGTGACCTCTAAATTTTGGCGGCATTCTTTTAGCAGTCACAAAGTGTCGCGAAGGCAAAATTATTTATCTGCTTATCATTCGATCCCCAAATTACTTCTTTTGTTCAAAACTAGGTCACAGTTCTTGGAACAAAACACCCAAAAGAAAAAAGCTTTCCTTACACATTCTATTTCACCCATACCCATTTTCTTTCCTTAAGGTAAATTGCAGTTCCGACAATGCTTGGCATATACATGGGTTCTTGTTTGGGCTTTGCGCTCCATTTTTGAAATTTGTTACGCAATTATTCCAGCTTACTCTATTCTTCTCTGCTGTTTCACTGCGCTTCTTCTTCTTTGTCCAATCTCGATTGATCTTCTTTCTTAATTTATGTTTCAGGTTAGTAATTCAAACCTTTACAATAATCATCAATATTTTATTTTCAGTTTTACAGCAAATTTATTAGTGTGTATTGTAAAGCAATATAGAAGTTTAATCTATTTGATTTATGTTTCCGGTTAAGGTTTTTTAGTTTATATATACTTTCAATTTAAGTTAATATATTTCTTTGTTGTATTTTTAATTTTAATTTTCTTGGATCTACTGATTTAGCTAAATCATATATGTGCTAAGTATTATAGTTGTATGATGTTAATCTTCGTTGTAGAATTGTACGAAGCTCGAATTGTAGAAATTTTGCATCATCTAGTTCATTGACAAAAATAATTCTTTGTAACTTTTAATCAAATTTTTTTTGGCCTAAAATTGATTAACTTTCTAATAACTATCTCCAATTTATGTAAATTTAAGGCTTTAAAGTTAATAATATTTTGTAAAATTGCACAAATTGAAAAGCACAGATGTATAATTACTGTTTTTTATTCTATTTAGATAAAATAGGACATATGGAGCAATTTTTCTCATTGACAATAGAATAATCACAGTAAATTAGTCAAATTCTAAGAATAAACTAGTAAGTTTAATCAAATTCTTGATATTATAGTGATATTATAGTGATAATGAGGTCTTAAGTTAGTTGAAGAGCTGCATAGATTTAAACTGGACTAGTCTTAAATTGGAAAGATGCAATTTGCTTTAGGACCAATTTGCTTTAGGACCAAGATAGATTTAAACAATACGCGGCTTGCAAATTAGTATGAAGAAACTAATTATGATTATTATTATTATTATTATGTGTATGATTCAGGAGAGTATGAAGAATACTAATTCATTCGTAGCTTTGTATGATTCTTGTTTAATTTAACGTTCAGTTGCTGCAGGTTAATCAACTTGGTGCTGCTGTTCAAAAGTACCAAGCAGTTACACAGAAGCTAACAAATCCCCTGCTTCTGAATTAAAAGAGAACTGTAATTTTGGAAAAAGGTAGCGCAAGGTTCATAATCCAACTACATTTCAAATCATCGGAGAAAGGTAACAATTTTTTATTTTTCTTCATTTTTTAAAATCAAGCATTTATCTGAAATGTATTCATGTTAATTTCTACGATATGAGTTATAAAGGCATTAGTAGAAGGATGAATAAAAGTTGGTTGGCAAAACCACGACACACTGATGAATATCTTAAAGGCGTGGACAATTTTCTTGATTTTGCACTTGACCGTGTTGGTACATCTTTCGGACAGATAAAATGCCCATGTTATAAGTGTGACAATAGATATTGGATGAAACACAATGATGTGCGAACACATTTAATTCTTAATGGATGGACCAAAGGATATGATTTGTGGCATTTTCACGAAGAAAAGTATGGAGAAGATGTGCAACCTCCCACGGATCCTGTACCACCAGTAAGTAGTTCCCTTGAAGAGAATCGTAAAATAAACAACTTGGTGAAAGATGCACTTGGAATTCATGATATATCAAACTCATTTATGGATGAAGATGTATATGAAAATAGTGAGACTGATGGAAGTGGGGATGATGAAAGTGAGGATGATAGTCCCCCGGATATTGACATGGAAGATGCTCCTAGCAAAGAAGATAATCTCAGATTCTCCGAGTTCATAGAAAAAATAACCAAGAGCCCCGTGGAAATGTATGAAGCAATCTTCCCTTATCTTGTCCTCAATCATTCCGGGAAAAGAGTCGCCAGGTGATAAGATAGATATATTTCTTCAACCATTTATAGATGAATCACTACAATTGTGGGAAGGTGTTCGAACATATGATGCAACAAAAAAAGAATTTTTCATGATGAGGGGGATGATTATGTGGACAGACAACGATTACCCGGCTTTAGGTATTTTAGGAGGTTATAGCACCAAAGGAGAAAAGGCATGTCCTAGTTGTGCAGATTTGACTGAATCAAAATGGTTGTATAATGGACGCAAACATTGTTACTTATGACATCGTCGATGGTTAGACGAATCACACCCGTTTCGTACAAAAAAACATCTTTTCGATGGGACTGAGGAACGAAGAACGGCACCGACTCCATTGTCCGGATCAGATGCATTGAAACAATTGGAAGAAACTAGTTTTTTGAAAGAGGCGCTTATTGAAAATAAAGAAAATGAAGCAAGCACTTCTCGAAAGAGAAAAGCAAATGAGATGGATGGTAAGTCAAAATCATGGAAAAAAAAGAGTATATTCTTTAAATTACCGTATTGGGAGTTTTGTTTAGTGCGGCATAATCTTGATGTCATGCATATCGAGAAAAATGTGTGTGACAATGTTCTTAGGACGTTGTTAAACATAAAAGGAAAGAGTAAAGATGATTTGAAGTCTCGCCGTGATTTAGAAGATATGGATATACGACACAAACTTTACCCCGTGGTTATCAATGGCCGTGTTTTTTGTCCTCCAGCTTCCTACTCAATGACTAAAGAAGAGAAAAAGGTGTTTCTTACGGTGTTGAAAAATGTTAAAGTACCTGATGGATATTCATCCCAGATATCTAGGTTATCTATTGTTTAATTTTGATTATCCAGGTTATCTATTGTTTAATTTGATTGCCCAATGGTGATTATTGAGTTTTCAATTGATTATCTCTTCTATTATGTTCTGAAATGTTCTGAAGTTTAAAGCAGATTGTTATTTGGGTTTTTGATTTCCTTTGGTAATGATGATTAATGGAACTGTGATTTTTGTGGTATGAAGTTTTCATCTATCAAAAGAACTTTTTTATTTCATGTGAGGTGAGTAGAATAGTCATAAATTGATCATTGTCTTGGGTAGGAAGTAAAGTTGGTCTTTTGACTTGGGTAGGAAGTAAAGTTGGTCTTTTGACTTGGGTAGGAAGTAAAGTTGGTCTTTTGACTGTAATTGTGAGTACTTGTTTTTTACGTTTTTCAAGTGTTTTTTTAGTTGTCTAATATTTTGTCTTTAGGGCTATGTGGGTAATTGTGAGTAACTTGTTTTTTACGTTTTTCAAGTGTTTTTTTAGTTGTCTAATATTTTGTCTTTAGGGCTATGTGTTACTACAAATTTACAATCATATAGACTTTGAGGTGTAGTGTCTTTGCTGTTTGTAAGAATACTATGACCCTATGAGACATCAGACATTTTACATTCATCAGTTTAGTCAAGTGTTTTTTCTCTTGTATGCCATTTTGTTTGAGTAGGAGTGGTGTATTGGTATTAGATGTGTGACGCGTATATGGTGCACAGCTGTCTGATTAGTACTACTTCCCTCTCTTTCTAAAAATTGAAGATGGTAGCTATTATCCATTTGGTGCTCCAACTTTTAAAGTTATCCAAATGGACAGTTGAGCGTGTGGAAAAGCTTTCATAACATTGATTAATGAAGTGCTTGATAGAGCAAAATTAGAAGTTGGGGAATTAGAGCTAGCCTAATTATACTTTTGGCCGGTAAAAGTAGATAATGTATTAGGAAATAACTGATTTATAGTGTCATGACTCAAATCCATTCAGATAAAAGAATGTATCTAATCACAAGATTGATGCCAAGACAGAGCAAGTGGTTCCTTCCAATAAAATAAACCTGACTAGTCAAACCAATTCTAGAAACACACCAATCCTTCAACATCACAAGATTGATATGTTTACATCTAATTGTTTAAACTCATCAATACAGTAAAAAAAAAAACTTACACAAATCAAGATTCCTCCTCGTCACATACTTCAGCAGCAGCTATTTCAGAATCCAAAATATTAATCAATTGTTCACTCACATGTTTAGCAACAGATGTCATAACAAGCTCAAAATATGCATCGACATTAGTCACTAAAGAAAATCATCATAGCCATGAATTTGAACAACAATGTACATTAGGGGTCTAGTAAATAAAAGAACAAATACACTAAGGAATCCGCTCTTGCAACATAGCTGATTTTTTCATTAGGTCAACCATCTGAGCATCCCTCTCTTTCTCACGAGCATCCCTCTCTTCCTCGATCCTCTTGAAGTCCGTAATTTGCTCTTGTAAAAGTGATACTTGGACCTCCAAGTTCACTATTCCAGTATCAGCCTCTTGAACTTTCGATTTATTTAATGATCTTCGTGTAACTCCACGCTCCTTTCCTCTGAGTTGCCCGGGATGATCTGGACCCCGTACTTCACTTATCGCTTCATCTTCTAAGCGCAATCTCAAAGAAAGTGAACTTTTTACGGTCTCTTCAGGATACGAATCCATCTTCTCTTGCAACAGCTCGGTAGTTTTGTTCTGTAACATAAAACAATAATCAGATATTTACCAAAAGCAATAATCAGAAGCACAAAAAACAATAATTGGAACTAAACTCAAATAGTACTAAAAAGTATTCAAATTTTTACCAATATATCTGAAGCTTAAAATGGTGTCCCTACAGCAGAGGGTGACACTTAAAACGGTGTCCCTAACGCGGAGGCGACACTTAAAACGGTGTCCCTAAAGCGATGGGCGACACATAAAACAGTGTCCCTAACGCGATGGGCGACACTTAAAACGGTGTCCCTAACGCGATGGGTGACACTTAATGCGGTGTCCCTAAGGCGATGGGCGACACTTAAAACGGTGTCCCTAAAGCGATGGGGTGACACTGTAAAAAATGTTACCAAACATTAAGCGACAGTTTCCCCGCGGTGTCCCTATAAGATGGCGACATAAAAAATCAGGACACTTGTTTTCCGTTAGATGACAGTTGGAAAAGTGTCGCAAAAGTTTGGCGACAGTCCAATCAGTGTCGTGCACCTGCAAAATAACTGTCACCCATTAGCAGTTTTTTTGTAGTGTATCCCATAAGTAGAATCAATGGTACAACAAATCACCCAAGGTAAAGTGTTATATGTTTACAACTCTAATGCTATTGTAAATGAGAATGATAATATTGTTAACTACGAGCTCAGACACATAGACTCTTCCACTAATGTTTATACCGCAGGTTTTGAATCCCACGTCAAGGTGACTAACAGTCCGGTCCAACCGGTCCTACGGACCAAACCGGACCGGTCAACGCGAGAACCAAACCGAGACCGAAAGTCAACACAGGCACGAACCGGACCGGACCGGTTTTTTCACTTTTTTAAAAATAAAGAGGACCACACCGGACTGGACCGGAACCGGCCCGTTAATTTTTTTTAAAATAATTTATTGTTTTAGGCTTTTAGCCCAATTATTTGTAGCCCAACCCATTAGCCCCTTATCAGCCCATTATTATCCACCACCTTACCAGCCCATTAATTAGACCCAACCCAAATAAACTCATATTGCTTGAAACCGTGTCTTTCTATCAAAACATTGCCTTTCTATAAATAAAAATAAAAAAAACAAGTTGGAACCGCTAAGAACCGGACCGGACCGGAACCTGGTCCGGTTTAGACGGTTCTCTTAACGGTTCGGTTCTCACCTCCTCCACTCCGAGAAGCAGATCGAACCGGAACCGGTAAGGTGGAGCCTGTAAGCCGGACCAGACCGATAAGGCCCAGGTCCGCTAGGAACCGATCTGGAACGGACCGTTAGTCACCTTGAATCCCACGCCACATCTAGAAAACAATCAAAATAATACACACAAGGAGCAGCAATAGAACACAAATTTATTTCTTCCTTCAGAAACTAACCCTAAAGTGCAGGAAGCTCAAGCCATTATATATCACAAAGAAATTCAAGCGTACTGGTAGAATACGAGGCACATTTGTTAATATAATTAGATAGAGATCAAGGTGACTAACGGTCTGGTCCAACCGGTCCTACGGACCGAACCAGACCGGTAAACGGGAGAACCGAACCGGGACCGAAAGTCAACGCTGGCATGAACCGGACCGGACCGGTCTACAAGATATCGGACCGGTTCTTCACTTTTTTAAAAATAAAGAGGAGCAGACCGTTAATTTTTTTTATATTTCATTGTTTTAGGCTTTTAACCCAATTATTTGTAGCCCAGCCCATTAGCCTCTTATCAGCCCATTATTATCCCACCCCCTTACCAACCCATTAATTAAACCCAACTCAAACAAACCCATGTTACTTGAAACCGTGCCATCCTATCAAAACAGTGTCTTTCTATAAAAAACAAGTTGGAACCGCTAAGAACCGGACCGGGACCCGGATCCGGTTTAGACGGTTCTCTTAACGGTTCCGTTCTCACCTCCTCCACTCCTATAACCGGACCGAACCGGAACCGGTAAGGTGGAGCCGGTAAGCCGGACCGGACCGATAAGGACCAGGTCCGCTAGGAACCGGTCCGGAACGGGCCGTTAGCCACCTTGAGATAGAAAGAATAAAACGCACAGGCAAGTAACTGACACAAGATTTATATAGAAATTCAAGACGGAAAAAATCATGGAAAAGAGAAGAAAATTTCACTATAATAAAAGAGAGATTATTAGGAGAATTATATTTTATATGATGTAAATAATAATAATATACACTACATATGTATTTTTAAGAAGTAAGAAAACTAGGGTTATTAATCTAATGGACCAGAACTTACAAAGAAGAATTGAGTCATATATTTAACAATCTCTACCTTGGCCCACATTCGTTAAGTGAAGCCCAAAAAACCTGATGATATATATCTCCACCTTGAAAAGAATATCCCCCTCTTGACAAAAAATCCGCTAGGGAATCAAGCAAATAAGTCACTGATCTTCTAATATCTCTCCTCTTCCGAAAACTCAAAGGGCTTAATTTAAATGGTAAATACCACGAGTGCTACTTAAAGCATAAGCAACCAATCGGTTGCGGCAAATCTTTGAGGGGGTTAATATTTCTCCTTGGTCTATTTGTTGCAATAGAATACTGTGGTGGTTGTGGTGAAGGGATATCGCCACCATCATGCATGTCTGGATTATTCCGAGATATAGATTCTAGTATAGATTGTGATTCAGTTGGAAAATTAACCTCCGTGTTCAATTTCTTATGATTTTTATCACAATAATTATCACTAGAGGGTTAATTAAGAAGCATAACACTATCATCAAATATAATATTTCTGCTAATTACTATTTTTTGGTTTCTGGACACCATAATTTATAACCTTTAGCACCAGATTTATAACCGAGAAAAATACACTTTCTTGATCTAGGTTCCAATTTACCATTATCAATATGTACATATGCTAGACAACCAAAAACTTTAAGATCCAAATATTGTGTACCAGTTTCAGACCATACCTCTTGTAGAGTTTTGTTGTCAATGGTAGTTGATGGAGAAATATTGATAAAATAAGTAGCCGTAGAAGCGGCTTTGGCCCAAAACATATTCGATAAACCGGAGTTAGAAAGTATTGAACGTACTTTTTCCATAATTGTTCTATTCATACATTTTGCTACGCCATTTTTCAGAGTTGTATGTCGAATGATTAGTGTCTAACAATATTTTTGGACTTCCAGAGAGCATTAAATTCGTTAGAGAAAAACTCTAAACCACTATCAGTATGAAGGTGTTTTAATTGCTTTCATGTTTGTTTCTCGATCATGATCTTCCATTCTTTAAAGGTTGACAATGCATCATTCATTTGTTTCAAGAAGAACACCCAAACTTTTCTAGAGAATATCCCCAAATATTTGAATGAAGATATTCAAGTGTACTTTTAGTGTAGTGGTTTTTCCCGAATCAAACTCCCATATGGTTTCCAAAGACACAATGTTTACAAGACTGAAGTTTACCTAGACTCCATCCATCGAGGAGTCCTCTTCTAACATATGCGGTAGACACATATGCCAAATTTTAGTGGTATATTCTTTAGAAAAGGAAGCAGAGACTATAGCCGCATCACCAATAACTGTGGAACCCTGGAAAACATATAACTATGATGTCCTCTTTTGTCCTTTCATCATAACACGACTTCTTTCCAGATATTTAGAACTCCACCTTCTCCAGTGTATGTATACCCTTTAGAGTCCATACTACTCAAAGATATAAGATTCCTCTTCAACTCTGGAACATGTCTCGCATTACCAAGTGTTCTTACGACCCCACCAAACATCTTAGTTTTGATTGTACCAATGCCAGTTATTTTGCATGAAGCATTATTTCCCATTGAAACGACACCTTTCGATACTATTTTATATGAAGAAAACCAATCTAGATTGGGACACATATGAAAAGTTTAGCCAGAATCCATAATCCATTCTCCACTTGAGTTAGGTGCACCTTCACACGCCGCTAAAAGTTCTCCATTGTTATAATTTTGTACGACACCAGCTTCGCCAAATTTATCTGGGTATTGGCTGTGATTTGGAGTAGAATTCTTGTTCCCATTTTGCAATATACGACATTCAAATATTATATGCCATTTTTTCTTGCAGTTGTTGCAGAACTTGTTGGTCTTCCATTCATCACCTCCAACTTACACCCATGTGATTTTCCTCGTACAAACAAGCCTTCCGCATGGGGTTGGGTTGTACCTAGCAATTGTTTCATCCTTTCCTTCGAGTATAAGGCTTCATATACTTCATCCTTAGATATGGTTTCATGACTGTATAATATTGTATCTCTAAAATTTGAATACGGAGGGGGTAACGAACACGATTAAATTAATGCTAAATCGTCATCTTCATACTTGACATCTAAAACATTCAAATCAGATACAATTCCTTAAAATCAGATATATGATCTTCTAAAGATGTACCTTCAACCAGACAGTGAGAATAAATTCGTTGCTTGAGAGCTAACTTACTAGTAAGACTTTTCTTCATACATAATTGCTCTAATTTCAACCATAAGGCAACAGAAGTCTTCCCTTTCAAAACGTCTTGTAATATATGATTTGAGAAATGGAGTTGATTATGTGTTAGATCCTTCAGATCCTTTCGTTTTTCTCGGTGTTGAGGGCATTTTATCAAGTCCCGATAGTGCTTCATCCAGATCCATCTGAGAAAGCATAGCTCAAATCTTAACTTACCATAATGAGAATCTCGTAGTGCGATTCAATAGCGGAATTTCGAATTTTAATGTTGCCATAATTATGAACTAACTAAGAAATACGAGAAAGTAGCAAAAATACTCAAAATTTGGAGAAACCAACCACGAAAACGAATCTGAAGCGCCGAAAAACCCTTGGATAGGTTGGACCTGAAAAGTCAACGATAAACTTTGACTGGTCAAAGTTGTCTGTTCAAAAATATCACGGGCAGCAACAGCGGTCAATGGGCAGCTATATTAAAATAAATTCGAATATATATATATATATATAAACATATATATATTGTTATTATTTTTTAGCAATTAAATGGATCAGGGTGCACCAACAACAGATGGTACGCGCTGCACTAGATTCAGTGCTCATTTAATAAGAAATTGCAAACACATGAGCCTTTGCACCTATTCTACCCGCATATTTGAGAACCCGACCCACGGTAGCTGCGAATTCGACCCGGTTAATTCTTGCTCAGTTATACACCAAAAGTGACGAACAAGGTGCCATTTTGATCGTATTTTTGAATATAAGAGACCTACGAAACGAATTCCTTCCAAAACTCAAAGGATTTTCGACAATAATGAATCCAAAAATTCAAAACCCTAGGTTGATTCAAACTTTTTCTATGCTAACGAATCTTAGTGATATTTGTGTCGTTTGGTATGCGATAACGATTAGAATAATCCTTGGGTACCTAATCTTTCCAAAAAAACGTCGGATTCATTGAGGTAGAATTCGAATTGCAAAATCCTAATTTTGTTTTTTTAAATTGAAGAAATGAAAAATAAAATAAATATAAGGAAAAGGAAAAAAACATTAAAGGTTTAACGAATCTCCTGTAACTCTTGAATCACCGATAACTTTTAAATCCTCGGTTATTGTGTAGTGAAATACAAAACTTGTAGTGCTAGATAAGCCTAAGCTCTGATACCGGTTTGATATTTTTAAATCGAAAGAATAAAGCACACAAGTAAGTAATTGACGCAAGATTTACGTGGAAACCCATGACGGGGAAAAACCACGGGAAGAGAAGAATTTCACTATAATGAAAGAGAGATTATAAGGAGAATTGTATTCTATATGGCGTAAATAATAATACACAATATATATGTATTTATAGGAAGTCAAGAAACTAGGGTTATTAATCTAATGGGTCGGATTTTACAAAGAAGAATTGGGTCATATCTCTAACAATTGCTCCTGCACTAGGTTCCCCTACCTGCAATATTAATTAGAAACGTTGTGCGATAAAACTAGCTAAAGAAATGTCTGCTAAGATGGAACACTTTTGTTGATAATTTCCTAAAGCTTTGGCAATCAATGAGCATGTTTATTGATAGTTCAACTCAGGGACGGAGTCAAGATTTTTTGTTAGGGAGAGCCAAAGGGGTTTGGAGGCAACGCGATGCTTATTTACAGTATAGGTATTTATTTATGCAAAACTGCAAAATAAGTCCTTATATTATGCAAAATTTCACTATAAATCCATATATTATGTAAAGATTGCACTATAGATTTCAATATTAATTTTTTAAAATTTATTACATTATAAATAAAATAATTATAAATATATTAAAATAAATTTAAAACTAAGGGGGTCAAAAGAAGATTTTGAGTAATTTAAAAGGGTCAATGAACACACTGATTTTTTTCAATATAGTTTTTTTCTTAAAATCAATGGAAGCCATGTACCCCCTCAAGTAAGGGTGGCTCCGCCCCTGATTCTACTTATATGTTTAATATTAAAGTGGAAATTTGTTGTTAGAGTTTGTGATCCAAATTCATATAATACTTGAATCATTTAGTTATTAACCATAGCTATATATATATATATATATATATATATATATATATATATATATAGTGAATTGTATAGAATATTAGCTAACCCTTTCAACTGATCATTAGATTTTTCTTTGTAATCAATTTCATGTAGTGAATTTTCTGCTCTGCCCATAGTTTTTCCTGTTTTGGGGTTTTAACGTATATCGGTGTTATTTTCGTCTCATGCTTTTTGTTTTTTCCTTTTATCTGGGATCCTAATTGTTACAATCTGGTATTAGAGCCTTACATGAAGAATAGTAACGTGCAAGCAGCAACGAAGAAGAAATGAAATTTTCTTTGCATAATTAATATACCTCGAAGGGATCAACTGATAAATAGACTCGATCAACGTGGTCAAAATTTGCATTCAAAGATCAAAACTAGAAAAACTAAAAAAGGGCAAAAAAATACCTTCGTACTGATAATGGTTTGGGGTTCTGCTCTAATATATTCACTTCTCTTTGTATATATGAACGTATTGTTAGACACTTACAGTTCAAAGTAAATCTCAACAAGATGGCATAGTAGAGCTTATGAATAGACTGATTATGAAAAAAGTACGTTACCCTAGGTAAACCTCTCTTCTTCCCCATGTATTGTCTCTTCCTATTGAAAGTCAACGCATCTGTTCGCTTTGTCATCTCAACTATCCTGCAACTCAAAGATGCAATACGTAAGAATTTTTCTTTGGATTTTGGTTAATCTGGTATTTTTTGAGTTGCTGTGTGTAGGAAGATATTTAGTGGTGTTTGGATGGTTATGTATGGATTGCATAGGAATGAATTATGATTTCTTGTGGTGGAAGAAACTATAAAACTTGATGATCTTGGTGTTTTTAATGTTATGGAATTGATTTGATGGAGTATATGTGTTTGTAGATGATGGATATGATGATTTGGTTGTGTTTCACGGTGTTGGTGAAAGTTAGACCAAGCTTCAATGGTGTTTTAATAGAGTTTGGAAGCTTCAATGACATTTTTATGGAGTTGGAGAAGGCTAGTAATAGGGTTTATGGTATTTGGAATTTGTTTGGACTCCTTTTTACCTTCCAACACATTGTTGTGCGGTATACCGCATGGTAGGGTGTGGTATTTCCAAAACACATGTCTCCAAATACCGTGCTACATTACACGAGTGGCTCGATACGATCATCGCCGATACAGGTCGCGCAATAAACCATATGGAGGCGTGGTGCACCGCGACCTGTGTCTCAGCTCTTGCACTCAAAACCGTATTAGCCAATAAATACAAACCGTGGTTTGGACCTGCGGTACACCGCAGTTAGGCACGGTATACCACAAATACGCTCGACTTGCACCTTGTAATTCCAAATAAATACCTACATGTCTCGACGGTCTAGCTCACAGTACACCACGCCAGGGGCGGTACACCGCAGCTAGCAGGTGTGGCACTCCGTTTATCTTTAATTTCACTCCCAAACTCTTGGTATTACCTACCTAAACAACAAAAATACTATACTTCATATCATATTAGCTTTAATACACACTAATACACACAAAAACTAGATAATATACACTACAAAGCTAAAAATGAATACTATAGCCTTTAAGGGTTGTCTCCCAAGAGCACTTTTTTTTAACACCGGTGAACTTCGATGTGTTACCTTGGGTTACTCAGCTTTGAGGAGGAACACGGCCTCCCTCTCTTCATGTCTCCACTGACATGATATATTTTTAATCATTGACCGTTCAAAATGAAGGTTTGGTGCTCGATTGGGTGTTCAATCTCTATTGCTCCATGAGGCGTGACTTTGATAACAATGTATGGTCCCACCCAACGAGACCTTAGCTTATAGTTCGAGAATATTGAATTGTATAGGAGAACACATTTTCATATCTCTAACTTCTTCATGCGAATTTGCTTGTCATGCCACCTCTTTGTTTTCTCCTTGTAGAATCGTGAGTTATTGTAGGAATGGAAGCAAAATTTGTTCAACTCATTCAGTTTCATCATACTTTGATTATCCGCCAATTGCTCGTTTAAGTTCAAATCTTTATAGCCCAGTAATCTTGAGCTTCAAGTTTAAAAGGAAGATGACACGCTTTATCGTACACCATATGATATAGAGATGCTTCTGGTGGTGTTTTAAACGTTGTTCTATAAGCCAGAAAGCATCATCTAGCTTTGTTGAACAATCTTTGCGTGTCTTGATCACCATCTTCTCAAGAATAAATTTGAACTCTCGGTTAGAGAGACCTTGGTTTTCCCATTTGTTTGCAACTGATAGCCGGTGGATGTACGATGTCTCACCCCCGACCTAAAAAGAACAATTGTCAATTGTGCATTGATGAAGCAGATACCTTTGTCACTGATTAGTACTCGTGGCGTATTGTATCTTGAAAATATATGTGATTTGAGAAACGTAACTACGGTCATCGCATCGTTCTTCAATGTTGCCACAACTTCCACCCACCTGGTAACATAGTCTACTGCTAGCAAAATGTAAAGATTCTCATGGGATGGAATGAATGGTCCCATGAAATATATACCCAAAACATCAAAGATCTCCACTTCTAACACATTGTTGAGTAGCATCTCGTCTCTTTTTGATATATTGCTAGTAAATTGGCATCTCTTACAACTTCATACATATCCATGGCAATTTTTGTGAATGGTATATCAATAGAACCCTGATTTAAGAACTTTCGTCGCGATTATATTTCCCTAGAAGTGACCCAATATGGTGAGTTATGATAACTAGCAATGATCGAATGGATTTCTCTCTCGTGCACACATCTTAAAACCATTTGATCACTGCATACTTTGAATAGGTATAGATCATACAAGAAATATTGCTTTGCTTGGTAAATCAACCTCTTTCATTGTTATGGATTACGTTTTATGGAGAATGATTCACTCACTATGAGGTTAGCTATATATGCATACCAAGGAATAATAATATTATGCAAAACAAAGAGTTGTTCATTAGGGAATACCTTATTGACCAATTCTGGTTCATTGTTGACTATAGAGCCTTCGAGACGAGATAGATGATCAGCTATTGGATCCTCGTTCCCTTTTCGATCATGAATATCGAAGTCAAACTCTTGAAAAAATAATACCATATAATGAGCCGCGACTTTGCATCCTTTTTTCCTATAAGGTATTTGATTACCGAATGATCTGTGTATACACCAACTTTTGCCTTAGAAGATAGGAAGGAAAGTTTTCTAAAATGTATACTATGGCTAACATCGATCATGGTATAATTTAATTGTGGCACTGTGAAAGTCTTACTCCCATAACAAATCATACGAAATACCTTCTCTTTGCAATGGCCCAACATTGCGCCCATAGCCAGATTACTTGCATCACACATGACTTCAAAGATAAGACTCCAATCAAAAGGAGTCACAAATGGTGTGGTGATAAGATTCTCCTTGATGGCCAAGAATGTTTCCATGCATGCATAGTCAAACGGGAAGGTGGAGAAATCTTTGATGATACAATGGTAAATTTCTGCATGACAAAGGAATTTATCACTCCCTTAATAGACACCAGAGATGGTAAGGTTTTGATTACCTCAATATTAGCTCGGTCAACCTCCATACCTTTACTCAAAACTTTTTTTTGCAACATGATCCCTTCAAGAACCATGAAATGACACTTCTCCCAATTCAAAACAAGGTCAGATTCTTTACAATGAAGTAGCACCTTTAAAATATTATCAAGGTACTCATAAAAACTATCTCCAACTATGGAAAAATCATCTATATATACTTCTAAGAATGTCCCAAAATATTGCTATCGTACATCGTTGAACATGCTGGTGCATTGAATAAACTAAACAACATCCTTCGACATGCAAATGTTCCAAGCGGACAAGTGAAATCGGTTTTGTGTCGATTTGTTGGATCCACACAAATCTGATTATACCCGAACAACCGTCAAGGAAACAATAGAATTATCTTCCTTTGATCTCATCTGACATCTGATTAATGAACGGTAGTGGGAAGTGATCTTTCTTCGTCTCTTTGTTCAGTTTGTGGTAGTCCATGCATACTCAACACCCCACAACTGTTCTTGACATAATGTCTTTGTTATTATCATTGAGGATGGTAGTCATACCGCCTTTCTTTGGAACTCACTACACTAGACTCACCCACTCGCTATTTGAGATCGATAAAATGATCCCAGCATCTAATAACTTGATCACTTTTTTTTACCACATCTATCACCAACACGAGTCTTATTTTCCCCTCAATCGATTGCAAACTTTCATCTTCAAGAATGATCTTGTGTTGGAAAATGGTAAGACTAATACCTTTGATATGGACAATAGTCCACCCAATCGCCTCTTTGGTGGCTCTAAGTACATGTAGCAACTTATCTTTTTGAGATCCTGAAAGGTTAGTGGAAATAATAACAGGCAAAGTATTATTCATCCCAAGATATGCATACCTCAAATGAGACGTAAGGGCCTCTCCTCGAGTTTGGGATGAAATTCAATAGATGGTTTCTTTATTGGTTCAATCTCCCCCAAACCTCAGATTTGTTCATATGTCTTTACCATCAGTCTTCCATCTTTAAAACTTAGAGCGGCCACAACATTGGCTAGCTCATCATATAACTCTGACGATTCACGTGTTAAGGGGACCTTCAAAATATCATCAAAACTTGTTTCAGTATATACCTCTTGCGTGAAGCGATCGATGACATCCACGTGTAAACAATCATCCGAGTATCACGGTATTTTATCGCCTTAAACACATTGAATTTAACGTATTCATATTGGATCCCCATGATCAATTGACCATTCTCAACATCAATTAGTATACACAACGTGGCTGATAATGTTATTCCTAAGATAATGGGGAATTCTTATCCGCGTTGTAGTCAAGAATAATAAAATCACATGGAATATAAAATTACCAGCTTTAGCTAAAACATCATCAATTTTACCTTCGGGTAGGGAAATAGACCTATCTGCCATTTGCAATACTATGATACCAGGTTTAGCTATTCAATTATTCATCTTCTCGAATAATAATCAGGAAAGATTGGTTGCGAGGAAGAAAAATTGAGAGAAGAAGGGTCTAGGTAGTGGGCATGGCTCAACCACCCTTTCACAGACTCGTCACCGACTAATGGAGGTGATGGTTGTTGTATTTTTTTATTGTTTGATTTGCAAAAAATAGTGTGGGTTGATGTTGACCCTCTTACATTTATACCCTCATCTCAAAGGCTGAAGAAGAAGTCCAAGATAATGAAATTTTACACAAAATTTGCCTGAAGAATACCGTAGATTGAGGGAGAGGGGGAGCGCTTCTGTCAATGCGATGTGAGTTTGAATTTCTTATGACTTAGTTCACTAAATATTTTTTGTGCCTTTGTTCAATATTTATAATTTTTTGTGACTTACAATTTTTCTACTTACTTGTAACAGGTTGACTTGAAAGCGAGGCTCGTTCAGGCGGAAGAAACTTCAGGATATGTGTCGGAGTCATCAACCACACTAGTCATGTCATTGACACATGAAGATTATATCCGGACAGTGATCAAGGTGGCACATGAGTGTATGGGTACTAAATGAAAGGGTTGGAAGTCGGGAGTTGAACCAGTCCCTCCTACCTAGAGTCAGACCCAGGAACCAGATATGTGTATGGCTACAAGATGGATGATCAATACCTTCCCGCAGATAGTCAAGGCCATGAATGATTGTGCGCGAACTGGAGCCACCGCAGCCATCTCGATTAATCCGGTGTGTAGCCCGAGAACTATTTGTAACTAGTTGGGCAACTCAACCAACTTATGTTGGGGCGGGGGTAATGCCTTGTTGAATATCATCATAATCTGTCCAACATAGTCGAGTAATTTACAACTGAGTAATCTATGCAAGAGAGTATCATCTTCGAGTCGTTTGAGACTAAGAGATGAGGAAAATATTGACGCGACCCAATCTCCCGATAGAACTCCCTCCTGTTGACTTTATTATATCCCGACTTTTATTCGGATTTATTATTTTGAGACTTTTATTATATTTTATCCAGACTCTTATTTTGTTTTGTAATTAAATTTTATTCGATATTTTATTTTATTTTTAATCTACTACAATATGTAATTTATTTGATCGAACTTATATTTCACCGAAACTTTAATTTAACGGATTTGTAAATTGAATGTTTTTTTATATTTTTCTTAAGTCCTTTAGCTATCACCAAGGTGGTCGCTAGAATTTAAAAGTATTATCAACCACTATGATGTCGGTAATGAGTCTACCACTCTCTCAACTACCATTCTGTCGTCAAATATATTGGACATCTAGCGACCACAATAATGGTCACTAAGAACAAGAACCTTTTTCACCCACTAAATTGGTCGTTGAAGATCAGTAGTCGGACAATCTTACCAGCAGTCGCTTAAGGGTATCTCTTTGACAAAATAGTGACGACCAACATTTAACAATCACAAACGGTTGCTAAACTTTTTAGCGACCGGTTGCTAAACTTTTTAGCGACCGATTTATGCATCTTTAGCGAATACTTGGACGGTTGCTAGAGATAACTTCGATAATAGTGTGACAAAATGAACCAAACATGCATTGTTTAATTTTTCGTTCTTTTTGTTATCAGAAGGTAATTTGTTTTTTATTACTATTTGTATCTCTCTTTTATCCATATATCCTACCATTTCCCCAAAAATACAGATATACTCCATATGTCTTTTGCAAAGATCTTAAGGTAATTACTGACAATAAAAAAGATTATAAATCTTAAGATCGTTAGAAATGCTTCCAATCATTAGATCTCAATCTTTGCAGTTTACCATTTACTCTTTACCCTCTACTCGCAAAAATAACGAGTTACAGTTAGAAGTAAAGTCTACGTATTGTAATAGAAAAAAGAAATAATTCTACATTATGAACCTTAAAACGAATTCGCATGCACACGAAACTTGCATCATATGGTGATTCATCAAATCAGGAAAAATTATGTAGATGAATGCTGAATGCGCTTGGGAAAGATTTGGCGTGGTGATCAAGATACCCTCTTCAACCATCCTATATATTGAGTATGTGGCAATAATGATTAATGAATTGATGAAGCTTCCAATGATTATGTTGCTTTCTCTATCTAGTAAAGCATCCTAATCCCACGAGAGCAGTTAGAAATTACATATAGTATTAGGTATAGTTACGTTTGAACCATCTTCACAATTACGAAACATCGATCAATCTGCAATCTTCTTTCCTCATCATCCATATTATGTGTTCGATTTGCATCTAATTGGTTGAACCTATTGCCAACTGGCTTTATATGTATTTTGTTGGATTGCGTCTATAAACATCCTGCATCAATTTTCATTTTCACCTGTGTTCCAATTAAGCACTAGGTATTAGTAGGATGTCAAGTACTTTCGAGCTAAACGACTAAGCGAACATTAATCGAAATTTAAATAGTTTTAAATAATGAGTGTAGTAGATATCACCTCAAATTATATAATTTTTTCATCGCTTTTTATGTGGATGTATTATAAAGAAAATGATAAATAGCAAAAAAAAAAATCATATAATTGATCTAAAAAATAATAAAAAAATAATTTAATTTAGAATAATATCCATCATCCCTAATTATTTTTATTAACATTGAATATTACTATTTCGTTTATTTAATAACATATTTCAATCCAAATTACTTTAAAAATATATCCATTTACATAACATAAATTTTAATATATAATAATATTACATTATTAATCTAAAAATAATTCAATTCAAATTTAGCAATGAAATTTTTAAAATAATCCCAACTTCTTTTTTTCTTATTGTCGAACATTCAAACTCAAACTCAAGTAATTATTTTTATTTTATGTTTAGGGCAGGGTTATGTTGATCGGTTATTTATTATAGACGACAAATATTAATCAGATTTTAGGGTTTGAAAACACTATAATAGGTTGCATGGGTTGTCTAATCGGTTTAGGTGGTCAAATGATCGGATTGGATAACCCATTAATCAGTCAATGTCTGTGGACCTTATAACTACCCATGATACTTTTTTAGGTGAATCATATTTTCGAAAGCCAAAGCGATTAGGCAATATTTTTTTAGATCACTTGATTTTACATTGTAGCTTGATGCACAATTTTTTTTTCTTTTTTTGGGGCTGGTATTCCAGAAGCATCCTCTAAAAAAAATCTGGAGATTCACTCACAAGGAGATGGTAGTTCTGCTTAATCTTAAGTGTAGAGTCGCGGTAGTACGACACTTGTGCACTTGGTCAACATAAGGTTTGGATTTATCTGGCGCCTTGAAAGACATAATCATCTTAGTATCAATCTTCCTCTCATCACAAGCATCTCTAGCTCAAGCCGCCTCGACATTAAACTTCTCCTATTTTTCCTTTCTCTAATTGTTGCACCAACTTAACTTCCTGGTCTTTTGCCCCATCAGATAAGCTAGAGTTGGCTTCATAGCTTTCTTGCCCTAAGTATGCTCTAATACTTCTGATTCATGGCCATTAAAGATCACACTTAATGACCAACAGTTAGGCATCGACTGTAGATAAATGGCGATTCACATGTCATAACCAGTTCGAAAGAAAAGAACGAGGAGTCTATGATAAGGTAATTAGCAATCATAAAGTGTGAGGTCGATTGAAAGAACTCTTACTTGTTGGTTAATAACACGTAGAACCTCTAAAGCAAGGGCGTTTGAAGGAAATGGTGACGGGGCTACCATGTTCATTAAATCCAGGGTATTTTACTAACAATTCAAGCCTATGTGAGGAAAAGTTGGTAAAGCCAAAGAAAGGACCGGTAGAGGGGTTAAGCGAGTAGGTGGTATGATATGCTGTTTTCCTTTGTTATGCGAAGTAAGCGTGCTTTGAATTATGGATGGTAGCATGACCTTTTTGGAAGGAATACTTTCATTCTTGGTCACCACTTGGTATTGGGTGATTCACGATCCTCTACGCAGCGGCGGCTAGATCAAACATGACTAAAAAAGATGGTTATCACAAAGTAAGTCATTCTTTGAGCTCGAAGAAAGAAAAGTATGAAGATAATTACTAAGAATCTGGATATGAGTATCAAAAAGACAATCTCATCACACACTTACAACCAACCCTGCCCACCTGAAATCCCAATAGGTGAAATTAGGAAGATCGCCACTAGGATGCAAAATGGACATACCCGCTATGTATTCATACCCCATTTAGATGGGAGTACAATCATTACAACCACGTTATAACCTAACTTCTTCATAACCTTATTTTTAGTGTTACATATCACTGATAAGATATGTTATGTGCTTGTATTTGCTTAAGCATTTTCTCTTTGAAAGACGATAACACTGGGATCGATTTAAAAACTTGATGTCTCATATTTATGAGTATTTTACAATACCACGGAGAAACCATTTCATTGACTTTTTTGGTTGTTTATTGGTTATTTAGGAGTAAGAGGCACATTTGTAGTGTTTTGAGTCATTATCAGTGTTTGGGAATTTTAATGTGTTTTTAGTACATATGAAGCACTAAGTGATTACACACATGAGGGGACTGAATTCATGGAATAGAGCAAAAAGTTGAAGGAAGAATTCCAAAGTACAATCCTTAAAGTTCAGCCCAAAGCACAGTTAACCATGGATGAAGATTGGAAAAATTCGAAGAATGGACCAATACTGTCACCTACTCATTGCCTGATCCTCCACTCAGCGATAGGAGGCAACCCATATAGGCAAAAATATATGTTGAGCATATTTCCTAATCTTTTCCAACTTCAACTCTACGACAACCCAATGACACCCTAAGGAAGGATGTTCTAGTGCACAGTCACCCACCTTTCACCTATTCTCAACTCATCAAGAAATAGGCAACACAATGGACTGCATCCAATCGGTTTGGTAAGCTTCTACTCATAACCATGTTCCAAGTTAGCGACAACCAAATGGTGTTCAACATCAGAAGTAAGAAATGAAGGTGTCGCCTACTTCTAACTCGGCGTCCAGAAGGCAATGTTATACGCAAATCAACTGTAGAATCTTTATCTAATTTTAAGTAGTAATAGACTTATTTTGAAGAGGTTTAGGACAAATAAATTTCCTTTAGTATATATAAAGGCCTGGAATGATTTCAATTCTTGTCGAGAGTTTAACTATCATGCTAGTTTCGCAAGTCGTTATTTTCTTTCCAGGCGAGGTAATTCAAGTATTTCTCATTTTTATTTATTATTCTTAAAAGATCATCCTCGGAGATATGTATTGTCATAGTATTAGGATGAGCTAAATCTTTAATATACTAGGGATAATATAGTGAATCCAATTTGTTCATTTTGCTTATGTGGTTTTCAGTGACGTTCATTTAAGTGGGTTTAATGGTGTTTTGTGATGAACTATGTTAGAAGCTTAGGATAATTTGTTGTTGTGATGCACAACCATGTGGAGTAACGACAACATATCCTTCTACAATCGTTAATTTGACATATTAGTGACCTAGAAATCTAGTATTATCTAAATCCTATAACATAAAATATCTAAATTCAAAACCTTATGTTATCAATAACTACTATTACACGCACATTTACGGATTGCTTTAGTTATTATAATTGATCGTATATCTGATAGGATTTGTATCTGAGGGCTTAGTGCAATTGACTTTAATAGTTATAGTTAAAAATCATATAGTTGTACGAGTTTTATTACCTTTGATGGGTTCTTTCCTTGAATCACTAGTAAAAAAAATTAGTTGGTTACCTTTACGTGAGGTCCTAATAGGAAGTAATTCGTAGTCATCATGCCTTGTCTTATTATTAAGTTGGACCGAAGAAACCTGGTTGGTAAATTTGTATGTTAACACTTATTTTAGAATAGGTACTTCAGAGATTGCCAATATAGCTAATTAATGAGTGGGTCATGTCATTTCCTATACTGCATCTTAACCCTATTTCTCCAAATTTTTGTATTTCACATATTTGCAAAAGAAGTAGCTATTAGTTCATTTAAACAGTGTTGTATTGCTTCATGACCTAGTAATTAATTATAGAGCATTGCTATATATTACCCCTATTTGCTACACCTTTACTTCACCCGCTATGTGGCACACTATGCGGCATTAAATAAAAGAGAGAGAAATTAATTAATTAGGAGAGAGAAACAGTTTGATTGGTTTTTAAAACCTCCACATAGGAGGTGATATAGAGGTGAAGCAAAACGGGGTGATATATATATTTACTCTTATTTGTATACATGTGTTTAAATTACTAGTTAAATCATCATCAATCCTTGAGCTAGAACGATATTGAACTTATCACTTTATTACTTGGAACAAATAATATGCACTTGTAAGGGACACCTTTATGATATGGGATAAGTGGATTCAAGGAAAAAGTATACAAGAGGTCTTAAATATTGAGTTAAGTAGACAGAATATTAATAGTAATAGAGCTATTAGTAAGTTTTATGGGAGAGAGAGGTGGAGGCTCCCTCCTTGCATTGGAAAAGCTTTACCACTAATTCAGAATGTTATACTTACTGATAAGTCTGATGAGATTGTTTGGACTCAAAGTATTAAGCAGAGATTCTCATTTAAGAAGACTTTAGCTTGTATTAGCGAAAGGAAAGAGTTAGTAACTTGGAGTGTAGTGGTTTGGAACAGATTGTGTGTGCCAAGGTGTGCTTTCATAGCTTGGGTTGATGCACAAGATAGACTCCCCACTAAAAAAAGAATGCTAGGATGGGGTCTACAAGTCAATCCTCTTTGTGGTTTTTGTCTCAGCTGTGTAGAAGATCGAGATCATCTCTTTTTATCTTGTTCTTTTTCACAGAGAATTCTTGCTAAAGTTATGAGGGTAAGTGGAGTTCAGTTGTCCACAGATAATTTCCTGAGTTTAGTTAATGCTTTGTTGCAACTCCCAAGTACAGAGCAGGTGAATATTGCTAGCCTAGCTTTTACTTCATTTGTATAGTGTATTTGGAGCGAAAGAAATGGAAGAGAACATGGAAGCCTAATGAGAACAGAGGAGCAGATAGTGGATGAAGTGTTGGTGCTAATCAGCTCGAGATTACAAGCTGTGAAGTTGAAGGAAAGAGGATCAAGAGAAATTTTAGAAAAAATAGTTAATGGGCCTGGTTAGGAAAGGTTGAAAAATGTAATAGCTATTGGGCCTTTTGTTTTGTAATGATTTATTAAGCTATGATTGTCTTTTAGTTAAGTATGTAGAAAAGCCCAAGTAGTAATGGGCTTGAAAAGTTGTAAAGAACATGGAGTGTTAATTTTTAATAGAAAAGTTTGATTTGCCGATAAAAAAAAAATAATAATAATAATATGCACTTGTAAGATATTTTTAATACACTCGATATAGACAGTAGTGTGATGTACTTCACCTCATATGTGGCATATGTCGAGATACGTCATAGGCACCTCAATCCACTCGGTCGGGAAAGACCATTGTGGCCTCTTAATCACAAAGATAAACCCATTATGCCAACCCTTGTGGTTGGACGATGTAGTAACTACCGACCTAACTCTTAAAGGGCCAAACTGTGGCTTCCGATTCACTAGGCCTATTTTGGTGGCCTTGACGAGCGGAAATGAGTGATATTTTGTAGCAATTTGTAAAATATTGGTGATGAATTGAAACCCAATATGGTATCACAACCATGTCAAAAATCCAACAATTATACCCTAAAAATATGGTGCCAACTGAATTTGACAGAGGTTATAAGTGGTCAAAAGATAAGACAAAAAGAAAAGAATCTGAAAACAAACACCTAGGTCCAAACTACATAAGTGAATGACAAACTTTCTAAAGTAACCCCCACAAGCCAGGTGTTTTGTGGCAAGTAGACTCAACTCTATACCCGCCAAAAAGTTCCCAAACCCCACTACATGGATGATCTTGGCTAGAGATGTCAATCATTCACAATAGATACAATAATATGTCAAATAGAGGGTGTAGAAGAGTGAATTATACAGACTCCTCAAAGTAAGGTTGTACACTCCAAATACAACTGAAGACATGTTCACACAAATAGAGGAAGAGATGTCTCCTAGGCTACACCTATTGATACACATATTATTTCCAAAGAAGGACCCAAAATAGTATATGGAATATCAGAAATATTAGAAGAAGAATGAAAAAAAATGAGTGGATCACTAACTCCTGTAGGAACTCAGGACCAACACTGAGAAAGGGCCTGACATCAAAGTCAAAGGATGACACTGACTTTGATTGTACCGAAGGATCCATCTACATAGAAGTGTCATACTCTCTTACATTTTCAGCCTTGGATCATGTTCTAGAAGCATAAGAAGACATAATGAATTGAAAGAACAAAATAGAAATAGATTTAGATAGGAACTATACCTTTGAAAGATTGAAGACCGAAGATAAAGAAAAGTCACCGAAGATGTGCACGGTCAAACTACACTATGAAATTCACAAAGAGAAACAATTGAAAATAGAGAGTCTCTATATTTATAAAATAATATCTAGACTCAAAAAGACATCATCGTCCTATGTAATAATTAACTAAATTGTATATACAACAAGGCAAAAATGACATCCATTATCATTGTTAGTGTATGCACAATAAAAGAATAAGGAAAGAAAAATTAAATTTATGTGTGTAGGTCAGTAACTAGTACAAGATGGTTGAATGTCTTTATATTCGTCGTGTAATTGGATTCCAGCTTTGTTTTATAGGTCTTCTCAAAATAAAGGCCTTAGTCTCTTCACCCGATGGCCAGAATTATAGTTTACTCTACTACTCGACATGTCCTCCAACCATCACATGACACTCATCCATCACACCATTCAAAAGACCACCTACAAAAATAATAACACATGTTAATCAAATCGGTCATCTACCTACGTCCGACTCCGGTCACACCTAGCTCATAGGGTGGCGATGTCTTACCCTACCAACTAGACATGCGTTCAGAGACATATATTACAAAGGATTTGAATTATGAACCAAGAGACAATCTCAACCAAAAGAATATACAAGTCAATATCTACTATCTCTCCACTCTACCAAATCAGGCAGGGAGAATATTGAATTAGTTATATAGAAATAAGAGATAAACTTCAAGATGAGCCCTAGCTCATGAAGAAGTCAAATATGATCAAATACCTTGCCTATAAATATAAGAAATCATTTTCACAAGAAATTATCTCACTTTTCTCATTTCTACTCTCATTATTATCACATGTAGGTCATATTCTTCACCCATCGTTGATTACTACAACATTGGGGACCCTATTCCAGATTCATAGTACTGACTTGAGCGCTAGAGTTCAATCGGGTGAACACCTCCTTCTTGGCCCTTAGTTATATTTTGTAAGTATAGAGAACATCTATCCAAGCTGACCATTACTGACCATGATCGATCAATTCCATTCCATCCATTATCTTAATCAAGTTATGATGACACTCTATCTAGTATAAATTTGCTCTCGTAGTTAGAATATATAAAACCCTATATGAATTAAACCTTCTATTCTGATTTTTTATGCCACATAAACCAACTTAAATAAAAATAAAATACACCATGTTACAATCAGTAGTCTAAGGATCTAATATCAATTTTATAAATATGTCTACATGAAAATAACCTACCGACATCACGTGGCATACACCAAATTATTATAAATCTTAAAAATTTACAAATATACATGACATACATATATATAGAATCTAACAAAATATTAAAATTACCTCATGAATCTCGATTGAGAATTTCTATATTGTCTTTTCGTTGAAAAGAAGATGCAGACGATATTTTGTTGAACCTGAAGAATCTTCTAGTTGCTTCCAAAAATATTGTTTCCTCTAATCTCTTATTATTTTTCTCTATAGCGTGTTAGTGTCAAACCAATGAGTTTATGCTTATTATATCTAAATCTCTTTGGAGATATATTAGAGAAAATAAACATCAAAGTAGAAGAATAATTGTTTTTTTCTACATTGTCTTTTGGGCTTGGGGAATTCAAGTTTTGATGTCATGTTATGTTGTATGTAGAATCACAATTGAGTTGTTTCTTTATGGTTTATCAGGAGACTGGATAATAAATGGAGTCCTAGCTTATCTATACATAATTAGTATTTATATGATTTTAATTTTATCATATATTTGTACTCTAGGGGTCGAGAATCTTAAAAGGATAAAAAGAGAGTCCAGTGAGTGAAATTCTAGTGTGTCTTTGATCATCCTAAATATTAGTTTCATGTGATATTTTATGATTAGTTATAGGTTTTATTCTCGTATCTGATTGAATTCATATAGAGATTAATTCTATAATCCTCGGTTAAATTATCACAAATAATTTTTTAGGGATTTTTGTATAACAAATAAGGTTTGCTCTTCCTCGTTCAATTACTTTCCTAAAATCTGACTTTGTTATATTATTTGGATTGTTCTTTTTATTAACCTTCTAGTGTAGTACAAATACATAATAATTGTTCAATCCTTTTATCATAAGATTTGGTTCTTCTAATTCTTATAGGTTAAGTATCGGAAGTGTTGTCTTGGGGTCTACAAATTAAGGTTAGTATAGTTTATGTGGATTTCTAATCCCGTAATTAAAAAAATAATTTGAGCATCTTCTTTTCACTTGTGATTTGGTTTTAGTTCTCTTTTCAAAGCTTATGCGACCCCTTGGTGGGTTATCACAGTTTACGTAACAAAGATTAGAAAAAGTTTTTTTGCATATGGATCAACATGAGAGAGGATATATGGTTGTAAAATATATTTTTACTTCTAAAACAATGAGAACACATGTACTTGGGTTAATCAAGTAATGAAGATAATGTGTTTAACCGTTACGCTGGGGAGTGTAAAATTCAGGATAAAAAAGCCATGTTACATACTCTTTTTTCACAAGTTTTTTCGTTCCTATAGTTATTTATCTATCATGTCGAACATGCCTCATACTCTACCCTTATTAAACATCTAAAAATAACATAAACAACCTAAATATCCTAAATCATGAGAAAAAATTACCTTTAGTCACTCAACATCCTATATTTTATATAATATAAAAAATAATAACAAATAGGAGGTTTAGAAAAGACCTATTCACTTGAATTATTAGTGAGTCTTGGCATATCAATGGTGATTTTGTTTTTGAATAAGTTGGTTTGAACATGTTTAAAATGAAGCTAGATGAGTACAATGATCAACTAAGACAATGGGAAGAAAGGTCGTGGATCATCAAAGAACTGGATGTATTTATTAAGAAATGTCACCAGGTATTTTTGTTCATATTTATATTAGGATAATTCTACACCTTGGGTTCAAGTTCATGGACTAGCTTACATACAAAATAGACTCTACATAAGTGACTTCTTCACTAATTATGTTAGTGAGTTGATTGAGATTAATTTCCCTCTCCCATATGAGCATACAGTTGTTGAACAACTTATGTTTAGGGTTGAAATAGTTGTTGAAAAACCTTTACCTAATGGATGTTGTATAAATAAGGGTGATGGGGTGGGACGGGATCAATTTAAATATGAATGTATAGGGTTAGTTTTGCTATAAGTGCGTGGTGTCGCCTAAGGTGTGATAAAATAATGGATAAAATAAGTGCAAATAACACCCTAGGCTGAGCACAATTCTGCAAGTATACAGGACGTATGCAAGTTTTAATGATAAATAAGATTCGTTCCTCAAAGACTACAAAAGTTAGAGAGAACTTATGCAATATATCTAGTGCAGATATGAAAGCTAGAACAGATAATACGCAAGAATAAAGAAAAAGAAAATAGATTTTTATTTGGTTTTGTAAATAGAAAATTAACTAAAAAAAATTAAAAGGCAGAAAAGTAAATAAAAGAAAATAACAGATAGTATGATAGTTTAGCTTGAGAAATTAGCAAGTATCCCCACTAGTCTTGTTTACTCTAACATGTAAGGGTGAATCATGTAATATGCAATAATCAGGATTCTAAATTCCCATTCCTTAGTCCTTGAGAGCAACTAAGGGGGCTACGGCACAACCACGTGGCACTTTAAACCTAGGGTTATCAAGTGCTACCGAGGCCCTAAGCAAAACAATTCCTTCAATTGGTGATATGGTGGTTAAAACATACACTATTGACTATCTAGTTAGAATCGGTGTTGTCAGGACCAATATCGGACACTAGACGTTATGTGGTGTTTCAATAATTAGACACCCCTTCCGGCCGACCATCTAACTACTATTAAGGTAATTATATACGTTGCGCACCGCAAGGAAAACAGAAAATAAATCAAAACACATAAACAGAGAATAAAACATGAATTCAAATTAAATACGAAGTACCCCAAATCAGATAGAAAGAACTAGGGTTCATACATATATACTAAATCTCAAGCTAAAATTATTTAATTCATACTAAAGAAAGAAAAACAATTACAGATTTGAGGGTTGAAGATGACATACTATGGTGTTCAACTCCTTCCAAACTTCTCTTCTTGTGTTTTAAGCTTCTTCCTGGCGTAAGGACTAGCCAAGGATGTGTTTCTTCTGATAAGAGGGTGTATTTATAGGGTATAGGAAACCCTAAAACGTTTCTTGGAGTAGAAGATAGGTATTGGACTTCTAGCCCAACTCAAATTCGTAACCCTAAAATACAGAAAAGGTAAGTTTCTGGTGTTGTTTTGTTTTGGTCGTAACTCCTTCAATACTTATCTGTTTGACGCATTTCAATAGTCGAAACTGATCGCCTTGGAACTCTCTTTAACTTTTCTTTAGACCATTCTTCTAATATCCTAGCCAAGATTGAGTTATGATCACTTTTATGGTCATAGGTGCTGTAATTCAGATTTATTTGACAACTTTATCTTTTCCTTTTTCATATTTCTTTCCTTTATCTCCAATTTCCATGTTTATCCTCTTTCCCTTTATCTCTTAGAATTGATTTCACATCTAATTAATTACCATATATCTTTAAATATTCATAATTAACAAACAATTAAACCCAATATGCTCTAAAAATAATAAATAATTAAATCAAGACACGAAATAGGAAAGTGTACTAAATCATGTAAAACTCGACCTATATCCTAATAAATACACCTGAAATTATGTCTTCAACTAATATTAAATCATCACAAATGGGGAGACATTTATGCGGTATACTAGGCCACATAAAAATTAAATTCCAAAAAAAGTAAATTTTACCCCTTGTGGTGATACCAAAGTGTGTTTATTTTGAAGGGTCTGAATAATTGTTCATCGATGGATAGTAGGTCCCTAATATCATATCGCATGAGATATGGCATTAGGGATGAAGAAGTTATTCTTCGTTATAACAAAGAGGAGCATTAGGTCATTCAAAATGCTATAACGTAAAATGAATATTAGGTAATGAATAAAGAAGGTGATGGTAATGTTCGTCAATTTAATGTTTTGAATGAAAATGATCAAATGATTATCAACTAAATAAATGATACTTATGTGAATCAAATCCTCCTATACCTTTATTGAATCATTCTAGTCAGTTCTTAAAGGTGGTTTCTACTAAGCCCTTGACGATTCATGAGAATGTTAGGGTTTGAAATGAAGCTTGTGTTGTTATGAGCAAAAGCCTAGAGGATGTATGAGAAGAAACTTATATATGAGAAGTATGTTTGTATCTCCCCTCCTTATGATGACAGTGGGTATGCTGCAGATTTAGAAGGAAGCAATGAAAAGGAAGGCGATGTGTTCTTACACTTTTTATATATGGTAGGAAGTACAAGAAATTGAATATTTATATGGGGAACTCAAGGGCTACAAAATATAAATTTTAGGAAATTACAATCCATTCAAAAAACAAGAGAAGAAGTGAAAATATAGGAAGAATTATGACCACAAAAAAGAAACTTATGATTATAAAAAAACTCATATTATGAAAAGTTGAAATGCGCATGAACCCAATAGATAATTGGAAGTAAATGAAGTTATAAAGGAAGGTGAAAACAATAAAGATCATGTATTAGTGATTGAAAGTCTTGATAATTCTGATAATGAGATAGTTAAAGAGAGTATTGATGGTTGTATTGTTTATAGGGATATGACACAAGTTATTCTTGATGATGGGTTCACACATACTTCACATGAGAAGATCCGGGCTAGAAAAAAATATATTTCTAAGGGGAAGGCAAAAACGGGAAATGGTTATAATATAAGGGATTGTCAACTTATCCACCATATTTTGGGTTGAGAAAAAAGTTTAGTAGTGTGGAATTGTTAAGGGATTTGTGATCCTTTGAGGAAGAGATGTATCAAGGATAATTTGGATAAGTACTTGCTCGTTTTATGGTATATTTAAACTAAAATTAATTCTATTTTATGTAATAGTCTAGTAAAACAAACTCATTTTGTTCACTTGAGCTTTGTCGATCCTAGGTACAACTCGTGGTATTTCGGTATCTTGGAAGTCTAGTTTGAATAGTAGTAGTAGAATAAAGTTGTAAATTTTTTGTTTTGTGTCGCATATGTGATAACTCATATAATTTTTGGTATGTCTATTTTATTCATGCACCTAATATATTAACGATAAATGGAATTTCTACGATTATATCTCTAACTGGAATGATAAAATAACATCCTATGGTTGATAGTTAGATATTTTAACGAAGTCACTAATCTAATGAGAAAATAGGTGTTAGAGAAATACATGATCAACATGTTAAAAAATCGAATGAATTCACTTATCTCAACGCACTTATAGACCTACCAACTAAAGAAGTCTTCTATAATTGGTCTAATAGAAGATCGAAAAGCAAGTATGTTACTAAAAAATTAGATAGAACTATGTGCTTTAAGGATTGGTTTATCCAAAACCCCGATACTAACATTCAGTCTCTTCTAGATATTGGGTTTGACAATTCTCTGATAATTATATCTTGGACTCAAAATAGATTCAAATGAGGTGAATTCTTTAAATTTAAATCGTTCTGGATAGATGATCCTACATAAAAAGATCTTATGAATATGATATGGAACCTAGACATTCCAATTTAGAATCAAGGATTTTGAAATGAAAAAAGAAAGTTAGCACTCTAATCCTTATGGATTAGAGCATGATATCTTTTGGGAATAACATAGCCTAAATCAATAAGTTATAGAAAAAGCTTATGAATATTTAAAATGGTCATCTAAACTAAAAAGAATTGAATAATATTAATGATATTTAAATTTAATTGGATCAACTATAGACCCATGAAGAGGCATATTAGGTCAGGAGAGCCAAGTTAAAGTGGATAGGTGTGGGTGATAAAAACAAGATGTTCTTTCATGCATCATCTATCCATATGTGTTATATTTATAAGATTCTTATAATCCATGATGACAATGGTAGATGTATTGATTACCCAGGTGATTATAAAATATTGGCACGTAATGTGTTTAAGGATTTATATGAGGATGCTTCAATTTGCTCTCTGACCCCATCTATAAAACATGTCCCATGTAAAGTCACTTAGAAAATGGCTAATGACCTTATTCGAGATCCAACTCTAGAAGAAGTTAGACAAGCGGTGTTTAGTTTGAGCGGCTCAGAGCAGATGAATTACTGGAATGCTTCGTTCAAAAATATTGGGATACTCAACAAACTGGCCTTTCCTTTTGGTCAAAGAATTTATGAAAATCTATAAATAATACAAATATTTCTATTATTCCGAAAAGGAAAATACATACTAGTTTCAAAAAATTTAGTCCAATTTTGTGTGTAAATTTTGGGTATAGAGTTATTTCTATGCTTTTATTATCAAGTTTACAACTATATATGAACAACATTATTACGCCCACACGATCAACATTTGTTAAAGTCAAATTTATCCAAGATAATATTATTATTGCTCTTAAAATCTCTAAATATAATAAGAAATCATCTAAACACTACGCGTCTGTAAAACTTGATGTGATACAAAGATATGATAGAATTAGATGAGACTTCTTAAAATTATTAAGATCAAAACTTAGATTTCACAAAAATATTAATTTATTGAATCATGAAATATGTTACTATAGTCAAACATCAAATAATTCTCAAATCTTAGTAGAGCAAAGACTTTCTAAATTTAGTCTTAAGAAAAACTTCAAACAAAAGGACCTCTTATCCCCATCTATCATCTCTTATTAACACATATATTTAATAAGAAATAGTAGATCAAAGAACCGAAAATTAAAAAGTTCACCTTCAAAACTGTCTAAATTTTTTCTTTTCTAAAAAAACTTTTTTTTTGTTTTTTACCTAGGAGAGCTATTTTTGTCTCAGAGTCATTAACTCGGTTTGAACCTGTACTATTAAATTGGTGACCAAGGCCCTGACCAGTGAGCTAATCCCAACTAGTTAAAAAAATAAAATAAAAAATTATATACCTAATAAACTCTTATGACATCCTAGATTTTTTTTTTCTAAAAAAATATCCCCCTCGCCAGTTTAATAAATAGTCGAAAAGTGTCTAAATTAAGATTTAGCCTTAAAGAGTGACATAGTGATATCCCTTTTCCTTCATTATAATGTTATTTAAAGTGTATAACAAAAATGTTATCCTCTATATTTATTAAGAGAAAAATATTAATTAGAGCTCAAATCCCACAATTTTTATATTTAAAAACCTAATTCTAAACCAGGCCTACTTTCAATTTTTTGTTGGATTTTTTCCACTTCTACCCTTTTTCTTTTTTTTCCTCAGTAATTCATTTTTTATTATTTCTTTTTTTTCTATTTCGCAAATGGATCCGTACCGATAAGTACGACCTATATTGGGTTTTTGTTTTTAAAAATTGGAACTTTTTTATATACTTCAAATACACGTAGGGCTATACCTAATGTATTCAAAGGGCTGTACCAAGCCATTTGTCCAAATACATGTCCAATGAAGTCAAAGTCAAAGATTAAGTCTGTACCCCTAGGGTTGTACAAAGCCCAATTGTCCAAAAACATGTCCAATGAAGTCAAAGTAAAAGGTTAAGTATGTACCCCTAGGGCTGTACCCAAGCCCAATTTATTCACCCTCACACACTCCCTCACACACTGAATGTCCAACTACACACAAGCCTAGTCCAACTACAACCAAACCCAATGGTCTGTACCCAAGACCAAGTTTTCTTTCACATTACCAAGACTGAAGTACAATTACATCCAAATAAAAGCTGGACCCAAGGGCTGGGCTATTGACAAGTTGGGCCTCAGATCTGGTCGATGGTTTACGAGTTGGGCTCTTGACGAGTTGGTGAGCTCCGAGATCTTGACGAGTTGGTGAACTCCGGCTCTTGACGTGTTGGTGGACTTTGGCCTCTGTACAAAGGTGGTGGGGCGGCGAGATCTGGTGGTGGTGAGATTGGAATCTGCAGCAGAGATGGAGATGAAGCGCTGCAGAGATGGAGATGAATCGCTAGAGACGTGACCTGAACGTGGTGTCCTCGAGCAGATCTGAAGATTGGTGGAGGCGGAGGTGTGTTGGTGAAGTCCGGCGACGAAGGGAGGTGAAGTCAAGCTCAAGCAGATCAGAGACGGCGGTTCAGTTCGCCACAGTGGTGTCTCGGAGGGAAGAGAAGAAGGGTGACGCATGGTGGTGGTGGCCTGGTTCGCAGCAGCAGCTTCGTGGTGGTGGTGGTCTGGTTCGCAGCAGCAGCAGCTTCCTAGTGGTGGTGGTCTGGTTCGCAGCAGCATCTTTGTGGGAGGGCGGCAATGGTGGAAAGGTGGGAAGCTATTGCACAGTGAGAGGGAGGTAGAGAGAGGGGAGGAGAGGGGTTTCAGAGGAAAAAACCTAATAGGTTTTTTGTTTTTTATTGGTTCATAATAGATATAACAGGGGAAGAAGGTCTTTTTATTTAGTTTTAGTTAGGTTTAAATCAATGGTTAGTTAATATATAATTGCTCCTTTATTAGAAGGTAATCGAAATTCGTCAATTTTTTGGCTTCATTTGCAAGCTACTAACTATCATATACTAGTGGGAAAAACTTGGGTAGTCTCCCCCTATATGTGGGGACAGGGTTCTGGTATTAAATAAATAATTTATTATTAACAAATGTAAGAATGGAGTTTTGTCTGCATACAGTAACCATCTTTCTGTTTTTTTCTTCAACCATTTAACGATGGTCTAATGCATGTTAGTATTTTATTATAATTTTACAATTGTACTTATTAACCATTTTTACCATCTTCATGTATTTAGAAAATTATTTTTATTTTTTATCATCTTAACCTAATATATGTTAAAATTCACTTTATTTGATATAATCAATAATTAAAAAATAACAAGTAAATTATTAAAAATATAAATTAAATATTATAAATTATTTATATTAGTTTTTTCAAAGATATTTAAAAGTTATTGTTTAATATTGCATAAACTAACATGAAAGTAGATAGATTGTTATAATATTCGGTGGAAACCTGTTTGAACTTATTATAAAGATTTCATATTTTTGCGAGTAGCGGGTTTTAAAACGGAAACGTGCAAACCTGCACGACTTGATTATCCTTTTATTATACAAAATTAGAAAATTAATATTGTTTATTTTACTTGAAAAAATTATAAGGATATGATGTAGAAATCGCCGTTTAGGCGTCGACTTGGCAAACGGTTTGGTCCTTACTTTTATGACTTAAATAGTTAAGTGAATTTTATGACTTAAATAGTTAAAAATATTGTAATTACTATATATATATTACTAAATATATAGAATTAAATAACGAGATTCAAAACCCCCTAGGCCCCGCATAATCCCACATAGGCGCTAGGCCTCGGGTCGACCGTATAAGCCCCATAACCGAGTTCTACAATATAGATTCTATGCTTATTATTTCTTCATTTTCTTTTAAATTTTTCAAAAATTTCAATAATATTCCATCTAATAAATCCAACTTTGTATTCCATTATGGCATTATCTCAATTTTCTTAATTTTAAACTTTATTTTCTCCTAATATCCCAGGTTATATTTTCTAAAACTGAAATTTATTTTAGTTTAAATTATATCTTTAAGTTATATTTTTTTTAAACTTTCATTAGTTATTATGATTTTTTTACTGAATTTTTCAAACTATTGCGGTTAGATTATTTTAATTTTTGTTACTCGAAAGACAGATATAAATAAGATTGATACTTATTTTAATGGTTTGAATACTTACATAGTGATTAGATAGTCATGTGATCAAGTTTTATTTGAGTCAATATAATTCTTAAATTTATTTAAATAGACTAATATAAATAATTTATGATATTTAATTTTTATTTTACTAATTTACTTATTATTTTATTATTATTAGTTGCAACGTGCTCTCTCATGTAAAGTAAATATTAAAGTATATTAGATTAACATGATAAACAATAAAAATAATTTGCTATATATATGAAGATGCTAAAATTGATTAATAGATAAACGTTTTAAAATTATAATAAAATAGTTTTGTTTTGATAATCCTTAAAAAATTGGAAAAAAACACCAAAAGATTGCTACTTTGTGCAGACTCTTACGTTTGTTAAAAAAAATTAGTTTTTTAATACCAAAACTATATCCCCACATATAGGGTGAGACTACTCAAGTTTTTCTCTATACTAGTAGTATATCCAATAATGCATCATCTTTGATCACGAATAGGGAATCTTGATGCTGGATCTTGAACTCCCCAAACAAAACCTGTGTGTATTGTCAGCTTGAATTCAGCGCTACGGCGTTTGGGAGAAAGATATTAAAGCTAGTAGTAACCAACAATACACTTCAGTGTCTTCTACTAATTATATTTAACTAGTATTTTTTGTACTTAAATGTTTTTCTCTTATATCGAGACCTCCAACAATTCTCATATTTGTTCTCTTTCGGATAGATATTGAGCTAAAAGCGGATCAAAAGTGTCATTGTTATCAGCATCTTAATTATTATATTTAGAAAAGATTAATTGCATCATTAGTCCTTTTGTCATACTAAAGTGCAATGATGCACCTATATTGTAAAACAAAGCAAATATAATCACGCAAGCTTACCCATTTAGAGGAAATGCCTAAAATGCTTTAGATTTATTACTTCTTCTATTTTCATTTATAATTTCTTTTAATAATAGTCACATTTTTCGATTTTTCATCTCTTTTCCTCTTCATCACATATTCTCACCAAACTTACCCCAGCTACACCTCGAACATCCACATTCAACCCTTACATAGCCATATCGGTGCTCCAAAATAAATCACCGGTACATTGCGATGAGCACTGACAGATATGGGTTAAGTAGAAAATATAGATAAATACATGGGTTCATTTTTATTTCCAAGTTATTAATTAAAATAATTTTCAGTATAAAAATAGAAATCTAACAAAAAGAAATGGAAAAAAAAAAAAAGGGAATTGATTAATTCATATTATCAAACAAACTTATTTAAACGATCTGTATTCTATTATTTTAATACATTTGAGAGTCATTTTAAATTTGAAGTCATTTTGACTCAAAATATCTATATTCACTAGATAGAAGATGGACATGATTGTTCCAAACCTTTATTCACTTCTTTGTATTACTCCGTCCGTTCCAAAATTAATGTCCATATTACTAAAAATAATGTCTCAAAATTATTGTCCACTAAAAATATTAAGACACTTTTTTGTCAACTTTTTTCATTATTACCTTTATTAAAAAAAAATTATATTTCATATTTAAAATATCAAGACACTTTATGAGGAATAAATTTGTAAATGGAGTATGTAATAATTAGATTTCTAAATTTGTGTGAAAAGTAAAGTGGACATTATTTTTGAGACAGAGGGAGTAGGGAAAAAGACCCCAAAAGTATCCACCGTTTTTTTTGTCATAGAGTACCCACCGTTTTAAAATCAGACAAATAGGTATCTAAGTTTTTTGATGTACACAACGTTTTCGATTTGGTCCAACTGTTAGTACCCACTTTAAATACAACCATCAAGTGTTGATATTAGCAAGAATATGAGTACCTAATTGCTCTTCTTTAAATTTTCGGGGTACTAAGTAATTCTTTTTCGATTTCTTGGGTTTTTCGATTTGGTCCAACTATTAGTACCACTGTAAATACAACCATCAAGTGTTGATATTAGCAAAAATATTGGGTACCTAATTGCCCTTTTCTAAATTTCTTGGGTACTTAGTAGTTCTTTTTCGAATTTCTTGGGTATCTAAGTGTTTTTTCCCTTTTGTTTTATAATCAGAAAATATTTGTCATGTAAGCATTTAACGTGAAATAGACAACGAGTACTAATGGTTGGACCAAAATCGAAAACTTAGGTAATTGTTTTGTCCACTTCGAAAAAATTAGGTATCTATTTTTCACGTTCACCATCGGGTACCCCTTGGGTCTTTTTCCTTTTGTATTAATTGCATTTGCTTCCATTTTTTGTTTTACCGTCCTTTTAATTTTTTTGCTTTTTCTGTTCTAAAAAAAGTGAGTACCAGCTCATTGATTAATTTTGTTTTGTTTTTTTGGTTTAGAAAAATGATTATCCTGGATTAAAGAAATACAAAAACACTTTCCTACCCTAACGCTTATTCTCCCTCTCCTATGCTCATAGCCGATCATTGATCGAATCCCTAACCCTCATAACAGACAACCTACTATCGTCCATCATCAATGGTAGTCCTTCTCATTTATCTTCTCTTCCCCGCCAACACTTTATCTTTTCATCTGCACATCCCCACCAACACCTTTACCTTCTCATCCCCGCCAGCAATGGCAAAATCTGACCCTAATTTAAGTTAATTAACCCGTAAAGACACAAAAATAAATCCCAGGTCCTCCTTTATTATCTCCTCCCTTATCAAATCCTTGAATGTAAAGAATTCTTCATGCTTCATGGCAAATTAGAGTTCAGTTAACATAAGGAATTGTGTATAGATTATCTTTAAAATGAATTCTTTATGATTTTTTATATTCTTTATGATTCTTCATTGCAAATTAATAAAAACTCTTCACGATTCCTTAAAATGAATTATTAATAGGAGTGCTCTCTATACACGACTATTTATGTTAAGGGGCAATTATAGTCTAAATCCCCACAAAATAGTAGTTTATATAGTAAGGCCTCTCTGCTAGTCAACTAGTCAAACGTGTATAATAAGGATAGAAAGACAAAAAAGCCCTTGTAAATAGCATTCTCTCTCCAATCTCTCCAATCACTCTCTCCAATCACGTGAAAGGGGTATTGAATCAAAACAAAAACCCCATATTGGGTTTTGTTTCAGAAAACCTCACCTCTCTCTATACCTCTCTCTATCTTTCACTGTGTCTCTCCCTCTTCTCACCCTAGCCTCCCACTGCCAACCCCCATCGATGCCCACTGCCACCACCCGGGCCTCCCTCCCCCACCGCCCCTACCCCCTCACCTATCTCCCCATCATAACACCACCACAGATCTTGGCCTCCCACCCTCCCCTCTCTCGAACTAACATTAGATCTGGCCAACAAAATCAGAACTCGACACTGACGAATTGAAACCACCCACCAGCAACACTGCTGTGACGAAGCCAGCCACCACCGCTGCTGTGAAGACACCGTGAAGTGAAGCGCTGCAGGTATGGCCACCACCGTGAAGTGAAGCGCTACAGAGCGAAGCGAACCACCCACCACCATGGCAGATCGAAGCGAAGCCACCCACCACCACTGCAGATCGAAGCGAACCACCCACCACCACTGCAGATCAAAGCGAAGCCACCCACCACCACTGCAGCAACGTTACCTCCAGCGCTGCAGAGCTCCTGATTTTGCCGCCCGACGCCTCCAGATCTTCCACGAGATGTTGCGCCACCACGCCGGAGAGGAAGAAACCTAACACCATGAGACGCTGTGACACGCCGGAGAAGAAGAAGCCCACCACGAACCAGCAGCATCGAACCATCGATCCACGAACCAGCATCATCGAACCAGCAGCATCAAACCATCGATCCACAAACCAGCAACATCAAACCAGCAGCATCGAACCACGAACCAGACCATCGCGTCTTCTTTCCCTTCCTTCTTCACCGACAGTTTTTGTTTTCCGAATTTGGGTGCAGCACAGGCCTAATGGGTTGGAACTTGATGGTCCAGCCATTGTATAGTCCAGGCCTGATGGTTTATCCCTTGTTGATGCAGCCCATAGCCCCGTTAGTCAATCTTTTTTTTTCTTTTTCTTTGGTGCAGCCCAGCCCTAATGGGCTCGAAAACATTGGGCTGTACCTTTACTGAAATCTTCTTTGAAAAGTTTTTAAAATTTGGGTTGTGTTTCTTTGGTCCAACCCATTTGGATTTTTTTTCTCGCTTAAAACTGACTTAGTATTTTCCTTTTTGTTATTTTTTAAAAATACATTTAGACATCTATATACTATTAATAATTATTAAGGTCTTAGTTATTATTAAGTCAGGTTTTTTTAAAACAATTTCTTAATAAAAAGTGTTTTTAGTAATCTATTATTTTGCCTAGTCTATATGTGTGAAAAAATATGTAAGGTGCAAACATTAGGATACAAACCCTATGGTCCAGCCCCTAGTGTCCAGTCTATTATGTCCAACTGTTAGATATTAGCGATTAGTATTAGAGATTAGTATGATTTTTTGTTTTAGATTACAAAAATGTAAACTCTAATCTAGATTGTTACTTTTGCAGGTAAAAATTAAAAACTAATGAACCACTAATTACACACTAATTACAAATATTTGACATATTTGCATGAACATGGACAAAAACCAGACTTCGGTACAGCCCCTTGGACTTGGACAAAATCTAAACCTTGGATATATACAAAAAATGGTACAATCCCTACTTTATTTGGACTATTATATGGACAACACTATATAAAAATCATTTTACTCAACTTAACCATCTTAAAACCTTACATAGGTCCGTACCCGTGGGTACGGATCCATCCGTTGAAAAGAACAACAATATCAAAAATAAATTACTGGAAAAAATAATAAGACAAATGAATAAAATAATATAGAAGGAGGAGAGAGAAACAAAGTGGATTATTAAACAAAACTTTGGTCAACATTTGTGTCAGCAGAAGTAAGAGAGAGTGGAGGAGAGAGGAAAGGGTATAATAGTAAAAGTGTATATAGATATAGTACCAAAAGGCTTTATTTTGAACTATTATGGGAAAAGTCTTTATAACCTAGTATTTCTTCCAATTTGGCTTCAATTAGTAGAATCGTCTTATATTACTCGTACCCTAATCTGCTTGATCTTTTTCTATGCACGATTTATTGCTCTCTATACACAATAATTATTTACGTAATTTATAGCATGTACCAATAATTTATAGTATGTACAATTCTTTATGTAAATCAAGGTTGCTAAGAACAAGTCTTTATTGGGCTGATATGAATTTTTCTTCTCTTTTAATTTTTAGTTATTATTATTTATGAGTCATGAATCTTATTCAATTTTGTAACAACAACATATTAGAATCATTTTTCAATCCAACTGCTACTACATCGGTAACTATCAAACAAAAAGTAATATTCCAAATCAAAATTTTCCAGATAATTTAAGTTGTGATATATGATTAAACTCGCATGATTTAGAATTTTTGTTAATTTAATTCACTATTCTTTATATTCTTCATGATTTTTTATTACTATTTTTTTTTCATGATTCTTCAACATGAATTATTAACAATGGAACTCTCTATACGAGACTCTATATACATGTTTAACTGTACACAATTCTTTTATGTTGATTGCACCCTAATCCGCTTCATCCCTCTCCATACACAATAATTATTTTATATATTTTATAGCAATTCGCAATAATTTACAGCATGTACCAATAATATATAGCAGGTGTAACTATTTATGTTAAGAGTGCTTGACCTATGGGGTCTTGGATAAACAATTCATGGCATATAGAGAAGTTGTTGATAGATTTTCTTCTTCAAAGAGGACACATAAATACTAACATACTATAATCCCCTCAAATGAAACAAAAATTATAAGAAGACAAGTGGCAAAATTTATATAAAGACAAAAAATAAGTGGAATACTGAATCATTGGATATCACTATTCATCTTCTCGCACCACCAACGTCGCCACCAAAAATTCTATTCGTATCGAAAAAAATCACTAAGTATCGAACAAATTCTCTGATATATCGTAAAAAAATCACTGAGTATACTCAACAAAACTCTGAGTATTGTTTAAAAACCACTGAGTATTATTTAAAACACTAAGTATTATTTGAAAATCACTGCGTATTAACACAAAAAATCACTAAGTATGGGCACACAATCACTGAGTATTGACACAAAATCACTGAGTATTGACATAAAATCACTTAGTACTCGACAAAAAACTGAGTACTCCCGCAAAAAACACTAAGTAAACACAAAAACATGTATACATTTCATTCTATTATCGAAAAAATAATATTACAACACTTGATTATAAAAAGAATCATAAACACATTCACTTCCATTTTCGTATATAGACAAAAAACCACTCATGCTGACGTCAGCTGGTTTACTGAGTACAATGCTTATTTTGACAACCTTTAGACCACCATATCTTCGAGATCTTCTCAGCCATAAAGGACCCATGCCCGAGATCGAAGCCAGGAGATCAGAGATATTATCCTTTTCTGAAGATCTTCTCATCAACGTACGAGACATCAAGTACGAATTAACCAAATCACAAAGGTCGAAACAAAACGGAGCTTGCACCAAAAACATTATTGTGTTCTTCATTGAGTGCTCAGGGGATAAATGGCCATGGATTCACCAACATCTAGCTCGTGGATCTCCATTAATGGATACAAAACTTGAATTTGAAGTTATGGATCTGAGAAGCCATGGCTTTATCAACTACAAATATTTCTCACCAACAACTATTCTTCTAGGAAGCTACGGATCTGTGAAGATCCACGAAACTCCATGGATTGCAGGATTCTCCATGGATGCAAATCGAACCAACAACGTTATTATCTTCTTCATTGAGTGATCGGAGGAAAAAGCTTCTTCATTGATTTCATCAGATTTGTTGAACCACCGGAGTTGTTTCACATCGAGATCTCTATGAACGTCGTAACAAAAAATGTCGATCTGAAAACAAAGCGTGATGGAGGTTGAACAGAGCACAAAACGGAGCCAGCTTCTTCATCGAGAGAAGTGAGGAAAATATAAGGGGAGAGAGAGAGAGAGAGAGAGAGAGAGAGAGAGAGAGAGAGAGAGAGAGAGAGAGAGAGAGAGAGAGAGAGAGAGAGAGAGAGAGAGAGAGAGAGAGAGAGAGAGAGAGAGAGAGAGAGGAGGATATCAAGAGATTAAATTGACTAGAGAGATAAAATGAAAGAGATCGAGTAAAAAGAGTATATTGGGTGAAGGTGCTTGGGTCTTGAGAGAGGTCTTCAAGATCCATTGGGTAAAACCTTCTAATGTTAATTGCACCATTGGTAAATGTTATTGGGTATAATTCTTCTTGTTGCATGAGTGCTCTCTATACTCAAAAAATGGTTACAGTCGTGTTACAGTCAATCATGTTGATTTACTTTTCCTTAATTTTATTTTTTTATCTAGTATTCATTTTAATTTTCTTACATATAATCTGGGTTCATGTGATATAGGATGTATGATTGGAGAGCAGAAAGGATAATTTTAGTTGAACGAAAAAGAAAAGAAAGGACGAGTCAAAGATTTGTTTCTCTTTCAACTATCATTCCGGACCTTAAAAAGGTATAAATAATTCATTTATATTCAACATAATCCTAACTCTCTTACTAATATAATTAATTGTCTTTTGAAGTAACAGTCTCCTAATAACACTTGGATCCTAATCTAATCCACATATATCAACTTATTGTTCGACACTTAGGTTTCTTTTATAGTTGCAGAGCACGATTTTTACTGTAGATAGTGAATTCTATTATGAGCCTTTCTATTGAACTTGTTGGTTTAATATTTAGTTGGGTAAAACAAAGACAATATGACATTAAAGTAGGGTATAGTACTGATTACTGATGGGTAGGGCGTAATACTGATGGTTTTGTATTGGATAATGACGGATCTACATTCAACGAAGATAGGCTCATAAAGTTTGAACCTAATTCCTCCCTCATTATATAACCATGACCGCTAAAATCTCTCCATCCCTAATGAATTAGAATTCTTTTTTCAACTGGAACTCTAAAAGTCATTTTTTTCTAATTCGTGTTCACTTTGTGGGTTGTATGAAAATTTTCACACCAATCATAATTCTTTTGATATTTTGTTTGATGAATTTGATAATTTTTCGTTATAACTTGAATTTTGTTTCAAAAGGTCTAAATCCCCTCCCTGAACATGGGTAACCTAGTTCTGATTAAGTGGGAATATGCATGAGGAGGCGTGTATATTTCCTATGGGAATAGTCGTGGTGCGCGAAAGCTGGCTCGGACACATATATATAAAAAACACATAAAGTCATTATAAACCAAATTGTTTAAGTTAAAAGGAATATTACAAATCCAAGAGGGAGATAAATTAGAATTGGAAAAAGTTTTAGCGGGCCAATGATCAACCTTGTTCGACGTTCTTCTTATATCACAAATTTGGAGATCAACGTGGTCCTTATCCATATTTTTAATATCATCGAGGATAGCCCTGTCCTTCCAAGAACAGTTCGGGCTTGAAGAACATATGGCTTTAAGAACGGCTTCGGCATCAGTTTCGATTATGTTGCATTGTGGAGTTTTGTCTATAGCAAATTGTATGGAGTTCCGCAATGCTTTAGCTTCAGCTTCAAAACTGGATGAGGCTTGGATATCCATGGCAAAACCTAAAATAACCTTACCATTCCAGTCACAGATTACTGCAGCTGTTGTACCTTTCCCAGTCTTAAATGAAGCATCTTCATTCATCTTAAAACACTGCTGAGGAGGAGGAGACCAACTAGGGATAACTAAAAGCCAATATTCATACAAGACTCCAGAGGAAACAGAATTGTTTTCCGGGCCTGACTCTTCACTAAAACAAACTTACCTGTAAAATATATCAATCAAATTAAGGCGAGAATCATAATCAATGTGGGATTTATAAAACATGAATTTATTCCTAGTAAGCCAAATAACCGAAAAACAGAGGATAATAATAAGTAAAAGCCTAGTTTTTTCTTTCAAATTTCCTCCTCTTTCAAGAACAGACCCAATCCAACAATTAATACCCATACTAAAAAAGGATCAATTTGACAATGTAGAGAGATGCACCAAAATTTCTTAATCCATTCACATTTGAGGAACAAGTGCTCAATTGATTCTTTCTCTTTAAGACAAATATGACATAGATCATTGCTTGAACACTTCCTTGTGTACCTATTTTGTTCAATGGATAAGGCATTCATAAAAACACGCCAAAAGAAGAATTTAAATTTAGGAGATGCATTTGAAGCCCAGTTAAGCTCTCAAATGCTATGCTGTAGATATCGCCGCCTAGGCGCGCCTAGGCACCGTCTAGGCGTCAACTCCCCCCTCAACCGCTTACGCCTAGTAAAAATGCTATGCATTTTTGCCCAACGCCTTAGTCACCGTGGAAGAGGTGCCTAGCCCGCCTAGGCACCGATTAATGGCAAAAACTTTCCGCCTAGGCCCTCCATTAAATTTATTTTACTCTCGAAAATTCTTGAATTGATATTATAACTCTAATTTTAGTATTTTTCATATTCAATATAGTGGTGTTAGATGAATTTTATGACTTAAATAGATAAAATTATCATAATTATACACGTGTATTACTAAATATATAAAATTACATAGCAGGATTCAAAACCGCGTAATCCCGCCTAGGCCCCGCGTAGTCCCTCCTAGGCGCTAGGCCCCAGTCGACCGCCTAGGCCGCGGAACCGAGATCTACAACATAGCTCAAATGTCATAGTTGAAAAAAAACGGGGGCACCTAGATGAGGGGAAGGATTAATAAGAAAGACAACTATAAAGGAATAACTAGATTTGTAGGAGTGGATTCCATTTTGGTATATGGCCATAACAAAGAAAAAAATTGAGACACCTGAACGATTTTTTGTATATATATGAAAAATGTTTATTTGCTATCTGAAATAGTACAAGAATTAACTAATGATATTAGTCACCAAAATCATCTTAGGATGGAACACGGGATATATTAGGCCGACAACCTTCATTAATAGTGCATGATGTGCGGTAATAGATACGCACTTACACGGTATTATTTTTCCTGAAAAGATGACTTGTAACACATATATAGTTTGTAAAAGGTACTAACTCCATACGGCGGAGATTTTTTATTTTAAATGTTTGAAACAGATCAGAAAGACAAATATGAAAAGATTTTTGAGCCTCTTGTTCTAGAGAAAACGTTTGACTATAATAAATTAGAGTTAGGTGGCATTTTATAAGTTTTGGGTAGATTCAGTTTTTCGAGTATACAATTTTATAATCTATTTTTATTTTGCTTATAGGTTAATTAAAACTTACCTTCTTAATAATTTTAATAATTTTTTTTATATGAAAAGTTACTTTGGATTCGGTGTCGTTAACATAGTATAACCTAAAAAGATAATCAAGATTTTGGCTAACTGAGTTAACCAACTGATTTTTAATAATTTTTTATCATATTAGAAAAATATTTTTTAATAAAAATTATAAAATAAACAAAAAACCAATATGCGGATATAGCAATTTTCTTTTGGTCCAAAAAGAAAAGATATAGCAATTTTTTTTCATTAAGATTGTGTTTGAATTATTTATTTTAGAAGTATAAATATTTGAAGTCTAAATTCTCTTTTAATATATCCTTTAAAAATATCTATATAGTTTTGAAATTATGACCCAAAGGGTTTTGAACATTCATCCTTTAGTCCTAACACAACCCTCTTCTTTTGTTTTTCTTATTAGTGACCACTAGGGATGGAAATCGGATCCGAAATTTCCGATTTCCGACTTTTCTGATCCGAAAATTCCGATTTCGGAACAACTTTTTAAGGTTCCGAAATTCCGATTTCCGATTTTTCCGAAAAAATAGGATCGGAATTGGAACTACATATAAATTTCTGAAATTTCCGGGTTTTCCGATCCGATTTTATTTCCGAAATATATTTCCGACTTTTATTTCCAATTTTTATTTTCAAATTGTATTTCCGATTTTACATTTTCTATATTAAATAAATAATAAATATTAATATAAGAAAAAAATATACAATCAGAAATGTTGAAAATTTTCATAAGAAAAGAAGAAAAGAAAATCTAAACGTTGAAAAAGTGAAACACAATGTTACATTTTTTTTATATCGGGAAAATAAAGAAAAACAATAAACCTGATAAAACCTAAAGGATAAGGCTAACCCATTTCTTAACATTTTACATTACCTTCCCACGAAGTCTAATATCGGGCTTTTATGTAATTTAAAAAGTAATTTGAAAAGTAATTCACAGTCATTGTTTTTTTTACCTTTTGTTACTTATGTTACTTCTATTAAAGTTCTTTTACCTTTTGTTACTTATGTTATTTCTGTTATTGTTCATGAAGTTTATAAGTTAAATTTTTTAACTACTGTTACATGAAAAGTTTTATAAGTTTTGTTTTTAACTATCTTCATGTAAGTGATAAACTATTGCACCGATTTTCAACCACTAGTCCTGCAATTTCCGAAACAAAAGATCCTAAATTCCGAACCCAAAATTCCGAAATTTCCGAACAAAAATTTCCGTGCTGAAATTTCCGAATTTCCGGCAAATTCCGAAATTCCGAATTAGGAATTATTTTTCCCAGTTCCGAAAAATTGGATAGGAATTGGAACAGAAAAAATCTATTCCGAAAAAATAGGAATTTTTCCGAAAGACTCTTTTTTCGATCCGTTCCTTCCAATTTCCACCACTAGTGACCACAATAAAATTTTAACACTATAGGCTAAATCCCCATTTACAAAATTACCATTTTTGTTTTTATAATTTCCTGTATATATTATTTTTTATTTCAGAATTCATTTTATTAAACCCTAATTACTCTCATCTACTCTCCTCTCTCTCCTCTCTCTCACGTTAGCACCCCCCCCCCATGGCTTTTCAGTTTTTCCAGCAAAAACTGTCGAGCACCACCACCACTACACGAGTTGTTCGGCGTTGAATAGAGGCCCGCCGTCTTCATAGCTTCTTCTTCTTCTTAGAGGCTCTCACGCAGAAGCTTCACAACTTCTTATTCTTCTCTATGGCAGCGACTCCTTTCTGGCGAGCACCCCTCTGTCTCCACCTCCGATTGCAGTCCTCCTCTCTCCTCTCTCTATGGATCACTGTGAAGATCCAAGCGTGAAGATCCAGTCCAGGCGCTCTACTGTTCGAGATCTACCGCGAGATCCACGACGCGGAGGTGTGGCGGTTCAAGCAGCACTTCGTAGCTGGAGAAGACAGCGTCGAGCACTATTCATCGGCGGAGGACTAGCGATTCGAGCGAGAGCACTGTTCATCACAGGAGAAGACTACGCGAGCACTGTTCGTCGCCGGAGAAGACAGCGCGAGCACTGTTCGTCGCCGGAGAAGACAGCGCGATGCATGGCGGTTCGTTCGCGTTTCCGTTCGCATTTGCAGAGCGATTTGCAGAGCTCGCTTGCTTCGTTTGCTCCGTTCCAGCCATGGATCTACGTAGCGCCCTTCGTTGCAGCGGTATAGTTTTTTTTATTCAACGTACATTGTACGCTTAGAATAGGTTTTTTTTCTCAGATCTTGTTTGACCAAATCTGGTCAAACGAATTTAGATAGTTTTATTTTTTTATTCGTTTGATTGTTTGGTCAAATTAGATAGGTTAGTTTGTCTTTTTTAATTTTTTAGCTAGTCTATTTTGTTATTTTGTAAATTTTAATAATGTATTGTAAAGTGATTTTTAGTTTTTATTTAAGTGAATAAATGATTATTATGACTATCTACTCTTTGCTTTTGAACAATACTCATCATGTTTTAGCCATAGTCATCATTTTTTAATAATATTGATTTCTCCCTTTTTGTTCTAATTATATGCCCTTAGGAGACATCATTTTAGGTGATTAATTGACTTATTTGATTGACTTTTAAGCTTATTTGGTTATATTGCGTTTTCTTCCCTTAGAATTTAGTTTATTTCATTTAAAGCTTTTGCACGTTAAATGGTTCGTTTTAGTGCAAATTTTGTAGGTCCATGGATTAGATGGAGCACCAAGACAAGGAAAGGAATCGAGAATTAAAGTCATAGATCGATTGTTAAAGTCAAAGGCGAGAAAAGTTGTTTCGGAGAATTAAAGAGATAGGAATGGAATCTGGAATTCTGTTACAAATCACTTTTTTGAGTATCTTAGCCACTAATTCAGCCTTGGAGCATAAAATAGGAGTGATAATGCTTGAAGTAAGGAAGATTTTCGAAGTTGAACGAAGTGATTCCGAGTCCGGATGCAAAAGTTACAGCTGTTTTAGTAACAGCTGCACATCAGTTGCGAGATTTCATTTAAGGATTGGGCGTTTATTTCATTTAACCTATTTCTTTTTAAGAAAGGAGCACAATCCGTTTTTCCCATCTTATATCAGCCTTAGACCTTATATTTAAACACACAACTCATATTTTACAAGAGGGAGGCGCCAGAGAGAAGTCAGAAGCAAAAGGAGAGAAGAAAACTGATGCTGGAGAATTCCAATTCCTCCATCAACAGTCAAAATCAATCCTTCAATTAGGTTACTCATTTCATTCTTGTAAGTGAACATGAGTAATTTATCTTTTATTTTAGTTTTTCATTACATTATGAGCTAAACAATTAAGTACTTGAGAATCGCAATTATGGGTCAAACCCTTATTTATTTCAATTGATGTTAATCTGAATTTGGGATTATTTTATTTAAATTGAATTGGGTATTTTGTATTGATTATTATCGCATGTTAATTACTATTTTTATTCTGTCCAATTAGAAATAGGATTGAGTAATTAGGCTATTCACTTTAGTGGTGAAGTGATCACCTTGACGGGGGGTTTAATTACGGACCTAGGTAATAGACGTGTGGTATTCATCAATGACCCTGGCGGGCTTGACTAACCACACAGCCAATTGGGTAAGAGACTAAAACCATTCGAAAGTAGGTATAATCGCCCTGACGGGCTTAATAATACCGTAGGATAGCTCCTAAATCCATCCTGACGAGGGTTAGGAGATTATAGAGTCCCGACTAGTACATAAATACCAATTCAACCCTTAAAACGAAAGCATTAATTATATAAATATAGGTAGATCCCTTGCGAGACTCAAGTACACATTCTCATTCTTGCGTCTACATATTTTTACTTTCAGTATTTTATTTCAGTTAATTATTTTAGCACTTTATTTGCTTGCATCATTAGTTCATAAACAAAACCCAGACAAATATTCATCTATTTTACTTTCCGTATCATATAACAACTATCCACACTTATTGCATAACATCTAAAGTCATTATCAAATCCGTCCCTGAGATCGAATTCTCGTTTACCAAATATTACTTGGACGACCTGTACACTTGTGGTACGTGTCTTTCCTTTTTAGGGGTGTTATTTTAGAATACACAAGGAGACACCAAATACTCATCATTTTTTTAATAATACTCATCATTTTTATAGAGTAATACTCATCATTTTTTATGAGTACTCATCATTATTTTTACCAAAACTCATCAAAATATCGGAAACTCATCATTTTTTCCAAAACTCATCATTTTTTCCGAAAGTCATCATTTTATCCGGTGGTCGGAGGTCGGTGGTCGGTGGGTAGTGGAGAGAGAAGATGAAGGTCAATAAGCATATGCAAGAAAACCTGAAAACCCACAATCAAAGAAATCCTTCTGAAAAGCATGATATTTAAATATGAGGATTCATAAGTAAAAAACATGTAAAACATATATAAGCAAAAAGATTAATAGAGGTATATATACAATCGTTATCCAATGAATTTGGCTTGAACATCCTCTAATCAAGATTCTAAGTGAGTCTTGATGCTCAAAGTTCTAATCCAAGTGATCATTCCACTCCAACCCCAAGCTATTAGTCTCTTATTCCTTTTTGCTTTAACAACCTTCTTAGCATCGAGATGATGATTATGATGGCATTAAGGTCAATAAACATATGTGAAAAGTTAGATACTTTAGCTCCTAACATGAAATATGGATATTCATCTTTTTTTAATGCACTTTTAAATTTTGATAACTCTTAACTTTCTCATGCATTCTTAATACAAATCCTTACTAACAATTTATTAGTTCACCCAAATACAATTTCAACAAGGAAATATTGATCGATTGTACAAATGAAAATTTATTTTCGAGTGCGTGGTGTAAGAAGCATTAAATAATTTTTTGAGAAATATTTTTTTATAAAATTTTCCAATAATATTATCTTTAGAGAAAATTAACTAAAAATCTATTCAAAAGATGATGATGACGACGACGATGATGAAGACGACGCCGAGGACGATGATGGTGGCGTTAAGGTCAATAAGAATATGCAAGAAAACCTGAAAACCCACAATTAAAGAAATCCTTCTAAAAAGCATTTTATTTAAATATGAGGATTCATAAGTAAAAAACATGTAAAACAAATAAAAGCAAGAAGATTAAGAGAGCTATATATACAATTGTTATCCAATGAATTTGGCTTGAACATCCTTCAATCAAGATTCTAAGTGAGTCTTGATGCTCAAAGTTCTAATCCAAGTGATCATTCCATTCCAACCCCAAGCTATTAGTCTCTTCTTCCTTTTTGTTTCGACAACCTTCTTAGCATCGAGATGATGATTATGATGGCATTAAGGTCAATAAACATATGTGAAAAGTTAGATACTTTAGGTCCTAACATGAAATATGTTCTCTAAACAAGTATGTAGTTAAACACTTTAGAAAAAATCAATAATGTGAAAAGTTATGCTTTATAAAGTGTTCAACATATGTGAAAGCTCATGAAGCATATAGAATAATACTTAGGATGCTTGTGTTTCTAACATAAGAAGTATTCTAAATGTGCATATAAAATTTTTGTTGTTGAACACATTTTACAAATCATTTTACATAGAAAGTTGTATCCTGAAAAAATTCAACTCATATTTGTGCCTAAATACGACAAGTAGTGCATTAGGCTAGTGATGGATGTTCATACTTGTGTGTCTAACTTCTAATATAAGATGTGTTCTAATTGTGGATATATATAACCATAAATTTTACACATTTTAGATATAATTAACATATAACAAGGTATTGCATAAATAGTTCTCATATACTCATGTGAATGAATGCACATTTAAGCAAGTAAAACATGCTTAGATGCTACGACTCTTAACATATGAAATGAACTAACAAAGCATATAAGAAAGTTATTAGTTGAGCACTTAATAAAAAGCAAGCAAATAACAAAACCTATGGAGTAATGAACTATTGTGAAAGCCTATATAGTAAGGATATCTATGCTTTAGACAAGTCAACTAGTGACAAATGATACGTTTCAAATATAAAAATATGTAATCATATGATTAACAATAATTAGCATGTCAATTGCCTAAAAAAACTATATTATAAAATCACACAAAAAGGGATATTGCTAACATTCTCTCTCTTTTTATGATGACAAATACTACACATATATACTTCTAAAATTATATGAAATGTAACACATATGGAGTCTTTAAGACACTCTACCTCATGATATGCATATCGGTCAAATGATAAATTCAAACACAAATAGAGTCTTTAATAAGACCGACCCCCCCCCCCTACATAATGCATGCATCGTTTAGATTATTATAGCATTATATCATGATATATTGCAATATGTTATAAAATAAACTAGAATAAAATGGAACTTTTAAGCATGACATTTATTTCATTAAAAAAAAGCTCCCCTTTAACTTCATAAAAAGGAGGATAAACTAGAGTGTAACAAGTATAAACACATGTATGCCTTCAAAAAAATTCATAAAGCTCCCAAGAAAAATAAGATACTAAAAACCTAATGTCAAAAAAGATTTGCACAAGTATTAAAACCTAAACATGGTATACTAAACATGATGTTCACATAGCCTCAAATATAAGTATGAAAGAAAGAGTTAGATGATCATGTAAAACAATAAGAAGATATCACCAATTGAGGCATGTTTTGACCAAAAGGGGTGATAACTTCTTACCAATATCTTCAATTAAGACTGAATGTCAATGTAGTGAGCTTGTTCTATATTTTTTGTCTCGACATGAGAAATTTCCCAAAAACATATACAAATGTAGAACAAATAAGATAGTAGAAGCAAACATTTAATGAAAACAATAGGTGAAATTCACAAGAGATGGATGGAAAGGATAAATAGTATATTAAACATCTTATAGACAACACAAATGCCATATCATGCACATGCAGAAAAATAATCAAATAGAGCACATTAGAATTAGAATCACACAAACAATGCATATATCACATGTCATAATAAAAACTACAAGATCATGATGAAAATTGCAATAAATAACACTAAAGCATGACAATCTTATAAATAAAACATTTAATTAGAAGAATAAGAAAATGCCATTTTTTCCATGAGATTTGAGCTAATTCTCAAAGTCCCCATGAGTATTAAATATTACCCATATTCCCCCATTACATTAATTATGCCAAACATGGTCTTATAAATCAAAATATAATATAATTTTTAAAATTAAAAAAAAATATTAAAAATAATTTAATTAAATATTTTTATTCTTGGATCAGTACAAAGCATTTTTACTAAATTATTCATATTATACTAAAAATAATGATAATAAAAAATAATTAATTATTCTTAAAGTACTTATTCATTTATTAAACACTTGTTAAATATTTTAATTTTTTAAATGTGATTTTTTATAGGATGTAGAAGTATATATTATAGTGGTAAAAATACTGCATGTACCCATAAGTCACGAACACACGTTAAAGAGCTACCTACTATACCAAAATATATCTAGTTGGGCCAGTAAAGCTAGGGGTGAGCAAATGAGAACCAGATAACCAAACCGAACCAAAAAACCGGAAAAAACCGAACCAAAATAACCAAAAACCGAATAACCAAATGGTTCGGCTTTCAATTTTTTAAAAACCGAACTTTTTGGTTCGGTTCGCTTTACTACGTAAAAACCGAACAAAAACCGAACTAACGAAGGAAAAAATAGAGAATGTGTGAACTTCTTTTATAAGAATTATGTGGGAGAAACTTTTGTTAAGAATTTATCATCTACTTGAAATTTTAGTTATACTATTCTATGGTGATATTAGTGAGAATGTTTTTTATATCACTTGTATAAAATAGGAAGTAACATATTTGAATTTGTTGTCGTATTGAAAATTAAGATAAGTATTTTTAGATCATAAGTTTATATTTAATTGATATATTAATAGCCCACATGGGCAAGTAATAGTAGCATAATTGTATTGAAATATTAGTCTCTATTGGATAATGTATTTCAAGAAATAGGGTGAAAATATTATTGACCAAGCATCCGAATTCGAAGCGAACCAAAACCGAACCGAAACGAACCAATTCGAAAACAAAAACCGAATGTGGAACCAAATGCGAACCACCCGGTTCGGTTATTAAATTATAAAAAACCGAAATATTCGGTTCGGTTCCGGTTTTGGCCAAAAACCGAGACGAACCGAACCATGCTCACCCCTAAGTAAAGCTATTACATATGAATCTTAGAGTATCTACTCATAGCCATATAACTTAGGTCTAAGGCACACTACAGTTGTTAATTGATGGATAATATGTCATAGAGTCGCACTTGGTTCAGGATTGGCCTAAGGGACACACCATGAAGTGACTCAAGTTTTCTATGTTATCATATTAACTTAGCATTATCCATTGTTTTGGATGTGTTCAACGTAAAATTGGAATATTTTAAAGTCCCTCGGTATCCAGAGGTCCCACTAGGGTTAACATGCGATTATTGGAGGACAGGCAGCCTCTATAATACATCTCATCCCCTACATAGAGGTGGGAAAAAATACATAACATAACAATCCTTAAACCCACTGCTCTTCATCCATCCTATTCACTCTTGTTACAATCAAACATTATCTAAGGTCTTACCCCGTAGGTGAGGAGTTCAAGTAAACTACTCCCCTATCGTTCACAAGATGCTTACCCTAATAGTTGGATCCATATTCGTTGATGGTACCCATATGATAGGATCAATGTCTCTCACCCTAGATCCATGTTTAGGAAAATAATATGCACAAGTACTCACAACTAAAATGTAAGCCACATACAAAAATAATAAATTCAAAACTCAACAATTTTTATACTATGTTAAAAAAATAAGATACGGTTTTGATACTTGTTCACGTCTAAGAATAAATTAATAATGCTAGATATCACCCCAAATCACATCACATTTTTATCACCCCTTATGTAGACCAATCATAAAAGGGAGAGAAAATGATAAATCAGGAAAAATAAATTATATAATTGGTCCATTTAAAATCCACCTAGGAGGGGATAAAAGGGTGATGTGAATTGAGGTGATATCCATCATTACTCTTTAATATTTAGTAAATTTTTTAATAACATATCTAATTTTTGTTAATATATAAATATTCATATTTTTATCGTATTATTTAGATGATTATATTAACATATGGTTTTATGATTTGCACAAATTTTATTTAAATTGATTTTGTAACTTTTAATTATATAATTTTTGTCAAAAATAAAATAATTAGAAAACTTAAACTAATGAAGACTTGTTTGGCATAAGTTAATGACATAGAGAAATTTGGGTAAAAAAATAAGGGTGTTTAGGAAATACTGTAAACCTCGTGGGAGAAAATGGCATTTTCCCGTAGAAGAATATCTTAAATAAGCAAACTATATAATGAGAGGTTTAACTATATGATATAACATGTGATTGATAATAATATGAAAAAGAAATATATGTTATATATGTTCAAGACAATAATATCTCCCCTACGAATAAGAAAATTAAGATCATAGAAAGAAAATATACTATGTGAAAAACGTATGATCAATATAGAATATAATCATATAAATAGACATCATAATTTTCTTCTTAGAATAGACAATTCAAATCATGAAAATCAGATAGAATGCATATCGAATAACACCAGTATCATATTGCTTCAAATATGCAAGAATCAAGAAAATATTAGAGTATCAAATTCTCAAGTATTTTTATAATTATCAAGTCCTATAGTTATCAACAACTATAAAAACATAGTCATAAAGATCAACCAAAAAGCAATGCTACGGGATAATAAATTTTTCACCCAATTTTCCATCCTCCATGTGATTCGAGCATCAATTATCAAGAAATTAACCACTTCATTCTTTGATATTCTTTTCCTACAATTACAAATCAAATTTTATACTACCCATGGTGGTTTAGCTTCTTGAGGAAGGAATGAAAGTTACGCGAAGGGGACCATAAGTCGGGGTCAATACCTTTCACAATTTATTTTGGTCTTTATCAATAAGGTACCCAAAAGTCTAAATTTAATTGCCTAGGATAAAAATAATAATGTGCAATATATCTATGTCTTTCGCAATATATGCAAAAAGGTTTATCACAGTAAGAAAGAGCATATGAGAATGAGATGATTTTAAAACTCATTTTTAAACAACTTTGTATGATCATAAGATTAAAACTAATATCATTTTTTTCAAACAAGAATTTTGCATGTTTACAAATAAGTCTAATTTTTTTGTCGAATTTTTTTTCAATTTTTTTTTCAAATTTTCTTTAATGTGTTCCTTAAACACACAATTCTGAGATTTGTGTGTTGTAGGAACACACAAAATTGGAACAACCAAAATCAAGTTTTTTGTATTCCAGGAACACACAAATTTAAGTTTTGTGTATTCCAAGAATATACAAATTTGAGTTTTATGTGTTCCATGAATACACAAATCTGATTTGAGTGTTCCAGAAATACACAGTTTTGTGATTTGTGTGTTTAGGAATACACAGAATTGGAACAAACAAAATCAAGTTTTGTGTATTACATGAATACATAAATTTGATTTTTATGTGTTCCATGAATACACAAATCTGAGATTTGTGTATTCCAGGAATACACAGAATTGGAACAAACAAAATCAAGTTTTGTGTATTCTAGGAATACATAAATTTGATTTTTATGTATTCTATGAATACACAAATTTGAGATGTATGTGCTCCATGAATACACAGGATTGGAATAAACAAAATCAAGTTTTTGTGTGACCTGGAACACACAAAACCCTAAAACATAAACACACAAAAATAACAAAAAAGTGTTGGACAAAAAAATAATATATCAAGATAGTTAAAAACGAATAACAATAGGGTATATGCGATTAATAAAGAGAAAAACAATTTGTTAAAGAAGAGAATCATTTAGATCGATTTTATGACTTTGTGTGTTACAGGAACACATACATCTATATATGCACATAACGGGGAATTTTGATTTTTTTAAAAAATCGGAGAAAAAAATGGGAAAATTTAAAAAAATTAAATTAATTTTTTTTTTAAAAAATAAAAAAAATCACATAAGGATAATAATGGAAGGTAAATATAATAATATGTTTAACTGAATTAAGTTGAAAGTTTGTGAGTAACTAGGAAGTAATTTTCTTTTTCCTTTTTTTTTTAGAATGAAAAGTGAGGAATTATAATTAATTAAAAATTATCTCTTATTTTAATACTCTAAAAATTAAACAAAGGTATAATTAAAAAAGGGTCAATTACTCAAAGAGACTTGAGGAGAATCAATGTGCCATATAAGAACCAAGAGATTCCTCTCTCCTACTTAGAGGCCAATAAGATATTCAATGTCATAACTACCCTTATAGTGTATATAAGACAAAAAAATAGATTTCTCTCTCCTCCACTACCATTACACTCTCTCCTCCATTATCATTAATCTCTCTCCTCCTTTAACATTTTTCTCTCTCCTTCTTCATTAATTATCAAATAATTTCCAGCTCCGGCCACAACCACCGATCACCGCCGACCACCGCTGGCAACCGCCGGAAAAAGTTCTGAGCATGGGAAAAAGTTCTGAGCATGGAAAAAAGTTCTGAGTCTGGAAAAAAAGTTCTGAGTCTGAAAAAATAGTTCTGAGTATGGAAAAAAGTTCTGAGTCTGAAAAAATAGTTCTGAGTCTGAAAAAATAGTTCTGAGCATGGGGTATTGGACATGGAAAAAGTACTGAGCATGGGCTACTGAGCATGAAAAAAGTTGTTGAGTATCGTAAAAAAGTTCTGAGTGTCGAAAAAAGTTGCTGAGTATTCGGATTTTTTTATTGACTGACTTTATTGAGCATGCTCGTTTGCTCAGTAATTTGCTGAGCGTTTCTCGTATAATCAGTAAACTTGCTGAGTATTTCTCGTATAATCAGTAACTTACTGAGCATTTAGACAAAATTTCAAGTAAATTGCAACAAATAGATAAAATAAAATAATGACATAGTTTAGCTTTAAATAACTAATTACTAGATTTTTAATTTACAACGATAGTCTTGTGTTCGGGGTAAAGAAATAAGCATCACAATCACTAAATCAAAGCATCTACTGAGCTGCAGAAATTAAAAAAAGATTGAGTAAATCAATGAACCGGACTTCACCGAGGCTTTGAGGAGTGCTTCTTCGTTCGATGGATCTATGCTTTGAGGAGTGCTTCACCGATGTGCTTTGAGGAGTGCTTCTTCGTTCGATGGATCTGTTTGATGAGCTTCGCAGACCGCCGCCACTCGGAGCCTCAGATCTCAACCCGATGGCTTCTTCTCAGCTTGGATCATGCTCCGGTGATCGAGATCGAGATATTCGTGTTCGTCAAAGCGATGTACTGCTCTTCGACGGCGAGGTCAGCACTCCGAACCACCACCACGCCATGGACGGCTCCGGGAGATCTCTTGCCATCATTGACTATGTTTTTCTCCATTGCAGCGAGGATGCCGCTCCTCACGGCGGTTCACAGGCTCGATTTTGGTTCGTGGAGGGAAGCCATGGACACAGGCTCACCGGCGACGGGTTGGTTCACAGGCGAGACTTAAGAAAAAGGAGAAGAAGAAGCGTGAGAGAGGAGAGAGGGAGTAATTTTAGGTTTTGATTTTTCTTTGCTATTAAATAGTATATATAGAGAAATAAAAAATAAAAAAAGGGCAAAAAGGTAATCGGTTTTTTGGCTTATAGTATTAAAATTAGTTTGTGGCCTTTAGTAAGAAGAGCCAAAAGAGGCGGTCTTGTTAGGTCACGGTGTAGTGATTTCAAGACCCTTTGGGTAATAATCTCTTAAAATAAATTAAACAATATATTAAGTTAAGATGATGGTTGAAGATATTCAGTTGATTTGTAATGCTTTTAATAAGAAAGATTATAAATAATAATATTGATATAAGGAGTTAATAGTGTTTCTTTTTCCTTTAATAATGCAATGTAAATTTTAACAAGAGAAAAATTAAGTTAGATGAGATTATATTAATAAACCAATTCCTCCTTTTCTATATATGTTTTAGGGTTTTATTATTAATGAAGCCGAACTGTTGCCACATTTAGATTTATATGCTATATGTTGTCATCCTTAAATCAACTCATCATTTATAGGCCATATTATGATGTTGACTGACGCAAGGCGGAGAAGGATTTAATCATTTTAGATTTAAGTGGTATGATCTGAGTTCAACGGAAAGACGACATCTTCCAAGAAAATAAATGAAAAGATAGGTATATGTTTTAAAGTCCCTCGGTATCCAGAGGTCCCACTAGGGTTAACATGCGATTATTGGAGGACAGGCAGCCTCTATAATACATCTCATCCCCTACATAGAGGTGGGAAAAAATACATAACATAACAATCCTTAAACCCACTGCTCTTCATCCATCCTATTCACTCTTGTTACAATCAAACATTATCTAAGGTCTTACCCCGTAGGTGAGGAGTTCAAGTAAACTACTCCCCTATCGTTCACAAGATGCTTACCCTAATAGTTGGATCCATATTCGTTGATGGTACCCATATGATAGGATCAATGTCTCTCACCCTAGATCCATGTTTAGGAAAATAATATGCACAAGTACTCACAACTAAAATGTAAGCCACATACAAAAATAATAAATTCAAAACTCAACAATTTTTATACTATGTTAAAAAAATAAGATACGGTTTTGATACTTGTTCACGTCTAAGAATAAATTAATAATGCTAGATATCACCCCAAATCACATCACATTTTTATCACCCCTTATGTAGACCAATCATAAAAGGGAGAGAAAATGATAAATCAGGAAAAATAAATTATATAATTGGTCCATTTAAAATCCACCTAGGAGGGGATAAAAGGGTGATGTGAATTGAGGTGATATCCATCATTACTCTTTAATATTTAGTAAATTTTTTAATAACATATCTAATTTTTGTTAATATATAAATATTCATATTTTTATCGTATTATTTAGATGATTATATTAACATATGGTTTTATGATTTGCACAAATTTTATTTAAATTGATTTTGTAACTTTTAATTATATAATTTTTGTCAAAAATAAAATAATTAGAAAACTTAAACTAATGAAGACTTGTTTGGCATAAGTTAATGACATAGAGAAATTTGGGTAAAAAAATAAGGGTGTTTAGGAAATACTGTAAACCTCGTGGGAGAAAATGGCATTTTCCCGTAGAAGAATATCTTAAATAAGCAAACTATATAATGAGAGGTTTAACTATATGATATAACATGTGATTGATAATAATATGAAAAAGAAATATATGTTATATATGTTCAAGACAATAATATCTCCCCTACGAATAAGAAAATTAAGATCATAGAAAGAAAATATACTATGTGAAAAACGTATGATCAATATAGAATATAATCATATAAATAGACATCATAATTTTCTTCTTAGAATAGACAATTCAAATCATGAAAATCAGATAGAATGCATATCGAATAACACCAGTATCATATTGCTTCAAATATGCAAGAATCAAGAAAATATTAGAGTATCAAATTCTCAAGTATTTTTATAATTATCAAGTCCTATAGTTATCAACAACTATAAAAACATAGTCATAAAGATCAACCAAAAAGCAATGCTACGGGATAATAAATTTTTCACCCAATTTTCCATCCTCCATGTGATTCGAGCATCAATTATCAAGAAATTAACCACTTCATTCTTTGATATTCTTTTCCTACAATTACAAATCAAATTTTATACTACCCATGGTGGTTTAGCTTCTTGAGGAAGGAATGAAAGTTACGCGAAGGGGACCATAAGTCGGGGTCAATACCTTTCACAATTTATTTTGGTCTTTGTCAATAAGGTACCCAAAAGTCTAAATTTAATTGCCTAGGATAAAAATAATAATGTGCAATATATCTATGTCTTTCGCAATATATGCAAAAAGGTTTATCACAGTAAGAAAGAGCATATGAGAATGAGATGATTTTAAAACTCATTTTTAAACAACTTTGTATGATCATAAGATTAAAACTAATATCATTTTTTTTAAACAAGAATTTTGCATGTTTACAAATAAGTCTAATTTTTTTGTCGAATTTTTTTTCAATTTTTTTTTCAAATTTTCTTTAATGTGTTCCTTAAACACACAATTCTGAGATTTGTGTGTTGTAGGAACACACAAAATTGGAACAACCAAAATCAAGTTTTTTGTATTCCAGGAACACACAAATTTAAGTTTTGTGTATTCCAAGAATATACAAATTTGAGTTTTATGTGTTCCATGAATACACAAATCTGATTTGAGTGTTCCAGAAATACACAGTTTTGTGATTTGTGTGTTTAGGAATACACAGAATTGGAACAAACAAAATCAAGTTTTGTGTATTACATGAATACATAAATTTGATTTTTATGTGTTCCATGAATACACAAATCTGAGATTTGTGTATTCCAGGAATACACAGAATTGGAACAAACAAAATCAAGTTTTGTGTATTCTAGGAATACATAAATTTGATTTTTATGTATTCTATGAATACACAAATTTGAGATGTATGTGCTCCATGAATACACAGGATTGGAATAAACAAAATCAAGTTTTTGTGTGACCTGGAACACACAAAACCCTAAAACATAAACACACAAAAATAACAAAAAAGTGTTGGACAAAAAAATAATATATCAAGATAGTTAAAAACGAATAACAATAGGGTATATGCGATTAATAAAGAGAAAAACAATTTGTTAAAGAAGAGAATCATTTAGATCGATTTTATGACTTTGTGTGTTACAGGAACACATACATCTATATATGCACATAACGGGGAATTTTGATTTTTTTAAAAAATCGGAGAAAAAAATGGGAAAATTTAAAAAAATTAAATTAATTTTTTTTTTAAAAAATAAAAAAAATCACATAAGGATAATAATGGAAGGTAAATATAATAATATGTTTAACTGAATTAAGTTGAAAGTTTGTGAGTAACTAGGAAGTAATTTTCTTTTTCCTTTTTTTTTTAGAATGAAAAGTGAGGAATTATAATTAATTAAAAATTATCTCTTATTTTAATACTCTAAAAATTAAACAAAGGTATAATTAAAAAAGGGTCAATTACTCAAAGAGACTTGAGGAGAATCAATGTGCCATATAAGAACCAAGAGATTCCTCTCTCCTACTTAGAGGCCAATAAGATATTCAATGTCATAACTACCCTTATAGTGTATATAAGACAAAAAAATAGATTTCTCTCTCCTCCACTACCATTACACTCTCTCCTCCATTATCATTAATCTCTCTCCTCCTTTAACATTTTTCTCTCTCCTTCTTCATTAATTATCAAATAATTTCCAGCTCCGGCCACAACCACCGATCACCGCCGACCACCGCTGGCAACCGCCGGAAAAAGTTCTGAGCATGGAAAAAAGTTCTGAGCATGGAAAAAAGTTCTGAGTCTGGAAAAAAAGTTCTGAGTCTGAAAAAATAGTTCTGAGTATGGAAAAAAGTTCTGAGTCTGAAAAAATAGTTCTGAGTCTGAAAAAATAGTTCTGAGCATGGGGTATTGGACATGGAAAAAGTACTGAGCATGGGCTACTGAGCATGAAAAAAGTTGTTGAGTATCGTAAAAAAGTTCTGAGTGTCGAAAAAAGTTGCTGAGTATTCGGATTTTTTTATTGACTGACTTTATTGAGCATGCTCGTTTGCTCAGTAATTTGCTGAGCGTTTCTCGTATAATCAGTAAACTTGCTGAGTATTTCTCGTATAATCAGTAACTTACTGAGCATTTAGACAAAATTTCAAGTAAATTGCAACAAATAGATAAAATAAAATAATGACATAGTTTAGCTTTAAATAACTAATTACTAGATTTTTAATTTACAACGATAGTCTTGTGTTCGGGGTAAAGAAATAAGCATCACAATCACTAAATCAAAGCATCTACTGAGCTGCAGAAATTAAAAAAAGATTGAGTAAATCAATGAACCGGACTTCACCGAGGCTTTGAGGAGTGCTTCTTCGTTCGATGGATCTATGCTTTGAGGAGTGCTTCACCGATGTGCTTTGAGGAGTGCTTCTTCGTTCGATGGATCTGTTTGATGAGCTTCGCAGACCGCCGCCACTCGGAGCCTCAGATCTCAACCCGATGGCTTCTTCTCAGCTTGGATCATGCTCCGGTGATCGAGATCGAGATATTCGTGTTCGTCAAAGCGATGTACTGCTCTTCGACGGCGAGGTCAGCACTCCGAACCACCACCACGCCATGGACGGCTCCGGGAGATCTCTTGCCATCATTGACTATGTTTTTCTCCATTGCAGCGAGGATGCCGCTCCTCACGGCGGTTCACAGGCTCGATTTTGGTTCGTGGAGGGAAGCCATGGACACAGGCTCACCGGCGACGGGTTGGTTCACAGGCGAGACTTAAGAAAAAGGAGAAGAAGAAGCGTGAGAGAGGAGAGAGGGAGTAATTTTAGGTTTTGATTTTTCTTTGCTATTAAATAGTATATATAGAGAAATAAAAAATAAAAAAAGGGCAAAAAGGTAATCGGTTTTTTGGCTTATAGTATTAAAATTAGTTTGTGGCCTTTAGTAAGAAGAGCCAAAAGAGGCGGTCTTGTTAGGTCACGGTGTAGTGATTTCAAGACCCTTTGGGTAATAATCTCTTAAAATAAATTAAACAATATATTAAGTTAAGATGATGGTTGAAGATATTCAGTTGATTTGTAATGCTTTTAATAAGAAAGATTATAAATAATAATATTGATATAAGGAGTTAATAGTGTTTCTTTTTCCTTTAATAATGCAATGTAAATTTTAACAAGAGAAAAATTAAGTTAGATGAGATTATATTAATAAACCAATTCCTCCTTTTCTATATATGTTTTAGGGTTTTATTATTAATGAAGCCGAACTGTTGCCACATTTAGATTTATATGCTATATGTTGTCATCCTTAAATCAACTCATCATTTATAGGCCATATTATGATGTTGACTGACGCAAGGCGGAGAAGGATTTAATCATTTTAGATTTAAGTGGTATGATCTGAGTTCAACGGAAAGACGACATCTTCCAAGAAAATAAATGAAAAGATAGGTATATGTTTAACTATAATTACACTTAACACATGACTCGTATGGTAGAGGTAAAGATGGTTTTAAGGAAAGAGAAATATGAGACCGCGTTTTTTTTATTTTAATCATAAAAAGACATAATTCAAGGAAATGAAATTTAATTTTAATCTCAAAATATATACATAAAAGTATTCTCAATTATAAAACTAACTTAAAAAGTATAGTAGTATAAAATTTATCTCGTAGATATTTGTAAGATTAGGATTAAATTATATCGTTGTTGTTCCTACTTCATTTCGTCACAAAAAACTGATATATAATCAAGTCGGTATGTATCTGTCAAGTTTCGGTTTACACACTTGAATTAGGTATATGTCAAACTTAAATTACGCAACATTTTTGTATTGTAAGGGTTATGGTTATGATTAAATAAAGAAAAAAGAAAAAGATAAAGATAAGAGATAGAGTCGAAATTTTGGTCAGTTATTTACGGATCATGTAGCATGTTACACTTACTTTATCATGTTTGTTGTTATCTAAGGGAAATGCTTAAATTTTAGCTGTTGTCTGATCAACACATTAGCGTTAGAGCATATAAAAATAACATTGGTTTTGTAATATCAGCGAAAAATCAGCCATGTCTACCTCTTCGAGTTGCTCAACTCAACTCAAGTCTCTGGATTGATTAATGATTCCGGGGTTGGGGGGCATTGACAGCGCCAGCGCCAGATGCTCATTTGCTTTTCTCTACTCTCTTTTTCTACTTAATCTTCATCCTTGACTCTTGTCTTGGACCACCTTTACTTTGCCAAATGACACCCGGCCCCTTCCTTTATTATCTTTTGAAAAATACTCGTATTCCCCTAAGTTTAAATATTTATAGCGGGTCTCTCTATAGTCTATAAAAATATTTGGTAAGTAAACTAAATAAATTTACACACCATAGAAATACACAAATGATTTAGTAGTATTTGACACACATCAAAAATTTAAGGGTGATGAATATTATCAAAGCCGATTGTGACACTAAATATAATTACAACTCCAAATAAATTTAAGGGAACTTTACTTTATAAAAGGATAAGATTATAAGTTTAATTTGATAGAGGGCTAATTTCATGAAGGTTCGGAAAAGTAAGCAAGTCTTCGTGTGAGAGTTTTCTGACTAAATCACAGTCAGACCCTCGGGCGAGGAAAAATAAATTATTTTTATATTAGTTATTCCTTTTAAATGTATAAGAAAAGTAAAGAAAAATAAACATATTTTTTTGAATTTTAATTGATTTTAAATAATTGATTTTTCGCGGTTTACCGTATCGTTCTTTTTTTTTTTGTATGTGGATGGTCCACGCCAGTTTACGTGAACCACGACTAATCCCATGGGAAATATGCACGTCTCCCCATGCATACCCCAAGTAAATCAAAACTAGGTTATCGATATTCAGGGAGGAGATTCGAACCTTGCACCTCTTACTTCATACTTTTTAATTGCTAAAGAATTAGCAAGACCCTGACCTTTAAGTTAACCAAACTGGTTCGTTAACCGAATCATTGTCATCCTAACAGGATCATCTTTAGGCTAAGTCCAGTAATCTCTCTATAATTTTGTTAAAGTTGGGAGTAAAGAAACCATCATATCAGATTTAGTAACTTCCTAAAATAAATTTACTTCGGAAAGCTCAAAACCTATATTATTTTACTCTTATAATTTTCCAATTATAATTTAGTTATGTTTATTTTTAAATTTTTTATATGATTTTTTTTTACTATTACCTTCGTAATGAAAATCTTTGAAAAAATAATAAAATTAACTTTTTAGAGCATCTATAATTCCAACCCCTTATTTTTCTAATAATATTATATTTGTTTATAGTAAAATTATATTGATAATGATATCTTACTAAGAATATGGATTAAATTGGTGATATAGTTGGTAGAAATAAGTCATTTAAATTAATAAAAAATATTAGAAATAAGTAAAATAATGTAGAAAATGGTTTTTTCCTCTCTAAATCTTGAGAAAACTCATTTTCACTACACTTACTATTCTAGAAAGCAAAAATAAAGAGCTTGTTAGAGTATAAACATTGTTCTTAAAGGTATAAGCGGTTGCTTAGGCGTTAAAAGGTAGGTCGCCTTCTAAAATATGTCTAGGTGGTCTCAAACGGATCTAGGTAGCCTCCAGTTGAACCTAGATGGTCCTAGGCAGTCTAAAGGCACCAAATTTCAAAAATTAACTATTTAACTATAAAAAATATAAGATTAACTGTATTTATCTCTTCTTCTATTAATTTATAAACGTTAATAGCACGAGTTTGATCTTTTGATTCTGTGGAAGAAGTAAGGAATTCGGTAAATTTTTTTGAGTATTATTCTTATCATATGTTAATATTTGTTTGTTTATAGTAACAATTCTTGAAAAATATGTTGCGAGCACCTTGCTAAAGTGCAAAAATAATTATATGAACATATTCATATGAGTTGAAACAATTCTCAAAGAATACGTCGTAAGAATTTTGTTAGAATGTGATAGAATTGGATAAATATGTTCATATTGTTCTAAATAATTCTTGAATAACATAATATGCAATTCTACACATATTCTTAAAGTATATATTGTAAACACCTTCTTAATCATCCATTTGATGGGGGGGGGGGGTCTTAAAGCCTGAAACCTAGAATTTTTGTATAGGCCTGAAGCCTAGACAAATTTTATGTCCACGGGTTAACATTCCAATACTTGTCTGAGACTGACACGATTCTTATGTCACCAATAATGATACCACACGTGGTGTAAGTTGGTGATGGATAAGATTGAACATTTCGTTGCATCCTCGTCCCCTCGGTGAGGTTACTTTGATATTTATTGACTTGCGCTTTTTTCAGGATTAACTTATTTTATTTGGGTAGTCTCGATATGTTTATGAATTTATCCCTCGAATAAGGCTTGTATCTCCTTATCAACTGGATCATTTATATATTGGCATTTTGCGAGTCTATAGAAGGTTGATTATTTCTAAAAGGTAAGGAGGGAATATATTAAAGGTCTCACATTTAGCCAAATACTAAAATACTTCAAATAACACAAAACTCACATAAAAAATAAGTGGCAAATGAAAATTGAGCATGTTCAGGGAGTTACTGTCCACCAACCAATATTTATTGCTACCATCGATCAATGGACACCGTCGGCGAAGTCTTTGAGCATCGACTCTTGGAGCATGCTCAAAGACCTACTAACTGAGGATGCTTAAATATTTTCTCGCTGAGTTTATATTTTTTTACAAAACGTTAATTTTTAACTTGAGCGTAAATTTTTATTAACACTCAAAGACCGACTGGTGAGCATGCTTAGTGTTTTTTGTTGAGCTTGATTTTTTTATTCATCATGCTCGGTAATTTTTACTGATTGTAATTATTTTATTGAGCATGCTCAGCCTTTGAGCTTTTTCATTGGACATGTTAATTGTTCGAACCTTAACGAATATAAATTTAACAATAATAAGATTTAAATGAAATAATTACACTATTTAGACTTGTTATATCACAGAAAAGGAAAAGAAAAGGAAAAATAATATCACAGAAAAGGAAAAGAAAATACTTTATTTAATAGAAAATATTTACTACAAACAAACCAATAAACAAAGTGGAAATAAATTTATATAATACTCCCTCCGTTCCAAAAATAATGTCCATCTTATTAAAAATGGTGTCCCAAAAATAATGTCTACTTAAAATATCAAGACACTATATTCCACCTTTTTTCACTATTACCTTTATTAAAATAATTAAATTTATGTTTTCTATAAATATTTAAAATATCAAGACACTTTATTAGGGGTATTTTAGTAATGAGGAAGATAATGAATGTGTTTTTTAATTTATGTGAAAAGCAAAAGTGGACATTACATTTGGGACAGAGGGAGTAGCTAATATCAGGAATGTGATGTCTGTACCGTCTTATACGTCCCAGAACAGAAACTCGTCGATAGCGCCATTAATAAAGCTAGCATGAGCTTCAAACAACCTAGCCACTCTTGAAACTCTAGTTGTGAGCATCTTTACACCTGACCACCATTTATGAAGCTTGAAGCCATGAAGACGAATCTAAAGCCACGAACCAGCCTGAGTCATGGCCAAAGCCTGGAAACCTAGCTCCTCGCTTCAGCTCCTCGCCTTGAAAACCTTCCTAAATAATCCTAGGCTCTTCGGCTAGAATCCATCAACTTCGCCATGGCCAAAATCCCTAGCTCCACCATGGCCAAAACCACCAAATCTGCTCTGGATTCAACACCATGCCACCAACCTTACTGAACCTCCCTACCGCGAAGCCCTAGCTCTACCTCTTCACACCGCCACCTCCTCCTTTAGCTTCTATCAACTCTGCAATTTTCAAACTAACCCCACCTCCGCCTAGAAACCACCACGCCGCCATCTTTAAGTCTTCAAACCACCACCACCGTCCGTTTTATTTGAGAGAATTTCGACAAGAGTGGAGTTGAGAGAATTTTCAAAAATGTTAGACTTGTTTGATTTATTTTAGGATTTGGAGATTATAATGGGATATATAGGAACAATTGGGGTTTGAAATATTATAATTAAATTTAAATTATTTTTAAATCAAAATAACTATTAGTAAAAAGATAATTAATGAGTGAAAGAGTGTTATTTTTAGATTTTTTTGACATGTATTTAAAATTTGTTGGATATATCTTATATGTTTTGTACATAGGATCTGCTTTCATTTTGAAAATAAAACTGAAAAACTAAAATTCTAAACAGTAGTCCTTATTCCTTGGTACTCAAACTGGTCACAAGGTCCTTGTCTAATATAAACCCAAGACAAACAGAAAGTTAAAGTTCTTGATTCATAATCTGCAAAGTTGTTGCTACTTTATTTTAATTACCTACTATCTAGTGGCACTTTGGTAATCAAGATCCTTTATAAATCCCTTTGAACAACACATTTTATTCCCCACACACAAATAACAACCAAATTGTAAAAAGATGGTTAGCCCCTCTCATCCCAATATTCCCAAATCTCTCAACTCCCTTCACAATTTCTCCATGAAATCGCCATCTTCTTCTTCTAACATAAGCTCCACGAAACTCAAAACCATACTCCAAACCTTTTTCTTCTCACATTTGTATCGTATAGCTCGTGCCCTCACTAAAGTAAAATCGGTCCTCGTTGAGTTACTTAAAGATATCCAACTGGTCCATTTATTAGAATTACCCATGAAGAAAAATAGAAACAAGAATAAAATATTTTTTGGTTCATTTAGACTACATTACAACTGGTGTTCATCTCATGTCATGCCAATGCCTAGTACACCTAATCAAGAAGGGTTCAACACAAACTACCTGTACTATGATTCTTCATGGAATTCGATGATCTCGGCTGAGTATGACACTGCGGATTCACATCTTACAGGGTATTTAAATTGGCTCGAGGAGAAGAAAGCCCAGGGAGTTTCGAACCCGAATGATAGCAATGAAATTGATAAGCTAGCCGATATGTTCATTGCAAACTGCCATGAGAAGTTCAGGTTGGAGAAACAAGAGTCGTACAGGAGATTCCAAGAGATGATGGCTAGAAGCATGTGAGGGGTTCAATTTTCTATTTTATTAGTCATGGTTTAGGACAATTGGGAGTCTTGATGTCGTTTAACGGGATGAAATTGATTCTTACTTGCATTTTGTGATGGGATAAGATGGGGAGAATTGTACATTATTATCTATGGGCATGGTACATGTTCATAGTTACTAGCAAGGTTATAATGGTGGAATGTGTTTTAATCTACTCCTTATGAATACTTTACAGTATCATTAATTTATAAAACTGCACTATGTTATATGATCACTTTTAGCAATTATAGGAATGTCTTCCTTTTCTTACTTCTTAATTATTTCCATCTCTCCTCTTTTATAAACAAATTCTTCCTCGACAAATATAAAAAATTTATTAGGATTTAACACATAATTTGAACTAGTAATTTATACTGGTTTCAAATTTCAAGTTTTTTCCTGACCAAAACGAAAAATTAAGTTATGTATAATTTTTTTACTCAATTCAGTCAATTGAAAAATGAATACTATCTTGGCTCGTAGACTACTATCTTTGCGTAATCTGTAGAAATTCAATTAAATAAAGTAGAAGATAATAAATAATTACAGACGATAACAAAAAGTAAATAAAGTCCTTATCTTCATAGTTGCTAAAAATGGTAAAAAAAAATTGAATGATTTGACTTGGTCATCACTAGACTTTTTTTTTTTTTTTTTTTTATTTTGGACAATGGGTCATCACTAAACTTGAAACTTGAAAGATTTTAACAAGCTAGATGGATCATTCAACCGATTATTCGTCAAATTTGGCGACGGTCGAACGAAACAGGACCGATTTCCTTTCGGCACGTTCCGCGAAGGATGAACAGTCTTGCAGATCATCTAGCTAAACAAGTTAGACATGGAGCTAACAACATGAAGGAAGCTTTTTTACGACCTACACGGGAAATTCAACAAGATAGGTATAGGTTAACTAGGTTCTTGAGCTGTTTCATTTTACCTCTTTTGTCCAAAAAAAAAAAGATTTTAAGATTGGAGAGTGTTTTTCTTTTCTTTTTTTCCTCGGTTCGACAGATTGGAAAATTCACGTAGTTTTGATTTGGTCATTGCCTCCTCTCATTTTGGAAGATTTGTGGTCACCTTGCTTATCTCTCCCTCTCTCTCTCCTCTCTATAAAGGGCTCAAAATTTATGTTATTTCTTGGACGTTTAGAGAGGCTCAGATTGAACGCTAACATATTTGTGATCATCTAAAAAAGAATTATCTTTGGTGATAAAAATATTTACTGTTAAAAGTTTTAATTTTACTAGTTATTTGTTTATTGTAATAAGTTTGTCTATATTTTTCGTAGCAAATTATTGTACTTTTGTCTCTATTGTCTTTTCTTTAACAACGACACTACAAGAAAAGTTATCTTTAACGGTAAAAACTTTACCATTTAAAATCTCAATTTTACTGTTAATGCCTCTATTTGTTAGTTGTAATAAGTTCGTCTCTAAAAACATCTTTTGTAGTAAATTATTTATTTTTGCCTCTATTGAGATTATCTTTAGCGGCAATACATAATTAGAGGCCAATTTAATGTTGCCGCAATAAATGTTTTCATTAAAAATATCATTAAAGGTCATTTTAAGTAAAATATTATCGTTAAAAATATAATTAAAAACGGTTTTAGTATTTAAAAATATCATTAAAAGTTATTTTAATGTTGCTGTAATATATATATATATATATATATCGTCTCTAATAATACTATTTTTTGGAGTGAATATTTATACATGTACCAAGTTTATTTCAGACAAAAAAGAAATCCTTGAGGATACTAAAATAACTGTCATGTATGAACACGCTCACTTGATTCTTTGTATTCGTAGACAAAATTAATACTATGATATATGTATGGAGTTGTTAATATTGTATTCATGCATGATGGGCTAACAAAACTTCTCTCTTAAATTAAATATCTATCATATGTCCAACGTAACAAAAACGTTATGATATGTTATTTGTTTAGTACACGACTCAGATTTTGTTCTTATACAAAGATTAAATTATGACTCAAGTGTCCACGGTGGTCCAAAATTAAATATTGTTTGCTTCTTTTTAATAGGAGTATTAATTTTATAAGGCCAAAAAGCCATATGTGTTTATAATATAAGTCCACCATTTCTAATTACTAGTTAGAATTCAATTAGTAGGAATAAAAGCCTAAAATGTTCCTCTACTCTAACCCAACTGTGAAAAACAAAAAACCCACCCACCATTCCTATTAAACAACCGAACCCATCCCACCCCACACCCTATTCTGTTCACTCTCTCTCACTCTCTCTCTGCGCTCTCACCAAGAACCCCCACAAACCCACCATGGACGAGCCCTGCAAATATCTGCAACAACGAAACCCACCCACCCCCCTCCTGAACCACCGCGCCCTTCACCGCCTCCAATCACTGACAACCAACATCACCACCATCAACCCACTGACAACCAACATCACCCCCTGAACCCCGAGCCACCACCACCTACAGCACCGAGCAGAACACTAAAAAGCAGCACCCAACAGATCTGGAACCACCACCCCGCCTGCGTGAAGAAAACTCGCAGATCTGCCATCAACCATCACCCCCGTCGCTGCTCTGCCATCTCCACCGCCGTGCAAGAACCCCGTCGCCATCTCCCTGCTTCACCATCCCATTCTCTCTCTCTCACTCTCGTCTCTGCTCTTCCCACCGCACCAAACCACTCACCACCACGAGATGCAGAAGACACCATCATCACCCTCAACCCCTTGTAGCAGTTGAAGACACCATTACCCCGCTCCAGTTCGTGGATCTAGCCCGCGCTTGAAACCGCCACCACCTCGATCCAGTTGCTCGCGTCGTCTCCATCAGTTCGTGTGTCTGGTTTTTTTCTCTTTTTTTTTTACGGTTAGGCGTAACAGGGCCAGCCCCATTGGGTTTTTGTGTATCATGAGCCAGTCCCATTGGGTTTTTGTGTATTATGGGCTAGCCCCATGTAGGTGTAATTGATAATTTTATTTAATTTATTAATGGGCCTGCCCCATGAAGCTTTATTTCTTTGTTATGTCCCTGATTTGGTATTTGTTCTTTATGGGACCAGGCCAGCCCCCAGTTAGTTTTTTTCCATTATGGGGCTAGTTTGTGTAACCCTATAACCAAAAAAAACAAATAACAACTTAGTTGAAATTAAATAAAAAAATAATGAAAAAATCAAAACGTGGTGGGTCTGTACCCATCACGACCAGGGGTAAAACAGACAAAAACCTAACCAGAAAGTTAAAAAATGGCTTTAAAAAATAACTTCTCCTAACTAAGATGTATAACATAAAGTTGTTTGGTTTTTTGCTGCAATTTGTAATTTCCTCTTCTTAATATTGTCTCTTTATTAGCGCCAAATTGATAATTATATATTGTAAGAAAACAAACAGTGCCATTAATGGCGAGCAAAGAAAGATTGAAGCAAGACAGAGTAAGAAAAAGAAAAAATGAAAAAGAGCTACTTCATTGATTGAATTCTGTTTACAGCTTTTCAATTTATTTATACACTTGTACTACATCAAGAACAAAGTTACATTCCATCTAAATACATTTTAGCCGTTGTAACAGATTAATAGCTAACTTGACTTTGTTGACTCAAATTTCTTCTTTATTTACAATTGTAGTCCCTGAAGTTATTTTATTTATCTTTTTCTTGTCAATTACTGCTGTTATATTCCAAGATCCCCCCACAAACGGAACATGGATATTATTTATGTTAAGTAAGAAAACAAGAAGCGCCAACAATGGCGAGCAAAGAAAGCTTGAAGCAAGACAGAGGAAGAAGAAGAAGAAGAGAAAACGAAAAAGAGCTACTTCATTGATTAAATTCTGTTTACAGCTTTTACATCTATTTATACACTTGTACTACATCAAGAACAAACATCTACATGTAACTGTTGTAACATACTAATAACTAACTTGACTTTGTTGACTCAAGATTCTTCTTTATTTACAATTTCAGTCCCTGAAGTTATTTTATTTATCTTTTTCTTGTCAATTATTGTTGTTATATTCCAAGACATACATAAATGGATCTAGCCATTATACCCACTTCATTTGGATAATCTTCCATTGAGCAATTCCAGATCTATAAGTTTGGGAAATACTAATTCGATGACACAATTTTTCCTATTATATGTCTAACATGTATAGAGATTTAAGTAGGTTCGACGCTTCATATTCAGGTTGATAAAAGGTATGATAGAAAATTTCAGAAAATGGTCTGATCATATACGTAGGGTGGATAGAATTAAAAAGTTATCAAATCTTAGAAACTATTCCGCATACATGAATTTTACTATTTGGAATAAAATTTCATTTTTCAGAACAAGGATTTCATTGTTAAAAACAAAAAAAAATCACTGTTTCGAACAATGAATTCCTTGTTTAAACAATGAATTTCATGTTTGCGAAAAAAAATTAAAAAACTTAAATTTAAAACAAAAAATATCAAAAAAAAAGTTAGACGTAACTATTAATTTGACTCTTCCAAAAATGCAATTTTTTAATTTTTTTTGAATTTTTTAGAATCAGTTAGGATTTATTTAAATTCCTGGACGCGTACGAGTGATGGAATTAGTAGTATGTGGTGGTGGTGGTGGCTGTAGCAGTGGTTGAAATTTTTCAAATTGTGGTGGTGGTAATGGCGGTGGTGATAATAATAGTGGTGTAGGTACCTTATTATTTGTTTATTTTTAAAAAAATAAATATTATATTAAAAATAAAATAAAATAATATATTTAATAATAAGAGAAGTATAGGTATAAAAAGATAGATGGGTTGTTTTCTACAAATATTTATTTCATTAGACATTTTTTATAAAGTATTATTAGAGGTTGTTTTTAACAATGTTGCACTTTCATTAAGCATTTTTTACAAAAACTTTTATTTTCTATGTTCAATATTATTTATTTATGCAACTTTTTAAAATAAATATGCCTAATAATATATTTTATTTTATAATATCAAGTTTTTTTATTATTTTATTTAAATAGGTTAAAGATATGATGTAATAAATAATTTAGTACTATTAAATAAGGATGAGTTTGTAAAAAAGAGTGTCATTAGATATTTTTAAATTTTTTTATAGATATTAAAAATAGACGAATAAAAACAAAAAGAGTATTTATTTTAGAAAAATTCTTTCATCCAATATTGGATGAACAACCCATCTATCTCATGTTTTAAACTTACAAAAGTATCGAACTGACACTACAAGAAAAGTTATCTTTAGCGGGCAAAAAAACTTACCACTTAAAGTCTCGATTTTGCCGCTAATGCCTCTATTTGTTTGCCGCAATAAGTTCGTCTCTAAGGGTTTGGATTGAGAGAAATGGAAAGAAAGGAATGGAATAGAATTGAATTTTTATTTTTTACATTGTTCGTATTAGAAAATTCTATAAAAGAAAAGAAAGGAGATCATTCCAAAAATTACTCCACTATTCATATTTATTATCACTCCAAATTGGAGTCAAATGGAGAGAAAGAATTTTTTTAATGATAAGAGTCCAAAATTAACTTTTTTTTTCTTTTTTTTTTGTATTTTTTCAATCCAGGTAATAAATATCCAAAATCATTTATAAAATCTTCTTTTATAAAATTTTAAATCCAAACAAAAAAAAAACTTTTCTTTCCCTTTCTTTTATAATTTTTTTTTTTATTTTTCCCTCCTAAATATAAACATACCCTAAAGACACTTTTTGTAGCAAATTATTTATTTTTGCCTCTATTTACTTTATCTTTAGCGGCAAACATTGCCGCTAAAAATATAATTAGAGGTAATTTTAGTGTTGACGCAATAAATGTTGCCACTAAAAATATCATTGAAAGTCATTGTAAGCGTCGCCGTAATATATATTATCTCTAATGATACTATTTGTTGTAGTGTGATTAATCTAATGTTATGTGTTTTGTTAAAATAATCAATGAATATGATGCGAATATTAAATTATTCAATATTGGAGGGAAGTCTTACTGTTTATTTTAAAAAAGAGTTGACAAAAAAAAGTATATATTTTAAAATTGTTTTTTAGTGAAGGTCTCATGGATTAAAAAAACCCGTTTACTGAGAAATAATCCAAGGAAGGAAGAAATATCAATCCAATCAGTTGTGATTAGTTCACTGGTCAAAGCTTTGGTCATCCAATTTAGTGGTGTACGTTCGAATTGAGTCAATGACTCCTTATTTTTCAGATTTTGAGTAGGAAAATTGAATTTCAAATTCTTAACAGGTTTTGATTAATTTCAAATTTTTAACCCAAAAAGACTTTAGAACAGTGCAAGAGTGTGATGGGGCTTTTGGCAAGTAGTGAAGTATGTATACAATGTAAGAGACAGGAATGGGTCAAGCATTGCTTTTGGGCTGCAACAGCTTAAAAGAAACAAAGAACCCAATGCTTAATGCTTCATCTTTATTCCCCAAACCTTACTTCCATGTGATCGTTCTTTTGCATCAAGATCATGACTGCTTTAATTAACAGTAGTACTAGTACTATTTTGTGTTGGATCCTCTGCTCGATCTACTCTTCCATTTCTTCTCAACTTTATAGTGCTTTGCGTAACATGTACCTCATCAATCATCATTACCTTTTTGGATAATTTACCTCATCATCAACTCTCTCGGATTTTAGTTAACAAAGAGTCTTTGTATTGATCCCTCAGCTACATTGACATGCTGGAAATTCATTAATGAATTTTCTGTGATTCTTCTTCGTTTATGAACAGAAAATATGAGGCATGGGCATAAGAAATAACTTTCCTTAACATCATGACCCATGCTTTGCAAACTCCGCCCAAAGATTTGTAACTCACCATACTAAGCCTTTCACAAATCTCAATAAGAAGATTATGGTCAACCTTTGTCCAGTAATCTCCCATCGTCATTAATGGAATATTTTAACAATTACTTGATATAGTATTTGTAAATACGTCTTTTGTGAAAGACTCAATTAATTTAGAGTCCCCTAATTTTTATTTGCATTTTCATTTGAATAACTAGAGATATATTTTAAGAATTGGAGGGGAGAGGAAGGTAATAAAGAATTTTAATTTTATAATTCTTTGGATAAAAAAATTAATAGGAAAGGTCCAAAAGGAATTCTGTAAATACTTCATTTCAGAGTTTTTTCTACGATTCGGATTTACCCACATAAATGGTGGCCAGGATTTAATCTGGCTAAACATAATTGGTGGCCAGGATTCATTATGACTACACTTATTAATTTTTTTTTGAACCTGGGTTCGATTCCTGTCAACGGAATTCATTTTTGTTTTAGTGACTTCAGATAAGGGTTTTACCTAGTATCTATATAAACTATATTATATTATAAGGTTTTTTGGTAAAGGGTGGCCCAAGATTGATTCTGGTCAAATATAAGTGGTTTTTGTGGATATTTTAAAAACAGCTGCAAAACGTGAGGCAAAAGTTAGCTTCCTCCCACAAAAAGCGAAAAGTGGCTATAATTTAAAAAGTGACTGGTGTTCAAAAATCTTTCAGGGTTATGAAAAGCAAACAACGGAGGAGGTCTATTGCAAAAGTCTCTGCCAAATGGTGTTGAAAATAAAGTACTCAGGTTCATGATGCATTCGTTGAATACTATAAAAAGTTATTGGGTACGATGGTAGATACAGAAAGTGCGGATGGGGGTTTTTTATTGGGGCAAAGTCTTGACACGAGAGGAAGGAATGTAATTTGTAAAGAGATATCCGATTGAGAAAATAAATATGTAATATTTTGTATAGGTAACGATAAATCTACCAGTCCCGATGGTTATTCGTCACTGTTCTTTAAGAAATCATGGAATGTAATAAATGATGAAATAATTATGGAGATACATGAATTTTATTCTTCCGGGTTTTTTCTAAAGCAACTAAAACCACGATTATTGATCTTATTTCGAAGAAAGACAAACTCGCAAAAGTGCAGAATTATTGGTCAATCTAGTGTTGCAACGTTATTTACAAAGACATCGCGATGATTATTCCAGATAGGATGATAATGATTTTGGACAACCTTGTTGATAATGTACAAAGTGCTTTTGTTTTTGGTAGATTGATGTTCGATAATATCTAGTGACACCCGGTGTGTGATATAAAAGCTGACACATGGGGACGCAGCCTACTCCTCGCATGTGTACGAGTTGTTCTTCTCGAGTAATAAAAGTAAGTATAAAGTATCGTCCTCCACATTTACTATGAGGTTAATATTTTTGTGTGTTTTATAAAGTGAATAAGGGTTAAGTTACAATTATAAAAGATAGAATTATATTTGGTTTTGGTTTTAATATGATAAGGACTAAAATGCAATTAATTAAATTGAATTAACAATATTGAAGATAAAGTGTTGAATTACAAATAAGATGAGAAATATAGCTTCAGAGTCGCTAGTAATGCCCAAAAAGTTTGATTTTATACATTATTTATATGAGAGTGAATTGGTATTTTGGCAATAGTCGGGATTCTACAATCTCCCTAAACCCTTCCTGGGTAGATAGAGGGTTGTTATGAAATTCTAGGGATCTATCTCGAGTGACCTTACAACACTTTCAAATGCATACACACTAACCTTATATACTATCCAGTAAGTCAAGATCTCCCAGGTCACTAACAACGCACATCGGACATTTATGTATTATTTTTGTAATTCAACCCCATCCCGGGTGAAAATTAAACTACTAACTCAACCCAATACTCTTAAAAAGGTAAGGGATGAAATTTCAATACAAGTATAAACCCAAATCACATAATCATTTCATTTAAAAGCAATTATCCCAAAATATAATAAATGGTCATAATTGAAAGACTATGGTTCATACATTAAGCGTTTTTCAATCTATAAATGAACTAGTTTTTAATAAAAACAGTAAAAACAATGAATAAAAGTATTAGAATCATGTTTAGTATGAGAAAATATAAAAATTTACTCTAATAATGACTAAAGGGTTAAGGTAGAATGGTGGAAACCCTTGGTGTTCTTCTTCTTTCGTCTTCCCAAGCGTGTAGAAATCTTCCAAAATTGTGTAACTCCTTCTTTGATTCAAAATATATGATATATTAAATTCCTAAAACTTTTTCGGGAAGTGTGGGGCCAATTTAAGTGGTCAAAGTCAACCCAAAAACATTTATAATGAACCTAGACTAGTTCGAGCCACTATGGAAGCAATATCATAACTTTGTCATCTTGGCTCCAAATTGTGAACTGTCACCTCTCACACGCTCTTGACTTCAAGTAATATCTTGAACCCAAAGGTTTTGCTTAGATACTATCTGAATATGCGTAATGACTTTCTTAAGTTGACTTCGAAGTTCTACCGGTAAAAGCACTAGATCTTCTAAAGTGACTTTTTGGTCCTTTTACGTCGTGCCTTGGGGTTAGATTTGAATTTTTGACTTCCTGTATCATCTCGGGATCTTGTATCATATGTGTACCTAACAGATTCACACTTAACACACAATTAATGCACAAAATCTCTAAAAGTAACCAAATATCTGAAACTAGACAAGAAACCGCGATATGTCAAATAATAAGGAATACTCCCGCAAATAAGTCTCATAAAATCCACAAAATGATGTCTTGCGATACGATTAATCTATCACAAAACACGAGACACAAAGATTTATCTCATGCACTAATTAAGAGGAGACATAACAACAATAGTAGCTCACTGAGGTGTACGCTTAAAATCAACTTGTGTAAAGATTATGAGTAGGTTTCATGGGATTTTATTCATGACGTTCTTAAGGGTCAAGTTTTCCGATTCAATATATTAATTGGGTAATGGTGTGTGTTACAACTCCTTCCTATTCGGTGCCAATAAATGGTGAAGTTCATGGATTCTTTAAGGGTGGAAAAGACTTGAGACAATGTGATCCCATCTCACCTTATCTTTTTATTTTGTGTCTTGAAAATCTCTATATACTATTGAAAAAAATACGTATTGTGGATTTAATTACCATATAAATTTGGGAATATCAAAATTACACATATGCCCTTCACCGATGATCTCACGCTACATGCTAAAGGCAAACCCAAGTCATTGAAAATTCTTATGGATGGATTTAAAAGCTATGCTAATTGCCTTGGTTTAAATAGAATATTCAAATGTAGGGATCACAGAAGATAAACTTGAGGAAATCTTGAGAATTAAACAACTTTAAAAGGGAGAATTTCCTTTCCGCTACCTAGGTGTGCCCCTTGGAGCTTCAGTGTTATTCTTTAAATATTATAAACCTCTTATTGATATAATTGAGGGTTATATTCGATGATGAAATGCCTCTTCTTTAACTTATGCGGTTGGTTAGAGCATAATGTGGGTAATTAATTCATGAGCAATTATCGTATTCTCTTGTATTTATCTATTATGTATAAATGTTGTTTGATATTCATTGACAATTTGATTGATTAAGGATTGTAATTTATTGACTATAACTCTTGCAATTATTTTATAAACAAAATTTGAGCAACTTATAGGTCTAAACTGATTTATATTATGTGGCTTATAAAGTTTTAGTATTAGTGATATTAATGTTTGATTAATATCTTTTTAGGCTACCCATGTTACACTAGTAGTCACTAATGACTCTCATGATATCTAATTTAATATATTGGATAGTATCTTTTTATAAAAAAGAAAAATAAAGCCATTAGGCCTTGGGGCTTTGTTAGACTCCAGTTCCCAAGGGGATTTTTTAACTTCATGTTCATCTATATGTTTATTACGTCCCTCATTCATGACTGGGGTAATTGTTAGTTTAATAAGTATAAGGGTATTGTTATAATTCCTTTTTCTGACAGTGCTAAAGATGTTACAAAAGTATTTAGTAATTATAGTAACTAAAGAAGAATAGATATATACAGGAAGAGAATATGATTCTTACCTTTCAAAATTTAACTAGTAGTATTACAATGAAATGAGTCTTATATCTATAGGACAATATATAAACTTTCAAATGATATATTTATAATTATCATGTAACTCGTGCCTTCATGGCATCCACATAAAGACATTTAAAAATTCTACATAACACCCCCCCTTAGATTTCCATCCATTATGACATATGCCTCATTAAACTTACCAAGAAAATCCCAATGAGATAAAAACTTGGTCGAAGGAAAAATAGTACATATCCATGGAGCTAATTATCGTGAAACATTTCTTCATTAACCTTGCCAAGAAAACCCATTGGGATAAAACATTTGACAAAGTAAAAAGAGTAAAGTGTGTTGTACACACTCCCCTTGATATTGGCAAAAGATGTCTGAGTTGACGCATCCAATATTGTGGATCAATTTCTTGAACGGTGTGGTTAGAAATTCTTCCTTAACAAATCAATAAATTTTTAGTTGATAGTGTTTGATGAATGTAAATAACACCAATATTCTGTAGCACGTGTGTAGAAAGTTTTTGTGATATATTCTATCGCCTTTAATATAGCCAAAAATCAAAACAAGGATATATGAGAAGTAGCAACTAAAGTTTATTTCACCAATTTCCATGATATTGCAGCACTGCTAGAAGTAAAATGTACATGCTTTGAGATATATGCCTTTTTTTAGGGTCATGAAGGTAATAATCATTAATATGGCCTACTATTTTTCCTTTTGATTCTTTTGATTAAAACAAGCCCAAGTTAGTTGTCCCATGAAGATAACTCAAATCATGTTTAATACTTGTTCCAATATCTTGGTACCGAGCTATACCTTCTCAATTAGTTGACAGATAATTTTATGTTTGGCCTTGTGAAATTTCCAAGGTACATTATTCTCCAATTGCACTAAGATAAGGTACTTTAAACCAAATAGTTCTTAAGTTTCCTCTCGTAGATGAAAAAGATCTTTCTTTGTATATAGTGATTGTATAACCATTGGATTACTTAGAGGATGAAATGTGTCCATATGAAATATTTTTGATACGTTGTGACTTTATCAGGGAATGTCCACTTAAATAAATATTTCAAAATACTCCCCATTGTATATACTTAAAGATATGTCTCATTAAAACCTTAACAAGAAAACCCATTTGGACAAAACTTGATGAAGAAAAAAGAATACATCATTCATTAGATCGACAAGATGATTCAGTGTACTACCTGAAAACTACCTATATATAATTTCATAGTATTGATAGAATTCATGGTTATATTTTATGATAATTATGTTTTGTGGCTTTTTAATTTTAAAATATTCCTCAAGATTCATCTCATGTGGTAATAAATCTATATTCATATCACTATGAACTATGGGTTAGTCCTACTATGATCTCAACCTCAATTAGGCCTACGATCACCACCACATTAATTTCAATATACATTATAAGACGTAGCATTTTCTTCAGAAAATGTAGTCTCATTCACTCCAAAGAATAGTTTTAGCCAGAGAATGCAATATTTAATCGGATCTAACCTAGCCATGTTCTTTTTCATGTCTTTTTTCAGATTGATTGATAAATGAAACACCCGTTGTAGGGAATACAATTCCATTCTCTACAAAAACGGTCTTGAGCCAAATATCGTGATTTTATCCAATCAAATTTTGTCACCACAATAACATTTGAAAATTATTGCATTTCATTTTTGGGAATGTAATCTAATCACTTCAGGGAATAGTATTTAGTCAATGGAACGTGAGTTATACATCAACATTTTAATATTTTGCTTACTTATGATAAAAACAATCTCATAATAATTCATAAAACCTTTATTCTCGATATAGCTAATTCTGGAGTATATTCATGATAGGATACAAGGATACAAATACATGTTCCACCCGATAATATTATATTTGTTCGTTAAAAAACCTCGATTAATTTAGTAATGCCTGAACTTATACTAATACCTTATTTTGCCCAATTTAATAACAAATGATTAATGTGTCCAAATGGAAAAGGCTTTAGATATTTACAATAGAGGTTGTAGGTTCCAAACTTTCATTATGCAAACTTCCCACATATTATCTAAAAAGTGATATATCCCCCCTCCCAACCCTATTTTTATGCCATTTTTATGAATACTAACATTTTTCATTTAGACGGGGTATAAAATGATAATAATTTTTCTCCAAATTCATGTTTATATCGTATAAAATTTAGGTTGTTAGCCTTTATGGAGATAATTAATATGACAAGTAATAATTTTTATAACAAGTCTCGAGAATATGTATTTTCCTTATTTCATGATATGTCAAATTTATCAACGAAATTCTTGTTCATACATTACTTTTAAAATTGTATATTTGAGCAAACTTCTTGTTCATGAGAACACGCTATTAGTCTACAATCCTTTACCCCATATAGGTTCAATACTTTTAAAACTAGAGTAATAGATGTAATATTAATTTCTTTTAGAATTTGTCCTTTTTATTTCCTTGCAGATATCTTGACCAACAATATGCCAGGTCTTCTTATAGAAACTTGAGGTGTATCCATATATGGTCCAGATCTAAGTATATCTCATAGAACCACTCTCTCATGGTCACTATTCAAGGCATAAACATGGTATAGAAAAATTCAGATTTAGATTGAGAATGAACTATCTTGCAAAGTAATGCTTGTATAGTACTCTCCACAACTGTAACATTTACTTTTGTTGGGTCCCAAAATACCCATATTCTACCATGTTCATCATGTAAACAGTCATGTAATACTTTCCATGTATTGAAAGCATACCTCCAAATCTTATGTCTTTATGAACTTGACTTTGGTTTCCATAAAATTGAATAACAATGCATCAAGTGATAATAACTGATTAAGAGTAGGGTCAAGCGCCTTCTTCCTAGCTTCCCCCTCAACTTCTATATAAAGTAAGTCCAGTACCTTCATTTAAATAGTTGCATCATAATTCTCCATAATGTTAAAGCTATTTTTAAAAATTGTATTAACTTCTAACCATTTTGCAAGTGATATTGACCTTTGTGGTATTATGGTCCATGTTGAACCCAAGGCTCAGAACAAGCCTGCACCTCATGCTTGTTTATGCCTCCATCTTATTCAGGTTTTTTCTTAACCACACATACCTTCTATGTGTTGCAAGTATATTGGGAATGACCCAATAACTTGCATTCTTACATAAATCCGGTTTTCAAGAATATTCAACTTGGATAGTATCTAGTTTTCCATTCCCCATATAAATATCAAAATCTTCAATTAGTTTCTTATTTGAAAAATATTTCTACATATACCCTTGCATAGCTCAATCTGGCATGTGTTTTTGTTATTCATCCATTTGAACGGGTTTGTCCAAGGCACTGGAAACAACACTCAATCCCTTATTAAACAAAAGCTCTCCGGGTACTCTCTTAAGCTTAACCCATGCAGGTATCTTATCAAGTTTAAAATTCTCAAAATGAGTGTTAGGTGTCCATTTTCTTAATAATAAAGGCCTATTATTAACATGACAAAGCTCACCAAGTATTTTAGCACAAGATTCTTCTGTTTCAGACTTAAAATCATACATGTCCTAGTATGATGTGCTTATGATAACCATACCTATTTTTTTCCATTTTGTGTCCACCATCTGTTTGACCATATAATATATTTGAGTTGTATCTAAACGTTGACCCACAAGACAATTGACCCATTTTTTGCAGTCATTTTCAATGATCGAAGGAGATGGTTTGACACCGATTTTTCAATTGATGATAGTTGGTATAATATACTCCAAATTGAGTTTCTTTTTTATTTTCCCATCAAACAAAGCATTCCAGTTCTTTGTCGGTGACTTGAATTGAGTTGCTAACAAATAAAAACTTGCTAACGGAAATGGTGATTTTGAAGGTGAATATTTTTGGGAAGGAAATTAACAAGGTCAGTCGAAAAGGTAGGCCAAAGAGCAACCACTTCGGACCCCCAATATTTTAATATTTTTAGGGTTTCCCAATTTATAAAATTTTGTACATAAAGGGGTCTCATTTTATAAGTTTGTTTTGGATACATGGAAATAAAAGAAAATACTTTCATCCAATATTAGATGGTCCAATACCCATCGTATTATTATGACATATACTCCATGTTTATGTCATGCAAAAAGCAATTATAGTAACTACCTTGTTTATGTAATGACACGTGATTTATCAATATAATTATAGTTATGATGTTAATATTATGAATAGTGATCTCATCGTGCTTCCTTTTATTTACGTTGGGTCATAACTCATAATGTGTCTAAGCCCATTAGCAGTCGAGTCTGCTTAAGTGGGTTGATCCTAATCTATGTCCACTCAGTCTTAGATTTTGATACCCTTCAGCCTACTACAAAGCCCCCTTATGGTTCTGGTTTTAACCGGCCCTCTCGTTGACAAAAAAAATTGACCGGCCCTCTCAGTTGAAGGTTTTTTTTTTTGTTTGTTTGTTCTAAAATCTTACTACTTGAAGGTTTTTTATATAAAAATTTACTTACTTTGTAAAATAAACTGAAATATTTAATAGCGAAACTATATATACATTTAATATTTATCACAAACACTATGTTTTAAAATTTATGATTGTTAGGCTATGTTGGCTTGTGAAAATATTCTCTATTTTCATTTCAAACTATACTTTCATAAAAGGATTATTATTTTTTATTTTAATATTTTCAAAAATATAAAAAAGGTCAATTTTACGTTCTCCAATATAGTAGTATTTTTATTTATTTTTTTAGAAAATTATTTTTATTGTGTCTAAAACACGTTTTTATTATTTTTTGAAAAATATAAAAATGAAAACATAAAATATCAATGATTTTCACGAGCCAAACAAAATCTTCGGGAAACTTTTTCTAGATTTGTAAACAATAATTTTTCACCATGAAAAATTGTAAAAAGATTGTTTATTAAGGAGACTTTTATCCTATATTTCTATATTCAATACTAAATTTTAAAGAGTAATTATAATTTTTTAATTTAACAATAATACAAAAGTAACAAACAATCTACTTATTATACTAATTTAATTAGGACACTTACCTTAATGTCATTTGATGGTCAAATTTTAGTACTATCTAAAATTATTTTGAATATCATATAGATATCACATATATCCTCGTATTACATTACAAATCTATATCTGTACCAAAAGTGATATATAAATTTTTTTACCAGATTAGATTTTTGGATTTTCAATCTTATGATTATGTACTTTGCGTGAGCATATGGTTCAAATAGATTAGATGCACCAGGCAACCTATTAAAAACTTAAATGTACTAGTCAAAACCCGACTAAGGGCCATCAAGGAGGTGTGATCACGACGGACTTTAGTAACACAATGTAGGTTACGCCTCGTAAGTGTACGGGTCGCCAAGTATAAAATGATTAGTAAAAGTTCATCTCCACGAGAATTGTTACACTGATCGTTTTCTTTAATTTTTTAAAAAATAACAAGTCTTCATGTTTGTATATTTAATCTTTAATAGTCTCAAGGTTTCCTCGTATCGGTTGGCAATGATTCCATAGTATACACTTTATGGTCGGGTGAACTGATAGACACGTAAAGTAACTTCTATGCAAGGACGAGCTTGGCTCCAAGTTCTGTCTCAAGTAAATCCGGCACTAAGATGTATGTTCTAGGGAGGGAATCAGGTTTGCTCCCTTCGATGGGGAGAGGATATCCTCAAATTGTATCTACGTTCTTGTTGGTCAAGAATTATATGTATGAATAATGCATTAAAATTATAGCTTGCAACTTATTCAATGTGTCTCACTCAAGGATAACATGGTAGGGAGATTTGAAATTAAATATTATAAATCAATAATTTTTTGTTGTCATTGGAAGGTCTATACAGCCGAGTGTTCAGTATTATTGTCCCATGAATCTGTGGATGACTCTTTGGTAAAGTCATATTTTGACAAGAATCCAAGAGGAGTTGCTCATAATGTGACCTAAAAGGATGTTAGTGGCACTCTCACTATTGACCAATATGTGTTTGTCCGGTATGCTTCCTGTGGTGGTCAAGATGGTCGATTATCCTTCGTGTGGGATAAACCACCCCTAGTGATGGCATTATCGAGGCTAACTGGCAGCTTCTCCGGTGAATTATCGAGCACCACGTCTTCGCGCCAACCACTAGTCTGTGTTCTTCCAACAATTGAACCCGATGTTGGCCTTTTGTTGGGTAGTCTAGTGTGATTTATCCATTGTGGTGTTTCTCAATGAGTCAGGTGTAACAACCTATACGGTACCACATGCAAGCTAGTATAATAGAACAAATGTATACCGAATAAAGTTTTTGTTTATACATTCCTAAACTTTTGTAAATGGCATGAGCCAATGGCTTGAGTAGACTAGATGGACTAGTGGGGAATGGTTTGGTTGGACAACTTGTTCCTGTAGCTACAAGACCAATACTAAGGGCCAAGAAGGAGGAGTGATCCCGATGACGCTCATTACTGTGAACGTGGAAAGAGAACCCTTGATTATGTAAGAATTAAAAAGGGAGAAAGAGACGAAGATTGTATGTTTTCCAGAGAGTTTGGAGATGAAAAATGAGATACCTGGTTGTTAAGTGGTTGCGTGTGTTTATAGGTTTAGTATTCTGATTGTTAGGGATGAGCACGGGTCGGGTTTACCCCGGGTTAGGGTCTAGGGTAAGGGTAGGGTAAAACTGAGAAGTGGTAAAATTTGAGGGGTAAACCCGTGGTAATGGTAAAAAAAATCTTACCACGGGTTATGTCGGGTTAACCAACGGGTTACCCCGGGTTAACCCTTGGTAAAGATTATATTATATTAAAAAAACTTAATAATATATCCATTAAAATTATCAAAATTCAGTAACAAAAAAAAGTTAAAAAACTTCATAAACTAAATATAACTTTGGAAATAAAGTACAATAACCAAATACAATAACCAAAATACAATCCAGTACAATATCATATAAGTTACAATTTTATCAAACTTAAGTGATTAAATGCATCAAACAAGATACGAAGTTTAAAAAGAAAATAATTTACGCAAAACAAAATATTCCTTCATTTACTCAAAATTCAATTTCATCGAACATGTGTTTCACTATAATAACTATAATCGAATGTTTGTGTAATTGATTCATCATCTCTGGCCTCGTATTATTAATAGAATTATCATTTGCCTCAATTGGATATCTGATCACCGGGAAGCCAACTAAACCTCATTAGTGTTTAAAACAAGTGGGTAACTAAAAATTAGCCACCAACTCAGTGCTTAAATATACTAAAATGAAAGATGGCTTACCCAACATAATTTTCTACTACTATCCAACTCACACTTAGATGTCAAACTGTCCATTATATTCATCTTACTTCCACCATCTGGTTGTTGTAGTTTCAATTCATCTACCACATTGTCTCTCATAAAGGACTTAGTGTAGCGAAGAGTACGAGTCTGTCACAAGTAGTAGCAGAATAATTAGCAGGAAGTCTTTACCTTGGAGTATCAACTACAATAAAACAATCTGCAAATAATGGAATAGAACAACTGTACAACACTTCACCTACTAGTCAACTGAACATATGAAACAAGCAAACAAAATAAATAAGAGTTAGCCGTAACTCTTAACATATCAGAATCCAAAGGAAAAAAATAGAAACTTTATCCATCACTAGATTAACATTTATGGTAGGCCAACTATTAATGATAGCTGATGTTTTTATGCAAATGAGATATCATTATTCTTGTTAAAATCCAATGATATTTAATCTTTATCAATCTCACCCTAGTCCTTGTTTTTGGACTAGTCTTCTAATTTAGAAGACTATGCTAGAACTACTTCATACAAAATCATAAACATGTATGAAAAAGAACAGAGCAATTGAAATTAACAATATTGCCTCCAAAATTGGATATTAACAAAGAACATAAACATAGAGCATACCGTATAAAATTTACTACACATTATGTGGCTTGAATATTTCTCCTTTTTCGTCTATTTCATCATCCTATATCACAGCAAAACCAAACACGAACTTCAAGGATGGTTAATTTTATCATCATCAAATGAAGAATTAAAGTGTAAAATCAAGGATCTAATAGATCTAATAGTAAAGAATTAAAATCCAAAAACAAAGTTAGAGAAAGTTGAGTACGAATGTAATTTTTGGACTTACCTTGGAGTATTGATGGTGGTGCACATAAGCAAAGCACTCTATTATCGCGCGTTTGCGAGGTGGGTTCATGATCTGATAGGAAGAGGATATGAAACGTATTAGAGAAGAGATGAGAGCCGTAAGGTTTGCGGCGAAAAGAAAGAGCCTTAAGTCATTTTTTAGGCTATATATATGATTCGTTTTTTTAATCAATGTACAGTGTACGGGTTGGACGGGTCCAACCCGTATGGTAAAGATATAAAGCCCAACCCGGGGTAATTAATTTAACATGTCCAATTTACAATGTTATGGTATGTTAATAAATGGGCTGTGGTAAAAATTACCTTATTTTAGGCCGGGTTTTTTTTACCATACGGGTTATATTACCCATTACCCAAATTCTGCTCACTCCTACTGATTGTAGATGACTTCTACTAGGGTTAGAATTCTTCTTGGAGACTAATTTTTCTTGGTCAATGAAATATATGATCGGTCTAATCTTTTTTTTTTTTTTTTTTGTCGGTTACAATGCACAGTTAACGATTATTGCACATTAAAGTAAGAAAGTTGGTGGCTCCCAAAATAGTATAGTCCTCCCAATTAGTAAGGTTAACGCCTCTTCTAGTACACTTCGCCAAAGCGTCAGCAGCAGAGTTCAGTGAACGACTTATATGAGTGACCTTCCAGTCCGGAAAGTAAGACAGCCAGTTCTTCATTTCGGCAACGATTGGGACAATCTGCCATTTAAGACCTGAGTCTTTGTATAATCCTTGAACAACTTCAAGGTTGTCGGAGTAAAATGATGAACTCCGAAGGTTAAGGCTACCCGCTAGCCTCATGGCCAAGAGCATGGCCCAACATTCCCCTTCTAAAGCACTTTTAACCATCCCTTTTCTCGCAATTTTATGTTGGATAATGCCTTCTTTGTTAATTCCAAGACTGACTATACCTGCTGGCTCCCATTCCTTTTTAAAAGACGCATCACATAGCCATTTAATATCTGAATAATCGTTGAGAAGTGGGTTCTCCACCTGAACTTTTAGGCCCTTGTTTCCCGGCAAATAGGTGTTTGTATCACCATTAGTCTTATCAAATAGACTTTTGATCGTGGTTTTAACATTGAGGTTTATTTCATAGATGTTCCATTCTTTCTTCTCGTATAAACCTTTCATTTTGGCTTTCCAGATATTCCACAGCGTAAGAAGAATGTAAGCTGAAATTTCTCTCTTATCCCATCCATTTTTTGCGAAATCATCAATTGTATCAAGTAGCCAGCCTCTGATGTTCTCGATGTTATTTAAGTCACTTTTAATTTGCATAATCGAGTTAGCCCAGACTGAGGCACTAAAAGGGCAACGAAGAAAAAAATGTTCAATGTCTTCATTATGGTGATCACACCATTCGCATTGTGAGTTTGGAGCACATTTTTTAATGAATAAGTTTTTCTTTGTAGGGATAGCTCCATTACATATCTTCCACCCGAAATTTCTCACCTTCGATGGTACATTAGACTTCCAAATAGTATCCCAGAGTTTTGGATCACGAAGTTCACCTGCAGTTGATGATTCAGCTTCCATTACGGTTTCGTTATTGCAAAGAGTATGATAGCCTGATTTTGTGGTGTAGACACCATCCTTAGAAGTCGGCCAAATTAGTTTATCTCCTTGTTTTATGTTCATTATGGGGATTTTAATAATATCACTGACAATGTTAGGATGAAAAAGATGTCTCAATTTTTGGATATTCCATCCATCTAATCTGTCGTTAAAAAGTTCAGCCACCCTATTTTCATTACACCCTGCCGGTCTTTCCAGAATTATATTATTTTCTAACCATTTATGCTCCCATATATTAGTGTCTAATCCATTGCCAATCTGCCAAATAGAGTGTTGTTTTATAAATTGAATACCTTTATATATACTAGCCCAGCTCCAAGATCTTTTTTTGGCGAGTTTACAATCAAAGAGTCTCGAATTAGGGGAGTAGATTCCTTTAAGCACTTTAGCCACCAAAGAGTTGGGGTTGTTAACGATTCTCCATGCTTGTTTAGCTAATAAAGCGATATTCATCTTATGAAAGTCCCTGAAGCCAATGCCACCCATCTTCTTAGTTTTTGATATTTTCTTCCAAGATACCCAGTGTATTCTTTTCTTATGATTGAGATCCCACCAAAAATTTGCAATAATACTTGAAAATTTCTTGCAGAGTGATTTCGGGAATTCAAAAATCGACATCGCATAGTTCGGGATGGCTTGTAAAACAGCCTTAATCAAGACTTCTTTTCCACCATCTGATAACAAGTTGGATACCCAGCTAGCTGACTTAGATAATAGACGGTCCTTAATATAATTTAAGTTTTCTGATTTAGCTCTTTTCAATGAAAACGGAATTCCCAGATACTTACCAAAAGTATTAGTCCTATTAATATTAAGAACATTAACTGTTGAGTCGCAGAGGGTCTCTGGCGTACCTTTACTGAACAGAATTGAGGACTTATGATAATTAATCCTTTGTCCCGAGACTTGGCAATATTCATCTAGAATATTTTTGAAGGTGTTAATTTCAAGTTCATTAAGATTTATAAAAAATAGCGCGTCGTCAGCGAAAAGAAGATGAGTGAGTTTTGGGCAATCCCTAGTAATAGAGATTCCTTTGAGATTACCTTCTCTGCAGTGAAAATAAATTAAACTTATAAGGCTTTCAGTAAGAAGAGCAAACAGTAGCGGAGAGAGCGGGTCCCCTTGTCTTATCCCTTGCGATGGAGTAAATTTTTCAAGTCTTTGACCATTGACTTTAATTTGAAAAGAAACTGATGATATGCAATTATAAATCCACTCCGTCCATTTGTCACAAAATCCCAAGCTCTTGAGTGTATTAATAAGGAAGGACCAATTCACTTGATCGTAAGCCTTTGCCATGTCGATCTTAATAGCAGCATAATGTTTATTGGATTTCCTTTTGTTTTTTAAGAAAAAGGAAACTTCTTGAGCAATCAGAATATTATCTTGTATACTTCGTCCTTTAATGAAAGCCGATTGGGTGGGTGAGATGATTTCATCCATAATCGGTTGAAGTCTAAGAGCCAAGATCTTAGCAATAATCTTATAGCTAAAATTGATGCAAGCGATCGGCCTAAAATCTAATATTGTTTCCTGATGATCACCTTTAGGAATGAGCGTGATAAGTGTATCATTAATTCCATGAAGCGGAGAATTATTATTGAAAAAGTTCAGCACCATGGTGAATAAATCATCTTTTAGAATATCCCAATATTCCTGATAGAAATTTCCGGGAAGGCCATCCGGACCAGGAGCTTTGGACCCTGACATACTAAATACAGCTCTTCTAACTTCTTCAATATCTGGAGTTTTAATAAGAGCTTCATTCATTGAAGAAGTAATTTTACATGGAATATTCCCCAAAACTTCGTTAGGAGAGCTAGTATCCTTCTCTTTGAATAAATCACTATAAAAGTCTTTGATTATTCCATTAATTTCATCAGCATCAACAGTCCATGAGTCGTCTGCCTTCTTTAAGCAAGATATTCTATTAATTTTCCTCCTGTGTAAGGTTTTTGCAAAGAAATAACTCGTATTCTTGTCACCTTTCTTGATATTGGTATCTCGAGCTTTGTCCGCCCAGAAGGCTTCCTCCTGATTCCAAGCTTCCTCGAGTTTCTCATAGATTATTTTCTCTTTTACCCAATTTTCTTCTGATGAGATATCATTTTGTAATTCTATTAGCTCTTTTTGATATTCATTGATAAGTTTTCTTGAGTTGCGAAAAGCTTCTTTACTCCACCCTGCAAGAGCTGCACACATCGCATCCCTTTTTTCACAAAAATCTCTTATATTTTCAATATTGCGAAAGCTACCCCAAGATTTACTTATTATATCTTTACATTTCTCATTTTCAATCCATCTAGATTCGAACATGAAGTATTTTTTGTATTTTGATAAAGTGGAATCCTCTGTAATAATTAATGGAGAGTGATCAGATCCGATAGCTGGAGGAACTTGAAGTGAGAAGTTTGGGAAGAGATTACACCAAGATGGAGACGCGAGACCCCTATCAAGCCTTTCTTTTACCATGTCATCCCCTTTACGTTTGTTTGACCATGTATAGAAGCAGCCTTTACTAGGTAAGTCAATTAATCCGTTATTGTTTATGAACTCGTTAAATTTAATAATTCTCTAGAAGTTAGCATCCTTCTTACCTAATTTCTCCGATGTTCGAGATATATCGTTAAAATCGCCAATGAATAATTTTGGTAAGTCAATCTTAGAGCTCCACGAGGTTAGATTCTCCCATAACTTAATTCTTTCGTTATCATCATTAGGAGCATAAACACAAACAAGGTACCAAGAAAGTAGATTAGATTCATCGATTCTAGCAATAACAAAAGATGGCGAAGAGCTTACAACTCTTAGCTTAACCGACTCTTTCCAAAGTAAAAGGATTCCCCCAGACATATACGTTCTTCCCCTGGGTTCCACCGCATGAAAGTTATTAAATGCACTAAAGTGATTACAAGACTTGACACTTTGACCTCTAATCTTAGACTCAAGCAAACAAGCAATTGAAATACGGAATTTAGAAGTAAGGGACTTAAACATTTTCTTTGTCGTGGGTGCCCTCGCCCCCCGACAATTCCAAACAATTAAATTATCCATTAAACCCGGCCTTGGTAAGGGATAGGCCGCCATCCACCAGCACGTTGTGAGGACGAACTTCCTTCACGGGAACACCCCGGGTACTTGTCGCCTCGAAAGAACTAGAATCTTCACTTGAATCATTCTCGAAATGCCCATCGCACTCAGCCCCTTTGCAAAAGAAACGCTTCCCCTCTTCATCTGAATGATTAAATGCCATTTGTCTCCAATTGGGAGGGATATTGCAAGAGCACGAGCTAAATTTCTGAGAAAAAATAATAGGTTTTGTAGCTTCCCACGCGTGTAGAGATAAATCTTTGTATAAGATTGATTTTGTTTTGATCAAGGCATAAGTAATACACGCTACTTCATCTGATATGGTTAAAAGATAATCCAAAAAAATAGAAAACCAATTGGGATCACGGAATATCTCAGTTTTAACTACACAAATACATTTAGCCGCCTTTTGAAGTATCACAACAGAGAGAAGTGGAAGAAGTTGAGTCTTATAAGAGACAAAGTGTAACTTTAGGCGAAAAGAAGTTTTCTGGGATAAGAATAAAATAATTCTACCAATCATATTAAGTCTGCAGAAATAAAAACTCTTCCCAATGCTATTTTGCTTGATCATGCGCCTCAAATCTTGGTTGAATATCTTAAGGGATAAGTCACGCGAATAACAAAAGACAGAGTAGCTATAGCCTAGGGTCTCTATGTAGGTAGTAAAACGAAAAGACGCAGCAGCAAAATAGATAAAAAAGAGAAAAGAGATTGAAGAGAACATACTTGTGATTTGTTTAAAGGCTGCATTATAACGAGAGTAGGGAAGGTGATCCATTTTGTCTCGAGCCCAAAAAGCCTCTCCATTAACCATCGTAATATAGTAGGACTGATGATGAAGCCCATTAAAACCAGAATAAACTTTACTAATGGGCTTGAAAACATGTTTAATCTTCTTAATTAGTCCATGCAGCGCTGTATTAGTCCATATAGTCCAGATATAACATATTCCTTGAGCATTTGATGTCCACAACTTCGTAATATCTGTAACAGTTGATAGCTTAGCCCAAGCGGGGGTGAGATTAACTGAGATCACCATTAAAAACCAGAAAACTATCAAAGAGACCAAGAAGAACCAATGCATGTTTAATAAAGGATACCCAATAATATTTTTGAAGACATTAGAGGAGTCTTTGACCTTTGAGTTGGTGGATTGAAGCAAGATTAGTTCCTGCATGTGTAATTGAGTAAAGATCGATGGCCAATTCATTCTTCTTAGACCATCGAAAATTAAATAGAAAGATGGGGGGCCTGGATCGTAATGCAGAAGTGGGAGAAGAATTAAAGGGAAGTTAATCATTGTCGAATTAGTTTTAGGAGATTAAATGATTAGAATTTAGGATCCATTGTAAGTTTGCATCAGATTGGCACAGAGTTGTACAGGGAATTTTAGAAAGAGAAAGTTAGAAAGAGAAAGGTGTGTGGCTACCATTCAACTTCATATGATCGGTCTAATCTGATAATCATGAAAGAGCGATCTATATTGTGCATATCTTTTTCTCTCAAATTGTGTCCTTCACAATTTGTATCACCTGCCGGACTGCCTTGTCAGTAAGAATGATATTCTCCCACCATTTGAGATTAGTATGACTGAGGGTGGATTTGTCTAAGTAACTGGCTTAGCGTGGCCCAAGTAGGATCTTATAGAGAAACACTTGACTAATTGAAGTTTTCAATGTATTAGTCTTCTAACTTATAGGTTGGTCAACTACCTTTAGATGATGGACGAGTGATATAAATTTAGTAGGCTAAGCTAAAATTTCATCCACTGACTGGACGAGGAAAATTTTACCTTATATTCAGATGGGAGTTACATCTGTCCCTAATTTATGTCTGCTTTTTAGATGACCTAACATGAGAAAGCAGTCGTATGGACGTTTTCCTTATATTTTTACACTACTTTGATGCATACCGAGTTGAGAAAAATCTTTTGGCATGTTTTTTTTTTGTTACAATGAAGATCCTAACGGATCATGAAAAACTATAATAGAACATTTTGCAATAAAACCGGATCAAAAACAGCCCTAGGAGTCTTCCAACCCATTTTGGCATGTTACCAATAGTCGAAGTCAATAAGTAGCCATACTTAAAACATACGAGTTGAGTGTGATATTTAGCGCCATTTTAATGTATGAGTTAGTCAGATAAGTAACTACTTTGATCATTATATATAAAAATAAAAGTTTCATGAAATATTTTGGCACGGTTTTAAAGTATGAGTTAGTCAAACAAGTCACGATGTATAACGACTATTTAAATACTCACAAGTTTAGTGTGAGTTTCATGTTTTTGTTAGTCGATAAGTAAGAATTTTTTACGCAATGTTCATGTATGAGTTAGGTAAAGAAGTAACTACTTTTAGCGACTATTTAACAATATACGAGTTAAGACAAATCTTTTGTTGCAATTTCCATTTATGCGTTAGTCGATGAGTAACTACATTTACGAACTATGTTAAAACATAATAGTTGAGTGAGATCTTTTAGCATGATTTTCATGTATGAATTAGTTAGATTAGATATATAACTATTCATAACATTAATTTAAACAAATGAGTTGAGTCATTGCTTTTGATACAATTTTCATGTATGTGTTAGTCGATGAGTAATCCATTTTATAATTGTTCCAAAACATATGAGCTAAGTGAGATATTTTGATATGTTTTGTAAGTAAAGCTAGTCAGAATACGTAACCATTTTAACAATAAAAAACAAACAAGTTGAGATCAATCTTTTGACATAATTTTCATGTGTGTTTTAGTTGATTGGTAACTATTATTAAATGTCGTTGATAAACTTTTTTTAACAGGTTTAGAAACATTTTATTACAAAGATTTAGAATTTTTTTTGGATGGATTTGAAATGTGTTATTCTTCCATAATATCAACCTATTCCAAATTTGTTGAACTCATCTGTCACTGTGACCGTCTCTGATATACGTACTCTTGTAACTCCGTGTCTAGTATTCTTCACAAGTTTATTCGCTTGTCCGTTCAACCTCTACGGGATATGCCTGAAGGTGATCAGACCAAACTCCCTCGTCATTTTCTGAATATTTCTGATGATCGGTTGGATATTTCAACTTGTTGTTGATATTTGTCTAATACCTTGTACGAGTTCAAGGTTATAGGAGAAAATTGTCTTCTCCTCGTTTGGAAAATCTTTACACCTTGCTGTTGCGCTCATTACTACTTTCGATTTTCCTTCAAGAATTTGATTCACATATCGTTGTTTCTTTTGTTTCAGTCCTGTATCTTGTGTACTTGTAAAACTGTAAGATTTATATCCATGTATCCTAATAAGAATTATCAAAAGATGTATCACATTGAAAAATGATTGAAGTATTATTGTCACTCCTCAAAAGTTTTTATATTATTATTATCTATATAATTCCTTCATGAGATTGTTCGTTGAATTTAGAGACATTTGCTAAAATATATTATTAACACGATATGGCTTTAACTAAATAATAAATTGAAAAAAAAAATAATAGGAAAATAAAACGGAAGGCGGGCCGGAACTGAAAAAACTATAAATTAAAAACCCTTTGAGCTACATATATAATCTTTCGAGTCCGTTCCCCCCAATTCCTTTTTATCCTTTTCTCTCCTTCTCGCTAAATCTCGCTATTTATACGTACACACTGTACCTTAACACACAGATACCCAGAAAAAAAAAAAGTCGTTTGTTCAACAAATGTTGTCGTTTTAACTCTTTATATTTGAATACTAGGTTTTTTCTTCGTTTAATATATCCAGAAGGGCGAAAATCGGTCTATGGACTATGAAGTTATAGACAGCAGCGGTAAGTTACAATTAACTGTAAAATTATATTTTTTATTTGATTAATTCTCCGTTATGTATGTTCATTTTCTATAATTTACGAGGTTCTTGATCTAGGGTTAGGGTTCTTAAGTTATTATAATTTTCTTGTGTTATATGCAAAACGAAAAAAGAACCAACATTTAGATCGTTCATTTGAAAAATTCAGCAGCGTTGCATTTGAAATCGCTGACACTCCAATTACTATGCGATATTTGTAGAATACAAGAATTATAAGTTTCGATTTTATCGAGTTATTCCAATTTATTGTTCGTAATCGTTAGAGTAATTCGTCTCTTAGGTCTAATTTTCGGAATTAGGATGAAAAGATACGTGAAGGAAATTACAATTTTGAGGGATTGAATTATTGGGTGCGTAGATCTTTCTTGCGTATCCCTTTCATGAACCCAAAGAAGCCCGTCACGTACCATATTTATTAATAATTATGCCAATTCTACCCCTGTAGAAACGCTTATCATTTTATATATAATTGATGTGACAATAAAATCTTATATGGGAATATACAGGTACAGATGATGATTATCCACAAGCACAATATAATAAACCCCCAGGAGAAAGCTTTTTAACAGGTTCTGACCCATACCAAAGAACACATATCATGGACATGGAATCCCAAATTCATATCCTCGAACAGGAAGCATATGTTTCAGTTTTACGAGCTTTCAAAGCACAATCAGATGCCATTTCATGGGTACACAAGTTTCTTTATATAATTATATATCTACATTTTAATACAAAGATCTTCCAATAACGATGTTTCTTAATATCCATATTTAATAGGAGAAAGAAGGGTTAATAACTGAACTTAGGAAAGAGCTGAGAGTTTCAGATGATGAGCATAGGGAGTTACTAAATAAGGCAAATTCCGATGAGTTGATTCAAAGGATGCGTGAATGGAGAAAAGCAGGATGTCCTATACTTAACATGCCTGTACCTGGACATGATCAATTAACTAGTCCAACTGTTTCAGTTTCTCGTAAGAAACAAAAAACATCTTTATCAGTAGCAATTCCATATGGTGCAGGAACACACTCAGTTGGTGGGACCCCACATCAACCACCCTCAGCTGGTAAATGGGGATCTGGTGCATTATCCGAGGGCCCAAGGTCCAAACATGTATGTAATAATCTGTATATATATATATAGATAACAGAGTAAACACAATGTTTAACAATATATCCTTGTAGGGTCCACAATCACTTTCTAGTGGGAAACCTATGCAGTATCAAGCTACTCCTCGTGGTTCTTCTGGGGAATCATTAGTTGGAATGAGAGTAATGACAAGATGGCCAGATGATAATAACTTTTACGATGCTTATATAGCTAAATACAACTCTACAGATGTATGTTTCTTTGTTTGTTTATTATACTTTTTTTTTATTATTTGATGGGGTTTAAAATGTAACAGGGTAGACATGCTTTGGTTTATGATAAAGATACAACAAAAGAGATGTGGGAGTGGGTGCATTTGAGCGAGGTATTATTTATTATTATAATTTGATTTTTTTATTTATTTGAGATATTGAGTTAATGTTGGAAATAAAATGCAGATTCCAAGTAAGGATATACGATGGTTAGGTGATGATCCAGGAATATCTCGATCAGGAAGAGTAAGGGGGGACCCACCTTTAGGTATTGAAGCTGAGCGCACACAAAATGGAGGGGTTTTGCACAAAATCTCAGATGATATGGAGATTCTTCATACTGATACACTAATAGAGAAAGTAAATATTCTTTAAACTTTTTACTTTTTTTTCCTTGTAAGTGATATTTGAATTTATACGTGTTTGTAATGAACAGATAGAGAAAGTGCTTGGTTCAACTCATCCTGATTTACACGAGATAGAAAAGGCTAAGAAATTACTCAAGGTTAGTAACTTTATTAAATTCTAATTAATTGTTTGGGGTATTATAATATTGAAAATGAATATTTGCAGGAGCATGAACAATCATTGCTTGATGTGATAGCTAAGCTAGCAGATGCATGTGATAATGGTAGTGCTAATGAAACTATGTTAGGTACAATTTTCTAATCTTAATTACTTGGTTTAATTTTTATGGATTTGACAAAGGGAAATTTGTTTAATAATTGCAGTTAGTGTTTAATTACGTTGAGACGCCTTGCTAAAAGATGGGAAGAAGATATGAGTTTTGATTATTGATATGAAGAAAGGAGCCTGAAATAAGACAAGCTTTGCATTGATTTTATTTTATTTGATTTAGTCAGTTATGTCATTTTTATTTTTAACTAGATTGGGATAGATAGACATTTCAGTAGGAAAATTGTATTTGCATTTTATTTTATTTCTGAAATTGTCAGATTTGTAGATATTGTCTCTCGCATAGTCAGTGGATTATTTCTCTTTTTCAGTCACGGTATCAAGTTATGTAACTTTGCTTGGATGCATTTTTTCAAAAAAATAGTTCCACAAATGGTTTAAAATTCAGTTATAGGTTTTTTGCACCTTTACTAAAGGTGTGTTTTTGCTCAAATCCCTTCATAACTCACACGTGGACGAAACATTACTATGCCTATTGCCCAATAATAGACTTATGAAATTCTATAATAAAAATTCAAAACAAGTTTGAATTTGTTTTAGTACGACAAGAACAATTTTCCTTATATTGATAAAAAATTACCATTCAAATTTCAACTTGAATTTCCACTAAAATATATTTTCAAGATTCATCTTCATATGTTGTCCCCACATATTTGTATTTCTCTAACAAAACCCAGAAAAATATAGTGCGCTTCATTTGATTTCTGTCGTGTTTTTAAAAGTATTTTTGCAAATAACAACAAAAACCTCACTCACATACAGTACCACATCAACATTCAAAATATAACTAACATCAAGGATTCATTATTATTTGCTAATTTTTTTTTATCGGTAAATCAAACTTTTATATATGAAGAACTAACAAACTGTTTTTACACATTGGCCCATTTATCATATTACCTACTCCTTAACTACATTGAAATCAACTATTACAAAGCCCACTACATTGAAATTAACTAGCTATTACAAACTTTATCTATCAATTAATACGCTAGTCCTATTACATTTTATTCTCTTACTTTTTAATTTAACAGCTAAGATAGAAGTAATTCTAGAAGTCTATTATTTGCTATTTTTGTTATTAGAAAATCAAAAGCAAATGCAAGTAAATTGAAAATTAAAGCTATTGCAAAATGAATCTAATTACCCTTTAATCAGAAGAAAACAATCAAGAATTGAAATTCATTCAAGTTTCACCATAATATCCACACAGAACTAGAGAAATAAATAAAGCTATACTATATTTGACATGCCTAAACTATAATAGGCTCTTAATCAAACTATCTATCTTAAACCAAAAAATGAAATTGCACCATAATAATTGTTTTACTCTCTAGCAATTTCGACAAGTTTAGGCACCAATAGCATTCTTCTTCAGCTCCTCGTTCAAATCCCCTTCTCGTACCTTTCCTCCTGGATATTTTGACATGTCAGAACCACCACCACGGCCACCACCACCACCACCAAAGGAGAAATTCATCTTCCCAGCAGCTATGTCAGACCTTAAATCATCTAAAGACTTCCTTAGTAGTCCATTTTCAGCCTGTATAACTTGAAGCTGTTTCTTCATATCCAAACAAACCTCGGACATGTCAGTATTACCGGAAGTTACCGGTTTTGCCCCTTTCAAATCACTTCCGACCACATGTTCAATACCGATTTTATCCACTACCAAGTAAGGAAACGGAATCTTATTGAATGAAAACCCAGATGTCTGATCACCACCCTTCCCCACCATCACCATATCTCCGGCTACACCCATCCCTTCTGGCGGAACCCTAACACCCCACCTCAAATTGACAGCCACACGTTTCCCAACCGGTAAAAACGTTCTCGCACTCATCTTTATCCCTGAGAACACATTCCCAACAGCTGCTACAGCTGTCTCCGCCGCTACAGAATCCACCGGAAAAACACCGGCTTTCCCATTCCCAAAAAACCCATTATCAATAAACCCTGCACCCTTCACCACCTCTACCGGAGGCGGAACCCCTTTAGCTGCTGTAGCCAATTCAACAGAGGTGCACGACTTTTTCGCTGAAAAATCACCAAGCTGAGGCTTAAAGTGAACAAAAAACCTAGGGTTTTGATTCCCGATCAAATTACACTCAGCACTCATCACAAACGGGCTTGAATTAGGCGACCCGAAGTGACCGATACCCGTTTTGCAAACAACGCTAAACGGGTTTTGAGAATCATTCGGCTTATACGATAGTTTAAAACAAGGGCCCGAATCAAAACCTGTGCTTAGGTTTAGCGACATCTCTTTCGACTCACCGATGACGACGCCGGATTGAAACGGCAAAGACATCATCTTGATTGGAACTTTCGCCCTCATAACGGGTTTCTGCTCATCGCGAAACTTAATTGAAGCTTTCATTATGTTAATTCTATGTATGTATCTGTAGAGGGTAAGGGTAAGGGTGAGGGTTTGTATATGAGTGTGGGTATTTAAAGGATAGTGAGAAGCAGGGAATCCGCTGAACTTTAGCTGGAGAAAGAGAGGGTTTTGATGGGTTTGATCTGGAGTTTGTGAAAAGACTGACCAGTCCTTGTGAATTTGTACGATATATTAGGCTAAGTCCAATGGGTATTGGGGGTGGAATATGAAAAAATTGAGCTCCAATAGACTCCCTATTATTGGGTTCCCAATTATTGGGTTCCCAATTTTTTCAAAACTTTAGCTACATGTAGCTAACAAAAAGTTAGCTACCCAATTCAATAAATAAATATTTTAAATTATTTATAAAAACTAAATAATCTATTTTTTTTTAAATTTTATAGTATAAAATAGTAAATTAATTTTGAGCAAAAAAAATTAATTATTTAAATTTTTTAAGAATAAAATTAGAATATAACTTTTAGAATTGGGAAGTTGAAATTGGGAAGCTATTGGAGCAAAACTGTTTTAGAGAGTTAAAATTTGAAATAGGGTAGAGGTTTGATTTCCGATTGTAGCTAAATAATCGAGAAGCTGTTGGACTTAGCCTTAGGAATTTAGGCGTGTATTGAAGGTAGTTTGGGGAATTGATAAGGTAAATAAAAGACAAGATAATCGTATGACAAATATTTTGAATTTTGAAATTTGAAAATTTAGAAAATAATAAAAGAGGTTGTCATGTATGGGACACTTTGTTGGCAACTTAGGGGGCGGGAGTAAGATTTTGGTGAAAATAATAATTTCTAAGATTATCAAAATTAAGCATAGATTTAAAGCCCAACCAAGAAAAACCTACGAAAAATTCTTCTATCCAATATTGAATGATTTTACACCAATTATATTCATACACATATTTTATGTTTTAAATTTACAAAGTAACTAAATTGTTAATCTAATGACATGTGTTTTGTTATAATAATCAATATATGCAATGTAAATATTGGACCATCCAATATTGAATGAAAGTCTTACCCAAAACCTAATTCAAAATTTAAATTGGAGGTTGCCCGAATCATATATCCAAACTAATACCCACAAATGATTTTTGCCCACAAAAATTAGACCATAATATTTACCCCAATTTCATTTTTTTAATAATTAATTCAAATTTGTCCAAATCGATATTCTATATCTATATAATATTGGAGGAACCGCCTAAACCCTCCCCTTCTCCACCGTTTACAGCCCTACCTCCTTCGTCTTAACTCTCTTTTAACATTGATCTTACGTATTTGGGTTCTACACATACTAGATCTATGAAATTCAACCTTATATTTATTTCGTTTGCTAATATTAGATTCATCAAAATCTCAATCTCGTTTTTCTTCGATTTGAGCTTTACTCTGATCTTCTAGTTTTATTCTCACTCTCTGTGTAGCATTTATGGGTACTATTAAAGATGATGGGATGAATGGAACTGAAGAGGATTTCACTCTCTCTCCAGACCAAGAGGAGATTTATGCTAGTTTTGATGAACTTAAGTTGTTTCTTCAAATCATTGCGACATGTAATATCAACTTAAACTACTTGAAAAAATCATTATACAACACTGGGGTATTTCTGGAAGAATAATTGTGGAAAAGCGAGGCACAAACCTTTGTGTAGTTCAGATTGAGAAACAGGATGATCTTGATATTGTTTGGATGAATAAACCTAATCATATTTTCAATTTTCATGTCTTGATTCAGAAATATGAAGAGTGTGTTAAAAACCCTAATTTGCTTGAACAAACCTCATTCTGGGTTAGAATTTTGGGTATTCCTCCTTTGTTATTGAAGGAAGGAAATGTAGTAAAGATTGCTTCTAAATTTGGGTAAACTGTGTGAAACTGAACACCCTAACCCATAGAATTTTAAAGAAGATTCAGTTGTTAGAGTTAGAGTGGATTGTTTAATCTCTAAACCTCTAGTGTCGGGCTTAATGTTCAAAATTATGAATAGACAATCAGTATGGATCTCGTTTAAATATGAGAAATTGTTTGACTTTTGTAATGTATAGTCACATGAAGAAGGAAAGTGTGATAACCCTGAGAGATTAGTTACAAAACTTGGTAATTGGGTTAGATCTATTGAGACAGATAAGAGAGGAGATGAATTTGTTTTTTTGAGCTACTAAATCTGTTACCAAAGTGCATAAGAAAAGAGGGAGGAAACCTTTAAAGAAGAAGAACCAGATTACAGGTTCTCTTGAGGATGGGAGAAATTGATGTGAATGACATAAGGGCCCAAGTTAATAAAGTCCAGGCCTCGCTTTTATTACCTTTAGTGGATTTGGGTGAAAAAAGTATTTCCGGAGTCTCTTTTAAGTCTAATGTTAGGCCACTTAGCCCAGGAGAATTTAATAAACTTTGTGGGCCTGGTGGTCCTCATAAGATAGAAAGCCCAAATGTGTTGATTAATCCAGCTATTACTCAAAACTCTAACTAGTCCATTTGTTTTGGGTCACTTGAGAGGAATAAAAGTAGAGCTAAACAAGTTAGGGTTGATCTTGGTCTTTGAAGATGAATGACTCATTTGTCCCTGCAACTCTTGTCGACTCCATTTATAATGGAGGAGATGATGAGATGGCGGGCCTTGAACAAGAGTGTGATGAAGAGGCAAATGGGAACTGGGAAATAGAAGGACCCTATAAAGGTTTGGATGTTGAAGTGGTTTGCGAGGTTGACCCAAATCAACCTCAAAACCTCTAATGATACAAGTTTGGAACTGTCAAGGCATTGGCACGGCCTTGACAGAGCTGAGCCTAGTGGATATGGTTAAGGCTCACCATATAGAGGTACTTTTTCTTTCTGAAACTAAACGTAAATTTGATTATGTTTATTCCTTATGCTAAATTGAAATTATCTTTAGTTGCTCATGTTGATCCTGATGGTTTATCAGGAAGTTTAGTAGTTTTTGTCAAAAACTTTGAAAATTCAAACTTATAAGTTCATATAAGAACTTAATTCATTTTACCTATGAGGGTTCTAAATTTGGTATCTGTGAAAATATTTTTATATATGGACCTACAACATATACAGATAAAGAAGCTTTTCTAAGGAAAATTTTGATGTCTCATTTATATCTGATTGTTGGTGTGTTTTAGGTGACTTTAATTTGATCAGATACCCATCAGATAAACTTGGTGGAGAGATTAGTAATATTCATAAAAGGAATGTGAGTCTTTTTAATCAATTTATATCTACTAATAACTTGGTTGATCTTCCAGCTAAAGGATGTAATTTCACTTGGTCAAACAAGAGGAATGGCAACCAGTTCATCTAACAAAAGTTAGACAAAATTCTAGTAAGTAAAAGTTGGATGGATAAATTTCCTAACTCATGGTGTTTGGTCTTACCCCCCACAGGGTCTGATCATACGCCAATTGTGCTTGATTTTGGAATTTTGAAACAAAAAAAAGAAAAAGAGATTTATTTTAGAGAAAGGATGGATACAAAATGATCATTTTTGCAAAATGATTATTGAAAAATGGAAAGACTGTCCCTCAGATGAAATTAATAGAGTTATGAGGATTTTTCTAAAATTACATTATATTCATAGCATGTTGCTCTTTGGGCTAGAAAGAGGGTATTAAACAATAGATTACTTATTGTCAAGACTCTAGCTCGAATTGAACAGTTGTTTAATGAACCCTATTCGGATAATAATAGGAGTGCTTTTGATTCTTTGAGCCTGGAACTTGAAATCACTGGAAAAGAGAAGAACTTTATTGGTCTTTGTAATCAAAGAATAGATGGCTGAAATTGGGTGATAAAAATACTACGTTTTTTCAAGCTAGTACAAAAGTAAGTAGAAATGCAAATAGAATTACAAGACTGAAAAATGATGAAGGTGACTGGGTCACTGAAGAATCTGATATTCAGAATGTGATTAAAACACACTATAATAATTTGTTTAAAACTAGTGGTAAAACGGATTACATTCCTATACTTACTAAAATAAATAAAGTTGTGACAAAGGAGATGAATGGTCAATTGATCAGACGTGTACAACTGAATGAACTTAAAGAAGCAGTGTATGATCTTGGTAGTGATAAATCACCTGGTCCTGATGGTTTTGGAGGGTTCTTTTTTAAAAAATTATGGAAAGAGGTCAAAGATGATATTTTATTCCTAGTTTCTAATTTTATGAGAAATATTCATCTCTCAAATATATTAATAGTACTATCATCGCTTTGATACCTAAATGTACTAATCCAGATGTTATGTATTCTTACAAACCTATTAGTTGTGCTAATATCATTTATAAAGTTATCTAGAGAATTCTCACTTCGAGACTTCAATCTTTTTTGGGTGAAATTGTATATGAAATGCAGACTGCTTTTATTCAAGGGAGGTCTACTTTTGAAATTATATTAATTGCCCAAGAGGCAACACATTTTTTGAAAAATAAGAGAAATTCAAATAAATATACCTTGGCTATCAAAGCAGATATGAGCAAAGGCGTATGAGAATATAGAATGAGATTTTCTTATTGATTTATTATTTGAGATGGGTTTTGATAGGATTTGAATTCAATGGATAAAGAATTGTATCACTTTAGTCTCATATAAAATTCAAGTTAATGGAGAATTAATAGATATTGATTCACCTCAAAAGGGGTTAAGACAAGGTGATCCCTTATCACCTTATTTGTTTTGTTTAGTTACTCAAACTCTTACTCGTCTAATTGAGTATTATGTTGAAACTGGGCTCCTAAAAGGTATTAAAATAGCAAGAAATTCTCATGTGATTACACATGTACTATTTGCAGATGACAGTATGTTCTTTCTTGAGGTTGATGAATATAATGTTGAAATCTTTACAATAGCTCTTAATTGGTACTGTTTTGCAACAGGACAAAAAGTTAATCTCAACAAAAGTGGAATTCTTTTTAGTAATAATACACCAGGAGAGATTAAGAATAAGATTTCTAATATTTTAAGGATGGATAAGCTTAATGATCTTGGAAGATACTTGGGAATTCCTTTTTCTTGGGGAAAATCCAAAGTTAAATCTCTTGAATGGCTTATGGAAATTATTTCAAAAAGAATGGATAATTGGGAGACTAGAATGCTCTCGAAAAGTGGGAAGGAAGTCCTTATTAAATCTATAGTTGGAGCTATTCCAAGCTATATCATGTCAGTTTTCTTGATTCCTAAAAAAATCACCACACATATTACATCCTTGATTGCTGATTTTTACTGGAATAATAAAGGTGAGAGTAGGTGTCATTGGGTAAAATGGCAAACACTTATGAACTCTAAAGAGGAAGGAGGTTTGGGTTTTAAAGATTTTCATGCTCAAAATGTAGCTTTGTTAGCTTCAAATGCACAGAAGTTTATGATAAATGAAAATTCTCTCTTATTTAAGGTGTTGAAGATAAAATATTTTCCTAAAACTTCATTTCTGCAAGCAACCTTGAGCAGTAATTGCTCCTGGGGTAAAAATGAAATTTTTTGGTCTACTGGTTCTGGTGAAAATGTGAGAATTTGGGAGGACCTTTGGATCCCTTCTTCTCCACGCCTTACTAGACCAACTGAGTGTAATCTTAATTTTGTTTCTGAACTAATTGTGCCTGAGTTTAAAGGTTGGAATAAGGAAATTATTTATGAAATTTTCCATCAATAGTTGCAGCAACCATTTGCAAGTTATACTTGCCTTCTTTTCACTGTTATGATTCTCCTACTTGGAGACTTTCTAAGCCTAGAGACGTGGTAGTAAAAGAGGCATATAACAAGATTTGGAGGGGTCAACTGGAGTTAAACAAAATTAAGGATACAAAGTGTGGTAATTCATCTTTTGTATTGAATATTAAAGACTGGAATCTGATTTGGAAAATTTCAGTAATGCCTCGAGTTAAGAACTTTGTTTGGAAGTGCTGTAATAATGGCATTGTTACGAATGAAAATAAATTCAAAAGGAAAGTAATTGAAAATCCTTTATGTGATATTTGTGGTGAAACATCTGAAACTGTTGAGCATCTTTTGTTTCATTGCTCATGGGCTAGAGTTGTGTGGATAGCTAGTCCATTTTGTTATAATTGTCTCTCAGAATTCTCTTTTAATATTCAGAAATGGATACAAATTACGAGGCTAGCTAACACATAAATGAAAGACTATAATCATGATATAACAGAGCTTAGTTTTATGATTGCCTGGATTATTTGGAAGGCAAGAAATGAATTTATTTTTAGAGGTGTTGTCCCTGACCCTGTCTTAGTTCTTCAAAATGCAATTAAAGCCAGTGATGAGTATAACTTTGCAAATAAGTACAACTCTGAGGCTCGAAATAAAAACATTTCTTATGAAATGGAAGAAATGAATATTATACATTCTGACATGAATGTAGAGGCAAAGAATCAAAGTGGTAACCAAATTAAATGGATACCACCGAATGAGGGATGCTATAAGATAAATTGTGATGCTGCTATCAATTTAAATTCTAACTTAGCGGCTTTTGTGTGTGTCTTAAGGGACTCAACATGTAAAATCATTGAAGGAATAGCTAAGAAGATTACTGTCAACTCAATAGCAGAAGCTGAAGGGAGGGGAATTTTAGCAGCTTGTGATATGACTTCTAAATACCCAACCGGAAGTTTTGAGATTCAGAATGATAATTTTTGTATTATTAATGAAGTTAACACTAATTGTAAAAAAACAAGTGTAACTAAAGTACTTGTGAAGAATATCATTTTTTGTAAAGTCTTGTATAGACTTGGGATCTCTTATGTTAAGAGATTAAGAAATGTGGTTGCGGATTGGGTGGCTAAACAAAAGCTCAAGGGAGCTCTGTTTAGTCTTTGGGATGTTTTTCCCCCTTCCCAACTAGCTATACTTTTAGAGAAGGACTTTGACTAGCTTGGCATTGGCTGAGACTTTTTGTTGTAATATTGCTACTTTATTTTTAATTTATCAAGTTTGATTTCGACCAAAAAATATATATATAATATTAGAGAAGGGCCAACGGCCCAAAATGTCTACTATTTCCCTCTACATTTTTTAGCATTTGGATCAAAATTTTATTCTTTTTAGCCATTAGATCTAATTCAATTAATGGTCAATATTGTATACATTAGATCAACAGTCTGAAATGTGTTGATTTCCGTCTATATTTTTCAGCCGTTAAATTATATGTGGGCCATTTTATTATTGTTTAATTATTTTTAATACAATTAACTGTGGCCCGAAATGTCTCCTAATTTCCTCTACATTTTTTAGCCTTTGGGATCAAAATTTTATTCTTTCTAGCCATTAAATCTAATTCAATTAATGGTCAAGATTGTATAAATTAGATCAACAGTCTGAAATGTCTTGGTTTCCGTCTATATTTTTCAGCCGTTAGATTATATGTGGACCATTTTATTATAATTTATTTATTTTTAATACAATTAACTGATTTCCATAATTTTTTTAGATACAAAATACAATATATTAATATTCTTAATAATAAAGTTCTAACAAAAATAATTAATAATAAGATTTAAGTTTTTTTTAGTTTGTTTTTATCTCAAAAGATATTTATTTATTTTGGTGTTTAGTTTATTTTTTTAAGTCCCCGAGACCTATTAATAAGTAATACATTTAATAATATTTGGGAATAAAATATTAAAACCCAGAGACTTTAAATCAAATGTTGGACTGTTTGAAAAAATATTTTATCAGAGAGAGAGAGAGAGAGAGAGAGAGAGAGAGAGAGAGAGAGAGAGAGAGAGAGAGAGAGAGAGAGAGAGAGAGAGAGAGAGAGAGAGAGAGAGAGAGAGAGAGAGAGAGAGAGAGAGAGAGAGAGATATTTCTAACTTTTGATCTAATTTATACAATCTTGACCATTAATTAAATTAGATCTAATGGTTAGGAATAAAAAATTGTATAAATTCGATCAACGGTATGAAATGTCTTGATTTCTGTTTATATTTTTCAGTCGTTAGATTATATGTGGACCATTTTATTATAATTTATTGATTTTTTAATACAATTAAATGTGGCCCGAAATGTCTCCTATGTTCCTCTACATTTTTTAGCCTTTGGATCAAAATTTTATTCTTTCTAGCTATTAAATCTAATTCAATTAATGGTCAAAATTGTATAAATTAGATCAATAGTCTGAAATGTCTTGATTTCCGTCTATATTTTTCAGCCGTTAGATGATATGTGGGCCATTTTATTATAATTAGTTTATTTTTAATACAATTAACTGTGGCCTGGAATTTCTCCTATTTTTCTCTACATTTTTTAACTTTTAGATCAAAATTTTATTCTTTCTAGCAATTAAATCTAATTCAATTAATGGTCAAGATTGTATAAATTAGATCAACAGTCTGAAATGTCTTGATTTTCGTCTATATTTTCTAGCCGTTAGATTATAGAGGCAATTACCAATACTACCATAGAGGGAGGTGATATTGCCCATAAAAGTCATGTCTAATATGAAAAACATATTATTAGACAATAATACCCTTGACTAAATATTCCCGCCAAAAAATTTCCGACCAACTTTCCGGCCAAATTTTTTTTCCCGCCAAATTTTTCTGGCCAAATTTTTTCGGCCAATTTTTTTTTCCCACCAAATTTTATGTTGTTACTTGGTGGGAAAAATCCCACCAAATAAATAGTCAAATTTTTCCCTAGTAACTAAACTAAAAGTAGTACTATCCTCATCTAGAAATTACAAGTAAAATCAATGAACATCAAAAGTAAACCCCCTAACTCCCATAAAGGGGAGATGAGGGCACAAATCATGGAATACAAGCCTACTCAATAAAATCAAAATATGTTTAATTTCTTTGGTGTACAAAGAAGCAAAATCCCACGCTTTAAATCGAACTCTTGAATTTGTGGTTGTACTAATCATAAATGGATGTGTCTTGTTGATTTTCCCAAGCTAAAGTTGGCGGCAAAGAATCGGTATCATCACATGTAAACCGGATGTGATTTGGGTTTGAAATAGGCTCCTCCAACGCTAGTATTTTTGGAACGAAATTCGCCAATTAAAAGCTCTTGTCCTGAAATTCTTTTCGGTGTAAATACTAGGTTTTTTTGGGCCATCAACTTCATTTGCAATAGCTATATTTATCAATGATAAAATAGGAGTAGCTAAAGGAGTGTTATCTGACCCGATATAACTCAAATCTGCAACATCAGACTCTTGAATAATAGATTTAGGCGCTGAAGTGTTTTTGTAAGACTTTGAAGACTCTATATTATCCAAAGTTTGCAAAATAGTCCTTGAAGAAATAGGATTTTTTGAGTTGGTCCCTACAGACTTTTGGTCTTGCGAATTAGTCCCTAAGTTTGCTGGAATAGTCAAACCAGCCCTAAAGTTTGCTGGAATAGTCGAATCAGGCCTTGGAGTTGTGGAATTTGCGAGTTAGCCCCTTGAGAATCTGGTAGCTTCGAAATTTCACCTGAATTTTCTGTATTTTTTGATTTTGCCACAAAATTTATCGGTATATTCAAATTTGCCCCTAAATTTTCTGTAATTTTTGAATTTGGCTCAAGAGTTTTTGGAATATTTGAAATTGCCCCAATGATTTCTTTTAAAGTCGAATTTGTCTCTAGTTTGTCTTGAAAATACAAATTAGCCTCTTGATTTATTGGTAAATTTGAATTTACCCTAGAAATTTCTGAAACTTTCAATAAGGTACCTGAAACTTTTTTAGAAAAACTTTCAAAAATAGTAATGCTGGGAATGACTATAAAACTGATATTTCAGAGGAATGTTAAATTCAATCTTTGAATCTCCACGGAAGATCTTTCGCTAAAGCCTACATTAAATTCGAAAAATCATTACTAAATACAAATACTCAACATATCTAACAAACAATTAAAATTTAACCTGTCTCATTTCTTCAAGACTAATAACACCATATTTATCGATATCAAACCCCACTAGTTACGACTTATGACTATTCTTGTCGAAAGGGCGGATTGGCATTTCAAACGTCGGCCGGGATTATAAAATCCACCTAAATCCTTCTCGGGTAGATAATAGAAATTACCCGACTCTAGGTACCTCTTCCGAGTGACCTTAAGAAAGTCTTCAAATTATTAAGAACGATCCTATGTGACTATGATTAGCTTAGACATCTTTTAAACGAACATCAAACGTTCATATACTAGTTCCACATTCCGACCCCCTTCCCGGGTGTAGTCCAAATGCTATCACAACCCACTACTTGATAAATATAAATGAATGTGTAAATCAGTACAAGTGTATTAAAAACATCAAAAAACAATCAATTCATTCAAACAAAGTAATCCCAATTAACATGAATATATCAAAGTCATAGTCTAGGTTTAGCAATTCTCAAACTAAATAGAGTTTAGTTCATAATAACATACTGAATTTCAATGATTAAATTAGTCATATACAATACAAAAATAGAATAAAAAAAAATTACACTAAAAATTGAACGTTTAAATGGTTTGAAGTGATGTAATGATGATGTTGACTTTGGTGTTAATATCTATATATACTTGACTATATAGTGGCTAAAAATTACACACTATAAAATAACAAGATAGAATTTATGTCCTGTGGGGTCTAATATATTATTTACTCATGTGTTCCCTTAGAAAATTATAAGGCTAAATTTATGTCTAATGGAGGATGATATAGATTTTTACTCACGTTTTCCCTATTTTTTTCCATGGTAAATCTACACCGGCTTCCAGGGTCAGTGAGGCCGAAGTCGCCATTTCCCTCTTAATCTGCCAGTGCTTATGAGTTCCCAAGGGATTTATTTCTCTCTATAGGTCTTTCTCTCTACATCTTCTACTTTTTATTTCCCTTTTGTGTCTCACATCAGATTTTTTTTCCATGTCTTTATGATTTGAAACAAGCGAGATACAAAAATAAAGGTGGGGTAATGGTGGTGGGTCTCTATCAAGTGTCAATCAAATTCTCTTTATTCTGAGGCAATCACGATGGTCGGAGATTCGGCGCTACCATCGTGCTCAATTTTACTTTTCTTACTGCGTTTTTCGTGCAAATGTTCAAATAAGGGGAAAAGAGGAATGTTACCTCTTCTATAGGGTTAAACATGTGTTACGTGTTAGGAAGTCAATCAATTTATCGTAACTATTTGTTTGACTCTCGAAAGCATCAACACTTCAAAAACTGTATACACACAAATCTTTTCCTTCAATCTACATGATTATTGCCACGCATGCTTATAAACACATGGAGCAGAGTCGTATAAGAGTTCATTGAATTACAAAAGACGTTCTTTCTCAATACTATTATCTTATGGACTAGCTCTACATAACTTACCCCCGAAAAGTCTTCTTTAAATTTAAATGAATAACTAATATCATATGTAGGCAACACGAGCATTCCTCATGCCCTTTGATGACCCTTTGCCAGTGTTTATTTTACACACTGTCGAGTAACCTTTTTTGTGCTTATTTGGGTTTTATAAAGCATAATTTATAATTTTTCTTCTCTTCAACACTTCTCGATTAAATCTAGAATTTGTATTGTTTTCATGTACTTTGATACATGTTTACATGTAGTTTAACAATTAACTATGCAAATAATCAGTAGCTATCAAGAACGATATCTGGGGGCATTATGCATGTTGCTAAAATCCCAAAAAGATGCTCGAAACAATCCCCATACTTGAGTCAAAAGGGAGAATCAAAGCCTAGTTAAGACTTGAAGCAATGAAGAAGAAACTGAGTGTCTGAAACATCTTATAAATCTACTATACATCTCCAATGAGACCGCGGTAAAGCCATAAAATTATGGTGGAACTTGTATATAGTTTAACCAAAGACGACAAGGGTGCGTAATCTAAGAATGGAAATTTGCGATTGAGATGAGTATCTAAGGGTTCTAAAAGACAATTTAAAGATTTGATTTGATAAGTGCAATATCGATTAGGCAAAGCGAAGAATAAAACGGAGAAGATAAAATGATACAAGAAAAGGAAAAGGGGGAGACAAGGTTTCAACATAACTATATATTCGAGAAAATTTGGTGTGTGAGTAATAACTTGGCATTTAAGATTATAATGATGTGGAAATCAAGTGATAGTTATGTGAAGATCGAGATTTTGTAAATCCGAGTATTAATACATAATTAATTTGACCAATTAAACGCAACGTAAGTATGATATAGGATGGAAGGAGATATCATGGGTTAGTATATAACGGTTTCGAGGCTAATAATGACTATTTCGGAACATGACAAAAAAAGGCAATCAACGAAATAATGATCAGGAGACTAAACACACAGAGAAAAAGATCAGATTTTAGATAACTGGAACAATAGTAACCAAAATGAACAAAGATTTTATTTTTTAAGAATAATATCTTATTCTAGAAGAGAGAGTCTCATTACGAACTTTTGATCATTCTCGGCAAAAATTTAAATTACACTATTTAAGTATATTCACTTAAAAAATCTTAGAACATAGTGTCAATTACTAACAAATGATAATTATAATAATTTTTTGTTTGGTTAATTTTATGCAAGGATGTTTTAGGTGGAATAAAAAAGTAAAGATAAGAAAAGTATAACCCGAAATGAAAAAAAAGAAAAAGTTGGGTCCTCGATTGTATAAATAAATGAGCACGAAACCTCACCCTTTTTCATTACTCCACTAAATCCCACCGTTGATTCACACCAAAACTTGGATCGTGAGTATATCAAACACTTCACCTCTCAACACCCCATCATCATAGTCTTCAGTAAATTGTTTCATCTCGCAACCACTACTACCTCTCTCTTTCTCTTTCTCTTTCTCAATATCAGAAAAACAAACAAATAAAATTAGAAAAGCAAAAAATAATTAAAATGAAAAACAAAATCCATAAGGAGCCCACGTTTCCTTCGATAAACATTTATTTATATATTTAATCTAAAAATATATATATATTTTCTTTCGGATCTGAGAGACATCGGACCATCGGCGCCAAAACCCAAATACTTCTCCGTTCGTAAACCCTAGAACTTTCTCCACAACTCTTCTTTTTACCTCATATCTATATTCTTTTGTAAAGGAAAACTAATAATTGAAAAACTTAGCTGCGTAGCTTCACTCATCGTTTTCATTCTTTTAACTGGAAAAGGAGGGGCACTTCATTTGTAACGATTCTTACGCTGGGAAGTTAACGAGCACTGAAGCTGGTAAGCATTTAATTTTTATTCTTTTCTCTTTTTCTATTTGTGAAATGCGCATGTAATTGATTTCTATTCTGTAATTGAAGTTACAGTTTTTGAGCTCTTTTGTCCGTTTTTGAATTTTTTGTGTTCTAGGTTTTCTTGCTTAATCTCTGATATAGCTAAATGCTGCTTTTAATTTTTTTTTGGGTTTAATTCAGTTAGCTAATTTTGTTTATTTGATGTTTCGCTTTAAGTTTTACATTGTGTTTATATGTTGTAATTTAATTATTTAAATTGCACTTCTTTAAAATACTCAATTGAAGGCTTTACATGCATGTCTTGTTACATTTTAATTTTTTGAATTGGAAAGTGAACATAATTGTCTTGGATGATCGGTGAAATTCATGGAAAAAGGCTATTTTAACTAAGACAAAAGGTACTTTAGATTGGGTCCTTTCCAAATATTATGCATAATTGAAGCTTTGTGCATAGCCTTGTCCTTATTTTTGATCTTTTATTACTGGGTGCAGAGTGTTATTAAGCCTTAAGTTCGCGCCTTTTCTGCCTTAGGGTTAATAGGCTTTTCGATGTTTATTAAATATGTTTTAATGCTAAACCCAACGGTTTTATACTGGCTAGGCTAGGTGTACGCGCCTAAAACGCGCTTTCGAGTCGATATATATGTTTTGATGTCTTTTAAGGTTTTTAATTACTCCCCCGATTCCTTAATGATTGCCTTAATAGGAAGTGTGAAAAGTCAAAGCTTTTCCGTTATATATCGAATCTGATAATTTGTCGTTTATTTGTAAATTACGTTCAAATAACACGAAGGTTTCATTTTACAGGCTCCATATTATGAAATAAATATCTCAAATAAATATGGCTTCGAAAGGTCCAAGATCTAAAGTTGACAATGAGACTCGTTCTAGGCGACAAAAGGTATGAATTTTGTGACAAAAGTACCCCCAAAGGCCCAGAACTAATTGCTATTAGTGTTAGTGTATCATAACTTGTTTTTGTTATATAACTGTAGGTACCTGAAGGTTCAAAGGAACCGAGGCGCCCTAAAACACATTGGGATCATGTTCTAGAAGAGATGGTTTGGCTATCTAAGGTAATGATTGAACTATAATACTTAAAATAACCATTAAAACCACTTTGAATCTTATGAACATATAATTCATCACAGGACTTTGAATCAGAAAGAAAATGGAAACTCGCTCAGGCAAAGAAAGTTGCTATAAGAGCAAGCAAAGGTATGCTAGATCAAGCAACTAGGGGTGAGAGGAAAGTAAAGGTATGTATAATGATTATACACTTATTTTGTTTTTGTGATTTTTGACTTTTTTTTTTACTTATTTATATGACATTTTCATTTATCAGGAGGAAGAACAGAAGTTGAGAAAAGTTGCCCTAAACATTTCAAAGGATGTGAAGAAATTTTGGACGAAAATAGAGAAGCTTGTGAGTTTCTCAATTCCTTTCTAAGTGTAACTCAAGGTTCTTAATTCTTATCTTATGCTAACAATTTGTCTCACTTTTGTGTACTTAGGTACAATATAAGCATCAGTTAGAGAATGATGAAAAGAAGAAGAAGGCACTTGATATACAGCTTGAATTTCTTCTTGGTCAAACTGAAAGGTAAATAAGTGTGTTTAAAGAAAGTTACTTCTAGTAGTTTTTACTGTTTAAATCACTTGTAAATTTCAATGGCTAAGTTTATATGAATGATTGTGTGTTAGGTACTCCACTATGCTAGCAGAGAATCTTGTGAGTCCCTCAATTCCTAGCAAACCAGTAAATTCATCTTCGGTTCAACAACACTTGAGAATTCAAGGTGAAGATGATGTAAATACAAGTGCAGAGTTAAATAAAGGTGAAAAGATTGTGCAATTTTTCATCCCTTTCCTTGTATTTTGACCTGCAAAACTTGTTAATATTGTTTACATTGAAATTTACAGAGTCTGAATCGAATATCCTTGAGATTGATGATGATTTTGACATAAGATCTGAAGATGAGTCAGTAAGTTTGCTTGTATTATCTGATTCTGATTAAATTTTTTACTTTCGAGTCTTGCATTGAGTTCTAATGTGTTTAATACTGCTTTAGGAAGATGATGAGCATACTATTGAGGAAGATGAGGCCTTTATAACAAAAGAGGAAAGAGATGAAGAAGTAGCTGCTTTGCAAAATGAAGTAGATTTACCTCTTGAAGAGCTGCTTAAACGTTACGGTGTTGGAGAAGGTAAATTATACGTCTCTTTTATAACTCTCAAGTACTTAAAATTTTCTTCTTATTGACTAATTGGAACATATATTCTCAGCTAGTAGAGAAGATAATGAAGAAAAGGAAGAAATGGAAGTGAGGCAGTGTAATGGTAAGTTACCTCGTAAAATTCTAACCCTTTATTTAATTGTGAAATAGTAAAAAATATATATAAACGTGAAACGGTAATGTTATGCAGGTAAAGAGGGTGATTCTCACACTGTAATTGAAAAAAGCAGTTCTATTAGTCGCAGCTGTGTAAGTTGTATGTCTTTATGATTGACATATTCAGTTATGGAACAAGGGTAATGCTCACCTTAATCCCTATGTTTTGTGTTTTTGCAGGTTGAAACTAATGGCTTCTCATCAAAAGTAAATAACCATGTTGAGGTCAAAAAGATTAGAAGCCGATCCAAAAGAATCCCTCATTCAGACAATGGGCACATGATAGATGATGTTTTTCACGATGAACAGGTTAAAGAATTTCTCTTTGGAGTCAACAAATCTTTATCATTATTGATTCACTTTTTCATGTAATATGGTTTGATGTGTTTATTAATTTGAACAGGACGATGATGATTTTGTCATTGGTGAAAAAGAATGTAATTTGGTGAGTTTAAATATAATGTCTCCCCTTTGCTTACTTTTTGCTGACTTATAATTATACATAGATGCTTACTATTATTTTTAATTGTTTGAATAATTAGGATGATGAATCTACCTTGTCTGAAGAGGAAGCTATTGAAAAGACAGAAAGTAACGATGCAATAGATGAGGCAAGTTTATTTAGTTTTTCATTCTTGGTTCTTAAATAGGTACCCAAATTCTCAGAGATTATATTTGTTATCTTTTCTCTTCCAGATTGCACTTTTGCAGAAGGAAAGTGAGTTATCCATAGAAGAATTGATTGCTCGGTATAAAGAGGTACACAGAGAAGTGATCATGCTTTCTCCATTTTGATTTTTTAATTTTCCAATGAAATATCTGATTTTAATTTTTTAATTTTTTTAGGGTTGTAACACCGATGACGTGGATGACAACTCAGACTCCTCAAGTGCTGCTTCTGATGAATTTCATAACCCATCCGAGCTTAAAGAAAAAGAAAATAATGAAGCTACTGTTTCACAAAAAGCTGATTGTTCAGAAAGAGAAAAAGATAATGAAGAAGAAAAGGAAAATGAAAGCAGAATAGCAGATGCAGCTGCATCAGCTCGTTCTGCTCAACCTACAGGAAACACATTCTTAACCACAAAAGTTCGCACAAAATTCCCTTTTCTTCTCAAATATTCTCTTCGTGAGTATCAACATATAGGTCTAGACTGGCTTGTAACTATGTATGAGAAGAAATTAAACGGTATTCTCGCTGATGAAATGGGGTTAGGTAAAACTATCATGACAATCGCTCTTCTTGCTCATCTCGCTTGTGAAAAAGGTATATGGGGCCCACATTTGATTGTAGTTCCTACTAGTGTTATGCTTAATTGGGAAACTGAGTTTTTCAAGTGGTGTCCTGCTTTCAAGATTTTGACGTATTTCGGTTCCGCTAAAGAGCGTAAGATTAAACGTCAAGGTTGGTTAAAACAAAATTCTTTTCATGTTTGTGTTACAACTTATAGACTCGTGATTCAAGATTCGAAGGTTTTCAAAAGAAAGAAATGGAAATACTTGATTTTAGATGAAGCTCATCTTATCAAGAACTGGAAGTCACAAAGATGGCAAACACTACTTAACTTTAACTCGAAAAGACGCATTCTTTTGACAGGGACTCCTTTGCAAAACGATCTTATGGAGCTTTGGTCTTTAATGCATTTCTTAATGCCACATGTGTTTCAATCTCATCAAGAATTTAAGGATTGGTTTAGTAATCCTATAACTGGTATGGTTGAAGGACAAGAAAGGGTTAACAAAGAAGTTATTGATCGTTTACATAATGTTCTTCGTCCTTTTATTCTTCGAAGATTGAAAAGAGATGTGGAAAAACAACTTCCTGGAAAACATGAACATATTATCCCTTGTAGACTTTCGAGAAGGCAACGTAACTTATATGAAGATTTTATTGCTAGCTCGGAAACTCAAGCTACTCTCGCTAGTTCGAATTTTTTCGGAATGATTAGTGTTATAATGCAATTACGTAAAGTTTGTAATCATCCGGATTTATTTGAAGGGAGACCTATTGTTAGCTCGTTCGATATGATTGGTATTGATATGCAAGTTAATTCGATCGTTTGTTCGATTTTAACACCTGGAATGTTCTCGAACGTTGATCTTAACGGGTTAGGGTTTTTGTTTACGCATTTGGATTTTAACATGACTTCATGGGAGTGTGAAGAAGTAGAAGCTATTCGAACCCCTTCGAATTTAATCGAGAGTAGAATTGAAGAAGTTGGATTTAGTAACAAGCAAAAGAAGTTACATGGAACAAATATCTTCGAAGAGATACAAAAAGCTCTTAGAGAAGAGAGGTTAAAAGAAGCAAAGGAGCGAGCTAAATCTATAGCGTGGTGGAATACTTTGAGATGTAGAAGAAAACCTATGTATTCAACGGATTTACAAGAGCTTCTCACTGTTAAAAATCCCGTGAATGAAATTTTTTCGTTAAAAAGTAATCCAGTTTCTTATTTATACTCGTCTAAGTTAGCTGAGATTGTATTATCTCCAGTTGAACGATTCGAGAAAACAGTGGATTTAGTCGAGAGTTTCATGTTTGCTATACCAGCTGCACGGGCCCCACCTCCAGTTTTCTGGTGTAGTAAAACTCAAACTTCGGTTTTTTACAAGCCAACTTATAAAGATAAATGCTTTGAAATGTTATCTCCTCGTTTAACAGCTTTTCGCCCTGTGATTGTGAGAAGACAAGTGTATTTTCCGGATAGAAGACTTATACAATTTGACTGTGGTAAATTACAAGAGCTTGCGGTTTTACTTAGGAGACTTAAATCGGAAGGTCATAGAGCGCTTATTTTTACCCAAATGACTAAGATGCTTGATATTTTGGAGGCGTTTATTAATTTATACGGGTATACGTATATGCGATTAGACGGGTCGACTCAGCCTGAAGAGAGGCAAATGTTGATGCAGAGATTTAATACTAATCCGAAATATTTTCTTTTTATTTTATCGACTCGTAGTGGTGGAGTTGGGATTAATTTAGTTGGGGCTGATACAGTTATTTTTTACGATAGTGATTGGAATCCTGCTATGGATCAACAAGCTCAAGATCGATGTCATAGAATCGGTCAAACCCGTGAAGTGCATATATACCGTTTGATCAGCGAGAGTACGATTGAAGAGAATATTTTGAAAAAAGCGAATCAGAAACGTGCGCTTGATGATTTGGTTATACAGGGTGGAAGTTATAATACTGAGTTTTTCAAGAAGCTTGATCCGATGGAATTGTTTTCGGGTCATAGAAAGAATCAGATAAAAAGTGGACCCGAGTCGGCTTTATTGTCAAACGCTGACGTGGAGGCTGCTTTGAAAAACGCGGAAGATGAGGCGGATTATATGGCTTTAAAGAAAGTTGAACAAGAAGAGGCTGTGGAGAATCAGGAGTTTACTGAGGAAAAAATAGAGGATGAGGAATTGTTGCCTAATGAAGAGGATACTATTAAAGTTGATGAACCTTCGGAGCTAAAAGAAAAAGAAAAGGAAAAAGAAAAGGATAAAGCGGTGGTTTTTAATGGTGAAGATGGAGGATTACTTGCTTTGGTTGATAAAGACGATGATGTGGATATGCTTGCGGATGTGAAACAGATGGCGGCGGCAGCAGCTGCGGCGGGACAATCGATTTCATCTTTTGAGGGGCAATTACGTCCGATTGATAGATATGCGATGCGTTTTCTTGAAATGTGGGACCCAATTTTACATAAAGCTTCTTTGGAATCTCAAGTCCAGTTTGAGGAGAGAGATTGGGAATTGGATCGACTTGAGAAGTTGAAGGAAGATATGGAAGCTGAAATTGATGATGATGAAGAGCCGTTAGAGTATGAACGTAAGTGTATACATGTTTTTTTAATTCTTTTTTATTATCTTTAATTACTGAAGAAAATCTTTTAATGTGTTGTTGTTTTACCTTTGTTATTAGGATGGGATGCTGATTTTGCTACCGAAGTGTATAAACAGCAAGTTGAGGCTTTGGCTCAGCACCAGGTTAGTGATTTTTTATATTCAAGTTCTTTTCTTTATAAAATAGAGTTGTGACCATGATATTAAACTATTTTTCTCTGTTAGTTAATGGAAGATATGGAACGTGAAGCTAGAGAGAAGGAGCTTGCAGAGTACAATAACTCAGATTCTGTGAGGTAATATATTGTGTTAATGTTCTTGTATGTGTACGATACAAGATTATAATACATTCTTATATACAGGAAAAGAGCATCTGCTAGTAAAGCGAAGTCAAAGAAGAAAACAAAGAAGGCAAAGTTCAAATCTCTAAAGAAAGGATCTTTAGCATCGGGATCCGGAACAAAAGCTATGAAAGATGAATCCTCTATAGAAAGAATGTCAATTGAAGATGATATCTTTTATGAGGAAATTGATGACTCAGATATCGCGTATTCACAGTCAACACTAGGTAAGAAACGGAAATCCGCACCAGATATTGTTGACGAAGAGAAGCAAACCCCTAAACCTAAAAAGTCTAAAAAGGGAAAGGCTAAGGTTAAGGCAAAAACTCTTGAGACCCTTAAAGTTGTTCAGAAACAGCAAGATGAACCTTGTGAGTCAAGCATGATAGTGGTGGATGCTGAGCCGGCAAAGCCAATAAACAGAAATAAAATGGTTGGGAAAGTTTTAATCAGTCCTACACCTATAAAACGGGGTTGGAGTATTAAATTAGAGAAGTTAAAAAGGAAAGTTAACTTTTGGTCTAAAGATCCTTTTCCGGTACCTGATAATTGGTTAGCTCAGGAAGATGCGATATTATGTGGTGCTGTCCATATGTATGGCTCTAACTGGAGCTTAGTGAGTGAAATCTTGTACGAGACCACAGCTGGTGGATTCTACAAGGGGCGTTTTCGTCATCCTGTACATTGTTGTGAGAGGTATCGTGAACTTGTGCAAAGACATGTTTTGTCCACTACTGAGGCTTTGAATAATGGCTCTGGAAAGGCGCTTCTTAAAGTTACTGAGGTAAGACTCTTTTTACTGAAACAATCTGTTTTTGTTATAAATTATACGTAAATTAACGTGTGGTTTCGATTTGGTTTATGGTAGGATAATATGCGAATGTTATCAGATGTAACTTGTGAAGTTCCAGATAATGAGCCTCTTGTTCAGAAGCATTTCTTTGCTTTACTTTCTTCTGTTTGGAAAGTGTCTATGAGAAAACCTCCTGTACCTTCAAAAAAGGTTATCGATGATTTTCTTCCTTCGGGAAAGATGGATTTTTCTAATTTAACGCCATGTGGCAAGTTAGTAGCGGCTGCACTTTCTGATGCCCTTGATGATGCTCAAGTCACAAACAAAATCCACATAAAGACGGACCCGGAACCTTCCAAAGTTGCAGAGCAGTTAGATATCGTACTTGAAATTCCAGAAGCGAATGATGATTTGCCACCTGTCATTAACGTGTCTGTACTCGGGAAAACCCTTGCTCAGCCTTCTTCTCCAGTGGAAGGAAAATACTTCAAATCTTCCCGAGATAATGCTGATCGGTTCAGGTATGGTTTCTTTCAAGTTATAAGTCGATAATATAATTGTATTCTCATATTTTTTTTCTTTTTTTTTTGGCAGATCAAGGGCTAGTTTAGAAGATAATGTGGGATGGGCTTCACAGGCTTTCCCTATAGGAACTCCATTATCGAAGGTACAATCACTGGGGAAACATAAGCTGCTTTCAAATTCTGATCTGATTCGACCTTCAAAGTCAAAAGTAAGGCGAACCGGTGAGCAGTCAAGCAGTATAGTAGCTGTTCCGCCAGCTGGCGATTCTCGTGCAATATCAACCATTCTTGAAGTTGGAACGGAAGATGTTTATAGTAGCTTACAGAGTGATATGAATATGAATGGTTGGGGAGAAGAGGAAAGTTTAGTAGATATGTTTGCGCATCATTATATTCCCGGATTGTTTTCCGGGCTTGATGATTATTCAGAATCAGAGTGGGAGCAAATGACTGATATAGGTTAGTTTAGGCGTATGGGTGAGAAGTGATGTTAGATTTCTCTAAATTATGAGAAATTGTTGGGCTTTCACGGTCTGTGAAAGTAAGTATCACATACTCGAGACCGGGGTCCACTTGTGCTCTCGGGGAAACATTGAGAAAAACATGATGTCATGATTTTTCTATGACGAACGAACCAGCCTGTGCCTGGTGGTGTCTAGGTGGTCGTGATAAATAGGATACCAAAAAAAAAAAAAAAAAGATAGTTAGGAAATAGATGGGATGGATATGGATGTTATGTTATGTGTTATGTTCTCTATATTGCATGTTAGTGGCCATGTGGTTGGTCCTTTTGTGCTGTCAAAAGTTTGCTTTTATTTTGGTCTAAACTAATTGCATCCAAATTTTGGGGTTCATCCTTTAGATTGCTTTGTGGTGTAGTCACATTTTGATCATCTTATGGAACTAAATTGCTAATTATTCGTTTCTTACCCCTACAAATTATATGTACACATAGGTTTTAGTCTTTTAGCATGTCAAAAATCAATAAAATTAGTATCAAAAGTTTCATCAACAAGCCTGTTTGGATGAAGGTGTTATCCGCTCTGTTAATATATTGCAGCCTAACTTTCTAGCCTGGCACTACGATCTTATAAGAAAGCTTGGTGTATACACTTGTGCCTGTCCCTCACACTTTCTCTTTCATTTACTTGCTCGAAAGCAACAGAGATGGTGTCTTGATTATCCCTCATAAAGTGTGATAATAACAAATGATGCTGAAATGCTTTTTTCAAATCAAACAGTTTTATTTGCAATATTTATGCTTTTGTCGAGTTGTCAAACATAGTTTTGCTTTTATTCAAAAATGAGATACTTGTCAAACAAAATCTTTTAAACATGCTATTTGGTAATTGAGATTCTATTAAGCTAACAAACTTAGGGTTCCAATTTCAGTTAGCTATTATCTTATCTAATGATAACAGACTTAGGGGGTAGATTAATTGTAACTTTTGAACTATTTATTATATATATTATTATGCTTTAGAACAAAAAAAAAAAAAAAAAAATCCGCTTGAGGTTGGCCTACTTGCTCAAGAAGCTAAATGCCAATTTTTTTCTTAGTTTATGATCATCCTTCGGAGGTTGATCAAGGGTGGACTAATATTGACTATTCTTTCACGCCAACCTTTAGGCATAATCACCTACACATTTTTCATTTCTGGGATGTATAGATGGTCATCCCTTACTCTAATATGAGATGTGATAACAGTGATAGGAGTTGTATCTTTGTTTTTAGTAACTATTTCTATTATCAATAAGGAGCATAAGTGCAACATTAGAGAGAGGAAAGATCTGGATGATTAACGTCCTAAAAAAATCAAGCTACAAGTTAGGAATTAAAAGGAAAGATCTCCTACCTTGTTACGATCATCACAAATTGTGATTTCCTTTTTATAAAAACACTACTACATTGCGGGTTTTTAACAACGACATCATTAGCGATGTCATTATGTCGCGACACATGTCTGTCACTCCTATTGGTGATGAAAAAAAATAAATTAAAATATAACGCTAATAACAACATTTTGTCGTCATTAATAATATATATCACCAGCGACAACGGTTTGTCATTGCAATTAATTGACTTAATGAGAATATTTTATGTTAAAAATTAATGTTAAAATAAACTTCTCATTAACGATGACTATTATCGTTGTTAAGTTACTTTTTTATATCAAAGACAACATGGAGTCGCTATTAATCTCACTAGCAATCGAAGGGTGAATACTAGCGACGATTTTTGTCGTCGCTAATAATATTGGTGAATTACCTTTCTCTGCCTTTTGTTCTCAGGCGCGAAGCCCTATCGCTGACGAAAAAAACCGTTCTCCTCGTCTATCACTCAACCTTCTTTCTCTTGCTTTTCTTCCAAGATCTGTTGCAAACGAACTCTGATCTGTCTTTCTGGCTTCTGGCCTACTCAACTGTGGCAGGAAGTCAAAAAAGTCCTTCCCCGCGGGATGAATTTGAGACATTAATACACTTTTTAAACTTTTCCTCCCCAAATACAAACCCTAATCCAAAAAAATCTTTCTTTCCCATCAATCCACGCTACCAATAATATACCGATCCATTACTGGGTAACCCAATCTCTTCCTCCAAGTGTGGGACCCATTTGAAATCAAAATACCCGCTATTTTTTTTCTTCTGAAAAATGGTATTTTATCAAATTTTAATCGTTTTCGAATATATTTATTTTAAATAGTTGCATGTTTTTGGTTTGATTGAAGATATATATATTGTGTATTAATAAGGGTTATATATAATCTAATATTTCATATTTATGTACAAAATAATTTATTTACGGAATAATTTTACGTAATACTTTATTAACAACATAATTTATTAACAAAATAGTTTTACGAAATGTTATTTTAATCGTCGCATTTATACATGATTTGTTTTATAAATTAGCTACTTCTCGGCAAGGTTTAAATTAAATCTACGACTACCACCGCAAATTGAGTATATATGATAGGAGTTATGGATTTTATTAGGTTTTAAAAAATTCACGTGGATTACACAGGTTACATTTTTAGTCCGTGTAAGCGTTATTTGAATAATCGAAAGCAACACATTCTCAATGTTCAAAGACATCTTTTAAGGTTTAGAATCTTGACAGCGTATGCGTTTTGGATAAAATACGGTGATATAGCACAAGTCATTGTAAATAATGTCACCCCTAATATTGTAGATGAAGAAATAGGTTACGTGTTTGATGATCTGAGATCCACTTTTAATGTCGGCGGTTCCTCCAGTCCACTACGAGTATTGAGTATAGTATTGTATCGCAACTTTAAGGTATGTGGGTGCACGAGATCGTATTGAGATAGAGATTATTGGAAAGACAATTGTTATATTGATGCATGTTGATTTTAGTTATATATAAATGGTATGATTTTTCTTATACTGTTTTGTATAGATTTCTAATCCTGGGAGAAGTTTCGACTTACTGAGCTTGCGTAGCTCATTCGTTTAATTCGTTGTGCGAGGGGGATGGGCTAGAAAATTCTCAAGAGAGATCGTGCATAGATTACCATTATGTATTGAATCAATTGTATAGGCGAGTCGATATATTATGTCTTAGTGAATTTTTAGGACGGTGAATCATACGAACATCATTTAAGTTAAAATTGACCTTAATGGGTTGTAAATATTGGATTTTGTTAGATCGCCTTGCAGACTTAGGTTGTTTGACTTGAGTCTACAACATCTTGCGCCTTGGATTCCGGTGGTGAAAATTCAGGGCGTGGCATATGATGTGATATTAAATTTCTCAATTGTCAATAATTAATTAAAATTACTATCATCGAATAATGGACCAATTTGTAAAAGTTCAGATGAAGGTAAGCCGAACTCCTCTCTTTATGTTGATTATGATATAGTGATTATCGGTATTTATTTGAATCGTATATATTGAGGTGTTAGGAAATATAATTATATCTTGTAAAATGCATATAGTTGTGTATAATACAATACATGTTATTGATCCTTAGGATTGTGATACCTATCCGATAGGTGAAATTATTGAGGGTACTGATTGTGTGTCTACGAGTGTGATTGTGCGTTGGGGCCTATACGTTACCCGGGGGTTGGAGATGGCAGGAGTAGGAGATGGTACTAAAGGACGGATACCGAGGCACTAAAAGTGAGTGTTGAGCATACTAGTTTATCGTAGCTCTAAGTGGTGTATGCACATCATTTATTTTCGAGGCTAGTGATGACCGATTACTGAAACAATATTACGTTAATGTGCATTTCACTTATATGTCGTTGATTATAGTTTGTTTTATACGGTTGTTATGTAAATCCCCTTCTTGGGATACGTTTTGACTTACTGAGCTTGTGTAGCTCATTCGTTAATTTACCGTGCAGTGGAGTGGTCTAGAAAATTCCCAGGAGAGATCATTCGTTTAATACTCATTGGTTTGTTTAATACTCATTGGTTTATTTAATACTCATTTAAGTCTTGTTTATTTTTCTATGGTATATATTTTTTTTTGGATTTTCGGTGATTTAAAATGAAATTAAGTAAAACTAATATACACCAGATTACATAATATACAAAACATTAACATAGTTTTGACTTTTTGTATATATATATAAGGGGGTATAAAGAGGAGTCGAGGTCATGGTTAAGGGTAATGTCAAGGTCAAGGTCAAGGTTAAGTTCAAGGGTAAGGTCAAGGCTAAGGCTAAGGCTAAGGCCAACATCAACGCCAAGGCCAAAGGCTAAGGCCCTTGCGTTAAGGTTAAGGCTAAGGCTGAGGTTAAGTCTAAGGTTAAGGGTAAGGCTAATGCTAAGATTAAGTTCAGGGTTAGGGTTAGGGTTAGGGTTAGGGTTAGGGTTAGGGTTAGGGTTAGGGTTAGGGTTAGGGTTAGGGTTAGGGTTAGTGTTAGTGATAGAGTTAGGGTTACAGTTACGTTAGGGTTAGGGTTAGGGTTACGGATACGGTTACGATTACGGTTAGGGTTAGGGTTATGATTAGGGTTACGGTTAAGGTTACGGTTAGGGTTAGAGTTAGGGTTAAGGTTAGGGTTAGGGTTAGGGTGAGGGTTAGGGTTAGGGTTAGGGTTAGGGTTGAGGTTGAGGTTGAGGATAAGGCTAAGACCAAGTTTAAGTTAAGGTTAATGTTAGGTTAAGGTTAAGCTTAAGGTTAAGATAATATTAAGGGGTTAAGATAAATGTTAAGGTTATGATTAAGGGGTTAAGGATTAAGGATTAAGGTTAAGGTTAAGGTTTAAGGTTTAAGGTTTAAGGTTTAAGGTTTAAGGTTTGAGGTTTATGGTTTATGGTTCAAGGTTCAAGGTTATGGTTAAGGTTTATGGTTCAAGGTTCAAGGTTCAAGGTTATGGTTAAGTTTAAGGTTGAGGTTGAGGTAAGGTTTAAGGTTAAGGTCAAGTTTAAGTTCAAGGTTAAGGTTAAGGTTAAGTTTAAGGTTAAATTTATGATTAACAAATTTTTACTGTTTTAAGAAATATGTTTTATTATATAAAATCAATCTTATTTTTTAATTTAATCTTTTACTTTATTATTTAATGTAATAATCTTATAACCTACCTCTCTACTTAGCTTTCTTTCTGTATTAACATAAAAAAAATCAAAAAAAAAAATGTTTCGTTCTTTAATTAAAAATTATATAAGTATAAATAAATGAGAGAATGAGAAAAATTGTGAAATTATGAGAGGATTGAGGAACTTTTGAATATGAATTGGAAAAGTTAGGCTTATCCATTTTTATGATATAGATTTTTTATTCAATATGTGTTGAAATTTTAAAGGCATTTAGTCAAGATTACGTATAAGAATTAATGATATAATTTATGTGAGATAAAGTTGATTACAGGTAAATATTCATGGGACCACTAAACTATCATAGTAGTCATTTTTAAACTATTTAACTAATAAAGATCCCAATGAACCATTAATCTATCAAAATGGTTCTAAATCAACCATTTTGTTAATTAACTCTTGAATAGGTCGTGAAACATGATTTGTATGTGCATATGCAAAGTTATAGTCGTCAATTTTTCGTTTCTTTATTTTAGGGCCTAGCAAATATAAAGCATTTTTCCAATTTTTTTTCTCAATTTTTTTCAGCATATGACCATGGAGGAAAAATATGTTCTTATTAGCTCTAGTCCTTCCTTATAAACAAGGAAAATAACTATCTATATCTACATTCCATGAATTTCTATTTTTAAGGGAATTATATTTTCCTTGGCTTCGAGGGATCATACAACAATTGATTATTCAATAATGAAAAGGTTAGTTACACATATATTTCATTCTTTGATTCTCAGTCTAGTCCCTTGTATATGTTTTTCAACGTCTTTTTCCCTTATCTTTATCCATGTTATCAAGTTAGTCATAGTCTTTTTCTTTGTTTTGCAACTTCTTTGTTTTATTTATACCAATCTTACTGTTTAATCCTTTATCTCCTGCCCTAAAAAAGTGATATTGCAGTAATATGTGATTCTATTTTTAAGGTTTGTTGCTTCCCTGTATGATTAATTTTTCCCTTCATTTTTTATGTAACCCGATTACACTTACTTAATTTGTATTTTACGAGACAAATGAGAAAATCTGACATGTTTCTTGTTGAGGCAACCCGGGTCATTGTTGAGTTTGCAGCCATGGCGTGGTTTGACTCTATGCTTCGATTTCCATTTTCTACTTATGAATCCAAAGCAGCCCCCTTGATTAATTTTTCGATTGAAAATTTATTACAATGTACTTACCTAAAAAATGAGGCAGCAGAGAACTAAAGCATGTGATTTTACTATATAAATCCCAACGGCCCTGTAATTTCACTATTGGTCATTGTGTTATGTAAAATAGACGGATATATACCTCGTGGTTTAATAAAAAACAAACATTATCCGAAAAAGGATGTTAAAGGAAAAGGTTGAATAATTCTCTAGTGGTTTAGGGTATACTTCCAAGTTTTAACCACCCTTGAAGGGGATCAAACTTTGTGCAAATTGAATCGAGTTGAAAAACTTTGGGAAAACTGTTAGAAAGATGCTTTCTATTTGCCGAGCCCTAAGATAAAGAAACAAAAAATTGACCACTTTAGCTTTGCATGTGCACATACAAATCATGTTTGCGGTCTTTTTAACAGTTAATTAACAAAATGGTCGATTTGGAACCATTTTGATAGACTAATGGTTCAATTGGAACCCTTATTACTTAAATGGTCTAAACAAGACTACTATGATAGTTTAATGGCCCCCCAAGAACCATTTACCCTACAAAAAAATAAGAAGAAAATGTTAAAAAAAGAAAGGCGTCCTAATTGTAATTAAAGGATTGAGTGAGTGGTTACCTAATCAACTTACACAAGGTTGTGATAAAATATATTGGCGTGCTAGCTGCAATAACAAATTCTGTCAGAACAATCATGAATTATATTAGAGATGACAATCAAATTCTTGAGTGGACTAGACTTGTTTGGCACAATAAATATGTGCCTAAATGCTGCTTTTGTTCCTGGCTTGCTTGTCTTGATAGATTACCAACTAAAAACCGCATGAGTGAATGGGGCAATTAACAAAATATACTTTGTAAGATATGTCATGACTTAGTTGAAGATATGGATCACATCTTTAATGGATGCTCTTTCTCCAAGTAAATAAATCACTGTTTGATTAATTGTGCTGTAAATTTACCTAACTTCTACACTTGGAATGAGATGGTAAAATTCAGATTTGAAAAGGTTGAGGATGAATTTCTGGAAACCATTTATGCATGTTTTATTGCATATGTATACATTATATGGATCAACAGAAATGCGTATATTCATAACGGTATATGATTAAATGAAAATTAAATATTACACAATATACAGTTTTTCTTAACATCAAGTTAAAGAACTACATGAAGTTTAAAGATAAAGGAAATAGAGCTAGTATAACACTTGCTTGGAAACTTTGTAACGTGTTTAAGGTCTAGCTTAGCTTTTCTTTAAAGTGTGTAATGTCTTAATTGAGTAGGATAGATTAGTTGTATTTCTATTTATGAAGATTCCCGTTTTGGAACTCAATAGCTTGTAAAAACTTGATGATTGAGTTTAATAAAAGTTTGTGATTAAAAAAAAAGTGAAATATGTGAGGAAGAATATTATAATATAATTTTTTTTGTTACAACGGAGATCTCATGGGTCATGTTACACATTAAAAAGCTACTCTAACACATTATTAAGTAAATCGTAATCATAAATAGCTCTAGGCTTCTTGGCCCCCATTCGATCTTTGGTAATAAGACTCCAAATGCCATCTGGGGGGTCTTCAAGTTGCATATGATCCTCGCTATTCATCCAACCTCGCTTAGCCAGCCAATCTGCGCAAGCATTTCCCTCCCTAAAGATGCTCCTCAAATTAAATTCTCTGTTCCTTTCCAGGATAAGGCGAATCTGTTTAATCCACTGAGCCCCAGGTCCTCTACCCTCCGTCGCATTTTGAACTAGTTCAACTACCTCCCTCGAATCTACTTCCACGGTGACCTCATGAAGACCCAACCTCTCAAGCAATCTCAAACCCTCATATAGTGCTATGAGTTCCACCATAATCGGTGATTTGTGTTCAATTCGTATGCTAAAACCACTTATCCACTCTCCATTTCCATCTCTAACTATCCCTCCTCCTCCTCCCTTCTTTCTCCCACTATCATAACTTCCATCGGTATTAAGTTTAAATCCACTCATGGGTTTTGTCCACCCCACCAAATTTATTCTAGACGTTTTCGAAGATGACACTCCCACGCCTTGTCCCCAAACTCTAGTGGTTAGTGTAGCCAAATACTTCGCCTTTTTAATAATCGCTAATTCATTAGGAAACTCTTCCTCTCTAAACACCATGAGATTCCTTTGTTTCCAAATTGTGTCCACAAGAGCCCCGAAAAAGACACTCCAATTTACTCCCGCATATAGCTTGTTATTCGAAATATTTCTATACCACCACTCTAGATCCTCCTGTGCTAGCGGATTCCCTTGATTCTGATCACTCCCAGGGCCTCTTTCCAGCTGCGTCACCTGCTGTATCTGATTAGAAGGGACTGTTGCGCTGCATTCTCTGTTTATACCTTCATCCCCGCTGGTGCATTGAAGAACGCCCGAACTGCTGATGCTGCTTGAACCCTCACGTACCTAATTCAATATTATATAAATATTGAATTATATGGTGAGATATAGTTAGAGATATTAAAAATAGGAAGAGAAAAAAATGTTATAATTAAATACTCTCTCCGTCCCAAAAATAATGTCCATCTTATTAAAAATGGTGTTTCAAAAATAATGTCCACTTAGAATTTCAAGACATTTTATTCCACCTTTTTCCACTATTACCCTTATTAAAATATTCAAATTTATGTTTCCAATGTATATTTAAAACATCAATACATTTTATTAGGAGTATTTTAGTAATGAGAAAAATAATCATTGTGTTTCTTAATTTGTGTGAAAAGCAAAGTAGACTTTATTTTTGGGACGGAGGGAGTATAAATTACAGATAAATACTCCATCCGTCCCAAAAATAATGTCCACCTTACTAAAATTGGTGTTCCAAAAATAATGTCCACTTAGAATTATAAGACACTTAATTCCACCTTTTTCTACTATTACTTTTATTAAAATATTTAAATTTATGTTTTTAATGAATATTTAAAATATCAAGACACTTTATTAGGGGTATGTTAGTAATGGAGAAGATAAAAATTGTGTTTTTTAGTTTATGTGAAAAGAAAAGTACACATTATTTTTAGGACAAGGGAATAGAATATTAAAAATTAATTGTGATTAAAGTTATTAGAATTAATATTGAAAGCTATTTAGTAGAGAGGGATACAAATCCAATGTAAATAGATATTCCTCCTATAGACTTCGTAAGAGTTACTCCTACCCCGACCCAGAAAAAAGAGATGTACTCCTACACCATAACAAACTCATATAGAAAGATTCTTCTTAGTAATTTTGGTAAAAATAAATCCGGTAGTAATTTACCAAACTCAGATAGAAACCCACTAGAAAAAGACTTGTTTTCCGAGGTTTTTTTTGTTACTAGGAGAGTTACTTTGGATAAGCAAGACTCTGGCCTTGGTTTCCAAGTTGGAAACAGTAATTTAGGCTGATCTCCTTGTCTTCTCTCTATATATTATTGGCCATAGAGCATTCCAAATCCAATACAATAAATCGTACAATTCTGTAGCTTTTAGCATGGCGAGAGAAATCGATTGGGCTTTTCTTCCTGCTCACCTTCTTGATCGGATTATTTTCAAATTAATTGAGCTTTCTGATTTCGTTCGATTTGCATCCGTTTGCAAACCATGGTTTTCTGTAGCATTAGAAAATAGCAAGAAGATAATATCTTCATCATCTCAAAAACAAAGGGCAATGCTCATCGTTCCTTCCTGTGACAGAAGTAGTCAGGAAAGCAGTTTATACGACATAATCAATAATAGGTACTACAATTTTGGTCTCAATTTGTCCTTCTTTAGAAGATTATGCGGTTCGTCACATGGATGGTTAGCTGCTGCGGAGGATGAAAATAATGTCATTACCCTTATAAATCCCTTCATTAGTGGTGCTAATTCAATCCGTCTACCTCTACTTAAGCATCAATGGGAGTTGGAGGTTGAGGAGTACGAGGAGGTTGAGGAGGTTGAGGAGTACGAGGAAGAGGAGTACGAGGAGGAGGAGGAAGAGGAGGAGGAAGAGGAGGAAGAGGAGGAGTACGAGAAGGAGGAGGAGGATAAAGTCTATCAGGGCAATGCGTATGATGTTCATAAAGTCATACTTTCTGCTAATCCGCTGGAGTGTGATGACTATACGGTTGTAGCTATAACTAACTATCGCTATCTAGCCATAATCAAGCTTGGTGACGATGATTGGAGACACTTCCCTGAAATAAAAGGACTTTTTGACGTTACTTATTACAAAGGTAAGTTTTATGCCGTCAAACAACAAAGCGATGTTATTGTTTGTCTTGGTCTGGATGATGAACGCCCGAAGTTAATCAATGTAGAACCATTGATAACTAGAAGAAAGGGTTGTCAGCTACAATCCTATATTGTAGGTACATCTTCATCATCCACCAGAGATGAAGATCTATTGTTTGTTCGCCGACTCTTCCTCCATGAAAAAGGAACTGAAGTACAGTATATGACTTGTGATTTTGAGGTTGGCAAGTTGACCTACACATCTAATTCTGAGACGCCTTCATGGACTGAAATTGATAACATAGGTGATCAAGCCCTATTTTTAGGGGATAATCATTCTTTTTCAGTTGTAGCATCGGACTATCCTGGAATACTTCCAAACTCTATTTATTATACCGATGATTTCTACATCATCCATCTCTATAAACCACATGGTCCTCGTGATATGGGTGTTTTCAATTTAAAAGATAAGAGTATTAAGATGCATTACACTCCCGATCCTTTAAACAAAAAGCTTCCACCACCTATTTGGATCCTTCCTACCTTGCAAGGAAAATTTGGGTCTTCTTTTGTATCGTCCTTTTCAGGTTGATTCATTTGAGAGTAATACAACTCATAATATCTTTTTCTTTTTAATTGGCTCAACAAGTTTTAATGTATTTTAGGATTAGTTAATCAGTAGGTATGCCCTCCTCGATCTTGCCTTTTGTACTCGTTTTGATTTCATCAACAATTCAGATGTTTTATATATATATATATATATTTTTTTAATATATAGATTGAAATATTCTGATTTATATTACATAAGAGATAAAACGAGTGCAATTAATCCACAAGAAACTGACAACAAAAAGGAAAACCAGTTGATTGCGTACATTTATGTAATTAGAATACTGTTGCATTGCATTGCAAATTTATATATTAGGTAAATCTCGTAATAGGGATTACTATAGATACATAAATAACAAAAAAAAATATTAAGAAATTAAATCTATTGGTTGCCTATGTGCATGTCTCTATAATCTTTCATATTCTGTTTCTTCTCTACATCTTTTACTACTTGTAATCTGTTGCATCTCTTTTTCTTGAGCAGCTTTCTTTTCTATGGTATTTCCGCCAAATGCTTATACTTTTTCATCTCCCTTCCTCAAATAGCTTCCATGGATATTGATGTTTATGACTGCCCTAAGCAGCTCCCTCTCTTATCTGGTTATCATATTAGTCGCTTTTCTCATGTTCTCTTATAGTCAACACCTTGATTAAATCCTCTACATCTCCATCACATAATTGCTTCAATGAGTCTTTTACTCTCAAGGCTAGTCATTTGTTCCAGAAAGCTAAACGCGATATGGTTGAGATATTACCCATCTTTCCCTTTAAGGACATAATTTTTTTTATCATCCTCACTCCCCTACCACAGAGGAGGCATATACCAATCTGGTGGCCATTACCTCTTGGAGAGGCGATCTGCTTAAATCCCTAGTTAAGAGTTATATCATTATCCTCAAAACTGTAGCGACACGCTTAAATAAGTTGATTAAGATCAGTAAAGTTATTGAGGTAAGACTCTTTTTACTAATAGAATCTGTTTTTGTTATAAGTTATAAGTAGATTAACGTATGCTTTCAATCTCGTTTGTGGTAGGATAATATGTGAATGTTATCAGATATGACTTATGATTTCCAGATAATGAGCCTCTTGTTCAGAAGCATTTCTTTGCTTTACTTTCTTCTGTTTGGAAGGTGTCTATGAGAAAACCTCCTCTACCTTCAAAAAAGGTTATCGATGATTTTCCTCCTTTGGAAAAGATGGATTTTTCTAATTTAACGTCATGTGGCAAGTTAGTAGCTGCTGCACCTTCTGATGCCCTTGATGATGCTCAAGTGACAAGCAAAATTCACATAAAGATGGATCCGAAACCTTCCAAAGGTGCAGGCAGTTATATAAACTTCCAGGAGCGAATGATGATTCTCCACCTGTCATTCACGTTTCTGTACTCAGGAATGACCTTCCTCAGCCTTCTTCTCTAGTAAAGGGAAAATACTTTAAACCTTCCCGAGATAATGCTCTAATTAGTTCAGGTATGGTTTCTTGCAACTTCAAGTTACAAGTCGAAAGTATTGTTGTGTTCTCATTTTTTCCCCTTGTTTTGCAAATCAAGGGCTAATTTAGAAGATAATTTTGGGATAGGCTTCACAGACTTTCCCTATAGGGGCCCCATCGAAGGTACAATCACTGGGGAAACACAAGCTGCTTCCGAATTCTGATCTGATTCGACCTTCAAAGTCAAAAGTAAGGAGAACCGGTGAGTCAAGCAGTATCATAGCTATTCCACCAGCTGGTGATTCTCGTGCATAATCAACCCTTCTTGAAGTTGGAACAGAATATGTTTTTAGTAGCTTAAGAGTGATATAAATGGTTGGGGAGAAGAAGATAGTGTAGTAGATATATTTGCGCATCATCATATACCTGGATTGCTATCCGGGCTTGATGATTGTTCAGAGTGGGCACAAATTACTGGTAGGTTAGTACTCCCTCCGTTTCAAAATATTTATCCACTTTGCTTTTCACACAAATTAAGAAATGCAATTATTACATTCCCTATTACAAAAATACCCTTCATAAAGTGTCTTGATATCTTAAATATGTATTGGAAACATAAATTCTAATTTTTTAATAGGGGTAATAGTGGAAAAAAGAGGGAAAAAGTGTCTTGATATTCTAAATGGACAAACATTTTGAAATTACATTTTTAGTAAGTGGACAAACATTTTGAAACAGAGGGAGTATTGGCGTATCGGTGAGAATTGATGTTAGATTTCTCTAAGTTATGAGAGTTTTGGATGGTGAAACTGTTGGGCTATCACGGTCTATGAAAATAAGTATCACATACAGGAGACAGGTCCACTTGTTCTCTCGAGGAAACATTGAGAAACCATGAGATCATGATTTTTCTGTGATCGACGAACCAGTCTGTGTCTGGTATCTAGGTGGTTGTGAAAAAGAGGAGAACAAAAAATAAAAAAGATACTTAGGAAATAGATGGGATGGATATAGATGTTATGTAAAGTTATGTTCTCTAGATTGCATGTTAGTAGCCATGAATATGGTTGTCCTTTTGTGCTGTCAAAATTTTGATTTTATTTTGGTCTAAACTAATTGCATCCAAATTTTGGGGTTCACCTTTAGATTGGTTTGTTGTGTAGTCACATTTTGATCATCTTATGGAACTAGATCGCTAAATATTCGTCTCTCCCCCTAAAAAATAATATCGTCAATAAAATAATGAAAAATTACATGTATCTAGTCTTTAGGATGTCAAAAATCAATAAAACTAGGATCAAATGTTTCATCTACAAGCCCCACAATGTAAGCATAGTTTCAACTTACAAATCTAGTAAGTTAGTTGTTGATAAGTTGTTTCTAAGATTATCCTATCATTGTTTACTACAATATCAAAAACAACTAACATGAATACATATCAAACAAATTAAATACCAATAGTATATTTGAAAAGATGTTTACTCTTCCTTCCTAACTCTCTTCTCTTTCATATAACCATCTCCTTGAACCTCTCTTATTACTTGCCTTCACTTTTGTGTTAAAGCATTAATTGCTCCATATTAGTTTCTAATCATTCTATATATGTGTTGCTCTTACCTTAAGAGTCTCTCTTATCATGTTTCATCTCCATCATTAATTGCCTTTTTATAACATTTTTCTTTGGAGATAATTAGAGTACTCATTTTCAAGGTTCAATGGTGGTTTCTTCTTGACACGACTAACTAGATGGCACCGGTCAAGGGTGCCATGGCGATAGAGATTAACCTCGGAAACCAATGGATGATTTATTTACAATGCGTACTTTGCAATCTTTGTTTCTACGATGATTTAGAGAACTCAAAGGGTTTTTTTTTTCCAGAAATTCCACTTTAGCCGTGCTTGTGGTGTGACCGGAGTAAAGGCTTCTACTAGCTAACTTTGTTCTTCTCTAATAAAGGTCTATCGCCCTCGAAGTTTTGTTGTGGTTATATGTTACAAATATTGGTATTTTTTCAGTAAGGTCCTTATGTTTCAGCTAGGTGTAAGTTATTACCCTTTCGTTTTGATATCTCAGAGCTGATGGTACATGTTGGTTTAATTAGATGATTATATATAATCCATTCTCTTCGTTGATTAAGGCGCCTAATATCACATCCAAAATTCACTTTTACGCATATGAGATAGATAAACCCCTAACCTTGTTTGAGATAGCTTCTGAAACACACAACTTACCCTTTCTCAAAGATAAGGATAGATAGATTGATCACTTCTTGTTGATAAATGGAAAAGATTGCTAAATGATTTTGTTCTACCTTGTAAGCGACTCTCTTTGGACGAAAGTTTGATCCTCTCTAATAATATATACACTTGTGACTTCTTGTGCCTATCCCTCACACTTTCTCTCCATTTATCTATAGGGGTGATTATAAGCATGATTTACCTGATCTAATCCGCTTGAGGTTGGCCTACTTGTTCAAGAAGCTAAATGCCAAAAAGTTTTCTTTGATCAAGGGTGGACTAATTTTGACTATTCTTTCACGCCAAGCTTTAGGCATAATCACCTACACGTATTTTTGTTTCTGGTATGTAGAGATGGTCAACCCCTACTCTAGTATGAGATGTAGGGGAGAGCATGGGTCGGTTTTACCCGGTTTTGAGGTTAGGGTAAACCAAGGGTAATATATTTCGGTTTAAGTAATTGCTAGGGTAACCCAAGGGTAGGGTAAAAAAAGTTTACCCTTCGGTTACCCTCGTTTTACCCTTGTTAGACAATATTAGTCAAACTCTTTTTTAACGCATGAAAAAATTAAATAAATGAGAAAATTTGAAAACACTTATATCATTATACTTCGAAAGATCAAAGATACAATCTTGACATTAGAAACCAAAAAATCGTTAATCAAATACTTCAAAATAAGTTATGCATGTTTGGAATATCCGAGAAGCCAAATGAAATGACTTATCAAATGTACATGTTTTGTATTTTTTATATTTACACGGTTTTTCGGTTTGGGTAACCCCAACCCAATAGCTTGGGTAATATATAGGTAAAATACATGGACCCGAAAAATCATAAGGTAACCCGATAGGTAAGGTTGGCCAAGGTAAAATTAACATATATTTTGGATCGGTTTGGTTAAAATTAACACGGTTTTTCGGTTTTGTTAAAATTTTGCTCACCCCTAATGAGATGTGATAAGAGTGAAAGGAGTCATATCTTTGTTTTAGAAGAAAAATACAAAATGAGCCTCAAATTTAGAATCTTTACATTATATAAGTCTTAACTAAAAAATAATTTTATAAAATCTTAATTTTAATTTTCTAATTTAGATTTTTACTTTTATATCCTTTTTATGTTTGAAGAGAGAAACAATTCAGATTTTTGACAGGTCTATACTCTTTTAACCTCGTATCCATTTTTATAAATTACCGAATGCGTATAGATTCATACCGTTAATAATTTTTATTAAGTCACTTTTAATTGATGTAAACCTAATTCTTGTCCATGTCAAAGTCCAGGTTGTCCATATCAAAGTCCTAGTGGGTGCGGATCCATCTCGACCAATACCTACAGACCCATCTCGAACAAATAGCTATATGAGTTCGGACCCATCTCAAACAAATAGCTATATGGGTACAGACCCAATTAGATCTATTTTACCCTAACAATTAACAAAAATGAATCTCTTCACACTTGCATCATAGAAAAAAAACGAGATCTCTTCACACTCGCAACATTGGATCAATAAACAAAAACCCACACTCGAGCATTGGAACAAAAACAAAATGAAATCTCTTCACACTCGCATCATAGGAACAAAAACAAAAAGAAAAAATTCCTGCACACTCATCACCACTGGAACAAAAAACAAAAAGAAATTCGATCTTCACACTCACATCATAGGAACAAAAAACAAAAAGAAATCTGATCCACATATTAGGGGTGGAGAATGGCCCATGAATGACATCGTTGTCTTTGGCAGTGAAGAGAGACGGCTTGGTGGAGTACATCCGCAAGAAGGTGAGACTTGAGATGGGAGGAGAGACGCGGCTTGGTGGAGTAGATCGGAGGAGGCGGGTTTCTTGTAGAGGAGAGGGGCTTGGTTCGAAGGTGGAGGATAGAGGCTTGGTGCGAAGGTGGAGGGAGAATGGTCCACACTGGTGGCAGGTTTCTTGTACGGAAGATAGTGGTGGAAAATGGGCCACGATGGCAGCGCTTTCCTTGTGCAGTACAACGACAGAGGTTTTCTTTGGCCCATGAACGGCGGGAGTGCAGGAGCGCTTGTTGGCGGGAAGGTGAGATCTAGGTGTGAAGAGGTACGTCGGTGGGAAGGTAGGGTGTGAAGAGAAAGGGAGAATGGTCCACACATTGGCGGTTCTCTTGGTACGGGAAAGGAATGACAGAGAGAAGAAGAGGGAGGGATAAGAGAGAGGGCCAATCCATTATAGGGTTTTTGTTTTCATTTGGGCTTTTTCATTGTAATAAGAGAGAAGGGGGAGGGTTATTTGGGAATTAGTTAGATTTTAGTTAGCCTGCTAATAGGTAGTTGGGTTGGGACTTTTGGGAGTATTATCTATAGGCCTTGGGCCTTATAAATTTAATCCCTTTGTTTTAGTAACTATTTTTATTATCAAGAAGGAGCATAAGTGACTAACCGAGAAAATGAGCATAAGTGCAACATCAGGGAGAGTCTATCTGTTGTCAATGATTTGGATGATATTCTTAAAAAAATTAAGCTACGACTTAGGAATAGGGAACAAGGGAAGATATCCTACCTTGTTACAAGTCACGACCATTGTTATCTCCTAATCTGGATAAACAATACTACATCACAGGCTTTAAGCTGCGATATCATTAGCGACGTTATTATGTCGTCGCTAGTTATTTGACTCTAAAGAAGACACACGTCTGTCGCCCCTATTGATGGTGAAAAACAAACAAATTAAAATATAACACTAGCAACAAAATTTTGTCGTCATTAATGATATATATATCACGGTTTGTTGTTGCAATTAATTTATTTAGTACAAACATTCTATGTTAAAAATTAGGGTGATTTACTCATGAAATCCATGACCCAATAATTTTGGTCAAAAAGGTCCAACCCAACAAAATGACTAAGATACCATTTACCACCTTAATTAATAACAAAATATTCCATAACTTAAAATCACTTTCCATTAAAAAAAATTATAACTAAAATATTCCATAACTAAAACATTATATTATATAACTTAAATAATCCCATAACGTTTTGTATTCCATCACAAAAAATAAAAATAATGTTCGAATCAGAAAATCAAAAACATTCATGTATGCATAAAACAAGAAAAAAACAATTAGATAGCAAGATACTAAAAACATAAGCAAAAAGTAGTAAACTGACAGTACAAAAAATAGTGGGTTGCACAGACATATCAATGAGTTATACATATATCAATGAGTTGAAATTTTAATATCAATGGGTTACCAATACATCACTGTGGGTGGTTGTTCGTAAACAATGGTTTATTAGTTCAAATATAGTGGGATTCTGAGCTATTCAGTGGGATATCTTAACCTTAAAATAAAATAAACCATCATGAAACAAGAACTAAAAATGAATCACCAGAAGTAGTATTAACAAAGATGGAGATATCTTAATAAATACAATGAGTCATATGCGTATATTATAGGCTTGATAACTAAAAATTGTGGGATGTTAGTGTCAACATTTTACATAAATTACTGTCACACATGAAGCTAAAAATGGAACCAATATAGCAACAACAAGATTCAATAAAATAAAAGAAAATCTAATAGTTATGGATAGTCTTATGATGCATCACGCAAAATGTTGATAAATGTGTTTACGAAAAAAATGAAGATAATGCAAAATAAGAAAATGTTTACCTTGAACTATTGGAACAACAAATTCTTTGTTAGAGTTTTTGATGTGATAATAACTGAATATCTAGAACGATGCATTAATAATGATAACATTTAAGTAAATGAAATCATTAGAAGTAAATATTGAAATCAAGGGTAAAAATGGTAAACCATAATTAAATTTGACTTTTTCAAAGGGTAAAAATATAATGGACTTGTTAGAGATGTGATATTTGGTTTTTGAAATTTTTAAGCAATTAACTCTAAAAATTAAAGTTAAAATAAACTTATCAATGGTGACGACTATCGCCGCTAAGTTACTTTCTTATTAGCGACGACAGTTGTCGCTATTAATCTCATTAGCGATGAAAGGGTGAATACTAGCGACGATTTTTTGTCGTCGTTAATAATCTGCGCGAATTACAGGCCAAGACTTGGCAGATTTGAGCCATTAATACGCTTTTTAAATTTTTCCACCCCCAAATACCAAACCCTAATTCAAAAAATCCCTCTTCCCCATCATCAATACACACTACCGAAGATCATTCGATCCATTACCGGAGAACCCAACCCACGTGTGAGGCCCATTTAAAATCAAAATACCCGCTAAATTTTCCTGAAAAATAGTATTTTCTCAAATTCAATCGTTTTCGAATATATTTATTTTAAATAGTTGTATCTTTTGGTTTGATTGTAGATATATATTGTGTATTAATGTGGGTTATCTAAATAATCTAATATTTTATATTTATTTATGGAATAATTTTACGGAATAATTTATTTACGAAATAGTTTATTAACAAAATAGTTTTACGGAGCGTCATTTTGGTCACATCTATAGGTTATTTGTTTTATTTAAATTAGTTGCTTCTCGATAAGGGTTTATTAAATATACGAATACCGTGAGTCGATCATATATGGCCGGAGTTATATAATTTTTTAGGTTTGCTAAAATCATCTGGATAATACGGTTTACATTTTTGTCCGTGTAAGCGTTATTTGAATAATCGAAAGCAACATATTCTAGATTATCAAAGGAATCTTTTAAGGTTCAAAATCTTGCCAATGTACGAGTTTTGGAAAAAATACGGTGAAATAGCACAAGACCCTATATATAATGCTACCACTAATATTGTTGATGAAAAAATGGTTAACATGCTTGATGATCCGAGAGCCACTTTTAAAATCTGCGGTTCCTCCGGTGACACCGGGTTTAGGGGAGAGAGTGTTCCGATTAAAAACCAAGTTTGTTTCGATACTTTCTTTGAGGAAATGGAGAGTGAATTATATTCTAGTTCAACGCTAATAGATCCTTTGAACTACATAACTAAGTTGATTCATATCAAAGTAAAGTGGACGAATACCTCTTTCACTGACTCCTACAGTTGTTGGGTCGTATTTTACTTGAAGGATATAATTTGCCTGCATCGTATGAGGAGTGCAAAAAAATGTTGAAAATTATAGGTATGTGCTACATCACGATCGATGTTTGTTTGAATGATTATGTATTGTTATCAATAGGATGAAAATATATATAAATGTCCATTGTTTGGTGAGTTTAAGTGGGATCCCAAGAAGGCAAAGTAAGTATCTCATAAGAAATTGCGATACTCTCCTATTGCGCCAAGGTTGCAACGACAAAAAGATATATCCCGCGTTGTTGAACCATCGTATAATGCTTTAATTTCCGGCGGAGGAGTGATAAGATCGGGAAGGTTAATTTTTCCTTCCAAACAACATGTTTCAAATTTTATTTCCAACACACGAGGTTTTTTTAATCTTTCATCCTTCCAATGTAGAGCATTACGATGCGGGAAAATTACATTCATATCACCCAACGAGAAACGTACTTCATTTATATCTTCTTCCATGGTATACCGTAAATGATTCTCACTATCATATTTTTCATTACTATCTTATTATTTTTCATGATATGCACTTGTCGATATATCAATTATTTGTTCAGAATGAGAGGATTCTCTTAGATCGTGTGTTGCAACCATGGATTTTATAGAAAATGGAGGAATATGGTTTGTTGTGATTGAAATTCTAGCACACACATGGCTACCTTGTGACTAAGTTATTGTACATAGAGGGTCACTGAGCGAGTCCCCATGATTTAAAATCCTACATGACCTCTCATTAACCCAACATAAAAATTGACCTTGTTGACATCGGGATAACAAATGAGCTTCGTGTTCATGATTTAATGAGTTAGGATCTATCGAATTATTTGAGCGTTGAACTTGAGGTTGAACTGGTAGGTTTGGCATTTAAGTATGTGATGTGGAAGTATTCACTTGTTGACGTAAAATTTTCTTCGTCCATATATATGTGTCGACGATTGACGTTGAGAATTTCTAACAATGTAATTCTTGTTCTATACTCGTTGGTCGAGATGTATGAGCTAACAATTCTTGCCCTCAACGTAAACGTTGGGCTAATGAAACTCTTGATATACCAATATTTCCTAGAAGCCTCATGTATTGTAGTAAATATAGAGTTAATTTGATGAGACTGAAAAATTTAAAATACGATTATAGAAAATTAAATAGTATATCATTCGCGGTCACTTTTTGTTGGGTTTTTATTTACCAGTAAATTTAACCTTTTCTTTACCTTTCTCGTTTCTTTAATCCAATCTTTCGTGAAGAACAAAATGGTTTATTTACTTTTACTAATAAAACTATATTATTGACCAGCAATACTATATTAACTTATCTTGAATTATTTGGTACCGTACTTGTTGAATCAATTCTTGATTATTTATATTTTGTTGAGATTTTCTCCAACCTCGATCATTATCTTCAAGAATTACACTATCTCTATTTCTTCGAGAAAACATATAAAAAACATAACTATAAAAAAATATAGCTTTATCACAAACCATTTTCTTATTTTTCAATCACAATAATAATTAAGAACACGTTTTATATTAGATATAAAAATATACAAGAGTTTGTTAACTTACTTGTTGAGAAGTGAACATGATATGATCAATGCTTGCTTCTCTATCAGAGTAGGTATGTATGTTATTCATCAGTTTTTCAGAATCCTGAACAGATCATATATAGTAATTAGATAGAACATGGCTAAATATAACAACATTTTAAAACAAAATCATAAATAAAAGAGTTAGTTGTACCACAAAAATAGTTTACATTGGTAAATTTTCTTCACTTGAAAACGTATGAACATAACATGACTCGGTTAAAGTTGAGAATATATATATATATATATATATATATATATATATATATATATATATATATATATATATATATATATATATATATATATTAACATATTTAGATATTCTTGCTAATACGAAATGATTTGATTAACATAATGCCTCGTGACTAGGAGGTGTCTCAACGACCTCAAAATAAATCACTGGGTTTGTTTTCCTTAATTTTCATCATCATTTTTATTTCAGTAATATAATTTACATGGACATATATAAATTCTAAGTTTTACGTGATAATTATACCACATTATAAGAAACATAAGATATAAAATATTTTTAGAAAAACTCACATCTTATTAGATTACCTTATAAACAAGTGATGCAAAACAAACTCAATAAATTCAGTGCCATAAAATCATATAATTCTTATATTCAATATTTTACTCCATGAGTTTTCTTTATTTAAAAGATCGACGCCCAAATATGTAATATTTTTCAAATAAATAAAATTTCTTGTGTAGAAAACGTAATTATTAACTAAAATGACACAATTAATTTGTGCAAAATTATTAGTGATAATTAATGATCAATTCTAACTATTAAATATATAAGATACTTTTATTGTAATATTTATTAGTTTAATATGCACAATTCACAATTAAATGAAAGTATAAAAAAATAAACCGACCAAAATACACAGATAAGCGGTCGTGATGTCCTCAAATGGGGTTGTTTTAACCAAATTGGTAATGGTACCTCTACCAATATATGTGGAGATAATAGGATCCCTGACTATAGGAAAGTGGGAGTCATCTCATTTTTGTAAGTGCCCTCCTATTTACTTGGAATTGGATGCTAATAAGATAATTGAGACATTTGATGATGATACAACTAATAAGATTTTGAGATTACCTCATTGTGATACCAATTTGAGGATTCCATTATTTGGCCTCACTCGAATCATGGTATTTACACTATCAAAACCGAGTACCATTCTATTATTCAAAAAGAGGATGACGAGAATACTAACCCAGCTGTGAATGAACAAAGAGCCAAAACTAAAATTTGGAGACTATTTAGAATTCAAAAGTCCTTACCAAAACCAGAGCTTTCATCTAGAGATGTTGCATATAGGTAATTCCCTATAAAACAAGATGTTTAAGAGGAAGTGCGAAAAATATGTCATGTTCTTTATGCTCTAATATTAGCGAGACTACTAGTCATATGTTTCTTTGGTGCAATAGAAACTGTGAAATTTGGGCTAATTCAATTATTCAAGCAAGAATTGACGTTGGCATCGAAAAGGGTATAAATGAGTGGTTCATTAAAATAATTAAAGCATATTCTAGTAATGGATGTGATCAAAAGTTCATTACACCTTATATCTTCATTCTTACTTGGTTAGTGTAGAAAAGTACAATGGATAAATTTTACGAGAATAAACCTTGGAATCTCATGGGGATTCGGAGTAGTTCCCAATCCTTAATGAAGGATATATTTGGTAGAATATGGTCCATTTATAACAATCAAAATATCACTACCAATAGATCTATAAATAGTATAGATGTTACCTTGGAACCTGATAAAAATCATATTTTTGTGATACTTCCTTTACTACTAATGAGAAACTGACTAGTATAGTTGTATCATATGGCTCATGATGGTATTTGTCTAGGAGCGTATACAAAAATACTTGGTGCACGACGACCCTTGAAAGTGAAACTCATGCAACTCCTGAAATTTGCAATTATGTGAATGTGCATAACCTTCATAATGTGGTTATCCACACCGACTGTCAGGATATAGTTAGTGGTATGAATGATCCAACCTACTCAAGATGGAACGTTAAACCCATTATGAAACAAGACACATCTTTTATCTCCCTCATGTGGAACGCAGTAGTCAAGCATGTTCATCTTCAGTGAATGAAGGGGTTGATATTTTAATTCGGAAGTCCAGACTTACTGTTATATCCCTAGAGTTGAGTAACTATCCTCGTTCGATATTAGCGTTATTTTTTAGGGGTCAGTTAGACATAATGGGTATCATGTGATTGTGTTATACTATTCACCTCTTGTAATTACAGTTATTGATAAAAAGGTTAATTGACCTATATATATATATATATCTAAGGGGTATAAAGAGGGGCCATGATGTGTTTTAAGCAAAAAATGTGTTACATCGGACGGTCAATATCATATCATTACTTAAAAAATTGAAAAAGGCTAAAATAGCCCTTGGTATATATATTACCTATTAAAAGAAAATTCTAAAAAATAACTAACTCATATATTTACTCTCCAATACAATCTCGCGACAGCACCTACCTCCTCACTGCCTCACCGGAACACCGTTTATGCGTCATCGTCACACCACCTCCTCTCTACCGGTGGAATCAAGCAGCGATGACTTCCAATTGCTATTTCCCCTCTCCTAAACTCCACACCAGAATACTTAACGGCGGAACGCGATGGACAATGGTGGATACAATATGAGGGCGCGCGAGCAAGCAATCCACCACCATTAGTTTTTACCAGAGCCTGGTACCTTAATCACCTCCACCACCATTAACTGAAGCCCCACTCCATCACCTGCACCGCCATCATCGCCTGAAAACTAATGTCGTTCTCCACCATCTGTTCAACCTCACGTTCTAATACATCTTTCTTCGGTGAATTACATCTCTGTCAAGGTCGTGGCTATGATTCAAAGCTCTAATTTACAATTCTGATTTACAGAAGTGCTCACAGCTCCTTGAAAGTCATGTAGCTATCTTATTCTCTCCTCATCTTCAATTCTCTCCTTCAAACGCCTCTAATCAGCCTTAATTGATTTGATTAATGCCAATTGTGTGTAATTTTTGCATTATATATGTACTGATAGTGAATTTGACTCAGCAAATGATCTCGGTGACCAACTCTACATTCCAGTCCTTGCTGCTAGAATTCTGGTAATTCTCTTTTTCTAAGGTTTCGTATGGTATTGCTTTGAATTTAAGGTGTTTGTGAATTGTGTTATATCTTTAGATATTTTCTTATGTACTGATAGTGAGCTTTTTCATAATCTAGGCATCAATAGTGTAATTTTTGTATATCATAATATAGGGAGTGTAATTTTTGCATAATATAGGATCCTAAAGTGCAATTTTTGCATATTTTAGGGACCTACAGTGCAATGTTTGCATATTTTAGGGACCTTGATGTCTCCTCATTTGTGATAATAAAATATACTTCTGAGACATCATTTAGGCTTATTTATTAGTTTATAGGTTGATTTTAGCTTAGTTTAGTGCACTTTCCTATTTTGAGTCTTAATTTAGTAACATAATATTTTTAGAGCATATTGGGTTTAATTGTTTATTTAGTGTGAAGTTTTAAAGATAATTATGGAGATTAATTAGAGTCCAAGTCAAAGACTACAAGATATGGAAAGATATTTACATGGAAATTGGAGATAAAGGTAACAAAGGCTAAAAACATGGAAAAGCTGCCTAATCTGAATTTCTGCAGCACACGCCTAAAGAAGTGGTAATTACTCCTACAAGGAAGCCGATTTCGGAAGATTACTTTCATAGGGACATGGATAATTCTGTTACGATTCTTTTGGTATCTTATGGAGCTCAAACCGACCAATAACGAAGAAGATATGCCCAAAACGGTCCAGCAGTGTTTATCTTTATTTCCTTACGAATTTGAGTTGGGCTTGGAGTCTATTACTTGGTCTTATCTCCAAGAAACAAATTAGGTCAACCTATACACTATAAATACAGCCTCTTAACACTCTTAAATCATCCTTGGTGAAACCTTAAGCCAAGAGGAAGCTTACAACACAAGAGAGAAGTCTGGAAGGAGCTGTTCATCAACAATGTCTTCTTCTACCTTTAAATTTGTAATTTCTTTCTTTTCTTTCATGAACTAAATTTCTTTAGCTTGAGTTTTAGCATATATGTATGAACCCTAGTTTTGATTGACATCTACCTAATTTGGGAATTTATTGTTTTAAATAGAATTATAGTTTTTATTCATTGTTTATGTGTTTGGATTTATATTCCGTGTTCTTGTGGATCGCGACCATATAGAATTACCATCTAGTAGTTAGGTCACCATTGACAACGGTGTTTAATTACATGTTTAGCACATAACGTCTAGTATTAGGTCTGATCTGACAACCCAACCTAGCTAGATAATCACTATGGTTTAGTTCTTGTGACTATTTACCAATTACAGGAAAAGTTTGCTTAGGAAGCCTTATTGACACAGGTAAATCCTATTTGAAACTACCGATAGCGAATTGGAACCGATTAATGAAATACTACATAATTCACCCTTACATGTTTAGAACGGCAAAACTAGTGGGGATTACATGCCTAATAACTCGAGCTATATTCTCATATTCCTTCTCTTTCATATTTATTTTCTGTCTTTTAATTCTTAGTTTAATTTATTTTAATTAGAAAATCAAACAAACATCTATTTGTCTTTACTTTTATCTGCGTTTAGTTGTTCTAGCTTTAATTTACTACACTTGATTATTGCATAAGATTCCCCTAACCTTCGTAGTCTCTGCGGAACGAATCTTAATTATTTAACTAAAACTTGCATACGATCTGTATACTTGCAGAACCGTGTAGCTTTAGGGTGTTATTTGCACGTTATTTATATCTTATTTTATCACACCCTAGGCCCCACCAGGCCTACAGTGCAATTTTTGCATAATATAGGAACATGTAGTGCAATTTTGCATAACATAGGGACCTTCCGCCAATAGTTAAGGGACCGTTTGGAAAATCTCACTTATATTTTTTCAGCCTTCTTGAATTACAAGAATAACATTCTCTCTTCTCTCTTCTTGATGCTTCTGTGGAGGTATTTAATTTGCTTAGACTTTTGCTTAATAGAAAATATAATATATAAAATTAGCTCTGGTTATTTAAAGTTGGTTTAATTTCATACTTAATCCATGTGTTATGAAAATATATCTCTATGTTTCACAATCTTAACTAGCTCATGTCTTTTAAAAGTAGCAGAATTCAACTCTTTAGAATTGAGTATGAAATGTATGAATATGATTATAATTCTCGATAGGGACTGATGTTGCACATTCCGAAGTCTATTTGTTTCATATTTTTTCGATATTCGATTCCATTGAATTAGTAAAAAAATACTTGTAAAGTTGGAATATTTGTAAGGTGTAATGTTAATTTGTAAAAGTTTTGATTTTTTCATTCTATTTACGGGCTGTGAAGAAGGAAGATACTATTTTTATGGGTCAATACTTATTTTTATAAGAAGTGAAACTACTTCTGTATGGCTTGAGGTATGATTGTGCTTGAGGTATATGTTGACCGTTTGCATAATAATATTAGAAAGATACGGGTCTAAACATGCAAGTTAGAAATATTTTGAGATTTTACCTGAGGTTTTGCATATTATTAGAGCTGCTGAAGGTCGTGGTTCGAATATTTTGAGGACCAAAGATGCAAATTTAAAAAACAAGGGCGCTACGTGCAAAAGTTAGCACTCAGTCAGAAGTTGCAGAGCATGTAGGTACAGAATCAAAGGAATCGTGCATTGAACATTACAAAATCAAAGGAATCAAATTCGGAAGTCTTAGTTATGTTTGATGAAATGAGTGTGTGATTGATAAGTCAAGAATGGTTTGGTTGTTTGTTACATGCAGGTTGACTTGGTGGATAACTTTTGATCTTTAGGTCTTGAAAAATATTCAATCGCATTTCAAGTTGAGGAAGTATGCACAAGTATAGAATATATTATTAATAAAAAGTGTACTAAGATGCATATGTGTTTGCAAGTCATGGAAATTGATTACTCAGCAAATAATTGTATATACACAAGTTCTTTCGTGATCCATTAATTTGGAAAATCTCACAAAGACTATACACTAGGTAGGTTATAAAAATCCCACCCAGGCTATTAGCATCATCTAGATAATACTATTTGATTTTAGGGGTAATTAGAGATAAATGCCTCCTTAATGATGTATTTCATTTTTTTAAGCCTCTAATTTTCTTATTTAGAGATAAATGCCTAATAGAACAATTATTTATAGAAAACATCTCCTTTATATTTTTTATACCTATACTATCCTTATTATTAAATATATTATTTTATTTTTAATACAACATTTATTTTTAAATCTTAAACAAATAATAGGGTATTTCCACCACCACCACCACCACCACCACCACCACCATCACCACCACCCACCACCTCCACAATCATAACCACCACCACCACCACTACAGCCACCACAACCATCACCACCTCCACCACCACCACCTACTATTAATTTCATTACACGCGCGCGTCCGTGAAATTTTTTTAAAATCGCCATAACTAATTCAAAAAAAATCAGAAAAATCGAAAAAAATCATATTTGGATAAATCAAATTAATATTTACGTCTATGATTTTTTTCGGATTTTTTTGAATTTTTTTTGATTTTTTTGATTTTTTTTTAATTTTTTAATTCGCAGAACATGGAATTCCATGTTTTAAACATGGAATTCCATGTTTTAAACAGTGAATTTCGTGTCTGCGGAAAACAAATTCCTTATATCAAAACATGGAATTCCATGTTTAAACATGGAATTCCATGTTTCCGTGTTTTAAACATGGAATTCCATGTTTAAAACATGGAATTCCATTTTCTGCGAATTAAAAAATTCAAAAAAATTCAAAAAATCAAAAAATTCAAAAAATTCTGAAAAAAATCATAGACGTAAATATTAATTTGCTTCATCCAAATATATAAATTTTTTATTTTTTTGATTTTTTTAGAATTAGTTATGACGATTTTAAAAAAATTTCACGGACGCGCGCGTGTGATTATTAGTTTTTGTTTTGTTTTTTTTCTACCTTTTTTTTTAATTGTTAATTATAAAGGTAGTTTGGGATGAGGCATTTTTCTATAAAAAATCTTATTCTAGACACCTTTTTTTAAATAAGTTTTTTAATAGGCATTAATCTCTAATTGGCTCTTGATTTTATAATGTTACAGAAATATACCTTTTAGCCTTGAGCACTCACGAAACTACAACATTGGATCACTTAGCTCAAAGGATAAATTATTTTGAAGTATTTTGTCAAGTTATTTCGTGATATATTATTTATATATTCATCTTATTTGGACTGGACTTGCACTTCAATTTCTTTATTAGTCTCCACTAGAATATTTTTATTTTGGATGGAGTCTAGGATCCAATCCATATATTTAAAAAATTTGCATCAAAGTAAAACCAATATCATGATTGAAGAATATATATATGTAGGTATATATATATATTATGTGAAGTGTTATGTTCTAATAGGCTGATTACTTATTGACGTGGCACATACGTGGCTTAATCTCGTGCGTTTGATCTTATTACCATCCAATGGCTCTCATTCGCTCGTGGTCTTTGTCTCTTATATAAGGGAATATGGGTTGACCGAAGTCATAACCCTTACTCTCTCAACTTCCGCGTTCTCTCTCGCCTCTCTCATACACTAACCCTAGTTTTGTAGAAGATCAACCTCTGATTCTTCTTGTAATCGATTAGATAGCTTCTTAATTGTAATATCTCGTGTAAATTGTGATAATCATCTTGATTAATCACTAGATAGCCTTATTCATTAGATTAGGGTTCGAGAGTTAGATTAGAAGTGGTATTCATTCGATTGTGTGGTTTGTATTGTAAGGTGAACTGAAATATTGTATCTCTTGTGGTTTCTAGTAGCCGAGCACCTCTCATCGGAGCTCAACGTGGATGTAGGTCTGATTTGGACTGAACCACGATAAAATCTGTGTTCTTACTTTCTCGCTTTAATTTCTTGTGTTTGTGATTATTGAGTGGTGTGATTTGAAGATAATATTGATAGAAAATTACAACAGTGGTATCAGAGCTTGAGTATTAATCTTGGGCTATCAGATTAAGGTTTTCAAATCGGTGTTCTTGGAAAATTAGGGTTTCGCCTAATTTCATCTCGTGGGTTTTATTTCGATTTCTCTCCGTTCTTGTTTCAATCATACGATGACTACCTCTACACGTATCGATATGTCCGTGTTCGATGGTAAGATGGATTTCGGTGTTTGGCAGAAAAAGATGAGGGTTCTACTCTCTCATCATAAAGTGGGAAGTGCTCTTATTGAGGACATTAAAGAGTGGCGTGAAGGAGAACTTGAAAAAGAAGCACAAATCAAAGAAGAAGCATATAATATCCTCTTCTTGAATCTTTCTGACTCTGTCATTCGACAAGTTGATGGTGCTGATACAGCTCTTGAGCTGTGGGGTAAACTCGAAACTCTCTATGCCTCTAAATCTGTCCCTAATCTTGCTTTCTTGAAAGGTTCTTTGTTTAATTATAAAATGGATGTTTCTAAGTCTATTGATGAGAATTTAGATGAATTTACTAAGATGTCCCTTGTTCTGAAAGGAACCACTATGGCCTTAGATGACACTAGTAAATGTATGATTCTTTTGAATGCTATACCTGAATCTTTTCAAGTTGTGAAAGATGTGTTTCAATATGCTAGTACTGTCCCTACTTATGATCAAGTTGTTACTGCACTTAAGACCCGAGAAAATGAATTAAAGTCCCTTAAAAGAACTGGTATTAACATGTATGTTAACCCTAGAACAGATACTACTCAATCACTTGACTTAGCTAAGAATAAGAAAGGTAAGAAAACCACTAGTTCTAAGAATAAAGAAACTAGGAAGTGTTTTCATTGTGGGAAAGCTGGACATTTAAAGAAAAATTGCTATAAGTTGAAAAACAAGTTGAACAATAATGAATCTAATATTGCTAGTATGCCTAAGACTACTGATGATGTATTTGAAGTCCTGAATGTGAGCAATTTGTCTGAGCATGCTAGTTGGATACTTGATTCTGGTTGTACCTTTCACATGTGTCCCATACTTGAACTATTTCATGACTTGTCTTATGTGAACAATGAAACTGTATATATGGGCAATAACAACACTTGTGAGGTTAAAGGTATTGGGAAGATTAAATTGAGAATGGGTTCTGGGAAATGTATTGAATTGACTAATGTTAGATATATTCCTGATTTGAAAAGAAATTTAATTTCTTTGGGTGCTTTAGATGATCTTGGTTGTGTTTCCAATGTTTCTAAAGGTGTTATTCATGTTTATAAGAATGGTAAATTGATTTTATCTGGTGTTAAACATGCTGGTCTATATGTTCTTGATGGTACTCATATAGTTGGTTCTGTGAATTCTGTTACTAATGCTTCATCTCAGGCAATCACTGAAAAGTGACACTTAAGGCTAGGGCATATGAGTCAACAAGGACTCAGTGTCCTTAGCAAACAAGGTATGCTTGGAAAAGATGCAGTTGGGGACCTCCCCTTCTGTGAGACTTGTGTGTTGGGTAAACAACATAGGGTAAGTTTCAAGCCTGGAACTCATAATTCCAAGGCTTGTCTTGAATATGTTCATGCAGACCTTTGGGGTCCTGAGAGGTATGATGCACATGGTAATTTCAAATACTTCCTTTCTTTAGTTGATGACTTTAGTAGAAGGGTCTGGACCTTTTTACTTAAAACTAAAGATGAAACTTTTCAAAAAATCAAAGAATGGAAGTGTTTGGAAGAAAATCAAACTGGTTTAACTTTAAAAGTTTTGAGAACTGATAATGGTCTTGAATTTTGTAACACTGAGTTTGATTTATATTGTAAGACTAATGGAATTCTGAGACACAGGACAGTTAGGCATACACCACAACAAAATGGTGTAGCTGAGAGGATGAACAGGACACTCCTTGAGAAAGTCAGATGTATGCTCTTCACCTCAGGCTTACCCAAAGAATTTTGGGGAGAAGCTCTTTATACAGCCACATACCTTGTTAATAGGAGTCCAAACAGGTTTATAGGACTTAAGACTCCTATGGAAATTTGGAAGGGGCAGAAACCAAATCTATCATTTCTTAAACCCTTTGGGTGTGCAGCTTATGCACACACAAATGAGGGTAAGTTGGATCCTAGGTCTATCAAATGCATAATGTTGGGTTATCAAAACCAACATGGTGTAAAGGGTTATAGACTGTGGGAAAAAGACAGTAGGGGTTTCAAAGTTATTGTTAGTAGAGATGTGATTTTTGATGAACTAACATTTCCTTTCAAAAATGGTACAGGTACAGGTGATGATGGTTTACCTGAACCTGCACAACCTCAACAAGTGGTGGGAATAGAGAAAGAGGTGGAGTCTGAGTCTTCCAGTCCAGTTGATGATCATGGAGATGAACCAAGCCTTCCCCATGATGAAGCTGAAGCTACTGAGGACAATGAGGGTGAGGAACATCATCCTGAGTCTTCAACAGGGCAACTTCAGAACTATCAACTCACTAGAGATAGGACTAGAAGGGAAACCAGAGCTCCTTCAAGATACTCATATGCAGATCTAGTATATACAGCTTTGAATGCTTCAATTGAGGTCACAAACTCTGAACCAACATCCTATATGGATGCTATGGAGGCAGAGGATAGCATACAGTGGGAAAAAGCTATGAAGGAAGAGATCAAATCATTACATGATAATAACACCTGGATTCTCACTGAACTACCCCATAAACAAAAGGTGGTTGAGTGTAGGTGGTTGTTTAAGCTCAAAGAGGGCATCTCTGAGACTGACCCTCCAAGGTATAAAGCTAGGTTGGTGGCAAAAGGCTATACTCAAAGGGAAGGTATTGATTTCAATGAAATTTTCTCTCCTGTGGTTAAGTTTAAGACTATTAGGGCTATGTTAGCTTTTGCTGCTTGTTATAACCTAGAAATTGAGCAATTAGATGTTAAGACTGCCTTTTTGCATGGTGACCTAGATGAAACTATTTTCATGAGACAACCTGAGGGTTTTACTGACCCTAAATTGCCTGATCATGTATGCTTGTTGAAAAAATCTCTTTATGGTTTAAAACAGTCCCCTAGACAATGGTATAAGAAGTTTGACTCATTTATGCTTAAATGTGACTATGTGAGATCTGATTATGATGCCTGCTTGTATCTATCTGTTAAAACTGATCATCATGTATATGTTTTACTCTATGTTGATGATATGCTCATTATTTCTAAGTCCCTTAAGTATATATCTGAGTTAAAGAGGAAACTTAGTAAGGAATTTGATATGAAAGACCTTGGAAATCCTAAGAAAATCTTAGGGATGATGATTGATAGAGATAGAGATAAATGCATGATTAAGCTTCACCAGGAACCTTATTTGAGAAAAGTAATTTCAAAATTTGGTAGCTTGAATTGCAAAAATGTTATGACTCCTTTGGCTGGTCATTTTGTTTTGTCTAAACATTTGTGCCCCAAGTCTCAGTCTGATATTATTAAGATGGATACTGTCCCATATGCTAATGTTATAGGGTCCCTCATGTATGCTATGATTAGCACTAGACCAGATTTGTCCTTTGCTATATCTCTTTTGAGCAGGTACATGTCAAATCCTGGTTGGGATCATTGGTGTGCTCTTAAACATGTTCTTGCATATGTTGGAAGTACTTTGGGTGTTGGACTGTGTTATGGAAACCATAATATACCTTTTGAGCTAGTTGGATATGTAGATTCAGATTTTGCTGGAGATAGAGACTCAAGAAAGTCTACTACCTCTTACTGTTTCACTCTTGGAGGTAATTGTATTTCTTGGAAATCTCAACTTCAACCCTTAGTGGCTTTGTCCACTACTGAGGCTGAATATGTGGCTATAACTGATGCTTCTAAAGAAGCAATTTGGCTTCAAAATCTGTTATCTGAGGCTTGCATAGTGAAAGGTAAATCGACTATATTCTCTGACAGTCAAAGTGCAATTCAATTGAGTAAAAACCCAGTATATCATGAAAGGACCAAACATATTGATGTTAAGTATCATTATATAAGAGATATACTAGCTAGTGGTGAAGTTAAGTTGTTAAAGGTTGCTACTGAGGATAATCCTGCTGATTTTGGTACTAAAATTGTTACTAATGTCAAGTTCAAGCATTGCTTGGATTTGCTTTCTATTGGTTGAAATTTTGCAGGTGGTTTGGGCTGAGATGATGATGGAGATGGCTTAGGCTGGCTAGAAATCCTTGAGGTGCAGTTTCAGGTGGAGGTGGAGGATCAACACTTCAAGGTGGAGATTGAAGAATATATATATGTAGGTATATATATATATTATGTGAAGTGTTATGTTCTAATAGGCTGATTACTTATTGACGTGGCACATACGTGGCTTAATCTCGTGCGCTTGATCTTATTACCATCCAATGGCTCTCATTCGCTCGTGGTCTTTGTCTCTTATATAAGGGAATATGGGTTGACCGAAGTCATAACCCTTACTCTCTCAACTTCCGCGTTCTCTCTCGCCTCTCTCATACACTAACCCTAGTTTTGTAGAAGATCAACCTCTGATTCTTCTTGTAATCGATTAGATAGCTTCTTGATTGTAATATCTCGTGTAAATTGTGATAATCATCTTGATTAATCACTAGATAGCCTTATTCATTAGATTAGGGTTCGAGAGTTAGATTAGAAGTGGTATTCATTCGATTGTGTGGTTTGTATTGTAAGGTGAACTGAAATATTGTATCTCTTGTGATTTCTAGTAGCCGAGCACCTCTCATCGGAGCTCAACGTGGATGTAGGTCTGATTTGGACTGAACCACGATAAAATCTGTGTTCTTACTTTCTCGCTTTAATTTCTTGTGTTTGTGATTATTGAGTGGTGTGATTTGAAGATAATATTGATAGAAAATTACAACAATGATTAAAATTTATCTACGCCAATTGAAGATGAGCAACTTGAATCTCCTGGTATACACATGAGCTCACGAGGATGAACTCAATTATTATAATTGCATTACATTAACTCATAACCAAATATCACATTAATTGAAAATAATACATATAAATCATCCTGGTCTGGTCCATGTATTATTAGAATTACCAAAATATCCATGTGTTAAACTCGCAAATATAAGTTATAGTATATATGGATTAAATATTTTGAAAATCATATACACTGAACCCACTACAAATATATTAATGAATACCTATTATATAAATATGTTATGTCATAGGGAATGGAATAGATTGTACCGCCTCATTTCAAATTAACAGCTCAAAAGATTTATAACCGTACTATATTTTAGTACCCGTTTTAATCTTAGTAAATAATCAAAAAATCTAATCTATTTTTTTCTCTTTATTCCCTCAAATATACTAATAGTCACACATCACATTGAGTCGGATCTGGTATAAACTTTCAAAAGGAATTGGTGGAACTTCTGGTGACGCATAGGTGACTCGCTCAAACTCTTGGTGGTTGTCGATCAAACAAGCGATGATGGTGCATCGTTCACCCTCTTTTCCCTCTCTTGATCAACACCTTCCATTTCTTTTTCGATCTTGCTTCTCTGAATATCTTTTTTCAATCCTATTAATCAATTAGTCTTAAACATTCAAATTTAATCATGAATTTTTAAATTTACTTTAGCTCAAGTACCTTCAGGTACGAGATATTTTCTAGTGTGTGTGTATATATATATACACACACACGTAAGAGTGTTTGGCCAAAAAATTCATATTGAAAAATTGTTATCGAATAAGGTCCACATAAGTAACCCATTGAAAAATGCAAACAACCATTAATAACCAAACACATCCTATTAAAAAAATACACAACTCATTAAAAAATAACTTGTAACCCATTAAAAACACAAAGATAACACATGTTCAAAATATAGACTTGTTGGGACAGAGAGAACATGTTTTTAGACCTTTTGAGATATTAAATTTATAATATATTATTTTAGATCTTAATAGCTAAAAATTATGGATAAAAATCGAGATATTATTATTCAATTCAATTAGAACTTTCTAAAGCACTAATTAAGATATATCTAAAAGTTAAAAATTATGGAAAATAGATTTAACAACTGAAAAATATAAAGGGAAAAAGAGACGTGGTTGGCCCTTTGCCTTATTTCTATATCATCGCCAGACGCCTGTAAACAAACCGAACGAGTCAAGAATTAGATGTGTTAATTAGTTTGTTAAGATTTGCGCGTCGAGTCGAGACATAGTCGAGCTAGATATTTTAAATTTTGTTTGTTTAACTTATCGAACGAGCTATTTCGAGCCGAACTCGAGTTATTTACGAACAATTCTTTTTATGGTTGAAGCAGAACTTTCATGAACGATTGGTATTAGATAAAGTGTGTGGTACGAAGTATGAAATGTGATATTAATGAAAAAGTTAAAATCTAAAGAAATAACAAATATGCAAGTTAATATATTAGGTTCAGTAAGATATTTATTGATAAAATAATATATTAATTTACTTATCATAAATATAAGGGTGATTGACCTATAGGATTTTGTAGACAAAGTTAGTGGCTAATCAGGAATATGTGGCTAGGTTCTTCTTCAAAGATGTCACCACCCAATCTTATGGGTGATCAAATACAAAAATAACATAAAGACAAAAAATAAGTGGTAATAAGTAAGAATCACCAACTCACAGTGCTTTTCAGCTCCGACCACAACTCTCGGACCATCGCCAGCGGCGCCAATCGGGATGTGCTGAGTACTCAATGAATTTAATATATTAGAAAAATCAGTGAGTATCGGTACTTTCTCCTCCGACCACCGTCGGTGCCGCCACCTGAGGTGTACTCAAAGACTTTAATGATTACTATCGAAAAAAACTATTGAGTATTGGAAAAAATTACTAAGTATTTGGAAAAATTCATTAAGTATCGAAAAATCATTGAGCATAAAAAAGTTGAACACACGATTTCACTGAGTATACTTATCAAATCTCGGAATATACTCAACAATTCACTGAGTATACTCAACAAATCAATGAGTAATACGTATAAAACACGGAGTAAATATCAATAGTTACTGAGAGAGTATATGGGTATAGAATGAGCTAGAGATAGCATGTAAAATTAGGGTTTAGAGATATGTTTCTTTTTATTTTTGGTTTATAATATTTAATCTATATAGTAGTTAAAAAATAAATGAGGTTATTGTTGATAACATCCTCATTAAATTGTTTAATTGTTTGTTTATGCCTTCAATAATTTATTTTATAAAAAAATGCCTTATGAAGTAATTATTTATAGAAAACATCCCCTTTATATTTTCTATATCTTTACTATCCTTATTATTAAATATATTATTTTATTTTAATGCTATATTAATTTTTAAATATTAAACAAATAATAGGGTACTTCTTTCACCACCACCACCACCACCATGTATGTAACCACCACTACATCCACCACAACCATCACCACCTCCACCACCACCACCACCACCACCACCACCACCACCACCACCTACTACTACTAATTCCATCACACGCGCGCGTCCATGAAATTTTTTTAAAATCATCATAACTAATTCAAAAAAAATCATTAAAAAAAAATTTGAATAAATCTAATTAATATTTACGTCTATGAATTTTTTTGATTTTTTTTGAATTTTTTCGAATTTTTTTAACTTTTTTTTTTCGCAGACACAAAATTCCATGTTTTAAACATGGAATTCCATGTTTTAAATCGTGAAATAAACATGGAATTCCATGTTTTAAACATGAAATTCCATGTTTAAAACATGAAATTTCGTGTCTGCGAAAAAAAATTAAAAAAATAAAAAAAAATCAAAAAATTCAGAAAATTCCGAAAAAAATCATAGACGTAAATATTAATTTGATTTATCCAAATATAATTTTTTTATTTTTTATTTTTTTTGAATCAGTTATGACGATTTTAAAAATATTTCACGGACGCGCGCGTGTGTTTATTAGTTTTTTTCTTATTTTTTAATTGTTAATTATAGGGTAATTTGGGATGGGGCTGTTTTCAATAAATATTTTATTCTAGACACTTTTTTCTAAATAAGTTTTTTAATAGGTATCAATCAACAATTGACTCAAAATAAATATGGACATAACGTATAGTTTAAAAATAGGCTTATAGTGTTAAAAAATCTAATTAACTTTTAGTAAAAAGAGTGAATTAAAGAGAGGTGTTTGGGTAATGAGGAGAGGTCTTTAAGACCTTCCGCCCCGCGGGAGTATACAATGACAACTTCCGGGCACTCATGCCCGATCGCCGTTAAGTAAAATTTTCTAACTATAAACTAGCAGTCAAGTACGGGTTCGATCAAACTTGTTTTTTTAACGAACGAGTTTAAACAAGTTTTTTTTTTTCAAATCGAGTTCGAACCATTCACAAACGCCTTGGTTTAATTACGGCATAATCATCGCCTGCAGAATTGATCACATGCCTCACATGAATATGGTTATAAATTCACATTCACGGCATGAAACACGAATTTGCTATTAGAAATAAGCACAAACCCATTTACTCATCTTATTCAACCTATTCAAGAGTGACACTCCTGTTTTGACGATAAATATATAACTCTTAAATTGGGATTTAAGCAGAGCGCCGCTCTGAGAGGTAATAGCCACCGATACGTTCCCTGAAGTAGGGGAGTGAGTATGATCGATAGCAAAATTTGTGTTTTGTGGGGATATGGGGCTCAAGTTTTATTTTAGCCCCAAAAGACTAAAGTAAAAAGGTGTCAAGCTGGGCAAGAACCATTTAATAAAGGGAGTATATCTTTGTGAATTCTGCCCATGAACCGTAGAAAACTTGGTCAATGCAACTTCTCAATCAACCTGTAGTTCTTAGAATCCTTACTACTTTCAGATGCCTTGACCCGACTAAAATATTCTTGTGCTACAATATTAAGCGTATCGGGTTCTAAAGGCAATGACGGGGAGCTCCAATCGGGTTCATGGACGAAAATCTTAAGAGGATTAAGCGCAAGATCATGCGATGGGCCAGTCAACTTAGGTAGCTCATAATTTGTGCTTAAATCACTCCACAGAAGGGTGTTGAATGCATGGGATAGATTCCATGGGTGAATGTGAACCTATCACCACCCATTATGAAGAGATGATCAATCAATATTGATTAAATTTAAGAAAAAGTAATGAAAATTACATCTTATTAATTATTGATTAAATCAAAACTGAGTACATAGAGACACCAACATGACATTGAAGACATACCTACATAAATTAAAACTTGTTGACCGATGGAAAAAGAAATTGTGACGTGTAATGCATATCAATTAATCCGCGAAGGACGATACCAAAGAAGACCCAAATTCTCCTCGCATGGTTGGAAGTATCCAAATAGGCGGTGGAAGCTTTTTGTTTAAAGGATCAGGAGTGTAATGCATCTTAATACTCTTGTCTTTCAAACTGAAAATACCCATATCACGAGGACCATGTGGCTTATAGCCGTGGATGTAGTAGAAGTCATCTGTATAATAAATAGAGTTTGGAAGTATTCCAGGATAGTCCGATGCTACAACTGAAAAAGAATGATTGTCCCCTACAAATAGAGCTTGATCACCTATGTTATCCATCTCAATCCATGAAGGCGTCTCAGATTCAGATGCAAAGGTTAACTTGCCAACCTGGAAATCACAAGTCATACACTGTACTTCAGAACCTTCTTCGACGAGATGGAGTCGTCGAACAAACAAGAGATCTTCATCTCTGGTGGACTTTACAATATACGAATGTATATTAATACGACCCTTTCTTCTTCTCATCATTGGTTCTACACTGATTAACTGAGGACGGTCATCATCGAGACCAAGACAAACAATAACATCACTTTGTTGTTTAACTGCATAAAACTTACCTTTGTAATAAGTAACGTCAAAAAGTCCTTTTATTTCAGGGAAGTGTCTCCAATCATCATCACCACGCTTGATTATGGCTAGATAGCGATGGTTAGTTATAGCTGCGACTGTATAGTCATCACACTCCAAAGGATTAGCTGAAAGTATGACTTTAGGAACAACATATTCATTGCCCAAGCCACCATACTCTTCCTCTTCCTCCTCCTCCTCTTCTTCTTCTTCTTCTTCTTCTTCTTCTTCCTCTTCTTCTTCTTCTTCCTCTTCCTCTTCTTCTTCTTCTTCCTCCTCCTCCTCCTCCTCCAGCTCCAGCTCCTCCAGCTCCCATTCATGCTTAAGTATAGGTAGACGGATTGTATTAGGACCTGTAATGAAGGGATTTATAAGGGTAATGACAAGATTTTCGTTTTCTGCGGCAGCCAACCATCCATGTGACGAACCGCAAAATCTTTTAAAGAAGGATAAATTGAGACCAAAATTATAGTATCTATTGTTGAATATGTTGTATAGACTACGTTCCTGACTACTTTTGTTAAAGGAAGGAACGATGAGCATTGCCCTTTGTTTATTAGATGATAGAGATATTATCTTATTTCTGTTTTCTAACGCTACCCAAAACCATGGTTTGCATACAGATGCAAATCTGAGATAATCAGAAAGATCAACCAATTTAAAAATAATCGAATCAAGAAGGTGAGCAGGAAGAAAAGTCCAATTACTTGGTTCTTTCTCCATGCTGCTAAGGTGCTACAGACTTGTATGATTGATTGTAAAGGATTGGAATACTCTATGGTTGAAGAAGCTATGTATATATAAAAAGAAAAGAATAGCCGCCTTAATTAATGTTTTCAACTTGGAAAACAACTATTTTCCTATTTTCTTTTTGATTGAGTTTGGTAAACAATGTAAGAATTTAATTTACGATATTAATTAAGAAGTACCTCATTCCTCAAAGAGTTTTTATACTCCCTCCGTCCCAAAAATAATGTCCACTTAGCATTTTCACACAGATTAAGAAATGTCATTATTGAACCCTATATGTACACAAATACCCCTAATAAATGTCATAATGCATACCTATTCCTATGCCTAGGAAAATGCAATCAAGTATAAAATAATAATTCAAATAATTATAAATTAAAAGAAAAGTAGGGGTAATAAGGGAAAAAAGTAGAAAAAGTTGTCTTGAAATGGTAAGTGGACATTATTTTTGGGACACCATATTTAGTAATGTGGACATTATTTTTGGGACGGAGGGAGTAATATAGGAGTCCGATTTTTCATGTCTCGATTATTGATAACCATAGCTCTCAGAGCATCGGTTACCGGGCTTTAAAACCCAGTTTTTTTTGTTAAATGTTTTTACCTGGGCCTTATATTCAAATACAGAATTATATATATAGAGGGAGAGAGAGAGAAGGGTAGTATTTGGAAAATAGAATTTAAAGATTTTGGTTTTAAATTTGTTTGTATTAATTTTATTTATTTGTGGTCTCTAGTACAATTATAGTAGGATGTTGGTTCTTTTTAATCTTTGTCACCTGTTGGCTCAAAATTTTAAAATTAAAAATGGAAATAAAAATGTGAAGAAAGTAAAAAAGTCTGGATAATTAGATTTACATATACTAATTAGATTCTAGATAGATATTCCTAAAGACTACCATTGGAGGATTCTTCTTAGTTATATTATTAACATAAACTCTGGTATCAATTACCAAATTGAATTAAAAACACAATAGAGAAAGAGTTGTTTTCCAAGTTGGAAACATTGATTAAGGCGGATATCCTTCTCCTCTATATATCCATAGATCGGCTAATGTATTGGCATAGAGCATTCAAAATCCTTTTACAATCAATCATACAAATTCGTATATACCTTAGCATGGCGGAAGGTATCGTGATTGGAAGTTTTGTTCCGCTCACCTTCTTGATTCGGTTATTTTCAAATTAGTTGATTTTTTTGATTGCTTTGATTTGCATCGGTTTGCAAACCGTGGTTTCATGTAACGTTGGAAAACAGAAACAAGGAGATATATTCGAAGTCTCATAAACAAAAGGCAATGCTCATCGTTCCTTCATGTGACAAAAGTAGTCAGGAACATAGTCTATACGACATAATAACCAATATGGTGATGTTATTCTTTGTCTCGGTCTCAATGATGAATACCCACAGTCAATCAGTGTAAAACCATTGAAAACAAAAACAAATGAAAGTGGACATGTACATTCCTATATTGTAGAGTCATCATCTACCAAAGATGAACATCTACTGTATGTTAGACGATTACTTCTGATGACACAATAATTTTCAGGTTGGCAAGTTGACATATACATTTAAATCCGAGAAGCCATTCATGGATTGAGATTGATAACATAGGTGATCAAGCCCTATTTTTAGGGGACAATCATTCTTTTCCAGTAGTAACATCGGACTATCCAGGAATACTTCCAAACTCGATCTATTACACAGATGATTTTGATGCCATCCCCAGCTACGTTCCAAATGGTCCTCGTGATATGGGTGTTTTTAATTTAAAAGATAATAGTATTAAGATGCATTACACTCCCGATCCTTTAAACAAAAAGCTTCCACCGCTTATTTTGATCCTTCCTACCTTGCGATAAAAGTTTGGGTCTTCTTTGGTATCGTCTTTTTCAGGTTGATTCATTCGAGAGTAATACAATTCATAATTTCTTTTTGATTGGGTCAACAAGTTTTAATGTATTTTAGGATTAGCTAGCTAGTTATATCCTTAATGTTGGCGTCCATGTACTAGTTTTGATTTATCAATAATTAATTAAAATATCTTGAATCCTTGAATTTATACAATGAAATTGTAAAGAAAAGGGATAAATATAATTGTATTGATTTTGGATGGGATAATTATTTCTTTAACTCAAAACCTTTCTTCCTTCTCATTCAATGTAGTTTTACAACTACACAGAAAGTTTATCCTCTAAGATCTTGATTAAATGAATTATATTTCAGTTTTCAACAGATAGAAAGGTATATCTATAAAATCTATCTGAATAATACTCTGGAAACAAAATAAAAAATTATTCCCAGAGATCTCCGCTTCTTCCCTTTTGCAGCTACACAACACATCAAGGTCATTTGACCACCATCCAAAATAGTTTGACCAATGATCTTGTCCGCGAATATCCATCCGATTACTTAGATCTTCCAACACCTTCCATGTTTATAAACCAGTTGATACAGCTGTGCAAAAATCAATATAAAGATTGTTAACACATACAAAACTGGAGAAATAAAGAGTTAACAAGACAATAACTAACCTTCATAGCTAGAACACACTGACAAATTGCAAAATTGGTCCCTGTTTTGATCCAAATTAGCCAGATATACTCACGTGTTTTTAAGAGTAGCATATATACCCAGACTTATTCATTAAGCTTGCAAATCGACCCCTTCACAGGGGTATATGTGCTACTTTCTGAAACACAAGTATATTTAGCTATTCCGCATAATACTAGGACCAATGGTGCAATTTACCTAGTTTGAAATAACAAACAATAAAACAATAATGTAAGGACCTCAGAAGATTTCGTGTGAACTCTTTATTTAACGAATAGATATAGACTTTGTCAATTCAAAGTAATGTAAGCAACTCGAAAATTCACTTCTTATATTCGCAGCTCAAGAGACCAAGATACCTCGCGTGTATACTCTGTCAGCTCAAGAAAGTGCGAATATTTACACATAATAGCTAATAGTATAGCAGGTGTGTAAATACAAAACAGAAAATTCACACTCTATGCTTGTTTTTACAAGTAATATAGGTTCCGTAGTCATAAAATCTTTTCAATGCGTTCCAATGTGGTGGCTAAGCCGATTACTTGGCGTATATCCTTTAAACTTTCTGCACGATTCATCTTTCAACTATATTCTTTGATGTCCTTTTTTTGACTTGAAAATAAGCTATGGTAAGGTAGAATGTTCTGGAATATCAATGTATTGTAACAAAAAACTAACCACATTGATGAAAAGCTTGCTGATTTTCTCGATTTTTTTGATTGGGTACATCTAAGGGTTCTGTGTTTAACGCCTGTCAGGAGAAGGAGGAGTATCTTGTTTATCCGGCCATGGATGCTTCATCACATCTGCAATTTTTGGTTTCATTTTTTATTATTCTTCCATGTTCACAGTCTAAATATTTACCAATCTGAAATGAACTACTTCTGTATAACCATTGAAAATTAACTAACTATAGGTGAAAATTGGTTTCATAACAGATTTAATGAGATTCAGAACCAGCTACAAGATAGTTAGATTTTGTTTCTTGCACAAAGGGAGTCAAATGATCTTTAGATTCCATTTCTTGCACAGACGGTGTCAAATGATCTTCAGAAGTAGACGATGTCCGTTTGTATATATTTATTACTATCAAACTGTGATAGGAATTCAATACTTGTTTGCAGATTTCACACTTTTGGCAGCTTATATCATGATGGCTAACAGAAGTTTGAATTTGTTTGGAGAAATAGATTTTTAATATGAAGGTTGAGATAGTTAATGTTCTTTATGTAATCGTTCGTAGGATTTTTATACAATGAATGAATTGATGGTGATACATCTTTACCAATTTTAATTTTAATTATTTTTCGAACCGAAATCTGTTTCTTTGTTATTTTATATCAAGGTTGATTAAATTTTTTCGGATTAAGGAGGAGTCCCGAGTCAGGGTCATACTAGACTCACAACAGGGTCATATACTTTCTATGTTATTGTTTATGGTCGGGTGAAAGAACGGCTAGCTGACAAAGATGTAGAGGTTTAAGATGTTAGACGTTTCTCGTGGAAGAGGAAGAAGTTGCTCAAAAGAGGTGCTTTCTTTGTTCTTTTGTTCATGACAACGGTATTTTCTAATACTCGAAATCTTTTTTGTCCATTTGATATGTTACAAAGAAGATGATGTGCAAGTAATATTTGGAAGCTCTTTATGGTATTACCTAATCTATTCTATGATTTCTGTGAGTTGATTTATGTAATTGAATACATCAGCCGTATCTATTTTGCCTTCTTGATCTTTCTTACTAGTAGATTATATTTGATCAAAATGATTTTCTACTTTTTATAATGTATGAATTGACTCTTAGCTTTCCTAGATTCATTTTCTGATCAGATCACTTATACAGGCAAGCTAAGTTGTTAGAGAGGAAGAGACAAAGAAAGCTTCGAAAAATGGAATAGAAGGAAAGGAAAGGACGCTATTAAACGGCAAAAAGGCAGACACTTCCTCATGTTCTTTTGACTTGTGCGGGTTGTTTTTGTTTTTTTTTTTTTTGTTTTTTTTTTTTTTGGGTAAGGTAAACGGTTGTATTAATAAAAAAAAACTGTACACTATACAAAGAGAGTTACCTATCTAAGCCAAAAGGCTAAAGATAGCAACTAAGAAGCTAAAAACGACTATCTCATACTAATACTAATACAAGTTAATCGCCCATCGTCATCTAAAAACGAATGATGAGGGAACAAGGAAAATAAAATGGAAAATATGCCCCACTTAATTTCCTTGATAACCGTTTCTCTAGATGAAGAATCACCTCTTATAGCTAGATGATTTCTCGCTTTCCAAATACAATACACGGTAGCTCCAAACCCAATCCTCCATGCTTTTCTCCTCCAATTTTCTCTAGCTTTAAGTTTTTTGAGCCATTTCAAAGCATTTAGTAGCGTGTTCATCTCCTTTTCCAATCCTAGCCAAGACTTTATCTCCATCCAAATAGCCCTCGAATAAGCACAATCGAAAAAGAGATGCTTGTTTGACTCAAAATCTTCTCCACACAAATTACAAAGAGGATCCAACTCCAAATAAGTAATACGATCCTTAGTTTTAAGTCTCTCCCGCAAAGCCATCCATACAATAATTGCATGTTTAGGAAACACACACGAGTCCCAAATAATATTCGCCCAAGGTTTAATATAATATTTTCTACGGAATAAATCATAAGGTTTTTTATGTAAAGAATAAAATTCCTTACTCGATATCCCAAGTGTAATGTGACTCGCATTTCTTAAGGAAAACCACAAAGCCAAAATACTCTCCCGGTCTTCCACTCGTAAGGACCCACAAATAACATCCTTCAACTCCCAAACATTTTTCAGTAAAGGAGAATCACCCTTTCTCGGTATCCAATCCCAAAATCCATGAGCTTGAAAATATTCTCCATGTATCCATTTAATCCAAAGTGAATCCTTTTTTTCCACAATTTTCCAAAGCATTTTTAATAGTAATGCTTTGTTCCATGCTTCTAAATTTTTTAAACCAAGTCCACCTTCATCTTTTGGTATACAAACCTTACTCCAACTAACTTGAGGAGGTTTATTGTCCCAATAAAAATTACGGCATATGCTAATCACACGATCTCGAACACCAATCGGAATCGGAAAAATACTAAACCAAAAACAAATAACTCCTTGGAGAACCGATCTAATTAATTCCAATCTCCCCGCAAAAGAAAGGGACGAAGCTCTCCAAGACCTCACATAACCTTCCAACTTATCAAAAAGAGGTTTATAATCTCTTGAAAGCAACACGGAGGAGCCAAGTGGGACCCCAAGATAACGAAAAGGCATGACACCTCTTTCCAAGAGTATAGGTGTCACACCATTTTCAATATCATCATTCGATACCCCAATATAATAAATATTAGACTTCTCAACATTTAATCGAAGTCCCGAACAATCCCCAAAAGTATTTAAGCTGTCCATAAGAATTTTTATCGAATCCTTGTCTCCTTTTGATAGTAGCATTAAATCATGCGCAAAGGCTAGATGTGTGATCTTTTGTTTCTCACATTTGGGATGATACTTAAAATCAATACTCGTATTTTTCTTTAAAAGTCTAGAGAAGTATTCAAGACAAATGATAAAAAGATAAGGAGAAATAGGGTCACCTTGTCTTAATCCTTTTTCGCCTTTAAAAAATCCATGAATTTCTCCATTGTGCGGGTTGTTATTTGTAGGTCTGTTGGTCTATTTGGATTATCTAAAGGCTCATAAAGCAAATAAGAAAAAATGGTCTGGGATGCCCATTTTTTTTGCAATTTTGTTTTATGAGTATTTGCTTGAACAAACTCTCCTTTGAAACCTCTCGGGATACCTTAGTTTTTCATATACTTTTTCATCAATATGTTCAAAATTTACTTGGGTAGTATTTATAATCTTATTATTCCGAGACAATCAAGCAAAACATACCATGTATAAGATTTAATGTTTATTTAACTCTATCTTAATATTCACACAGATCGTATGGACTCTATCTTAATAAGAGTTTGGGGAAATGGTCCTGGAATAGCTAGAAATATGTGGAATTAACCCGTTACGATTAACTCACTGGTAGAGGTCTTGGTCATCCAATCTAGTGGTACAGGTTCGAACCGAGTCAATGACTCTGAATCTATAGTGGTTTTCCTATGTAACAAAAAAAAAATATGTGGAATTTATAAGGTGAAGCAAGCCTAATCGAGGTTTAAAATTGAACACGGATGGGTGTCTTAACAATTAGAGGAAGGAAGGTGGGGTGGGCGGTGGTGATTAGAGATTGAGAGGTGAGTGGATCTGTGATTTCGCGAAGAGAATCACTGGTCATTTTATTGAATCTTGCGACACCAAAATTATTTGACCAAGTAGTTTAGAATAAATTAAGTTGTTAGCAATAAATCAGGAGATAGATTTGTTGTTGTTATTTATTAGGTAGTTTACTTTGCTTCAATCTCTTTATCCTTAAATTTTAGTTGAAGTACGTTAGGAAATATATCTCTTGAACGCTTATATAAGCTATGTTTTGCATCAATAAATAAATCATCCTTCAAAAAAAATTCTACTGTACCATCGATCTATAACTTCTCTGTTTTCATATATCTGAGTTTTACAATCTGGTATCAGACCTAGGCTACAGAAGAAACAATAGCTTCTATAAGTTCTACATTTTATTTTATCTTGCAAAATGAGTGATCTTCCTATCGTATGAGGAATTAAAAGCTCAACAATCGAAACCAGAGGCAGAGAACTTATGGGGGATCGTTAATGGAAGCGAAGTTAAAGAACCAGAGGCAGAGAATGAAAGTGATGTGTTACGAAAGTGGAAGATAAAAGCAGGCAAAGCAACGTTGTTTTAAAGACTATGGTAGAAGAAGATGTTCTATAGCACATACGGGATGCAAAAACTCCAAAAGATGCTTGGGACACATTTTCAACTTTGTTCTCAAAGAAGAATGATACAAGGCTTCAACTTCTAGAGAATGAACTATTATCAACTCTTCAACAAGATATGACAATTGCTTGGTACTTTCACAAAGTGAAATCAATATGCCGTGAAATATCCGAGTTGGATTGAGAAGCTCCAATCTCGGAAACCAGGATGAAATTCATCCATGGTTTGAGACCTGAATACAGAGGTTTCATTACAGCAGTATAGGGATTGGCAAAATCAACCATCACTTGTTGAGTTTGAAAATTTGCTTTCCAGTCAAGAAGCTATGGCAAAGAAAATGGGAGGAATTCAATTCAAAGGCGAATATGAAGCACTTTATGCTAACAAAAGTGGGTGGATGTCCAACCACTACACCACTGATGGGTCTAAATGGAATGACGAGGGCGTAAAGAGTCATCAAGATGAATGGAATCTTCGTTCAGTAAGAGTTTCGAAGAATTCTAACAATGCAAAAAAAATTGAAGGAAAATACTATAATAGCAACAAGAGGGATCATATGGAAAAAGACTGTTGGTGCAAGAAATCAAACCAGGAAAGCAATGTTGCTACTTCAAAAAACGAAGAAGAATGGGATGTCGAGGCATTATTTGCGGCAGAGGAAGAGTTGGCGCTCACAACAACAACATATGAACGACTTGATTATGAGAAAGATTGGATCATTGATTCAGGATGTTCAAATCATATGACGCGTGACAAAGAAAAACTAGAAAATTTGTCTGAATACAAGGGAAGTCGAGTAGTAGTCACAGCCAACAACTCAAAGTTACTGATAGCTCACATCGGCGCACCAATTGTCCTATGAAGACTCTAAATTTAAAGCAAGTAAACCATTAGAATTCATTCATTCAGATGTTTTTGACCGGTAAAGCATGTTTCTATCGGTGGAATGAAGTACATGATAACGTTCATTGATGATATTTCCAGATGCGTATGGGTTTCACTTGCGAAGGAAAAATCCGAAATTTTTGCCAAATTTAAAAAAATTTAAAGAGACAGCAGAAGCAGAAATCGGTAAGAAAATTTGTTGTTTGCGCTCTAACAATGGAGGTGAGTATACTTCACATGAGTTTATTAGTTTTCTTTGAGAAATCCGAGTACGCCACCAGTTTACATTGTTGGAATTATTTAATAAAAGACAATTTATTTTATTATTCTTTCATGCTCTTGGGAGAAGTGGAAAATACTATTAGTGTACTAATAGTCCCACATAAAAATTTGAGAAGAAAATTGTTGGAATTAGTAAAATTAAAGAGTTTATTTTATTAATTCTTTCTTTCTCTTAAGAAAAGTGGGTAAATTTTATATGTGTTAATAAATCCCACCTAGAAAATGAAAAAGAAAAACCATTGGAATTATTGAATTTCAAATAATTCCTTATTCTTGATGGAGGATTAATAGTTTTCTTTTATATATTTGTGGTTATGGGAGTTACAAAAACTTGATAAAGAAAAAAAACGGCTAGCATTAATGAGCATTGAAGAGGCATTTATGTGACGGTTTTTTTCTTCTTCTTTGTCTCATCATATTCTCTATAAATAGTGACTTTGTCACTTGCATTTTTTGAGAGAAGAGAAAAAATGTAATTCTAGAGAGAATGGAAAAATGTTATTATAGAGAGAATAGGAAAATACTTTTAGTGAGAAAGAATATTATTCTAAAGAGAATGATATATTATTCTAGAAATTCAGAAAATTGAACACTCTACTCTCAATGATTAGTCAAATTATTTTGACATAGAGATAAGAGTAGAAGAGGGATACGATTGTTGGAGATACTGGTACTCCCGGAATATCTTTTTCAACGATGCACGTTTTGTGTAATCGTATCTAGTAATTTTTTTTGATATTTCCATGTATGTTCTTTTCCCATTTCTTGTAATAGTTGTTGTATTACGGTTTTTGGGATACCTTTATATTCCATTTTTCCATTGTATTGTAATAGTTGTAGTATTACATTTTTTCTAAATATTTTTATATGAAAACAATTTTTACTGTATCGGTGATTGTTAGTTTTTACCAACAATTTGAAAAAGATATTTTCAATATCACCGATTGGAAAATAGTTTTTCTATTTCGGCGGCTGCTTCATCCTTGAACGCAAAAGCCATTCCCGACGTGATTATGTTGGATCCTTTCAATGGTTCCAACTTCAAACGTTGGGCACAAAAGCCACTGATATTCCTTGAACCATATGAACTAGATCTTGTTGTTCTCGAGGTACTCCCCGCCATTGAAGGCAATGTGGAAATTACCAAAGAACACTATGATAGGATCCTAGCTCTTGTAGTTGGGTTCAAGAAAGATAATTCAGTGGTTAGTGGATTGATCTTGGATAACGTGACGAACCCCGCCTTTATCTGTGTGCCGTTGAGAAGTCAATAAAGACTATTTGTGAAACGGTTTAGAAAAGGTTCAAGGGTGATAAGTCTGATGAGAAGAAATACATCACTTGGGAATGACCCAAAAAGATCCAATCGGTCCCATACGAGTCAGAAAAGTGAATCGGCTCAAAGATAAGTCCTTAATTTTTCATGTTTATATAAGTTTAAGGAATACTTTTCCCCTTTCTATTACAACTATTTAACTCTTGATGCATTAAATATCATTCATAGATTATATATCAATTGGATATTAAATCTATGTGTGAATGAAGATCTATATGAAGAGATCTATATGTTGCAACATGAAGGGTTGGTGGTTTTGGATAAAAGGGATAAAGTATGAAAACTTAGAACATCGTTTTGTGTTGTTAAACATGCACCTTGTTAATAGTACCTTAATAAAAGATAGATCAGGTTGTGTTACACTTTTTTCAATAGGTGTATGACATGATTGTCTTTTGGTACTCCATTTCATGGGGCTTACTGCTTCCAATCTTCTTTTTATATATAAAAGATGTGGGGGAAGCTGATCATAAGGATGAAATTCATTAGTCAATAATGGAATTTACCTTAGGGTTGTCTCATTTTTGGTGGAAATGTTTGACTCTCTTGATATAATGTATGATAAAACTCCTTATAATACAAATATTCATGAATAAGAGAATTGTGGGGGTGTGCACCCCTTGATGAATATGAAATAATTATAAGGACTATGATGTTATAAATGAACTATACTCAACTTGGTATTATCCATATTGTAAAGAGACTCAAGTGTTGAACATTGGATTATTTTTTGTCATTTAATAAAGTACGAGAGAGTACTATTGATCTAATCTGCGTTTTAAAATAATTCATGTAGTTCTTGAAGGATTTTTTGTTACGCAAACTTGGTCTCATATAAATGATGAAATAAATGGTTGATTCTTTTACTAATAGACTTAATTGGGAGAATAATCCTAGAAATGTTGAGTGATAGGTTTAGAACCCATTAATGGGGAACCTATTACTAATGATTACATATGATGCACTAACTTCCTATCTATATAGTGTAAATTGTGCATACATGAGAAAATTCAAACTTAATGAATTCATAGCCATGCGTGGTGGTCCTATTGAGACGGACTTGATGAATTCACCGTTGAGGTTGTTGTATATTTCTCAAACTTAATGAATTTATAGCCATGCGTGGTGGTCCTATTGAGATGGACTTGATGAATTCACCGTTGAGGTTGTTGTATATTTCTCAAACTTAATGAATTCATAGCCATGCGTGGTGGTCCTATTGAGATGGACTTGATGAATTCACCGTTGAGGTTGTTGTACATATATCAAACTTTATGAATTCATAGCCATGTGTGGTAGTCCTATCGAGACGGATTTAATGAATTCACCGTTGAAGGTGTTTGTATATTGCTTAAACTCAATGAATTCATAGCCATGTGTGGCGGTCCTATTGAGATTAAATTGATGAATTCACCGTTGAGATTGTTGTATATTGATCATAATATGGCTTTAAGGAGACGTCCTTGATGTTCCCAAGGGATGAGTTTTTAAACTCACCACAAATTCATAGCCCATAAGGGTGGTCCTAAAGAGAAAGAACTTGATGAATTCGCGAGACACATAATGAGGTTGGGCTTTATTGCTCTTAATGATCTTGAAATCCGAGAGGGGTCGGCTAATGAGGCTAGACTCTCTTGGAGATCACCTATGTATAAGAAAAAGGTGATGTTTGAGGAATTTGTAACTATCAGCCAGGTAGAGTATGTGCTGTGAGGGTCTCGATCAAAAACCGTCAAGTTCAAGAGTACGTTCACTTGACAGGAATTTGGTGGTTGCCTCACTTCACTACGTGTCAATTCAAATCGAAAGATATTGCCACTTAAGTACAATTCACCCATATGCTGATATTTATAAAAAACCTGTTCACTTTCTCTCCCAAAGACCCTGAGTGGGGGATTGTTGGAATTATTTAATAAAAGACAATTTATTTTATTATTCTTTCATGCTCTTGGGAGAAGTGGAAAATACTATTAGTGTACTAATAGTCCCACATAAAAATTTGAGAAGAAAATTGTTGGAATTAGTAAAATTAAAGAGTTTATTTTATTAATTCTTTCTTTCTCTTAATAAAAGTGGGTAAACTTTATATGTGTTAATAAATCCCACCTAGAAAATGAAAAAGAAAAACCATTGGAATTATTGAATTTCAAATAATTCCTTATTCTTGATGGAGGATTAATAGTTTTCTTTTATATATTTGTGGTTATGGGAGTTACAAAAACTTGATAAAGAAAAAAAACGGCTAGCATTAATGAGCATTGAAGAGGCATTTATGTGACGGTTTTTTTCTTCTTCTTTGTCTCATCATATTCTCTATAAATAGTGACTTTGTCACTTGCATTTTTTGAGAGAAGAGAAAAAATGTAATTCTAGAGAGAATGGAAAAATGTTATTATAGAGAGAATAGGAAAATACTTTTAGTGAGAAAGAATATTATTCTAAAGAGAATGATATATTATTCTAGAAATTCAGAAAATTGAACACTCTACTCTCAATGATTAGTCAAATTATTTTGACATAGAGATAAGAGTAGAAGAGGGATACGATTGTTGGAGATACCGGTACTCCCGGAATATCTTTTTCAACGATGCACGTTTTGTGTAATCGTATCTAGTAATTTTTTTTGATATTTCCATGTATGTTCTTTTCCCATTTCTTGTAATAGTTGTTGTATTACGGTTTTTGGGATACCTTTATATTCCATTTTTCCATTGTATTGTAATAGTTGTAGTATTACATTTTTTCTAAATATTTTTATATGAAAACAATTTTTACTGTATCGGTGATTGTTAGTTTTTACCAACATACATGTGTTAATACTTCGCAACAAAATGGCGTAGCTGAAAGAAAGAACAGACACCTTGCTGAAATTTGTCGAAGTATGCTTCATGCAAAGAATGTTCAGGGACGATTTTGGGCAAAAGCAATGAAGACTGCGGCTTTTGTGATCAACAGACTTCCTAAAAAACAGTTAGGTTTTATCTCACCTTTTGAAAAATTATGGAATATAAAACCTATTGTTAGTTATTTTCGAGTTTTTGGATGTGTATGTTATGTATTTGTTCCCGATCATTTACGTAGCAAAATTGATAAAAAGGCTATCCGATGTATTTTTTTTGGATACGATCATCAAAGGAAAGGGTGGAAATGTTGTGATCCTACAACCGAAAAATGCTACACTTCATGAAATGTGGTATTCGATGAAGCGTCTTCATAGTGGTCCCCTGATCATGAAATTTTACAAAACACAAATGTCATTAATAATGAGTTGCAATTTGCTCAAATGAAATTGAGTTCAAGTGAAACTGAAGATACTAATGATAATGGTGATATTAATGAAGATTTAACTGAAAGACCTTGGCAAAGTGGTGTATATGAACGCCCAAGTGAAGAAATTGAGTCGAGAGAAATAGAAGCGCCAACGATCAGAAGATCAACGAGAACTAAAAAGGGTAATCCAAAATATGCTAATGCTTCCATAGTAGAGGAAACAAGTGACAAAGAAGCAGAATCATTTGAAGAGGCATCTGAGAATCCAAAATGGAATAAAGCCATGGAAGAGGAGATTATTGCACTAGAACGAAATCAGACTTGGTTGCTTGTAACAAAGCCAAGTGATGTAAAGCCTATTTCGTGTAAATGGATTTATAAGATAAAGCGTACTATTGTTGGATCAACCGAAAGATACAAAGTTCGATTAGTAACTCGAGGATTTTCTCAACAATATGGTTTAGACTAAGATGAAACGTTTAGTCCAACTTCAGAACTTACAACCATATGAGTTTTACTTGCACTTGCTGCTAGTAAAAATTGGATATTGTGGCAGATGGGCGTGAAGAATGCATTCCTCTATGGGGGAGTTGGATCGAGAGATCTACATGATTCAACCAAGGGGTTAATCAAGATCATCATGAATATGTGGTGTAAGCTGAAGAAGACGCTCTACGGATTAAAGCATGTAAAATAAGAGAGTTAGAGAAGCCATTAATGGAGCTTCAAAGAGATAAAGAACTAAGCGAGAGAGAGAATTGATTTCTATTTCTTAGTTAATGAATTTACATTTGTTAAGGCTATGTATATATACAAGATGCCTAATCTAACTAAATGACAGCTGCAACAGCTGTATTTTATTCTATTTGACTAACCAACTAACAACCTTAACAAACTAATATCAACTTTGCACTTTAGTCCCTGCACTTCTCTTCTTCATTTATCTTGCTCAAATGCTTCTTGTCAACTTCAGCAGCTGTATTCCAAGATCCCCCCACAAGTGGAACATGGATATTGATAATGTTCAACTTGGAAAGATTATTGTGAAATGGGAGAGAACCAAGAGGTTTTGTGAACATATCGGCAAGTTGTAAGTTGGAAGGTATATAAAAGAGCTTGATGACACCAGATTGTAATTTTTCACGGGTAATCTTGCAATCAATATCAACGTGTTTAGTTCGTTCATGTTGAACAGGATTTGTTGACATTGCAATCGCCGATTTACTATCCGAGTATATGAAAGCTGGTGATGAATGAGTTATTCCATAATCATTCAAAGCATAGACCAGCCATTGTAATTCACACGTTGTAGCAGCTAACGCACGATATTCAGCTTCAGCTGAAGATTTGCTAATGGTGGATTGCTTCTTACTTTTCCAAGAGATAAGAGAATCACCAAGAAAAATGCAGAAACCCGTTATACTTCTTCTTGTATCAAGACAACCGGCCCAATCACTATCACAAAATGCTTTGAGTTTTATTTTTGATGAAGATGAGTGAAATATACCTTGACCAGGAGTAGTTTTTATGTACCTAAGCACCCTTTGAGCAGCATTCCAATGATCAACGGTTGGTTTAGAAAGAAATTGACTTAGAGAGTTAACCGAGTAAGCCAAGTCAGGTCGTGTGATAGTCAAATATAAAAGTCTCCCTATCAATCGACGGTATGAGGATGGATTATCCATTAAACAAGATTCATCCATACGCAGTTTTAAGGTTGATTCCATAGGAAAAGCAACCGGTTTACATTCAGTAAGGCCACATTCATCAAGAATATCCAAAGCATATTTTCGTTGAGATAAAGAAATACCTTTAGAATTGCGAGCTACTTCAATGCCTAAGAAGTATTTAAGGATTCCTAAGTCTTTAATTGTAAACTCTTTGTGAAGAAAACACTTTAGTTGTTCAATTTCTTTAATTGAATTACTTGCAACTATAATGTCATCCACGTATACAAGTAAAGCGATGAAGGAGGGTGAATTATTCTTAATGAATAAACTGTAATCACTATCTGAATGTTTAAAACCATATGAAGTAAGAGCATGAGAGAGCTTAGCAAACCATTGCCGTGACGCTTGTTTAAGACCATATAAACTCTTCTTCAACTTGCATACAGAGTTGGGTGGGGCTGAGAGACCTTGAGGTACATTCATGTATACATCCTCATTTAATTCTCCATGTAAAAACGCGTTGTTAACATCTAATTGATGTAAAGACCAGTTGTTTATAGAGGCAAGAGCTATAATAAGCCTTATGGAGACAGTTTTTGCAACTGGTGAAAATGTATCAAAAAAGTCGAGTCCCTCTTGTTGATTATACCCCTTAGCTACAAGACGAGCTTTATGCCTCTCCAAAGTCCCATCAGCCTTATACTTCAACTTGAACACCCATTTACAACCTATAGGAGATACATTAGGAGGTATGGGAACAATATCCCATGTGTGATTGTCTTGAAGGGCAGCTAACTCATGATGGATAGCAGTCATCCATTCAGGTGATGTAGAAGCTTGTTTATAGGTTTTAGGTTCAGTTTGGCTAGAAATAGAGGCAATGAATGATGTGTAAGGTTGAGATAATCTGTTGGTACTTAAAAAATCTGTGATAGGATATAAAGGTTGTGTAGAAATTGTAGACAGATGTAATGAGGATGTAGAAGGACAAACATAGTCTTTAAGGTAGCTAGGGGGTTGTCTGGTTCTGGTGGTTTTGGTAGTTTGATTAGTTAGTTGAGGAGAATTATCTGTTTGTGGAGATGGAATATCATTGTGAGGGTTATTTGGATTTGGTTGAGGTTGAATAGAAGATGAAAGTGGTGTTATATAATCTGAAATGTTAGTGGTGGATGGTGGAAACAGGAGGGTGTGAAGTTGTGTGGATGGAGTAAATTTTGAAAATGGGAAAATGGTTTCATGAAAGACCACATTTCTTGAGATTAAGGTGGTGTTGGTTTCTATGTTGAGGAGTTTGTATCCTTTTGTTCCAATAGGATAACTCAAGAAAATACATTTGAAGGCTCGAGAATCAAATTTTGATCTATTGTTTTGTAGGGTAGAAGCAAAACAAAGAGAGCCAAACACTCTGAGATGACTGAGGTTGGGTGGTTTTTGGTAGAGAATTTGGTATGGTGAGAGGTTGTTTAATAGAGGAGTTGGTAATCTATTGATTAAATGAGCAGCTGTTAAAATTGATTCTGACCAATATTGTAAGGGGAGATTGGATTGAAACATTAATGCTCTGGCTGTAGTGAGCAAGTGTTGATGTTTCCTTTCAACCAAACCATTTTGTTGAGGTGTTTCTACACAACTCAACTGGTGTATTATGCCTTTTTCTGAATAAAATTGTAGAAGGTTGAACTCTCCTCCATTATCTGATCTTACTATCTTGACTTTAGTGTGAAATTGTGTGAGAATAAGATGGTAAAAGCTTAGTAAATGTTGATGAACTTCTGACTTTGCTCTCATGAGATAAATCCAAGTACATCTTGAGAAATCATCTACAATAGTTAGAAAGTATTTATGTCCTGTGTAAGATTCTTGTTTAAATGGTCCCCATATGTCACAGTGTATCAATTCAAAGCAAGAGTTAGTACAACTTTCAGAAATGGGAAACATGAGTTTCTTTTGTTTAGCAAAATGACATGATTCACAAACATTAGTTTTTAGAAAAGTAATGGAAGAATCTATTGATTTTAATGCAGATAGTTTAGCATTTGATGGATGACCAAGTCTAGAATGCCATAGATCAAAAGCTTCAGTAGTTGTATGAAGAGCCAGTTTTGCAGAAGATGCCTTGAAGTAATATAAGCCTTGACTTTCATAAGCAATCCCAATCATCATCTTGGACTTTTGAACCTGTAATATACAGTGAGATGGAAAGAAAATCACTGAAATTTCTGAGTCTTTAGTTAGTCTTGAGACAGATAGTAAATTGTATTTTAGTATTGGCACACAAAGCACATTATGTAAAGTAATGTGATTGTTTATGCGTATACTACCTTTGTGAGTAGCAGAAATAGCTTCACCATTTGGTAAAGTAACTGGTATATTAACTAGTGCAACATTACTAGTATATAGAGATTGATTATACACAAGATGATCTGTAGCACCTGTGTCAAGTATCCAAGAATCTATATTGAAATTACCTTCTTGTGTTGAGACATGATGAACAGCAGGAAGAGAAGATGAGTTTTCTGCAGATCCATGTGCAAGAGCCATTAATTTTGCTATATCTTCAGGAGTGAGGTCATTAAGAGTAGGAGTTTTTGAATATGTTTTGGAGTCTTGATCATTGAGGTCTGCCTCATTATCTTCTTGAACCATAGCATAGTGTGCTCTTGGATTATATGATCTTTGATTATTATTATTGTATATTCTTTTTCCTCTAGGTCCTTCCCATCCAACCGGATAACCATGAACTTGATAACATGTTTCAATAGTGTGTCCAGTATAACCACAATGACTACATATTATTCTTTTTCTTTTAGGAAAATTATTGTTTCTTGGAGTATTTTTGACATAAAATGCATGAACAGGTGCATCATTTATAGAGTTTGTAAGTAATCTTTGACTTTCTTCTTGAAGAATCATAGAAAAGACAGAGTTTATGCCTGGTAATGGATTCATTAGAAGGATTTGGCTCCTAACAGATGAATACGATTCATTTAATCCTATGAGAAACTTGATTACGAAATCATTATGTTGTCTTTCGATTAGAATTTCTAACAATTTGCATGAACACTGATTCATGTGTCCACAAGAGCAGTTAGGTAAGGGTCTAAAGTGTATATATTCGTCCCAAATCGTCTTAAACTTTGCAAAATACTCTGAAATTGAGCTATTATTTTGCGAAATTGAACTTAAACTTTTTTCCAAATGGAACACTCGTGTTCCATTACTCTTGCTGAAACGAGTTTTCAATTCATTGTATAGTTCAAACGCAGAAGATACATATAATAAGCTTCCTCTAATGTCCTTAGAAATTGAGTTTAAGAGCCAAGAAAGTACCAGATTGTTCGCTCGATTCCAAGCAGAGAAGAGCACTAAATCTGTGAGTGGTGGTTGCGTGATATCTCCATTAACGAAGCCTAGCTTATTCTTGACTGATAAAGCGATCTCAATCGCTCTTGACCATGACAAGTAATTTTCTCCAGTTAATACTTCAGAAACTAAGGAAATCCCAGTGTTTTCGCTAGGATGTAGATAGAAAGGGCTAGAAAAATCCTCTGTAGGTGATTGATTTGCCATTAAAGAAGTAAAGAAGTAAGAATCTAGAAAAGAGAGATGTTTATGCGGAAGATTTGTTTAATTTTGCTCTGATACCATGTAAAATGAGAGAGTTAGAGAAGCCATTAATGGAGCTTCAAAGAGATAAAGAACTAAGCGAGAGAGAGAATTGATTTCTATTTCTTAGTTAATGAATTTACATTTGTTAAGGCTATGTATATATACAAGATGCCTAATCTAACTAAATGACAGCTGCAACAGCTGTATTTTATTCTATTTGACTAACCAACTAACAACCTTAACAAACTAATATCAATTTTGCACTTTAGTCCCTGCACTTCTCTTCTTCATTTATCTTGCTCAAATGCTTCTTGTCAACTTCAGCAGCTGTATTCCAAGAAAGCAAGCCCCACGAGCATGGTATGGGCAGATTGCTGAATTTTTAACTCATAGTAACTATACAATGACACCTGCAGATTCTAGTTTGGTTGTCAAAACTGATGGAAATAAATTAAGTATTGCGCTAGTATATGTAGACGATTTAATAATAACAGGAGATAGTGACGAAGAAATTTACCGAACAAAGGAAAATTTATCAATACGCTTTCAAATGAAAGAACTCGGGCAACCCAAGCATTTTCTTGGGCTAGAGATGGATCGCATAGAAAATGGAATACTACTTCATAAGCAAAAATATGTCAGTGACATATTGAAAAGGTTTGGTATGTTAAATTTCAAGCCAACTTCGACGCCAATGGAAATAAATGCAAAAATATGTGCACATGAAGGGAAAGCTTTAGAAGATGAAATGATGTACTGATAATAGGTAGGTAGTTTGATCTACCTAACCTTAACTAGACCTGACATCTCTTATGCAGTTGGTGTAATGAGTCGGTATGTTCAAAATCCAAAGAAACCTCATTTGGAAGTTGTGCGACGAATTCTAAGATATCTGAAGAGTACAACTGGTTGTGGCATCTTGTATAAGAATAATTGTGATTTTAATCTAGTTGGCTACTGTGATGTTGATTATGCAGGTGATCATGATACTCGACGTTCAACTACTGGTTATGTATTTATGCTTGGAACATGAGCGGTCTCTTGGTGCAGCAAAAGGCGGCCAATTGTGTCTTTATCAACAACATAAGCTGAATACCGAGCTGCAGCACTGGCAGCTCAATAGAGCAGTTGGCTTATTCAATTGTTGAGGGATTTACATCAGAATACATATTATGCAATTCCCCTATATTGCGATAACCAATCAGCTAATCATTTGACAAATAATCCTATTTTTCATGCAAGAGCTAAAAATGTAGAGGTGCATTATCATTCTATCAGAGAAAAAAGTACTGAAAGAAGAAATCAAGCTGAGACAAATTAAAACAGGAGATCAAATTGAAGATTTATTTACAAAAGGTTTGAGTGGCAACAAGTTTGAAATTTTCGTTCATCACCTTGGTATGGTTACAAGACTAGAAGTTAGTGTCGAGGGAGAGTGTTAGATCTTGCGACACTAAAATTATTAGACCAAGTAGTTTAGAATAAATTAAGTTGTTGGTAATAAATCAGGAGATAGATTTGTTGTTGCTATTTATTAGGTAGTTACTTTGATTCAATCTCTCTATCCTTAAATTTTAGTTGAAGTACGTTAGGAAATATCATCTCTTGTACGTTTATATAAGCTATGTTTTGTATCAATAAATAAATCATCCTTCAGAAAAATTTCTACTGCACCATTGATCTGTAACTTCTCAGTTTTCATATATGTGAGTTTTACACATTCTCTAGTTTATTTCAAGTTAGTAGCATTATATGAAAGGTTGAAGATGGCGGGAGAGCTGAGAATTGATGAATTGTTTGGGGAAGTAGATTCCGAAGAGACTATTGATGCAATTGTTCAGGAAGCAAGGGGGCGAGGCCCTAAGGCGAAGTGGATTCAACAAATAAGAGCGATCTTGACAGGAATACGAAGCATTCGGTTTAGAAAAAATTTCATGAGACTAATGTATGCGGATTGGATGACCCACTTAGGACTAGCTCAAGATTTGGGCCAAAACATTTTTGTTGACCCCTATGGAATTTGGAGTCGATTAACGTGGGACAAGATTGAAAAAAATCGCCTAGGTTGGTGTTCAGCCCATGCTTAGCGAATGAAGTGCTAATGTTAATTTCACGGTCCTTAGGACCTTCTTTGTAAAAAGAAAAAAGATATTCACACATATCGTGAGAATTGGTGTTTGGATCAGTGTCCTTTTTTTTCAACATTTAGATCAGTGTCCAGTGTCCACCTTAACGATAAAATAAGAATTTTACATTAGGTACAAGAAAAGCTCAAGTAACAAATAGAAATTGTGGACTGCTATCAAAATTAGAATTACTTCAAATAATATTGTTCAATATACAGCAACATATACTTCTAAGAAGCATTAGAACAGTGACACAGTAATAGGAGTATAAAGTTGTTTACATTTGCATTATTTTGATTTCAAGAAAAAAAGAAAAGGTTTTCTCGCATTGCTTTGATTTCAAGAAATAAAGAAAAGGTATTCTTTGGTACACCTATATTATATACGTACTAGGTGTTGAATATGTGTTGAATTTTTAAAGGAGGAAAATACAGATTGAGGCCTAAAATTTAAATCCTAGTTAGAAAAAATTCTTTTTTAAGTCCTAGTTCTAACTTTGCTGGTTTGGAACTTTTCCATTTTACCCTTGTTCGTTATGGGTACAGACCCATAACGTGGTTTTTTTATGACTTGTTTTTTTTGTGTTATTTTGTCTCGAATCTAAGGGTTGATTTGTTTTTTAACTTTTTACACTTTTGTCTATTTGGGTACGGACCCATCTCGAACGTTAGCTACATCGGTCTGTACCCATGTAGGGTATTATCACACAAACCATCCACTAAGTAACACACATTACACATCACAGTAGGGTTGGCCCCATTATGAAAAAAAACACCATTTTCTCAAAAAAAAACACCATTTATTATAATAAACAAACCCAATATACATTAACGGGTTGGCCCCAACAAGCAGAAATTACAAGGGCAGGCCCAAAAAAAAACTCAAAAAAATACACCCTACACGGGCCAGCCCATTACTAACTTACCCTATCTGGGGCTGGCCCTAATCCTTACTAACACAGAATAGTCTGGCCCAAATCACTAATTACACAAATGGGGCTGGCCCCATATACACTTGCGAAAAAGAAAAAAAAGAAAACCCAAATCTGGATCGGCGACGCGAATCAGCAGCAACGGTGGGGGTGGATCTCGATTGGCAGCAGCAATGGTGGTGTTGGTGGAACTCGATGGCAGCAGCAATGGTGGATTGGCGGTGTTGAGTGGTTTGGTGCGGTGGGAAGAATAGAGACGAGGCAGCAGCAATGGTGGGTTGGTGGTGGTGAGTGGTTGGTGCGTTAGGGCGCTGCACCAACGGTTGCAGCAGCTACTGTGAGGGGAGGGGTTTCTGTCGGCAGCGTCTTGGAGGCGCTGAGGGTTGGTGGACGGCGAACTGCAGCGCTTTTGTTGAAGCAGGGTGATGATGAACACGGAGGAGAGGGGCCACGATCTGGATCTGGATCGACGGAAGGGGAGGGGCTTGTACGGCGGTGGTGGTGATGAGTGCCATGACTACAGATCGGTGGTGGTGGTGTTGTTTCTGTGACGGGAGACGGAGGTGGGGTGGTTATGGTGGTCTTGGTGATGGTGGTTTGCTGGGGGACTTTGGTGGGGATGGTGGTTAGAAGGTGGGAAGATGATGGAGGTGAGTTGTTAGGTGGGGTGGGGTTGGATGGTACTGGTTCGCCGTAGGTGGGGGTGGTTCGGTGATGAAGATAGAGGGGGTTGGGGTTGCTGTGAGTGTTTTCATGGTGAAGGTGGAGGTGGGGTGGGTGGTTCGCCGAGAGAGAGAGAGAGAGAGAGAGAGAGAGAGAGGGGGATGGGGGGTTTCCGAGCTCTTAATGGAGCTTTGGGGTAGGATTTTGCTTCTTCATTGTGTGGATAAGGGGTGGGGGTATTTTTGCCATTTACTCTATTAGTTGGACCTTCTAAGTATTAGTTAGTGGGTTAGTTGGGGGTGGGATTTTAAATGAGAAGTTGTATAGGGTTTGGGCCTTAAAAACTGAAAACCCCTTTTTAAAAAGGCGTCTAATCAATGTTATGTAAGAATTAATGCTTTAATTTATGTGAGATAAAGTTGATTACATAGAAATAAAGAAAAAATTAAAAAAAAAAAAAGACGTTAATGTATGCGAGGAAATATGTTATAATATAAATATTAAATTATTTTGTGAGACATAAGTAGGAGATATGGATTAAAAACAGGAAAAAAGAGAAATATTAAAATTAAAAATAAATTTCAGATAAAGATAATGTTAAAACTTAATTTATTTAATTGTAATTGTAATTAAAGTTAGTAAAATTAATATAAGGAGCTAGTAAAGAATCCAAATCCAATGTAAATAGTACTCCTAAGGACTCCTATACCATAACAAATCCTTATAGAAAGATTCTTCTTAGTAAATCTGGTAAAATATAAACTCTCGTATCATTTACCAAACTCAGTTAGGAACACAATAGAAAAAGACTTCTTTTTCGAGTTGGAAACAGTAATGTAGGCTGATCTCCTCGTCTTCTCTCTATATAGCTTCGGCCAATGTTATGGCCATAGAGCATTCCATATCCCATGCAATAAATCGTACAAGTCTGTAACACTTTAACATGGCGAAAAAAATCTCAAGTTATTGGGCTTTTCTTCCTGCTCACCTTCTTGATTTGATTATTTTCAAATTAGTTGAGCTTTCGGATTTCGTTCGATTTGCGTCCGTTTGCAAACCATGGTTTTTTGCAGCATTAGAAAATAGCAAGAAGATAATATCTTCATCATCTCAAAAACAAAGGGCAATGCTCATCGTTCCTTCCTGTGACAGAAGTAGTCAGGAAAGCAGTTTATACGACATAATCAATAATAGGTACTACAATTTTGGTCTCAATTTGTCCTTCTTTAGAAGAATTATGCGGTTCGTCACATGGATGGTTAGCTGCTGCGGAGGATGAAAATAATGTTATTACCCTTATAAATCCCTTCATTAGTGGTGCTAATTCAATCCGTCTACCTCTACTTAAGCATCAATGGGAGTTGAAGGAGTACGAGGTGGAGGAACACTACGAGTACGAGGAGGAAGATGAGGAGGAAGAGGAGTACGAGGAGGAGGAGATTAACGTCTATCAGGGCAATGCGTATGAAGTTTATAAACTTATACTTTCTGCTAATCCGTTGGAGTGTGATGACTCAGCCTGGCTATCGGACACCGGTTTCCGGTCCGCCGGACCGGCCCGGACCGATAAGCACCGGCGACGGAACGAGACCGGCATGGTGGTGGTGGCCGGAACGGAACGAACCGCCGTTCCTGCTAACATGCGGCGTTTTCAATTTCTACTTTTTTACTTGGACCGAACCGGTCCGTGACCGAAACGGACCGGTAACGGCCCGTTACTAATTTTTTTTTTTTTTTTTTTATATTCCAGCCCACATAATTAATTTAGCCAACCCAATTCTGTAGCCCATTCCCCACCCCAATTCTGAGGCCCAACAAAACCCACCCCAAATCTGTAGCCCAATAAAACCCACCCCAAATACCCCGCCCAACAAAACCCACCCCATTTACTCTTCACCCACCGTCTTCAATGTATCTCTCTCTCTGTTCTTACGATGGAAACCAAGCAACCCACTCCGAATCTGTCCCTGTCTATAGCAATTTTTGAGTTATTTTCAACCTAATCTATGGGTTGATTCCACTCTATTGTGATTCTATGTTAGTTTGGAAATATAGCTTTTTCTGGTAAGTAATTACTATGTTGATATATATATATATATATCTATATGTATACAATTTCTTAAATATCATATCATTCTTATGATCTATCCTATTATGCATGGTTGATTTCTGGTGATGGAATTGCTAATTTTGGTTGAAAGTCGATGGTTAAAGCTATGATATTGGATGGGTAATGTTATTCTTGAAATTGAAATTGAAACTGAAATTGTTAACTCAACTAATTAAAATTCAACTTCATTTTTTACTCAACACAATTACATACTTGTTCAAACCAAACTATTTTTAAAAACAACCTAAACTCAAACTATTGTTAAATAAAACAATTTAAACTATTTTTAAGTACAAACTTACAACTCTAATGTAAAAAAAAAAAAAAAAAAAAAAAAAAAAAACGATAAGCCGATAGTGGGACCGGTCCGGGACCGAAACCGGAACCGATAAACCGGTCCCTGTTATCGGTCGGTTTTTGATAATTTGGGACCGAAGAACCGGTCCGGACCGGGACCGATAATGGGTGTCCGATAGTCCGGTCCGGCCCGATAAGGAGGCTAACCGATAAAAACCGGTCCGAACACGGACCGGAACGGCCGATAGCCAGGCTGAGTGATGACTATACGGTTGTAGCTATAACTAACTATCGCTATCTAGCAGTAACAAAGCGTGGTGACGATGATTGGAGACACTTCCCTGAAATAAAAGGACTTTTTGACGTTACTTATTACAAAGGTAAGTTTTATGCCGTTAAACAACAAAGCAATGTTATTGTATGTCTTGGTCTGGATTATGAACGCCCGAAGTTAATCAATGTAGAACCATTGATAACTAGAAGAGAGGGTTGTCAGCTACAATCCTATATTGTAGGTACATCTTCATCATCCACCAGAGGTGAAGATCTACTGTTTGTTCGACGACTCCTTCTCCACGAAAAAGGAACTAGAGAATATATGACTTGTGATTTTGAGGTTGGCAAGTTGACCTACACATCTAATTCTGAGACGCCTTCATGGATTGAGATTGATGACATAGGTGATCAAGCCCTATTTTTAGGGGCCAATCATTCTTTTTCAGTCGTAGCATCGGACTATCCTGGAATACTTCCAAACTCTATTTATTATACAGATGATTTCTACGTCGTCCAACTCTATGTTCCAAATGGTCCTCGTGATATGGGTGTTTTCAATTTGAAAGATAAGAGTATTAAGATGCATTACACTCCTGATCCTTTAAACAAAAATCTTACACCGCCTATTTGGATCCTTCCGACCTTGCGAGGAAAATTTGGGTCTTCTTTGGTATCATCCTTTGCAGGTTGATCCATTCGAGAGTGGATACAACTCAAAATTTATTTTTCTTTTTATTCGGTCAACAAGTTTTAATGTATTTTAGGCATAGCTAGCTAGGTATATCCTTAGTGTTTGCGTCTATGTACTAGTTTTTATTTATCAATAATGAATTTAAAGAATGAATTTGTAAGAAAATGGGATAAATATAAGAGTAAATAACACTTTTGCCCCCTGGGTTTATACGCGATTGACAGGTTGCCCCCTAACTCTTAAAATGCGCCTCGATGCCCCCTAAGATTTAGTTTTGTGACCCGTTACCCCCTACTGCGTGTTCCGTCCGTTTTTCACCGTTAAAAGTGACGTGGCATTTCCACGTCACATTTTTTTTTTTAAATCCAGATGTTAATTAATTATTTAATTAAGATTAAAAGAAGGGTAAATTAGGTTTTTTATAATAGTTTAAATATTATTAAATAAAAATGATAAAATAACATCCCCACCCCCACCCCACCGCACCCCCTACCCCCCCCCCCCCTCCTTCTTCTTCTTCTTCCCCGATGACCTGCAACTCCTTTTCTTTAAAAAAAAAAAAAAACATCACCATTGTTAAACCCATGATACATCTGGTTCAGAAGAATTATACAATCCAGTAGCTTTAGAAGAAGGTGGTACATCTTTGACTAGTGAATGAACCCATGATACATCTGGTTCCTCCATATTCATATTATTATTACCATTACGGAACCCAAAAGATGCCGATTTTTGAAGAAGCTTGTTGTGATCCTCAGCACCATTGTTAAATCCCCACTCCAATCTCCCATCTGGGGAGTTCCAATCTGAGTTTAAAGAATTGTTGTGTGAATGATGATTATGATCATGAATATGATTATGATTAATTGGAGAAGTACGCTCAACAAAACGCTGACTACGTTTTGCAAATGCAGCTGATCTTGAATTCATGACAGCTGTAGCTACAGCTGCTGATGAATCAAACGCCTTCCTCACCGGAGAAGGATAGCTTGCTCGGAGATGATTTGTATTCTGACGCATTTGACGGGACCCAGTTGTTGGAGATTGAGATAGACCTTGTAATTGTGAGATTAAAGATGGATCTAAAGATCCAAACACATCTTCTAAATTAGTAGGCCTTAAATTGTTCCATCGAGATGGCGAACTATGACTAGTCATCTCGTCTATCAATTACTGCCAATGGTGATGTTTTTTTTTTTTTTTTTTTTAAAGAAAAGGAGTTGCAGGTCATCGGGGAAGAAGAAGAAGGAGGGGGGGGGGGGGGGTAGGGGGTGCGGTGGGGTGGGGGGTGGGGGTGGGGATGTTATTTTATCATTTTTATTTAATAATATTTAAACTATTATAAAAAACCTAATTTACCCTTCTTTTAATCTTAATTAAATAATTAATTAACATCTGGATTTAAAAAAAAAAAAATGTGACGTGGAAATGCCACGTCACTTTTAACGGTGAAAAACGGACGGAACACGCAGTAGGGGGTAACGGGTCACAAAACTAAATCTTAGGGGGCATCGAGGCGCATTTTAAGAGTTAGGGGGCAACCTGTCAATCGCGTATAAACCAGGGGGCAAAAGTGTCATTTACTCTAAATATAATTGTATTGATTGTTTGATGGAATAATTAACAAAAATAAAACGATAATGTAAGCACTTCAGAAGAGTTCGCATTAACTCTTCATTTAACGCATAAATGGATACTTTGTCAGCTCGAAGTAATGTAAGCACCTTGAAAATTCACTTCTTATATTCACAGCTCAAGAAACCAAGATCCTTTGTGGTAATACTCTATCAGCTGAAGAAAGTTATCAGATGCGAATATCTACACATAGCTAATAGTTTAGCAGGCGTGTAAATACGAAACAGAAAATTCACACTCTATGCTTGATCTTACAATGGGGTTCTCAGGTAATCTAGGTTCCGTAATACAAAATTCTTTTCAATGCGTATATCCTTAAGCTTTCAGCACGATCCCAACTGTCTGTGAGTTCAATGTCTTTTGTCATCAATATTTCAGGTTCTTGATTTTTATCTTTCGTTATATTAACTGATGTCCTCCTTTTCAACCTGAAAATAACGTTTGGTAAGGTAGAAATTATCATAACCATAAAAAAGATCATTAAAAGAGCGTCAATTCATTTTAACAAAAACTAACCTCATTAACGAAAAGCCTGCATATTTTCTCGATTTGTTGATCTGGTATTCTGGTCCAACTGAGGAGCTGCTTAGGTTCGCTCTCTGTTTTAGCAGATCCAGGAGGTATATAATCAAGGTTCAACTTATCAATTTTAAGCTTAAGAGAAGGAGAAGCATCTTATTTATCTAACCATGGATGCTTCATCGTCTGAACAACCTTTGTCACAGAATTTAACGCCTTTTCTTTCTGATAATCTATCACGGAAAGAGATAACATACTCAGACCTCGAGACATGCTGTAATTATATATAAAGTTATGTACCATCATAGCGAATCAATGACTTGGGCAATCCATTTGGTTGTAATGATTTCTCTTTATATCCTTTCGTGTACTTACTGACCTCAAATTGCATTCTGTAAGAACTGAAAACAAGTTGAATAAACAAATCAGATTAAAAACGAGAAGTAATCTAAAATAAAAAAAAACAAACCAACCTATTAAATAACTTAATGCCTAGGACAAGTTGTAACTGAATATTACAACCACTATTTCGTGAAGAACCCCAAGATTAATTATTAAGTTGCTAGTTACATTTGGTGTCATTGACACGGTTCAAACCTGTACAGCTTATAAAAATAACCAAAACTCTGTCTCCAGTTAAGCTAACCTCTAACTGATTGCGCTTTTCTCTTCATTATTTTGTGTGTGTTGTATTGCTTAAATACACCCACGCCTAAACAATATATTCACCAAAGACTTTATTCACTCAGATGTTTTTTGTTGGAGTAAATCCTATTTTTAGTTCATTAGCTATGCTTTAAAAATATAAATATAATATTCTTGCTAAACATATTCAAAACGTCTATTTATAAAATATTTTACTAATTTCGTGAGATATTTCACAAATTTAAAAAATAATTTAAACATTTTAAATAGAGTTTTTAGTGTGGGTTACAGCTAATGATATAGTTTATTTGAAATACCCAAATTATTCTTAAAATTTATGAAATATCTCATAAAATTAATGAAATACCTACAAATAAGCGTTTTAAGTACGTTTGGTCTGAAAGTTGTACCGTTGAAACGTTTGGCCTATTGAATTTGTTCTTTTTTGTAGATAGCTGTTGGAAACTTCCACCTTTTACTTTCAACTACTCTTATTTTTTTTTTTTGTTGATATTTTAATGTAAAAAATTATTACTCTTTAAGTTTTAGAAATTTTCTTTTAACTTAATCTGTCATTTTTATAAAAAGAAAAAACTTCTTTTTCTAATACATAGTTATTTGATAATTGCGATCTTGTGCAGGACACTCTCGACATTTTCTGTCACGATGCTGGTAAGACAATTAGCAAGGAAAAATCGGTAATCTATTTTTTGAGGAACGTTGATGAAGAGGTGGCAAGACACATCACTTCCAGAAGTGGGTATAAGAGAAGTCCAGAATTAGGGAAGGATATTGACATCCACATCCTCTCGGGAAAAAGACGAAAAGAATTCTACGGTGAATTCATTAATAGCCTTAGAGGAAAGCTCGTGAAGTGGAAGGGTAACTCTCTCACTTTAGCAGGTCGTATTACACTGGCCCATTCAGTTCTTAGCGTCGCGCCAATGTATATTATGAAAGTAGAGAAATTTCCTATATATATGTGTCAAGAAATAGATCGAATTAGACGTGAATTTATCTAGGGTACATCCAAAGAACAGAAAAAAATCAATTGGGTTGCATGAAATGATGTATGTAGACCTAAGAGTATGGGTGATCTTGGACTCCACCTAGCCGAGGATATGAATAGTATGCTTTTGGGTAAGTTGAGATGGAAGGTTATCCATGATGACTCGAGCCTATGGACTACTGTTATGAGACAAAAATATTTCAAAAATACTAATCTCCAACATATTATTAAAGCAAGTGACTCGAGGATGAGTAGGGCCATTGTGGAAGGTATTGTCGTAGTTAGACGGAGATCCCGATGGCTCCTATATAATTGTAAAAGGGTGTCCTTTTGGTTGGATGTTTGGTTGGGAGAGTCTCCGTTAATAACTCATGTAATTGGCTCGATAGGTGAGGAGGAAAGATTTAAAAAGGCTAGCGATTATGTGCTTAGAGATGGCTCGTGGGATTGGAATAGCTTCCATCATCTCCTCCCACCCTCAAAATTATTAGAAATCTCGGATGTTAAAATGGAGGTAAATGATGCATAGAATGACAAGCTTTCGTGGTTACATGAACTCCATGGGGTGTACTCGGTGAAATCGTCTTTGTGGACTATTCAGAGTAGCGTGGGTAGTACATATATTAACGGGGACAAAGTTTGGAAATTATAGTGTCCCAAAAAAACGAGTGTGTTGATTTGGAGGATGATACATGATAGATTAGCAACGCAGAGTAGTTTATTTAGGAGTGGGATGGAATTACTTGGATCCCGCCCTGTTGCGGTTTAATGGAAGAATTAGCTCCCTATTTGTTCAAATATTGCGCAAAAGTTTCTCAACTTTGGGGTGTAATTAAGGCGGAGGTGGTCTCTGTGAATGGGCGAGTTAACAGAGGCGGATTTGGAATTTTCTCCTATGATTTAGGCAGCAAAAAGACCACGGGGAATGGAATTCCAATTTCCAGTAATTCGCAGATGGGTCCTTATAATTCCCTGATATGGCATCAGCTACCTCAAGGTAGCAAACTGTTACAGGTTCATTTTTCCGCCGCTGGTCAGAGGAGGGCTACCGAAGTACATCAACAATCCTAGGAAGAAACTCGACATAACAATCCGCCTTCAAGCAATGGTCTGAGGCCCATGGATCTGCCACAGAGGACGTCTTATGACTATCCATTTCCCCAACAGGAGGATCTAACTTCAAGACGATTAATTAATAATTGGTGGAACATAAATTTAGCTAGTAGAAGCTTATTCACCGGGGTTTATTGGAACGTTTTCTTCATGGCGGTGATTTTGGTCATTTGGAAGGAGCATAAACATGGTTTTTTATGGTAGTGAATTCTATAATTTAAGGATCTTGCTGTAAAAGCTCAATTCTTGGTTGTCAGTTACATTAAAGGCTACGGTAATGTTCCAGGTAGGTCACTTTCTCGTAAGAATTATGTGGAGTTAATTGGGTGGAGTAAGCCCAACCAAGGCTTGAAACTAAACACTGGTGGGAGTTATAATATGTGGCATCACACTGTAGGATGGGGGCATTATCAGAGATACATTATTAATTGGATTCCGGGATTTTCAATACGAACTAATCAGGAGTCGGCTGTTATTACAGAGATCGTTGCGCTTTACCAGGATTTTAGATTGTTGGAAAATAGTTAGGAGCAACCGTGCTTGTGGTGGAAGTGGACTCTTTGGAAGTTATCGAACCTATCTGAAGTATAGATAAAGGGCCCAGTAGTGCATTGGATTCATTATATACGCGAGATCCTTGGGAGGAACCAGCTATTCTCCTTAAAGGGTATCTATAGAGAAGCCAATTCTTGTGTTGATTGGCTAGCACATAGAGACCTGACTCAAGGGGAACCTTATTGTGCATACATTGATCCACCTAGTGGGACTTGGAGCTATATTATACGTGATAAGGTGGGCTGGAAAACACCAAAAATTGGATCATAGTCCAGACTTGATTAATGATGTGCTAGATTAGTATTCCACGATCTGTTAAAGATCTCCTTTGTAAAAAAAAATAGTTGTTTGAAACTAACATACTAGTTTTCCGTAACTCAAATTTTTGAGATTTGGAAATTCCTTACATGACTCAACTTTTTGAGTTTTGAAATTTTTTCCGAAACTCAAACTATCTTTTTTTTTTCAAAAAGAAAACTTTTTTCTCTGATGCATAGTTGTTTAGAACTAACATTGTACTTTTTCCGTAACTCAAATTTTTAAATTTTGGGAATTTTCTTCCAATAACTCAACTTTTTTGAGTTTTTGAAATTTTTATGGAAATCAACTTCTTGAATTCTGTGAATTTTCTCTTAATTCAAACTGTTTTTTTTTTCAAATAAAAAAATTTGTTAGATGCATACCATTTCACTGTTTTTTACTTAAAATAATTTCTTAGTCATTTTTTTATGATATTTTGGTAATTTTTTTGATGTATCCATTTAGATTAATTTATTGTCGTCAACTGGAAGCGAACCCAATATCTCTTATGAAAGGTAAAAAGAACGAATTCTTTTAAGGGAGAGTACACAGGGTTGTGAGATTTATTGGGTTGACCGTATATTAAAGTAAAATATGAACTATAATAAATTTAGGAGTATTGCAACCGTAATTCTGAATAACAAAATACCACAAAAGAGATAATTCTTTTATTATGATAGGAGAGTTTAGAGAAGATAGAAATATGTTTATATTATATCGTTGATATACGTGAATATATTGGGGTAAATAAAAAAATATTACTAATATAACAAAAAGTCAATCCATTTTTATCGTTGTTTTTCTTTTTTGACAGTTGAAAGTGCCTAAGGCGCCAAAGAAAAGTAACAACAAAAGATAAAGAGTAGACTCTTAGTCTATCCCTGATTTACTAAAATTATTAGCTAGCTCATAAATATAACTAGTAGTCCCCGGGTCGAGCATGGATTCGTGCCTAGCTTCGTTTGCAAGCTTATCTGCTTGACTTTGAATTTCCTATTGATAAAGTTGAAGGAGATAAAGCCAAATTCAACAGAATTCTGATGGATCTTCTTGATGATCAGTTGGATTTTCCAGCTCCCAGCTGAAACCTGCCTAATACCTTGGATAACGCCAAGGTTGTCTGAAAAGATGAGTTTGTTTTCCTTCCAATGATGAGTCACACATGATATTAGTTCTTAAGAAGATTGTGTGTCATATTCCTTTTGTGCTTTTGAACTATACCTATGCCCATAGGTTTGAATTTGTACTTGAAAGAAGCATTACACGCTAGAACGATATCAGCTTCGTCATTTACTGTACTCTCTTGATCTTCAATCGTTATGCCTTGTATCATAATTGGTGATTTATTGATTATTTTCCAATCTGCCATAAGTTTGTTTGTGTTAAATATTATACAATCCCCATCTATGTTCGAATTTTCATGGAGCGACTTCATTTTTTCCTTCCAAATATTCCAAAAACAAATCATGATATAATCCGTTCTAATGTTTCTATCCCCAACCTCTTCCAGAGTATGTTTCAATTGTTTTAATAAACCAATCTGTCAATTTGTCCCACTTTTTTTCACCTATTTTACTTGTAGAGAGGTTCATGCCTAGATTTATTTGTAGATATTGCCTTTTAACAATAAGTTCTCTACTGTTTCTTGTGAATTAAAGCACCAACTACACTCATATGGATCTGTACAATTTCTTTTATATAAATTTTTTTTTGTGGGAATCGCGTTATTGCATGCTTTCCAAACAAAGATTCTAATTTTTTTTGGAATGTTAGAATTCCAAATGGAAGAATTGTATCTTTCTGGATCCTTAATGGCTTGAGGTTGGTTTATTACTTGTTCTTCTGTGAGTATTTTGTATCCAGAATTTGTATTATAGTTACCTTCTTTCGAGAAGGACCAAATAAACTTATCTTTGTAATTTATATCCATAATATTAATTCCAATGATAGAGGGAATGATGGGTTTTGGGAAAAAATCATCAAGGATTTCAAGATTCCAGGTATTCGAATTGTGATTCAATAATTGACTTACCTTGTTAATTTTGCATCCCTCTGGTATTTCCATTTTCCAGTCAGCATCAATCCATCTATCATTCCAAATATCAATATTATTTATGTTTCCTATCTGATATATCCTGTGTTTTTTTAATAAAATCTCTTTCTTCCATAATTCTATCCCATCTCCATGTTCAACTCTGTCTCAATTTAACATTAATAAATTCATTATACCTTTTGATAATCTTGCCGCCATATTGATGGATTCTCCATAATTCTCCAGGCTTGTGATGCTAAAAGAGTCGTATTCATTCTTTTAAAATATTTAGTTCCAAGACCTCCTATTAGTTTACCGACTGCTAACTTTTCCCATGCCATCCAATGAATTTTGTTTCTTTCTCCTGAATTCCACCAAAAGTTAGAAATAGGCAAATAGCCGAGATTGATTTATTACAAAATAAGATAGGAAAAGAGAAAATAGAAATATAATAGTTAGGGATAGCCTGTAAAATGGCTTTGATAAGAATTTTTTCCCTCCTTCCGAACGTAATTTAGCTTTCCATCCTTCAGTATGTTTAAATAACTTTTTCGCTATCCAGTCCAATGATTTAGCTTTAGATCTTTTATGACATAATGGGATTACTAAATAATTCCCTAAATCCTCTGTCTATTAAATATTTATCTCTTTGGTAACTAAGTCTCTCTTATCTTGTGGCGTTTCTTTACTAAAGATAAAAGCTGACTTGTTAAAATTAATTCTTTGTCCTGGCCTTGAATAATAAACATTAAGGCAATCTTTGAAAGCATTAATATTAGTCTCATCAATTGACATGAAGAAAAGCAAATCATTAATGAAGAGAAGATGACAAATATCAGGACATTTTCTGTTAATTTATATACCTTTTATAAGCCCATTATGGATATAAGTATCAATAATTCTAATAAGAGACTCTGTCGTTATAATGAAAAGAAAGGGTGACAATAGATCACCTTGTCTTAATCCTCTTCCTGGGGAAAATTTATTAAGTCTTTCTCCGTTAAAAGTAAGATGAAAAGATACCGTTGTAATACAATTCTTAATCCATGAAACCCACTTATTGCAAAACCCTAATTTCTTCAAGACAAAGAGTAAGAATTGGGGGGGTTGGCATTTCAGATATTCCATCCTTTTTCAGCAGTATTTCTACAATTTTCGCTATCAAACCAGCATGATTCAAATTTAAAGTGTTTTGTGTGACTAATTATATTGATATCATAATTTAAGATAAAGGGAGAGTTGTCAGAACCGATTGTCAGAGGGACGAAAACTTGTGCTCTCGGGAAAAGGTTAATCCACTCGTATATGGCCAAAGCTCTATCAATTCTCGTTCGACGTGTTTTTTACCGGCCATCCTGTTAGACCAAGTGAAAAAACACTCATTAGGTTTAACTTCGATAAGAGAGTTACAATAAGTTAAATTCTTAAACTCAATGATATGATTAATATCTGCTTGATTAGCACTTCATTTTTCGTTAATGTTGAGAATCTCATTAAAATCTCCAATAATTGTTCGGGGTCAGAAATAGATTTATTCCAATTCAAAATTTCATACTGAATTTTTTCCTATCTTTAAAGTCATTAGGGGCATGAATGCAAACCTTGAAAAAAGAAACTTCGTTAATACGTAAATAACAAAATGAGCACAACTAAAAACCACAAAAAAGGCTAACAGAAGATTACCATAAAACCATAAAGCCACCTGAATGAAACGCACTTCCGATGGGGTCAACAAAAAAACAGTTACTAATCCCAAAACGTCTGACTAAGTATTGGGAGTCCACCTCCTTCAACATAGTCTCACAAAAGACTACCAAAGACAAACGGATCGAGACACCAACAATCCGATATGAAAAATTGTCAAGGGGGCCCAGATCCCTTGACAATTCCAAAAGAGAGTACTCATATGTCCTCCGCGGCTTTATTACGGGAGTAGACGCCTCCCTTCTGGACTTCATTGAGGTTATTGTATTGGAAAGTTCCCTTTTTGTCAATTAAGGAAAAAACTTCCTTCGTAAAGAGTAATCCAAATGAGATCTTTCCTTGTATTTTAGCCTCAACCTTATTATGGATCATTTTCATATTCTACAATTCATTATATTTGTTGTAAGTGCCCCTATATGCAATAATATTGTCATCTTTTCCATAAGATCGATGGCCATTTGAGAAACAACATGAAGATTCTGAGGCATATGTTTTTGAGTGAAACTTTCCATCTTCCAAGATACTTGAATATATCGATTATGACTCCTAAGTTTATCCATGTGTGACGTGTTGTTCTTATGGATTCTCTTCATTTTTCGAATAATCGACAATCTGCTTGATGGAGTTAGTGTTTCTTTTACAGGTCATGTTATACGGGAAACGAGAATTAGTCTCGAAATTGAAACTAAAGTGAGTCTCTTGATCCTCCTCTGTATTTGATTGGCATAACATGTGTAGTTATTACCTATTTTCTGAAGAAAAAAAAAACCAATCAACAATTTATCTGATAAGTAATAAGATAAAAGAATTATTGTTGTTTCCTTCCTTTGATAATGGAAACCAGATCGTACTTCCTAATCAGACCATTGAGCGCATATTTACTTCCATCTATTTCATTTACCCAAATTATAAAGTTCTTTCTATCCAATTTGATAGCTAATACCAATATTATTATAGATGGTATAAGTTTTACTAACCGAGAGGAAGCATGGTATAAAACATCTATTACCTCTAATTTTAGCATCGAAAACCCAATACCTATCTATGTATGATTGATGGACGATAATCCCAAAGCAGTAATTAGGATCTAAGGCCTTACCCTGAGAACCCTAATACACTTCTTGAGCCCTCTTTTGTAAGACTTGGATTTGTTATATTCGTATGCCATATCTACTCTCCTATGTGGATCAAGCTTCCTCATATCATCACAATTATTGTTTTTCTTTGAGTAAACTTTAATGAAATTGTTTTCAATAAAGTCTAGGATGAAGAACTCATTTTTAATTGTCTCTCAACCCAAAAGAAAAAGAAAAAAGACAAAATCATTTTTACATCCCCTACACCTCCACCTTACCTAATCACACCTCTGAGAGAGGATTGAATATATATAATTATTTAATATTTATGTAGCCAAATTATTCACAGCGCGCCCAAATTTAACATCTCCCTCCCTCTTCTCTTTCTCTTCTAGGGTTTTTCATTTTAAAATTTTATGAATTTATTCATACAAACCTCTTCTCATTTCTTACCCAAAAATCTTTAAGCTATGGTTAGAACAAATAACCGCGAGCAGATTAATATACGTAGCAATTTTGATATGAATAAGGAAGCATCAGCCACAGCCACAGCTTCAGCATCAGCTGCAGCAGCAGATGACGTCAATCCGAGAGTTCTTCGTCATCGCTATCTCAACTTCAAGAACCGAATTTCCGGTAATTTCTATATTATAAAGTTGTTTTTCACGGTATTACGTGATGTTAATTAATCTTGTTTGTCGACTTATGTATCTATCGATCATTTAAGTGTATTTTAATGGGAAAAAAATTACATTTTTATTATTTGGTAATTGTAATTGTGAATTCATATAGGCGAATAAATCAAACCCTTTTACAACACCTTTATGCACTAAAAACCGTAGCTTTTGTTATCAATTTCTAAGAAGCAGTGTATTTTTCCAAAATTGAACTAAAATTTTATAACGATGAATTGCATCAATGGTCAATCTGTTATCTGAAATGTCAATTTACCACGTTGTTAGCAAATATACATGTCTATGGGAAGAAAATACAACCCTGCGAGAGTAGATTTGCAATGTTAGTCTATGACACAGGTGTATTTGAGACCATTTTTTTAATTACAAGGGTATATTTGCCTATCTTGCTTAACACAGGGACTAATTGTGCAGTCAATCCTAATTGTAAAAATGAAATTTACTGTTTAGCAATTTATAGTCTTACTTACAAGTCGTTTTCATAATATTTGTGTACTCAGAAATTAATTGCTATATATTGTGTTCTTTTCTTCAGATGATAGAGAAGATATGTCTAGAATCGATTCAAATAAGTTCAATGCAATAATTGAAGAAGTGGAAAGCTTGCATCAGCATGGTATTGTAGCCTTTTGTTTATTATTTTTTCTGTTTTTTCAAGAATGATTAATCTTATCTGATGTGTACTACGTTTAACAAACAGTAAAAAACCCAAGGGAACAAGTAGCTGATGCAGAAGCTCTTTTAGACATTGCAAATACCTTAGTTACCTCAGTTAAAGCACATACTAATGACGGAGCAACACCTTCAGATCTTGTTAATTCTCTTCTTAAAGATTTTGGAACAAGTAATAACCCAGATGGGACTGTAAATTCTATTAACTGGAATAACATTGGACTTGCTGTATCTCACATCTTCATGAATGCTTCAGGATGCTCCACCATGTAAAATCATTAACCACTCTTTTTACTTTGATTTATAGTTCAAAAAATATTAATTCAATCATATACTTGTGTTTACAGGGTGGGACCCATGGATACTGAGCTTAGACAAAGAAAATTAACTGTTCATAAAAAACGTACAAAAGTAACAGAAAGTTCTCGCCCTGAAGAGGTAAGAATTTGAGATTTTGTTTGTGGGAGTTAATGTTTATTTATTTAATTAATGAATGATTTATACACAGCTTGATCCGAATGTAGCTGAGGAGAAAACAGACACTGATAAAAACATGTTTACTATGTTTAACATTTTAAGGAAGAATCGAAGAGTTAAGCTTGAACATTTAGTATTTGATAGAACCTCGTATTCTCAAACAATCGAGAATGTGTTTGCTTTATCGTTTTTAACTAAAGATGGACGAGCAGAAATTACTGTAGATGAGGAAGGGTGTCATTTTGTAGGTAAGTTTTTTTTTTTTTTTTTTACTTTACCGTTAAAATTGAGTAATTAATTTTACGGTTGTTCAGTTCCGAAGAATGCTCCTACTGCAACTATGATTCAGTCTGGAGAAGTTGAGTTCAGTCATTTTATGTTTCAATTTAACTACGAGGATTGGGAGGTAATTTATTAATTAATTGAGCATTTATAGTATTATGATATGATTTAGTGATAATATAAATATATTTTATTTACAGTATATGTTGGAATCAGTAAAGGAAGGGGAGGAATTAATGCCACATAGGAATTATGTAATAGAAGAAGAAGAGGAGGAAGAAGAGAGACAAATGCAAACGACACCAATAAGGAAAATATCAAGGAATCGTGGAAGGGTATTACAGGAACAACAAATTGTTGAAGATTCATCTGAAAGTGATGATGCTGTTGAAGCTAGAAAAGCTGCTATTCGAAAAGGAAAGAGAAAGCTAATAGAATGAATGAATGAATGAATAGTGTTTCGAGACTGTTTTAGTTAGCCATTTGCTTGTTGGTTTGTAATATATAAGCTATTCCGGGGTTTTTAAGTGTAGTTTATTTGCAAGTTATTATGAATCTCATTTTTTGTAAAACTTTGAATGATCTGGATTAGGATTCTAAGCTATATGATAAGAAAGAGCCTTTTGTAACTTTTAAGCAACTTAAAACATACATTTTGTGTACAATTTCGATTTGTGTCGATTTAAATTGTTTTTCTCCTATGCAAAACATTTTTCTTGTAAATCTTCTTGTTTTATTCATTTTGCGTAAATAGCATTCATTCGGAAGAAACAAATACTTGACTAAAAAAAATAAGAAACAAATATAAGATGCTACCAATGGCATGGGGAAGCATATCAAATCTAGAATTTTTGTTTTGTAAAATAAAATTTGTTTAAATAAGGCATATTAAGATTTGTCTTTGTAATGATTTTTTTAACAATTTGTATGTTATTTTACTAATTTTATAAAATATTTTATAGATTTTAAAAATAATTTAAACATTTTCTATAGTTTATGATGTTGTTAAAAAAATGTAATTATTTGAAATATTCAAATTACTTTTAAAATTTATAAAATACCTTATGAAATTTGTGAAATAGTTTTAAAAATGACGTTTTTAAATATGTTTGGTCTAAAAATGATATTTTTGAAAGATGTGACATAAAATATTTTTGAATGGCTTAAGAAACAAAATTTGTTTTTTTAATAGAAAAAATCAATTTTAAATAAATTGTAAAACCTATCCTAAAATGTTAAAAACGCCTTCCACACCTAAATTTTTAAAAAAGTTCACAATCTACCCCCTTCATCTTCTTTTTAAGAACACTTGCAAATATATACACAAATACATACATACATACACTAATATGTAACATATATATACCAAAATACACATATATACCTTTCGATCTCATATATGGGTTGGTTAGATTCATAGATTTCGCGACGCCTAAGTGTTCATTCACTACAATCGAATATTAAACCATTTGAGTTCGACAAAACTATATACCGATTGAATCTTTACCAAAATCCACCAAGATTCTTCAAATGCAATATGAACCACTGATGTTTTCCAAATTGAGATCTATCCACCATGAAAAATTCCAAATTCGTACCAATTCGCAAGTGTTGGTTAACTATTATATGAACTTCGATTACAGACCATATAAAGATTGAATGTTATAATTAAAAAACTCACCAAGAATATCTTAATTCCAAATCGAACCCAGTCTACCGCAAAATATCAGATCAATCCACCATAAAAAAAACCCAAACTCTAAATCGAACATGCAAAATTCAATAAATTAACCTCGTAAAATCTAAAAACGATAGTTGAAGTACACTTAAAGATCTCGAATTTGTCAATGGCATAGATATAGATACTTGACAAAATTTAAAGTTATGGACTGAGATTTGGTTGAGGGTATCGAAAAAGCTTTAATGAAAAAAGGTTTGGAAGGAAGGGTATGTTTGGATTACGGAGGGATTCCTTAGTAAAGGAAAAAAAGTGAGATGCGAGTATTTAATCTTGTTTGGATTGTGTAAAAAGAGAAGAGATGATTTTATTGAAGGATTATATGTATATGTTATTTGGATTAGAAAAATAATGGAAGGAACTAATTTTTTGGGTGAATTATATATAGGGTCTTGGAGACCATCTTTCTTCTCTATAGAGTAGAGTCTAAAAAGTTGTTCTTCTTAGGGACCTAATTTTTTACAATAGTCTTTTCTACCCTTACTAACACTAAAAGACAAAAAAGTGTGATGTCACTGTTTCTCTCTCCACTACCTACCATTACCCACCTACCTCCAACCTCCCACCACCTACCATCGACCACCAACCTCCGACCACCGACCTCCGACCTCCGACCACCAGTCACCGGTCACCGGAAAAAACATAGAGTATCGGAAAAACATAGAGTACTCTATATATTTGCTGAGTACTCTATAAATTTGCGGAGTACTCTCTAAATTTTTTCGAGTGCACTAATAAAATCACGGAGTACTCTAAGAAAAACTCAGAGTACTCTAATAAAAATCTCGGAGTACTCTAAGAAAATCTCGAAGTACTCTAAAAATTGATGAGTATTCTATTAATTTGATGAGTATTCTAAAACAAATAGAGAGTAATTTTAAAAAAGCAATGAGTCTAAATTAAAAATAGTGAGTATTATTCAAACAATTATATTATTACACAATCAGAAAAAAAGGAAATCTATTTGGTTTGACCAGATTTAGATCTGGTCAACCATTTCAAACTAAACAAAAAAAAAACATCTAGTCTTCACGCGTGAAACAAACTCCATCACCACCATAACACCACCACCACCACCATAAACACCACCACCATAACACCCCCACCTTGCGCCATCACTTTCAGCACCACCGACCGAGCAAATCACAACAGAGATCGGCGAGGTGAAGTTGGAGCAGAACGCAGAACTGCTGCAGAGCTTCTGGCCTTCTTCTCCGGCTCGTCTCTCCTTGCTTCAAGCAGATCTGGTCTCTGGTGCAGAAGATCGGAACACATAACACCACCTCGGCAATGGAAGCTCAAAGTCCAGCTATGGAAGTTCGAGGAGGACGAACGCACACCACGAAGAAGAGAACCACTGCAGCCATTTCGCCGGCGTGGATCTCGAACGTTGGTTGCTGCGCGAATGCTCGAACGGAGCTCCTCCATTACATCCTCCAAGCTCGGTGAAGAAGAAGCATTGCGCGAGAAAACGAGGCTCCAAGCTCCGGCAAAACAAGGCTCCAAGCTCCGGCGAAAATAGGCTGCAAAATCCGGCGAATGCAGTCGATGCAGTGGTGTTTTTCATGGCCATGGTGGTGAAACTTGGTGCTGGATTTGTAGAGAGGCCGATTTGAAGACAAATGGAGTAGGGTTTCTAGGGTTTTGGTTAGAAAAGGTAGGTGAGGGGATGAGAGAGAAATGTATCGACGGGAAATGAAATGAAATGAAAGAATGAGGAGAGAGAACATATAATTTAGTATATATAGGGAAAAAAACAAAAGAGGGTAGTAAAGTAATTGGGGTTTTAGGTTTCATGTGTTAAATACTTTTTGAGGTCTTTAGCAAGAAGAGACTCCTCGTGGGGGTGCTATCTCGAAGAGGGGGTGTGTACAAGACCCTAAGTGGCATTTTCTCTAATTTTTTTCATAAGTAAATGACTCACATACCCTTATTAATATATTTTATAAATAGAGAACAAAGATAATTTGAACATCAAAACACAATAAAAGAAATCTTCCCTCACAATGAAACCAAATTGAAAGGATTATTAAATGGATACATTACCTTACTAACCTTTCCTATCCAATCCCTATATATCCAAGCAAATAAATGGATTGTTAGTATTCTTTAATCTTATCACATCTCTCGTAATTCCTCAATCCAGACAAAACCAACGAATTTATGTACACACAACTTTAAATATTATTATTTTTTAATGAAGAGTGTAGCAGCGTGTTATATTATTATAAAACTTAAAGGTTTTTTAATAAAAAAAGTACAAAATGTTTTTGTTTTCCCATATTTAAAGTCATGGTAACCATTATTTTAAACAATATATTTCTTGTATTTTCTTTTCTCATTTTGATTTTCAATAAATGTAATATCAGATTAGGTCTCCTCCTCTGATTTATTATCCTCTGACGAGGTATATAATGAGGCATATTATGCGTAGACTACCAAAGATCCCACCTTTCTAATTAATATAAGCTCAAAGTTTTTATATATATATATAAGCCATGGATTCTACCCAATAATTCAACAAATTTTCATCAAACTAAGAATGTCGTTAGTCAAAACTTCTTATCAGGCCCTTATGTTAAAAAACTAAGGGGTAGACCAATGGATCATCGACCTAAGGATGTCGTAGATAAAAATTTCATACAAACCATTATGTTTGTAAATATAGGGGTCGGCCAATTGATCACCGACCTAGAACTATGTTGATAAAAGCGCTTATCAAATCCCGATGTTTGTAAAAAAAGGGATCGACAAATGGATAACCAACCTAAGAATATTGCAAATCAGAACTTCTAATTGAAACCTTATGTTCGTAAACTATGGGGTCGACCAATGAATCACCGACCTAAGAATGTCGCTGATTGGAACTTCTTACCGTTCATAAACTAGGGGTTCAACTAATGGATCACCGACCTAAGAACGTTGCAGGTCAAAACTTCTTACTGAACCCTTATGTTCATAAACTAGGGGTCAGACAATGAACACCGAACTAATTATATCATAAATTAGAACTTCTTACTAAACCCTTATGTTCATAAACTATGGGTCAACCAATGAATCACCAACCTAAAGATGTCGCAGGTCAAAACTTATTACCGAACCCTTACATTCATAAATTAGGGGGTTAACCAATGGACTACCACCTAAGAATGTCGCAGATGAAAAATTCATACCAAACCATTATCAATTTGACGTAAATATTAATTTGTCTCGTTAAAAAATGCAACTTTTTTATTTTTCTGACTTTTTAGAATTAGTTATCACGATTTTTTTTTTAAAATGCACGGATGCGCGCGTATGATGAAATGAGTAGTCGTGGTAGTAAGTGGTGGTGGCTGAGGTTGTAGTGATGGTGGTGGTGGCTGTAGTGGTGGGGTGGTGGTTGTGGAGGTGGTGATGGAAAGTTATAATAAAGTAGTTAAATTTAAATAATAAATAGTAGAGTATTTAAAAAGATTATATAAAAGTATTTTTGTCAAGAAATATTTATAATAAATAATTTTATTGGGAGATGTTTTTAGCAAATTGGTTTTTTTTATTAGGTATTTATGAATTAATGGCTCTACCTACAATATAAATTTTGTTACCCTCACTAATGTAAATGTGCATTTAAATTTGATATAAATAATAACAAAAAAAAACCGTGGTAGAACCCAATCCTAATGGAGATTTAAATAACCGGGACGGGTGGGGGTTGTGGATGAATAATGTGGGGGCAGCGTGGGTTTTGGGTCTTTATTTTTTGTTGTGGGGCAAAAGAGAGAGAGAGAGGGGACCATCAGAAATTGGTACACAAACCACAATTCAGAAACTCTATCATCCCATCCATACAAATAAAAACAAGAAACACATCTAATCATCCTAAAATCTGAAGAAATCATACAAATGACAAGTAATGAGAACACAACTCAAACTTTTCAATGACCAAAACTCCCGATAATAGTGTTTACTCATTACTCCTACAAAGATCCATAACTCTAACTCTTATTATCTCTGGGAATATCAAGATCCTTGAAAATGGGGCTATCACATCCCACTCCCATAGCATGCAAACCATTATCCACATACATAACCGAACCAGTTATTGCCGAAGCCAATGGTGAAGCCAAGAATGCCGCCGCATTTCCCACCTCCTCTGTATCATCAATATATCAATTTCAATCTCAAAAAAAAAAAATCCAAAATAGACTGATTTGCCCTTTACCTGCAGAGAGTTCCTTTTGCAATGGAGCATTTTCGCGTGAGTAATCAATCATCATATCAATAAATCCAATAGCTTTTGCAGCTCGACTTCTTAGTGGACCTGCAGATATTGTGTTAACTCTTATTCTGTGTTTTCTTCCCGCTTCAAAAGCTAACACCTTTGTGTCACTCTCCAAAGCAGCTTTTGCTGAGCTCATACCACCTCCATATCTAGTACAATATTTCAAACTCAACATCGAAACATGCAAAATTAAGGATTATGGTAAGCTAGAATAAAAAGGACATACCCTGGTATAACCCTTTCGGAAGCTATATAGGTCAAAGAGATTGTAGCACCACCTGCAAATTTAGATACCCTTAAAAGGCTTGTTCTTTAAAGTAAAATGTGAAAGGAAAAGCTATTATATATATTTTATATACCTGGGTTCATGATGGGAAGAAAACGCTGAAGTAGAGAAACGAATGAATAGCTTGATGCTGACATGGCAGTAAGATATCCATATCTGGATGTTTCTAGAAGTGGTTTCACCACCTCTGGACCATTGGCTAATGAATGCACCAGAATATCAATCGTGCCAAAGTCTTCTTTCACTGATTCAGCTACTTCCTAAAAGACATAATTTGATCTCGAAAATCATCATCAATAAGTAAAACCAAGGTGTAATCTATGTATAAACTTATATGAATTCTGAGGTGTCATATCTGATAGAGAAGTTTTTACCTTAACAGTCCACTTTGAGGACCCTGCATAACGTTTGTTTGATTTTATCTGCACAAAGGTCAAAGGATAAATTTGTCAAACGGGAAATACTTGATTATTTGTTATCTATAAAGAAATTTCACAAGATTCGTGTATCTTACATCTTCAGGAACATCCTCAGGAGAGTCAAAAACTGCATCTAGTGGATAGACTTTCGTGATTTCCATTAAAGATCCATCAGGCAAACTAAAATAATGGATAGAAAATTAACAACTTTTGAAAAAAACAAAGCTTGACATAAAACTATGTAAAAGAGGAAATATTTTCTATCTTACACGCGTGATTCATCGAATTTTCCACGTCTTAAGCTGTTCTCGAAAATGTTCAATGCCTATAAAAAATCCAGATTAAGTAAAAGGGGCGATTTTTGAAAGTATGCTATAATGTTATAAAAGTTATAGATAAGACATACCGGGACCCACGTGCCAACAAGAATTTCAGCACCAGCGGCTGCTAGGGATTTGGCAATTGCCCATCCATATCCATTATCATCAGCTATTCCAGCTATGAAAGCCCTCTTACCTGCAAATTATGATACATAGAGGGACCAAAGGAAGCAAATTTAACACTCTGAATGAATTAAAACAAAACAAATATAAGAAATCTCGAACCTCTTAAATCAACAGGTAATCCGGACAGAGGTCCATCACTTGATGAAGCCATAGCTTTGATCACAGATTTTACAGGTTTTATAGTAGTTGAGTGAAAGGAGTGATGAGTTAAAGACCTTGCTGATGAGATATGAGATGAGCTTTTAAGCATCATTGAAGGTGTGGTTTTGATTCCATTACCGAAACTTGAAATGATTGACTTTGAAAGCTTATGAGATGCAGATAAGCTGGGTCTTGCTGTTGCGACATGTGTCCCGGGAGTTGCAATTGCAGCCATTTTTCAGTACCTTGATATGGCAAAGAACCTGCAAATCATATGCATTATCTTATCAAACGTGTGCAAGTATCATTAACAAGATCATATACCATTTAAAAATGAAAATTGTAATGTTACTCTTCAATCCTCTTATCCCCATTCAATTTTGGGGTTAATTGTTTTTTAGGTTCATGTATTATGCAAAATAACCTATATTTTATCGTACAGAAAAAATAAAATAAAACCCATGAGTACAAAATCGCTATAGGCAAATGTAAAACATTTAAAAGAAAGATTCAATTTTTTCTATGTTATGAAATACAGAGATTTATATATGTGTATCAGCAAGATCAACAGATAAGACTCAAATCATTCGGTCACATATAAAACACCATAAATATAAACCCTGAAAAGAAAAACCCAAAAAGGTTTTGAAAAATTGAATAATAAGTAAAGATCTTGTACAAGCAGCTAATGTAGTATACTGTATAGCTTGTATGCTCGAGAGATCTTGATAAGAAAATGGAAATGAATTATTACTGTAAAAAGCTCAAGATTGTACGTTAAATCATAAAATGTAAGATAATAATTGAAGAAAATAAATGGTTACCTTAGAATTGATACGATCAAGGAGAAGAAATGAAGAGAAGTAAATACTAGGAATGGGGAAGGGATGGGTTTTATAAGGTGATTTGTTTTCGATGGAAACGAAGTAGTAAGAAGAAGTGTTTGTTGGAAGTGCCGAAGGTAGAGTGTGAACAGCTGGGGGTGTACTTAATTCAACACAATTTAAGAAACAGCTACCTCCGCCTATTTACCATCTTTCTTTTATGACATCTCTACCCTTGCTCTACCCGTTTGGGGTTATTTGCGTCATTAACTTCCGTGAGAGTACTTAACTTTTAATCTTTTATAGACTAAAATATGTGATTGATTTATTCATAACATAAATTCTAATAAGATCTATAGTTGGTTTAGTAGTTAACTACTCTTCAGAGACTAAGAAGTGTTGTAATCGAATTGACTCTTATATGTATTGAAAAAAATCTAATAAACTGTCGAACTCATACAAAGTTAAAGCAAAAAGTAAAGATGTACAGAAATATATATCATATTATACGAAAGTAACTGCGACTTGTGCCGCTAAGAGAAAAAAAATCATTTGCTCCCTTCAATCCAAACTAGCGGCACCGCCAATAGAAATGTCGTCGGCCGCCGAGTCGGAGAAAGAACAACATCCTGATGAGATGGTTACTGACATTCCTCATATTATAAGGGCTAGAGATTGAACAATTTCCAAGTTTAACAATGGCTATTGAAAGCAATAGACTCTCCAAAAGGCGCGTTCAACAGAAACCATAGGTTGAATTATCCAAAAGAGGCGTATGAGAGACTAACAACTATAATGATCCTCTAAGTAAAAGCTCTGCGCTGTACACATCACTAACATGTTTGAACTTTGTTATCCCGACAATAGGTGATACTTACAAAAATAAGGGTAAACAAAATCTGAATGCAGAGGATAGGATAGGATAGGAAATTTATCTCTACAATTGAGGATGACCAATCTATCAAAATTGTGAGTATCCCCATATAGTGAGGTCATAGGATGAAATTATAGAAGAAAGTGAGTTATGGAGTAATACAATAGTCATTAGACTGTTTGGGTATAAGGTGAGTTATAATTATCTGGGTACAAAATTGAAACAAATATGAAGTCCCAAAAGTTTGTTTGAGTTGGTGGATGTTGGTCATGGTTATTTCATGGTGAAATTCTCTATTAAAGAGGATTTAAATTTTGCACTAGAGGGTGAGCCATGAATTTTATCATTATTTAGTGGGTGAATTATATATAGGGTCTTAGAGACACTATTTTTTCTCTATAGAGTAGTGTCTTGAAAGTTGTTATTCTTAGGGACCTCATTTTTTACAATAGTCTTTACTACCCTTACTAACACTAAAAGACAAAAAAGTATGATGTCACTGTTTCTCTCTCCTCCACCACTACCCACCTACCCACCTACCACCTATCTCCGACCAGCGACCACCGACCTCCGACCACCGACCTCCGACGACCGACCACCCACCACCGACCACCAGTCACCGGAAAAAACTGAGAGTATCGGAAAAAACTAAGAGTATCGGAAAAAACTGAGAGTATCGGAAAAAAAAACTAAGAGTACTCTATATATTGGCTGAATACTCTATATATTTTAATGAGTACTCTCAGTTTTTTCCGATACTCTATGAAATAGAGAGAGTACTCCGAGAATTAAAAGTATACTCCGACAATTAAAACGAATACTCTATAAAAAAATACGGAGTACTCTCTAAAATATAGAGAGTACTCTATAAAAAATAGAGAGTACTCTTTGAAATTACATAAATACTCTATAAAAATCATGTGTATCATTTAATAAACATTTCTATTCAAAAATTAAAACCATTTACAATAGAATAAAAAAAAACCTAAACTAATTACAAGTTGACCAGATCTGGAAAAAAAAAAACCTAAGCTACAGCGTACTGTGTACGCGAGTAAGAAAAAAAAAAGAAAAAAGAAAGGACTCCGGCGAAGCAGCGGTGTTGAAGACGAGTGTTGAAGACGAGCTCACCAAACAACCACCGCCACTGAGCAGCGGCGCCTTTCGAAGCTGAAGGAGCAGAAACATAGCGAAGAAGCACCACCATCGCGCAGCCCTTGACCACCATCGCGCAACCCTTGACCACCATCACGGAGAAGCACGGAAGCACCACCATCGAGCAGATCTGGACCACCACAGAGAAGAAACACTGAAGCACCACCATCGAGTAGATCTGGACCACCATCGCGCAGCCCCCCTAGCAGACCTGCTCGCCGACGAGAAGAGGAATGGAAGCTTGAATGGCTTCGATCTGCAGAGCGCGACAGCCCTCCACTCCGTGAAGCTTCGAACGACTTCGACCAGATCTCGCGCCGGAGTTGCAGTGAGGTGGTGGAGCTGGCTTCGAACGGCTTCAGCTGTTAAGCAGAAGAAGGAGAGCTTCCATGGCAGCTCCGATGTATTAATGGAAAACCGGCGAGTTCGTGGAGTGATATGGTGAAGGAGAGCTCGCCGGAGCTTCAAGCAGAAGAAGGAGCTTGGCGGTGGTGGTGGTGGCCATTTCGGCGGTGGTGGTGGCAATTTAGGTGGTGTCGGTGGTGGTTGAGAGGAGAGAGGAGAGAGAAGCAATGAGGTGAGGTAATTTAGAACGTGAATGAAATTAGAAATGTAAATTAGTATATATAGGTATAGAAAAAACAAAAGAAGGGTAGTCTAGTAATTGGGGTTTTGGGGTTCATGTGTTAAAAAGTTGCTCAGGTCTTTAGTAAGAAGAGGCTCTAGGTGGGGGTGCTAACTCGAAGAGGGGGGTGTCTTCAAGACCCCTAGTGTCATTATCTCTTATTTAGTGGTGTGTAGTGGACGGATAAAATCAAACTCCATAAAGCCTATATTACTACTACTATTGCTTGGGTTAGAATTTGTTGGTCCTTTCGCTTTACCGAATATTAATAGATTGGAGGAATTTGAAAGGGAATTACTAAATGAGAAGTTTCTGAATCAAGAAATTCGTGATGTAGTTTTCCATGTGAATCCATTTAAGGCTCCTGGTCTAGATGGGATGTCTACCTCATTCAATCAGAAGGGTTGGGTTTTGGTAGGACCAACGGTTTGCAAGATGGGAGACATAGTATAAGTACTGGAGAGTTACCATCGAGCCTTAACAGCACCCTTATCCACTTAATTCCAAAGATTAAGGACCTAGAAAATGTTAGTGATTTTCGATCAATTAGTTTAATTAATGTACCTGTCAAATATGTCATGTTAGCAATGATCAAGAGCTCTTGCGTGTGTTTGTTTTTGGGACAAAGCAACAACCTTCCTTTGGGAGAGGTAGGTATAATATGTCAAGGTTGGAATTGTGCTAAGGAAATAATGATCTAATTAATTGATTAACAGGTTTGATAGTATAAATAAAGGATATTAGAATTTAAAAGAAAAAATAGTTAGAAATTAATTACATTAAGATTAAATTGAGTAGAATTAAATCTTAAACATATACAAAAAGAAATTATTTCATTCAAGGTTAAATAAGATACTTTTAAACATATACAAAAATAAAATTATTTTATTTAACGATAAAATTTATCTTCTATTAATGTAATTAACAAATATAATTTATAAGTAAAATGTTAAATTTTTTTTTTTACCCACGGGGCTTGAAGATCCTCCCTTATGCCCCAACCATTCCTTATTAATTCAGACTTCTAAATAAATGCCTCTAATAAGATTTTACACTATAGTCTTTTTCTTGACTACCAATAATACTTTTAAAATAATTTTTAGCCAATATATATATATATATATATATATATATATATATATATATATATATATATATATATATATACCAAAAACCCTAAAAATATCCTACACTCTCTCTCTCTCTCTCTCTCTCTCTCCCTCTCTCTCTCTCTCTCTCTCTCTCTCTCTCTCTCTCTCTCTCTCTCTCTCTCTCTCTCTCTCTCTCTCTCTCTCTCTCTCTCTCTCTCTCTCTCTCTCTCTCTGTGTGTGTGTGTGTGTGTGCGTGCGTGTGTTATAACAACTTCCTTCTCATATTCTCTCTAACACTCCCATTTTCTCCCATCTCACTATTATTTTTCTCTTTATCATTTGGCAATTTATGTTTTCCGGTGAAGTTATGTAGCTTCCATGCCATGGAACCTTTCTGTTTGCTTTATTTTTTCCAACATACAAGGAAGATTTAATGAGAGTCAAGATCTTCATCGATCTGTAGTGGCCAGTAACCTTCGAGTTCGTGAATAAGTGTAGCAACAAGATTTTTGTATTTCATAGGTGGATCTTGTTCAGGTGGTCTGTTCATGGAGGTTCGTAACTTTCAAGTTACAATGAAAAAGACCATGACTTTCAAGTCTTAGTGAAGAAAGTGAAGAAGACCATGGTCTGAGTTCGTGAAGGTTTGTGTATATGGTTTTAGGTCCATGGCTTGGATCTGTTGAAGAAATCCAAGCAAATGGTTTGAAGCTTTTTGTGAGTATTTAGTCAGATTGAGATCTCGCTATGTAAATTAGTAGTCATAGATCCATTCACAAGAGTCGTTAAACCAATGAGAGGTTAGGGGGTCAATTGAGTTGTTCCTTTTTATGAGAACAAGCCTTAGATTGACCACGCAATGACAAATTTGTTGCGTGAGATCTAGCCAGGCCTATCTTCTTATACCCTCAAATAAATTCAAAGTGTGGATAAGTCCATCCGTCCAAAGCTCGCTCTTCAGGATGTCATCTTTCCAAAGCAATGTCAGTGGTGGTTGGTGGTGTTGGTCAGAGATATATAGTGATACTCAATGATTCGGTGATCCTCTTGTTTTATATATTTATATAATTTTTTCCACTTGTGTTGTATTTTTTGTAATTTTTATTTTATTTAAAGGTATTTTAATATATTAGTATTTGTGTGATCTTTTTAAAAAACAATCTAACAATAAGGTTCTTATCAACCATGGAATTTGTTTCAAAATCCTATAGTTTTTCTTGGTTAAGTAAAATCCAATAGTTCAATCACTATATATAATGGGTTACCTTATATACTCTATAGATTTCTCGGATAATAGAATCACGATTTATTATAAGGATAATTACATTCGACAAAAAATTATGGGATAATTTTACATTAAGGTCTCAAGTGTCAAAATCCTTCTAAAATTAGGTTGAACATTATTTTAGTCCTAATTTTAGGTCTCATTTGTAATCTTTCTTCTAAATTTAGGTCAATACTAATTTCTTTGACTAAAATACCTTTTTAAATAATTTTATTATAACAATATAGTATTTATATTTATTAACTAACATATATTTTAAATTGCAAGCTGCTTGTGGTCAACCCAAACAAGTTTTATTTTTAAAAATTCGGTCGACTGCCGATTAACTCGGGCAAGTTTTTTTTTCTAAAAAAAATTTGAGGCGGCTGCCTGTTAACTTGGTTAGCACCGCCGGTCAACTCTGACGAGTTCTTTTTTGCTTTTAACAATTTCAGATAAAAATATATAACTTTGGTTTTTTTTTCGTTTTTTTTTGTTATTTTATTTTTTCAGTTCTGGCAAAAAATTATATCGGAGATGTACCTGCTGCAAGTACAATATTGTACTTGCAGTTTCGGTATACTTTTTTGACGGAGCGAGAAAAAAGTATAAAAATTCGAAAAGAATCACTGTGATATATCTTTATCCAGAATATGTAGAAAGAAAGACCTACCAAAACCGACCGACGTTTATAGTCAGTCCTCGTCAGAGTAAATTTGTGGCTGTCCCAAAATTTAAAAGAAATATTTCGTCAGAGTTGACCATTTACTGTTGGAGTTGATCATATCAATGTTGATCAATGTAGTTGACTGATCAACAGGTGGTAAAATCAATAATTGTTTTTATTATATGTTATATAAGAATATTTTAATTAAAAAGTTTATAACAAAATAAAAAAAAATCTCATTTTTAGGTCATCACGGCCTAAAAACATTTTTAGGCCAATCATTTCAAAAGTCATATTTTTAAACCAAACGTATTTAGGCCATTTTACTAATTTTGTGAGATAATTCATAGACTTTAAGGACAATTTGGACACTTTAGATAGAGTTTCTAGTTTGTGATGCAGACAAATAAACATATAGTTTATTTGAAATGTTTAAATTGTCCTTAGAATCAAAGAAATATCTCATGAAATTAGTGAAATAGCCTAAAAATAGGCGTTTTGAATATATTTGGTCTAAAAATGTGACTTTTGAAACGTTTGATCTAAAATTATTTTTAAGCCATAAGTAATGGTCTAAAAACAGATTTTGCTTTAGAATAAATTATTTAGTTGACCTAACAAGAATTATGATAAAATTATCCCAATAATTTCGATGAATCCATTTTCCCCAAAAAGGCCGTTTCCAGTTCTTATTAAAAAGCCCAATCATCCGTCTACCCTAGAGACCCAAATAACCATTAAGCCCTATAACTGTGCACCTAACCAGAAAAAAAAAAAAAGAAGTCGTGCACGTGACTATACCTGATGGTTAATCTTAAAAAACTGACAGACACATGTCACCCGAAAATCCAACGCTGTCCTTTTTATTTATATTCACAAAACATTAGCGCGCGGATTCGTACCCTTACAATCAACCAAATTTAACCCCAAATTTTCAAATCCAAAATACACATACACACACCTATTTTAATAATTGTTACTATATATATTTTATTGTTTGCACTTACACACCCTTTTATCTCTCAATTTTTCACTCTCCACTAAACTTATTTATTAGGTTTAGGGTTTCGATTGATCTTCATTCTTGTGTAATCTTTGAACGAGGAAGCATTTGGAATCGATTTCTGGCCATGGATACGCGTAAGAGGAGCAGAACCGAAGCTACTGCCAATGGCGGCCTAAAGAAATCCAGACCAGGTTCTCTTTTTACTGCATAAGTGAACTTTCTTACTTCTGTGTTACTGTATCAAACTTGTCCTCTGCTTGGCCATTATCTTAATTATAAAGTTGCAATATTTGATTTTGTTTGTTTATTAGTCATTAATTGTTATAATTACGTGCGAGGTTTATCTTCTTAATTTTTAAGGAGAGAGGAATTAAAATTAAATTGGAGAAGCCCAATTCAAAGGAAGTGAAATTTTGTCATAATTGTTAAGGTTAATTGCACCACTGATCCTGTGTTATACGGACATAGCCGAATGTAGCCATGTGTTTCATAAAGTAGCAGGTATATACCTAGATTATATGTTAATCAAGCAAATCTACCTTTACCAATGGGTATATTTGGTATTCTTGAAATAATATAGGGGTATATTTGCTATTTTTTGAAACACAGGGCAATATTTTGGCTAATTCACAGCAGTGGTGTGGTTTAAGATAATCTTGGTAGTTATGTTATTTAGCTTTTTGTTGTCAGGGTATTTTATTAAAATTTAAATAAACATGTAAAAATAAGGTAGTATTTTCTCTTTGTTTTTTAATTTGAAGAGCTCGAAAACATTTAATGGTGTTATTCTTTAAAGAATTTGCTAAAAATATGAATGTCATAAACTTTAAAGAATTGGAAGAAACTCTAACCGGGAAAAAGTAATTTGTAACAGAAATGGACCTCTTATCAAGTGGTATAGGAAGCAAATCCAAGCCATGCACCAAGTTTTTCAGGTTTATATCTTCACCTATCTAATAATTAATTATATTAACCTATCTAAAAATCTGCTGAATATCTAATAACATTGATTCACACTTGTCATAAGCACAAAAAACATAATAAAAATGGTAATGATTAAGGTGAGGCAGTGAAAGGATATAATTGTTTGCTTGTTACAGTATGCAACATTTTTACGTTGTCCAAACAGATAAAAAAGTCACCTTAATGGAATGTAAGAATTCTCTAAAATATCCAAAGTCAGAATTCTCGTCATAGCACTTAGCTATCTTGTGGGCCCTTCATGGCCCTTGATGTGATACTACTTGTTAGATGTTACTGTCTTCTGGTGTAACTTTATGCAGTTGATATTCGTATTATCATTTTTCACATTACAGCTGTAAAGCCTTGTGACACAAATTTCTTGGATTTCAAAACTCTGTTATCTTTTAGCTCTGTGTTGCCATTTTTTTAAAGTCTTGTTTTTTAATTTTTACGTCAAGTTCAGGAATCATTGTTATGTCTACTTTTAAAAGGTTTCCTTTAAGTCCGTTAATAGTTTTGTATGTGCAAATTCTTTAATTTATAGTTTTTATTAGATTTTGCTGTGTATAAATAGTTGATATGATGTTTGTGTTTGTGCAGTACTGCGGGTTGTCCATTTGGTGAAGAGTGTCATTTCCTCCACCACTTTCCAGGTGGATACACTGCAGTTGCTCAGATGATGAACATGGGCCCACCTCCAACAGTCCCACCACCCAATGGAGCGGGCCCCACAGCTGTCAAAACTAAAATCTGCAACAAATACAGCAGTCCCGAAGGTTGCAAGTTTGGCGATAAATGCCATTTTGCTCACGGTGAGTGGGAGCTTGGAAGGGGCATCGCACCATCCCATGATGTTATGGGACCAGGGCCCATGGGTCCTGGCCCAGGCCCAGTCCCACTCCCAGGCCCACGTTTTGGTAGACCTGTTCCAGGACCAGCACCAGCTAGTTTTGGTTTATCAGCTACTACTAAGATCAGTGTGGATGCTTCATTAGCTGGAGCTATTATAGGCAAAAAAGGGGCAAACTCGAGGCATATTTGTATGCAAACTGGAGCTAAATTGGCTATTAAAGAACATGAGTCTGACCCTAATCTTAGGAATATCGAACTTGAAGGTACATTTGAGCAGATTCAGGAAGCAAGTGGAATGGTTACAGAGCTGATTGCTAGCCTTCGTTCTATGGGTGGCCCAGGAAGGAATCATGGAATGGGAATGCCGCCTGTTGGAGCCGGAGCTGGTGGTGCTCCTCCACCTCAGATGAATAATTACAAGACTAAACCATGCGAGAATTTTGCTAAGGGTACTTGTACTTTTGGTGAAAGGTGCCACTTCGCACATGGCACAGCTGAGTTACGAAAAGCATCAGGAATATAAGGGGGAGAGTGTGAGAAAAGTTATGTGTGCTTGCTTGTTTTGTCTGTTACTATTAGTGTTATTACAAGTTTTGGTCTTTGGCTTTATGCTAAAGCACTTATTTTAGAGAGTATTGTTTTTAGATGTATTACAGTAACTTTTGTTTACCAGTTTATTTTCTTGGTTTTATTAAAAACAACTAATATGGAGGAATTTAAATACATATAAAAGACAATCCTAGTATACATAAAAGTGCATAATCAAAACAACAAAGTAATCAATCTACCTATCCATTGTAACCACCACCTGTTCCATAACCAGATCCGGCACCACCAACATGGGTATTATGAGCTGTGGTTGACCTAGCTCCGGTCCCGGTGGCGGTACCAACAGGGTGAGATTTGACGGTACCCTCAACAACTTGCCCAGCAGGTTGGCCGGAGCCATGGCCTGGTAAGGCGGACATTTGATGTGTGCCAGTGGATTGACCTGTAACACCTGTAGTAGTTGAATAGGAATGGGACCCACTTCCACTACCACCCATCTTAGCAGCTGCGTTTTGCTCAAACTCTTCTTGTTTGTGTAACTCAGCGTCTCTCAGTCTTGAGTCTTTCTTTTCTGTTGCTAGTGCCTTCTGTGTCTCATCATGGGCACTCATTTTCTCCATCTGTTCAAATTTCAAATTAAATGACCAATTCTAATATATATGCACTTTTTTTTTATAAGAAAAAGAATAATAAAAAGTGAACCTTTTCTTGCATAACAGCCTTGGTCTTGTCCATGCCAGACTTGGCTGATGCACCAATATTGGAAACTGTTTCTTTCATTGACTGCATTTTTTTCACTCTTGGGTGATTTTTTTAGAGTCTTCAAACGAATTCTATACCCCATCTGATAATTGAGATGAGAATAAATAGACATTGTGGGTTTTGACACGTGTTACTTGAACTTCCACGTAAACTTTTACTCGTTTGCATTATATGTGGTCGGAACAAGTGTCCTCCTCTCTCTTATGCTAATTGTCGTGAAATGCGGCTTTGAATAATATTAAGGGCACAAAATTGTGGATAAGGTGGTCTGAACTATAAGTTTGTACGAAGTAGTTTGGTGGCGTTGCATATTCTATTGATTTTCAGTAAATATAAGAAAAGCACTTAAATATATGAATAAGATTATCTATCACTTTTTACGAAAATTAATTATTTATCTCAATCTAATCTAATTTTTTTTAATAAAATTATACTACATAAATGATAATATAAGAATAGTATAAAAATATGATATATAATATTATTTTAATTAATATATACACAAAATTTAATCAAAATAATTCGAAGTCTCAGCATGAAAGTTTGGTTGACGGGAAGGTAGTCTCACCTAATGACAAAACAAAACACTATTAAAGACGGGGTATAACCATGGAGTGGACATCTAGCTAACTTCTGTTGAAACCTTGTCCATGCGTCTCTAACTTCTTCTCCATTCTCTTGACAAAACTTAGCAAGTTCGCTCTGATCTTTGAGTCTCATACTCTTCGGATAAAAACGGTTAAAGAATGCAGCTTAAAATTCTGCCCAAGAAGTAATTGTACCTGGTGGTTGTCTATCTAGCCAATCACCAGTTTTGCCGGTCAGAAAGAATGAAAACATGTGACAATACAGTTGCTCGCGTGTAATGCATGGAGTAACATAGGCATCACAAATCTGCATGAACTTCTGAATCGCTCTTACCAGATCTTGAATTGCTGCACCACTATAAAGTCCGAAATTCTGGAATTGACTGAGCATGCCCAGATCGGGCCTGAACTTGACATTCTGGATCTTTGGAGGACGATAACCTAATGGTTGAACTCGAAAAGGTGCTCCCAAGCCTAGGAGATCTTGTTCAATTCTGTTGTTGTTTCTGTTATCTCCTGGTGGTGGTGGTACAGGTCCTAAAGGAATAACTGGTGGATCCAATAGTGGTGGATCTAATGCTTCTTGATTCTCTGCCATAGCTCTTCTTCGGTCTCTTTCTTCTTTGATACGTCTGTTATAAGCTCTGAAGCTCCTTTCGGGCTCTGGAAGAGGAGGCCAAGGATGCACTGCTAAAACCTGAAAAAGACTAAAGCAAACCAATAAGCGTAAATCTGTAAAAATAAAAAATGGAAAATAAAACTTAACTAAATGCTACTACTACTAAAATAAATTGACCCATAGGCTAACGAGACACAAGTCCCCCGCAGCGGCGCCAAAAACTTGGTGTCGCCTAGGGTGTGATAAAAATATAGAATAAATAACGCAAATAAGAACCCTAGACTAGCACAGTACTGCAAGTATTACAGGACGCGTGCAAGTTTTAATGATAAGAAGATGCGTTCCTAAGGGGCTTAAATGCGTTAGACGAATGGGTAAATAATTCAGAGTAGCAATCAATAATTAAAAGACAGAAAATAAATATGGTTGATTGAAAGATTAATGATTGAACTAAATAAAAGTAAAGACAAAATAATTAAAGATGAGAGAATTATGATAAGAGAGTATAGCTTAGGTTTTGCTAGTATGCACTAATCCTTCTAAATTTTTTCTATCAATTTCAGTTTGTAAGGGATATAATAGCTCTTAGATAACTAGTCAGGATTCTAAATTCCGATTATCCCCAGAGAGCGAACTAGGGTGGCAACCTCACAATCACGAGGGGGAATCGAAATAGGGTTATCCTGCACCACCAGGGTCCTAAGTGCAGTTTGACCTATTAATGATGATTGGTGATAAAAATAAACCTTAATGAGTATCTAGTTAGGCTGGTGTTGTCAGGACCGATTCCTTATTCTAGACGTTTATGTGGTGTTTCAATAATTAGACACCCATTCAGGGTGACCATCTAACTACTATTAGCAAAGTCCTAAATTGATCAGGTTTAAGACAGTTAATAAATCAAAGCACATAAACTAAATATATGGTTAAGCAGCTAGAATAATATTAAAACTTATAATTCCTAAATAAACTAAGATAGAAAGAAAATAGAATTCATAGATTATACATAATGCAAAACCCAAGCTATGGGAAAATTAGTTCATACCTGAAGGAAATAAACTAAAAGAATGATACATGATTGTCATCTTTCTCTCTTCAATAACTCTAATGATATAAAACTTAAGGACTAACTTATGGGAGGCAAGGATGACTTTACAAAGGTTTAAGGGTGTATTCATAGGTGTTTATAATACCTAATTCATTTTCTTGGAGTGGAAGACAAGTAACTTGGACTCCAAGCCCAACTCAAATTCGTAACCCTAATATATAGAAAAGGTAATAATCTGCTGCTGTTTTGTTTTGGCCGTAACCTTTTCGTTTCAACTCCGATTGACGCGTTCTTTATATCAACAAACAAAAATGAAAATTGTGTGAGTTTAGGTCTATATCCAACAAGCAAAATTCCCCAGAAATGAAAATTTATAGACCAACCTCGAAACAAAAATTATTGATATCTTGTAGTGGTTTGTTCACCATAGTTAGCAACAAAAATGTGATTGATCCTCAAACTTATAACATCTTTGATAATTTATTTTACAATCGAGGTCCTAAGACCGTAAAACAGATCCTACTACATATTCATACTAGAAAGGAGAGTTTCTGAGTATATTTGTTTAGGCCAAGTCCTACCTGCTCTATCTCTAGTAAGCGCACTCCAAAGTCCGTCTGGAGGTTCCATGAAAATTTCTTTCCTGCTATCTTGTTTTAGAACCAATTTAGCGAGCCAATCAGCACAACAGTTTGCTTCTCTGTAAATTCTCTTACCCACGAAGTTGGGTTCTCTGCGCAAAATCTCTCGAATTCCGTCTATCCACCTCCTTGCTGGTCCTCGTCCTCTTTCTGCGGTGTTAATTGCCTCCATCGCCTCGCTCGAATCCGTTTCAAAACAAAGCTCCTTAATACCAATCTCTACTGCTAATTTCAACCATTCACATATTTCCATAAGTTGCGCAATAACCGCAAGATTGCAATTTACATATATTGCAAAACCACCCACCCAACTACCTTCTGCATGCCTTATTAAACCTCCTCTATACACCACACAACTTCCATCTGAATTGAGTTTAAAGCCCCTTTTAGGTTTGCACCAACCTACCATCTTAAATCGATCTTTGATACTAACAGCTTTCCCCGAATTTGCTCGAATGTACTCCCCAGCTAAATGTTTGGCTGAGTAATAGGGTGATGGTGGTGGGGTGGTAGGGGTGGTTGTGGGGGTGGTAGGTGGTAATGGTGGGCTAGTGGTGGTAAGTAAGTTGTAATAGTGTGGTTAAATTTAAATGCAAATTAATATTTATGTTAATGATTTTTTTTGAGTTTTTTTTATTTTTAATTTTTTTTTCCGCATATACGAAATTCATTGTTTCAAACAGTGAATTTCATGTTTGTGTAAAAAAATTCAAAACAAATAAAAAAAATTAAAAAAAAATCTTAGACGTAAATATTAATTTGCTTTATCAAAAAATGTAGAATTGTTATTTTTCTGATTTTTCAAGAATTAGTTATGACGATTTAAAAAAATCACAAACGCGCGCGTGTGATGGAACTAGTAGTAGTAGGTGGTGGTTGTGGTGGTGGAGGTGGTGGTGGAGGTTGTGATGGTGGGGGTAGTGGTGGTAAGTAAGTTGTAATAGTGTGGTTAAATTTAAAGGATAATTAAAAAAATTATATAACGGTATTTTTGTCAATGGATGTTTTTAATAAATAATTTTAATAGTGGGTGCTAGAATTCAGATTTACTTGGCAACTTTATCTTTCTATCTATCTTTTCCTTCCTTTATCTCCAATTTCCATGCATATCTTCTTTCCTTTATCTCTTTAGACTTGATTTGGCATCTAATTAATTACTATATATCTTTAAAGGTTCACACTAAATAAATAAATTAAACCAAATATGCTCTAAAAATAATAAATCGTTAAATCAAGACAAGAAATAGGAAAGTGTACTAAATTATATAAAAATCGACTAAGTGACTAACTAAAACACTAAAGATGATGTCTCCAACTAAGATTAAATCATCACGAAGTGGGAGACATCACACATGTCCCATGTTTTAAAAATCACATAAAGTAATCTATTAACATGTGTCTTGATATTATATCCCATGATTTTTATAATGGACAATCCAATATTGGATGGAATTCTTACCCATCAAATTTATAGATTAGTTTCTTTTATTTTTAATTCCATTCAAATAATTTTTTCTAACCTTGCACTTTTATAGGTAAAATAATAAACATTTATATATAGATAAATAATTAATGTGTACATGTGCGCTTAAGTTCTATAAAAAGGGTCTTGCTATGAACAAAAAATTCACAACATCGAGAAAGAATATTTTTTTTGTATTGAAACTTGAAAGTATAATGAAGAATTCTAATGCTCTTGTCGTTCTTTTATTCACGCTCGTTATGAGTTTAGTTACCGTATCACTCGGTAGGTATATTTATTTATATTGTTATTTACATTTTCTTAACCTATATGTTCTTAATTTTAAATTGTGATTTTATTCTTAAATGAATGCATCCCCGTTTTGTAAGTAGATATAACATACATTTTTTATTAATCTAAAGAAAGATATATTCTTAACTTATTATCTATACATAATTCCATGACAAACTAGTATGAGGACTATAATAAAAGATTTAGTAAGATTTTATATCTGGAAAGCAAAATACGAAATCCATCAAAAAGGGAAGTTAATTACCTAAAATTATATCACCAAGTAACTTGGCTAGTTATTCAGAAATTGAGTTGTCAAAATATCATGATATAAGTTTCGGAATTAGTATGGGAATGCAAAATTGTGCACAAAAGATTTACTTTTGTCACACATAGGAGGAAGATCGAAATACATAAAGTTTATGTATTGATGTCTGAGTACATATTTTCAGTCTTTGGGGCACCATATTTTTTAAAAGGAATAGGAGCTAAGCACCTCTTGAACCACATATACGTGCGTGCACAACCACTCGTGTACTTTTGTACCTTTGTATTTTGACCCAAGTTCTACTTATCTCTTTTTAGTGAATATTAATATACTATATTTTAGAAGAACACTAGTCAAATGATAATTCTCGTGAGGGATGTTATGTCTGAAGATTTCTCTTAGTCAAAGTCGATGTTATTATGATTTTGAGAAAAGACCTCACTGGGAATTCCATGATTTTCTTACTAGTTTTTTCTTAGTTTCAAATGGTAAGGTCTAAAATCCCCAAACACTTATCCATTCCCAATAAACTAAAATAACACCACAACTAAACTATGTTTGAAATGCATAAGACAAATTGACATGGTGTTGGATAATTATCTAAGTTTGATTAATAAATTCAAGTTAAATAAAATCTTAAATCTGATAATAAATCATAGCCATGATTAGTGAGTTGAAATACCTACATGGAAACTACGTTTGGGACCTTACTGAACTTCTAGAAGGAAATAGACATATTGGTTCTAAGTGGGTATTTAAAACAAAAGTGATTCAAATTGTCACGTCGAAAGGTTATAGAACGATTAGTTTCAAAAGGTTTCACTTAGAGAGAGAAGAGATCAACTTCATAGAGACTAATCACATATGTCCACGAAGAATTCACTTTGCATCGTTATAGATCTTGTTGCTCTATCATGATTTGGATTTACATCAAATAGGCTTTAAAATAGCGTTTCTCGATAAATATATTGAAAAAAAATATTTACATGGTGTAAAAACTATAATATGAAGCTGACGTTTCGAAGCACTTTGTATGTAATTTGAATCAATCCCTCTATAGTTTGAAAAAAACATATCGACAAGGGTATAAGAAACTTGTCAAAGTCGTTTGTTCACATGGATTGTTGGAGACACATCTTCCACATATGTGACTATGTCACGTACAATGGAAGTACTTTATTATCCTCATGTACATATGGATTAAATACTACTCACAAGTGACATTTGACAAGGAGAAATGCCTCCAACCAATATTTTTGAGAGTTACACTACTACTTGCGGATTCTGTAGCGACGACAAAATTGTCATCGCTAGTAGTCTACAATAGCGATGAAAACTTAACTGCGACGTCAAATGTAATCGCTATATTTTTTTCTAGTTAGCCTCAAAAAATTGTAGTCCTGCATTAGTTTGAAGTAGTCGCTATTGTTTGTAATTAAATTTTGATTTATTTTTTATTCCAAAAAAGAGCCTGAAGGAAACCACATTTCAACTTTGTTTGTTGATTCCAAGTCCGGGTTCACCCGGTAAGGACACATATGTCTTTCTCCGCCCTGTTATTAATGAGTTGGACATGTTGTGGGAAACATTCCCTACATATGATGCTCATACGAAACAAGACTATACAATATGGGTTTTTTTTTGTTGTCCATGACTAATGATTACCCACAAGGTCATACACCTCAGGGTGGCAGGGCCAAGGTTACTTAGCATGCCCAGAATGCATGGATTCTACTCCATCGAAGAAGGTGAAAAAGGGGTAGTTTTATTTGATCACAAACGGTGGTTACCTATGAGACATCGGTTTAGAAAAGACAAAATTTCATCTCGAGTACCGGAATGAGCCTCCCTCCCCTGAGAAAACATAGTCCAACCGATAATCAGACAAAGTTAGATGGGTTGTCCATTGTGTTTCTTGGTAAACACATGGATTTTGGGGAAAGACGACGAAGAAAACTGGTCCTCGTGAGTTTAATTGATAGAAAAAGAGTATTTTTTACCGCTTACCTTATTGGTCGATTTTTTTTGTTAAAACATACCATCGATGTTATGTATTTCGAGAAGAATCTGTCCGATAGTTTGCCTGGTACATTTGCAGGCCTTGATGAGAAAATAAACAAAGATAACGTGAAAGAGAGCATGGATCTTAAAGATATGGGCATCAGGAAATATTTGTGGTTGTTCTCAAGTGGAGGTTAAGTGATACTAAATCGAGCAAAGTATACATTGACACTAGATAAGCGGAGAGTATATCTTGACTGGTCCCGACGGTTTTGCGTCTAGTTTGAGGAATAATGTTCAAAGTGATACGTGAAAGATCATTGGAATGAAATCTCATGACTGTCACGTAATGATGCAGTATCTTTTCATGGCGAGTACCCCCGGTCTTATAGATGATAAAATTGATTAGCGATGCGATTATTGGGTTAGCTAACGTGTTCAGAGTGATTTGTAATAAGAATCTCAGTTGGAAAGAGTTGGAATCCAGTAAGGCCGGAGTGGTTGAAGTTGTGTGAAAACTAGATATGATTTTTTCTTCCGTTGTTTTTGATATAATGATCCACCTAGTGATACACTTATATGACGAAGCATTATTAGGTGGCCCGGTTCAAATACGGTGGATGTACCCATTTGAAAGGTATTTGAAAAAGTTAAAAGAGTATATTCGAACCCAGCTAGGCCGGGGGGTACGTGGTGGAAGAGACATTGACATTCATATCACGTTATCTTCACGATGAAAACAAAGTTCAACGATCCCGATAGATACAATGAGCCACTGCCTAAACCAGAAGATTTATCTGTTATTCAGAGTCAGTGTAGTCTAGTTAGTAAAAAAAAGTGTTTGGTCATTTACCACATAAAGAGAAGGAGAAAATCAACTGGTATATTCTGCTTAATTGTGACGAGATCCAAAATAACAACAAACTATTTTTGTTATTTTGAATGTAAATTATGTTTTACTTTTTTCTTAAAATGTAGTGAACACAAATCCCCGTTATCGGTCCCTGCTAATACTATGGAGAAGATGCACGGGCAAGTGCTTAAGGGGTGATATATGGATAAGGTATGTGATATACATTTTTTTAAATAATACACAATAATTTTCAAAGTTATAATTCTTATATTTTTGGTAGATTTATGCAATGCACGAGGTTGGTGATGCATTAGCTACCCCTGAGATGATGTCCTTGGTGAGCATGTCTCAACGATTCAACATGTGTTATGAACGATTTGAAATGGATTACTCGTGAAAAGGGAGGAAAAGGAGTGACTCAAGACTACGGAGTATGTACCATATATTATGGGGCACCGTTTTACGGTGAATTAGTCAAGATCTTAGAGGTTACATTCGATAGTGGTAGTTCTGTTGTGTTATTCGAGTGTAAGTGGTATAAAACGAGCAATGTGAGGAAATAACACCGGGTAACAACACATCTAATTTTTTTGGAGGGATGAACCATACAAATTAGAGTTTAAAACTTCATTCTTGATTCTACGAGAATTTTTATGAAAGCCCTTCATTTGCTTCTATTCGATGGAAATTTGATTTTCCCAGAATGTATTCTAATTTTTGGCCTAATTCTTTTTCTGATGATCGATTCAACCTCTGATCAAAAAGATATACCTTGGTTATATTTCATATCTTCAACAAGTTTAGTAACAGCCCTATTATTACGATGGATAGAAGAACCTATGATTAGCTTTTTGGGAAATTTCCAAACGAACATGTTCTTATTATACTATGTTCCACTCTATGTATTCCTCTATTCGTACAGTACATTGAATGTACAGAAATGGCTATAATAGAGTTTCTCTTATTCGAATTAACAACTACTCTAGGAGGAATGTTATGCGATGCTAACGATTTAATAACTATCTTTGTAGCTCCAGAATGTTACAGTTTATGCTCCTACCTATTATCTAGATATACCTAGAAAGAGGTATGGTCTAATGAGGCTACTATGAAATATTTACTCATGGGTGGGGCAAGCTCTTCTATTCTGGTTCATGGTTTCTCTTGGCTATATGGTTTATCCGGGGGAGAGATCGAGCTTCAAGATATAGTGAATGGTCTTATCAATACACAAATGTATAACTCCCCAGGAATTTCAGTTGCGCTCATATTCATCACTGTAGGAATTGGGGTCAAGCTTTCCCCAATCCCATCTCATCAATGGACTCCTGACGTATACGAAGGAGTGCAGTTCGTTTGAGAAATTCCTACCTCTCTATCTATCTCTGATATGTTTGGATTTTGCAAAACTCCATGGACATGCAGAAGAGAAATGCTATCCCCACTCGGACCAAGACAGAACTTTGAGTGTCCAAATAGATATTTAGATTGTGTGAGTTTAGGTCTATATCCAACAAGCAAAATTCCCCAGAAATGAAAATTTATAGACCGACCTCGAAACAAAAATTATTGATATCTTGTAGTGGTTTGTTCACCATAGTTAGCAACAAAAATGTGATTGATCCTCAAACTTATAACATCTTTGATAATTTATCTTACAATGGAGGTTTAAGACCGTAAAACAGATCCTACTACATATTCATACTAGAAAGGAGAGTTTCTGAGTATATTTGTTTAGGCCAAGTCCTACCTTCTCTATCTCTAGTAAGCGCACTCCAAAGTCCGTCTGGAGGATCCATGAAAATTTCTTTCCTGCTATCTTGTTTTAGACCCAATTTAGCGAGCCAATCAGCATAACAGTTTGCTTCTCTGTAAATTCTCTTACCCACGAAGTTGGGTTCTCTGCGCAAAATCTCTCGAATTCCGTCTATCCACCTCCTTGCTGGTCCTCGTCCTCTTTCTGCGGTGTGAATTGTCTCTATCGCCTCGCTCGAATCCGTTTCAAAACAAAGCTCCTTAATACCAATCTCTACTGCTAATTTCAACCCTTCACATATTGCCATAAGTTTCGCGATAACCGCAAGATTGCAATTTACATTTATTACAAAACCACCCACCCAGCTACCTTCTGCATCCCTTATTAAACCTCCAACACCTCCACTCCTCTATACACCACACAACTTCCATCTGAATTGATTTTAAAGCCCCTTTTAGGTTTGCACCAACCTACCATCTCAACACGATCTTTGATACTAACGGCTTTCCCCGAATTTGCTCGAATGTACTCCCCAACTAAATGTTTGGCCCGTTTTATGAGAGTTTCCTCCTTTCCGAAATCGTCATTATTTTGGTGGTAGTAATAGGGTGATGGTGGCGGGGTGGTAGGGGTGGTTGTGGGGGTGGTAGGTGGTAATGGTGGGCTAGTGGTGGTAAGTAAGTTGTAATAGTGTGGTTAAATTTAAATTCAAATTAATATTTATGTTTATGATTTTTTTTTGAGTTTTTTTATTTTTAATTTTTTTTTTCCGCAGATACGAAATTCAATGTTTCAAACAGTGAATTTCATGTTTGCGTAAAAAAAATTTAAAAAAAATAAAAATATCATAGACGTGATATTAATTTGCTTTATACAAAAATGTAAAATTGTTATTTTTCTGATTTTTCAAGAATTAGTTATGACGATTTAAAAAAAATCACGAACGCGCGCGTGTGATGGAACTACTAGTAGTAGGTAGTGGTTGTGGTGGTGGAGGTGGTGGTGGAGGTTGTGATGGTGGGGGTAGTGGTGGTTAGTAAGTTGTAATAGTGTGGTTAAATTTAAATGATAATTATAAAAATTATATAACGGTATTTTTGTCAATGGGTGTTTTTAATAAATAATTTTAATAGTGGGTGCTGGAATTCAGATTTACTTGGCAACTTTATCTTTTCATCTATCTTTTCCTTCCTTTATCTCCAATTTCCATGCATATCTTTTTTCCTTTATCTCTTTAGACTTGATTTGGCATCTAATTAATTACTATATATCTTTAAAGGTTCACACTAAATAAATAAATTAAATCAAATATGCTCTAAAAATAATAAGTCGTTAAATCAAGACAAGAAATAGGAAAATGTACTAAATTATATAAAAATCGACTAAGTGACTTCCTAAAACACTAAAGATGATATCTCCAACTAAGATTAAATCATCACAAATTGGGAGACATCACACATGTCCCATGTTTTAAAAATCACATAAAGTAATATATAAACATGTGTCTTGATATTATATCCCATGATTTATATAATGGACAATCCAATATTGGATGGAAGTCTTACCCAACAAATTTATAGATTAGTTTCTTTTATTTTTAATTCCATTCAAATAATTTTTTCTAACCTTGCACTTTTATAGGTAAAATAATAAATATTTATATATAGATAAATAGTTAATGTGTACATGTGCGCTTAAGTTCTATAAAAAGGGTCTTGCTATGAACGAAAAATTCACAACATCGAGAAACAATATTTTTTTTGTATTGAAACTTGAAAGTATAATGAAGAATTCTAATGCTCTTGTCGTTCTTTTAGTCACGCTCGTTATGAGTTTAGTTACCGTATCACTCGGTAGGTATATTTATTTATATTGTTATTTACATTTTCTTAACCTATTTTTTCTTAATTTTAATTTGTGATTTTATTCTTAAATGAATGCATCCCCGTTTTGTAAGTAGATATAACATACATTCTTATTCGTATTGATTCAGGTCAATTTGATTTTTGCCCAACTACCTTTCCAAAAGAAAATGGCGTATGCGGTTCTAACGGTGATTTAGAGTGCTTTAATGAAGCACGAGTTAGATATCCAAGACGTCAAATGCCCAAAAGTTCCAAATGTTTTCCTCAACCCGGAAACAAAAGTTATTGTGCTGTTGTAGTGGCTTGCCATACATAGTTAGCAACAAAACGATGTAATTGACTATTATAATATTTTTGATATTGTTATCTTTTTTATTAATCTAAAGAAAGATATATTCTTAACTTATTATCTATACATAATTCCATGACAAACTAGTATGAGGACTATAATAAAAGATTTAGTAAGATTTTATATCTGGAAAGCAAAATACGAAATCCATCAAAAAGGGAAGTTATTTACCTAAAATTGTATCACCATGTAACTTGGCTAGTTATTCAGAAATTGAGTTGTCAAAATATCATGATATAAGTTTCGGAATTAGTATGGGAATGCAAAATTGTGCACAAAAGATTTACTTTTGTCACACATAGGAGGAAGATCGAAATACATAAAGTTTATGTATTGATGTCTGAGTACATATTTTCAGTCTTTTGGGCACCATATTTTTTAAAAGGAATAGGAGCTAAGCACCTCTTGAACCACATATACGTGCGTGCACAACCACTCGTGTACTTTTGTACCTTTGTATTTTGACCCAAGTTCTACTTATCTCTTTTTAGAGAATATTAACATACTATTTTTAAGAATAACATTAGTCAAATGATCATTCTCGTGAGGGATGTTATGTCTGAAGATTTCTCTTAGTCAAAGTCGATGTTATTATGATTTTGAGAAAAGACCTCACTGGAAATTCCATGATTTTCTTACTAGTTTTTTCTTAGTTTCAAATGGTAAGGTCTAAAATCCCCAAACACTTATCCATTCCCAATAAACTAAAATAACACCACAACTAAACTATGTTTGAAATGCATAAGACAAATTGACATGGTGTTGGATAATTATCTAAGTTTGATTAATAAATTCAAGTTAAATCAAATCTTAAATCTGATAATAAATCATAGCCATGATTAGTGAGTTGAAATACCTACATGAAAACTACGTTTGGGACCAGACTGAACTTCTAGAAGGAAATAGACATATTGGTTCTAAGTGGGTATTTAAAACAAAAGTGATTCAAATTGTCACGTCGAAAGGTTATAGAACGATTAGTTTCAAAAGGTTTCACTTAGAGAGAGAAGAGATCAACTTCATAGAGACTAATCACATATGTCCACGAAGAATTCACTTTGCATCGTTATAGATCTTGTTGCTCTATCATGATTTGGATTTACATCAAATAGGCTTTAAAATAGTGTTTCTCGATAAATATATTGAAAAAAAAATATTTACATGGTGTAAAAACTATAATATGAAGCTGACGTTTCGAAGCACTTTGTATGTAATTTGAATCAATCCCTCTATAGTTTGAAAAAAACATATCGACAAGGGTATAAGAAACTTGTCAAAGTCGTGTGTTCAGATGGATTGTTGGAGACACATCTTCCACATATGTGACTATGTCACGTACAGTGGAATTACTTTATTATCCTCATGTACATGTGGATTATATACTACTCACAAGTGACATCTGACAAGGAGAAATGCCTCCAACCAATATTTTTGAGAGTTACACTACTACTTGCGGATTCTGTAGCGACGACAAAATTGTCCTCGCTAGTAGTCTACAATAGCGATGAAAACTTAACTGCGACGTCAAATGTAATCGCTATATTTTTTTCTAGTTAGCCTCAAAAAATTGTAGTCCTGCATTAG